>JAIXMP010000003.1:1200000-1865466 GCA_025677815.1 Phascolomyces articulosus | reverse complement strand
ATTTTCAGTATGTAAAAAAAAAAAAAAAATAGGAGGCAGCACAACATGTCTTGAGATATTGTTAGTATTTCTCAATACTTTTAAGGCGTTCATTTCGCTTTTGGAATAATAAATAGAAGTGGGAAATGGAAAATCACAATATATGAGATGACACCTTATATATTAAATACTTGTATAATCTAATCAATAGTATTTTTTTTAATGTAACATGTTTAAAGGGATGTTATTGCGACCACATGTGGCAAGACAAATCAAGAAGAAAATATTACAAAGAGAGAGAACATGACAAGACAAACCAAAGTAGAATAAACTAAGCAAAGATGGGGGGTTTATGGAGGAGGTAAAATAATCAGGATAATTCTGGTTATAGTTTTATATGTAGAGCATATTATTCAAGTTCCATAGTGCGTCCGGGACTTGCGTCCTCAGCCTTAAGCGGACTCCAATTCTATATGAAATTTCCTAATGTAGTTGATTGAGCGCGCGAAGCGCGAAACCTGAAAAATAAACCAATTTTTAATATAAAAAAAATGATAACAAAGAGCAAATATAATGTGTTTTTAATGAGTATTTTGAAGAGTATACCTATATACTATACGATTAATATAATTGAATACAAGTGATTTGAAAAATAGACAAAATATGGCACCTTTGAATATAATATAACAACAGTATTAAGTTGCTGCTGAGCAGATAAAATAAGATTTCTTGGAGTTAAATCGCTCTACTGAATAAAAGATAGAGCATGCGAAGCATCTTATGATAAGCTGTCATTAAAGAAGTAGCTCCTTAATGTGAATATAATTTATTGGATACGTAAAGAAGATAGTATATATGCCAAACACTTGATAGAAAGTTTATCTATATTTAAAAATATATTATATACTACAATAGATATAGTATGGTTTTTTTTGCTACGCATCGTTTGCATGAAAACTATATAAAGGTCAAAATTTGCATAAACTATTGAACTATTACATTAAACTTCATTCTCTCGTTTTATTATAACAACCATGTCTCAACGTCAACGTCAACGTCAACCACGTAATACAGCTTCATTCAGAAGAGTTCAAGAACAACAAGAACACGTCGTCAGGCCGAACTAGAACAAGAGTTAGAAGATGGAGTGGCTCAAACAAACCAAATGGCTCAAGGCCTTCAACCAATAAACACCAAAAACGCGTATGGACCCAAGAAACTAGAGTTTATTGACTGGTGTGTGAATATTAAAGGGTATCCTTTAATAAACCAAACGCAAGTGACTGGTAAAAAGTTAAATTTGTTTTTGCAAGAAAAGGTAAGCATAATGAAAGTGTTTCGTTTAAATATCCAAGTTTGTTAAGTCAATAATTTTATTTCATGCAAACTAAGTACACTATTATTTTCAGGTTCTTGGTAGAGAGCGACGTGTTCCTGGAAGAAGGAGAACTGCAGCTGAAATGGAAGGTGAAGATTCCATTGACCGAGATTTCCAGAATGGTAATGCCGACAATGAAGAAGAAGATATTGAAGAAGACACTGAAGAAGAGTTGGACCCCCAAGTACAAGAATGTATTCTTCTTATCGGCTTTTCGACCATTGAGCAGTATGTGAGTGCAATTACAGACCTATGGAAGGAGCAACATAAGCAGGAGTTAATACCATGGACAACCATCCACGTATCGGACCAGTCAAAAAGCTGTTAAAGAATGCAAGGATCTTGGATCGTCAAAAAAAACGTGCCAACAGGGAAGATCGTGCAGCAGGAACTATCTTTGATGGATATACGTCACCTGAAGAAATGTCTGATGTTATGGACTACTTTTTAAACAAGGACCGATCCGAACACTATCGTAATGCGTTGATGTTTCTACTCTCCCACTATAATCTTCTCCGTGGCGAAAACCTTCGAGATTTAGAATTGGCTGATATACAAACCCTGTCCTTAGAAGGCGAAGGCCCAACTCCTAACATCGAATGTCGCGCTCTAGTAATGTTATTGGATCATGGAAAGACTAATTAATTTGGCAAGGCACAATATCGTTCCAGTATCCGCAATAGTGAAATCAAACTTTGTCCATGGATGGCGCTAAGCTTATACCTTTTCCATCGTTGGAATATCGAGGGTGAAGAATTTCCAAATATGACTAAAACTCGGGAGTGGTATGATATCAAGTTATGTAAAAGTGATAAAAGTGATAATACTCGGGCGATGACTCCAAAAGCACATAGTAGTGCCTTCAGTCATGCTTTCAAGAAGACTGGAATTCGTTCTTTATCTATCACACATGCTGGTCGACAATCTGGTGCAAAGATGGCGGATATTCGGGGTGCTGGTGAATCAGATATTCGTCGTGCTGGTGGTTGGACAAACGATGCTTTAGAATCAGCTTACCTTACCAATATCCCTCGAACATTTCTTCGTGTCATGGCTGGTTTCAACAAAAACGGTGGTGATTTTTATTTACGTCGTGCTAGTAAAAAACCTGCGCCTGAACTCTGTCGCAAAGTGTTTCCATGGGTTGAAGCGGTACAGTTACGGATCAATGCAGGAGATGGTGATGATAGCGTAGCTGCTGATGGTTTCCTTAAAATGTTACGAGAGCTTAGTGTCTCTTTCCTCCAAGATTCTGTTCCATTACAAGACCTTTATCCACGCTTATCCATTTAGAATGCTCCTCTTTTCCAGGATCCACAGTATATCGAATTCAAAAAGTAAGTAGAAAAGTAAAAAAAAGAAGAAACAGTCATGAGTTCCAATTACTTACCAAGAATCTTTAGTGTATTGAGCCAAGCCATAAGAGCAGCACCAACACCTCAAGACTTGCAACTTCAATTAGCAATGCCGGCAATGCATAATACTGTTCGTACAATGCACACCGACCTCTCCACCAAAATAGACATACTCACGGAAACTGTTGAAAGACAATCAGAACGTACAACGCAGTTTATCGACGACTTTACCTCTGGTCGTATTCCTCTCAGGTTGCATGTCGATCCTTCTTATAACCGCAACTGTAATCATAATCCATCAACATCCTCCTCACCACCTATCTCTGTACCTACCGCCGATACCTCCCAGCTTGAACTCAGTACCTTCACGCCTATCTAATCCAACAATGTCACCACCTTATCCAACAGCGCCACAACATCTTCTAACAACACAGACCAACCACCCATTTACAAAATGAGTCGCGGTATCATATCCCTCGATGATCTTTGGTGTGAATGGCATGAAGGGTTATCTGGTTCACCTGCAGTTCAAGAATTAGAGCGTCGTTGGGGTACGCGTTGGCGAAGAGGGGACGATAAATTTATCAATCGTCGCAAAGTTGTTATTCGTGACATATATTCTTTTGCTGAAAAGTATGGACTTACTCATGAAGACGCCCTCAAAGAGGTTAATGACCGGAGAAAAATCTTAGGAAATCCCTCAATCAATTGGATGAGTGAAAAGAAAAATCGACCGAAATGGAATACGAGATCTGAGGAGGAATAAAGTTGTATTAGTTTTAATAGTTAGAGTATGGTTTTTTTTTTTGATATAATAAAAATATCTTTTCAAGTTATTATATATCTACACTTTAATCGGTCAAATTAATTTTTTATGATATTTTTATTGAAATCTTGAAATTTAAATTGTTCATGTCAATCATTTAGTTGCAAAAGAGTACGAAAAATGATAGAAGTCAATTATTGTCATAAACGAAAAAGTACCAGGACGCCAGGGTATAATATGCACATATTATTCTCCAAGTCAGCTCCAATATGCACGCATATGAAAAGGGAAGTTCTAAAGACGCCGGACTTTACAGGACTTCAGAGGACGCGGATTTCCGATATGTTTTCGTATCATTGTTACCGCTGATGCAGGAACAGTACGTGGATGAAAAAAGCATTTGTTGGTTGATGACACTTCGATGAGCTCACTAAATCTGATGAACAATAAAGACGCATATGCAGAAGAAAATATGGCTCTTCACTGAGTATGTGATCTTTTTTGTATTGAGTTGAAGAAAATATAAATTTACAGAAGGGAACCCGTTTCAAAAACGTTTTGTCAAACAAAGAAACAGAATTGCCTTTTTGGGTAGACACCATATTAAGAAGATACTTCCTGTATACTGCTATAATATAATAATTTATGACTAGCGTTTCTTGCCTCGTTTTGCTTCGGCCCTTCGCTTCGCTACGGGTCATTCAACAGAAAACGCGTCGCAAGGGGGAAATCCCCTTGACCCCCAAGCTGGGGGCAAGCCCCCAGACCCCCGAGGACTCTTGTTCAATGTTGCATTGTAGTTTTGTAGAAGTAATGCTATATATAATAATTTTATAATAACATCAATATTGTATATTTTTTGTTTGTGTTTAAGTAAATAAAAACAGCAACACTAATTAATGGCATAGTTATAAGAGCTAATGATGGATTCTATTACTGTTGTTTGCATACATAAAAAACATACTAATTATGAACATTATGACTGACATATTCATCAAATATGCATTATGATAACAAAATAGTAATAGTTTCATCAGCAAGTATGAGAATAGCTTTTATGATGTATTAATCTTATGAATAGCCACTTCATTTCTTATATGTAACGATGGTACTTATAAGAGTAGTATAAATAAATGCATGTAATAAAAACATTGACTAAATAAATTATTATTTACAGCAGTAATGATTTTTAAAGAGGTTATGATGCTGACTGTAAACTGTTGTTAACTATTAAAGTATTAATGTAAGGTAAAAGAGAAAGAATAAAAAGAAATCTATAATGGAGGGGAGAAGATTTTCAGTAAAAACAACATTTTTTGTAATTGGGTGGCCGGTTTGATTATCCCACTCTGGCATGATATATAAATTTCTATAGTCAGTTACCCGTGAAATACCAACATATAATTGACCATGGGAAAACACTGGATCAGGAAGATAAAGGCCGACGTGATTCAGTGTTTGACCCTGAGCTTTATTTATAGTCAAAGCAAAGGCTGGCTTTACAGGTAACTGCTTTCTGGAGATTTCACACGGCAAACCTGATAATTTTGAGGAACAAATTAATTTAATCCTTGGTATGAAGACACGATCGCCTATATGATTACCACTTGCGATTTCAGCTTCTATCAAATGGGTATGTAAAGTTCGACAGATCAGTTTTGTTCCATTACAAAGACCTTCAGCTGGATTGAGATTACGGAGTAGGATAATAGGTTGATTAGGTTTTAGTTGAAGGCGATGAGGTGGAAATCCTAGGTAATTATGAATGTTTGAAAAAATAATAATGCAATAATGCATTATTAACAAAAATGTAGATTTTGTTATTATATTTAATGTATTTAATTATATATGTAATAGTGGTGCAGAAATGATAAACACCTGAGATAGACAATGAATTTATATATTCAATAGGTAACTGGTTTGCGTATTGTTGATCACAAACCATGTCCGCACTTGAGTATACTTTAGCTTCTCCTGGAAATTTATCGGTGGCAATTTTATTAATGGTATCGACCACATTGTTTTTTGAAGAAAGTATTGCTCTTTCAGCGAAATACTGTGTGTCTATGTCTGTGTGTCTTTCGAGGTTAGGGTAAATGACATCTAAAAGATTATTAATGTTCGATCCACGTAAACAGTTATCATGGTGAAGGTAAATATATTCCGAGTTTGGACGAACTATTAAAATAAAAAAAAAAAGTTGTTTATTATATATAGCTTTTTTTTTATGTGATGAATATGATTTGTTACTTGGAGGTATTTGTCCATCACCAATTTGAAGCAGATCGTGTGCAAATTGTCGCTGTCTTTCTGCATAGTCGCTGTTATTCTGGAGATTTTGTAGTCGCATGTTAATTGTTAAATGAAAAGTATGAATTGAACTCCATAGAGGCGAGCGGATTATACTTGCATCAACAGATTCACCTCTTGATCCATGTTTTACAACCGGAAGAGTTTGGCGAAAATCACCACCTAAGACTACCACTTTGTTTCCAAAAATTGTGTTTTCTGACATAGAATCAGTTGTATCCAAAATATCCTTTAGTGTTCTATTTACAGCCTCTACAGCATGACGATGGACCATGGGTACTTCATCCCAAATGATCAAAGATGCATCACGAATAAGCTGAGCCCTGTCACTTTGGACACTAACGGGACATGTCGAGGACTCATCCAAGCTTTCAACTGGAATTCTGAACATATTGTGTGCTGTGGTGCCTTCTTTAAGGAGTATAGCTGCGACACCAGTAGAAGCAACAGCAATAGCAGTTTTTCCTTGCGATCGAACGTGTACGAGGAGAGTATTATACAAAAACGTTTTACCACTGCCACCTGGACCATCCAAAAAAAAAGCACGTTGCTCAGTTGTCGGATCTTCAATTGCAGCAGTAATGGCATTAAAAGCAGCATACTGATCTGCGTTAAGTTTCCTTTTGGACTCTTCAGCAAATTGTGCAAGTTCTTCAAGAGTGTTAGTTTGATTATTAATTGTGGATTGTGGATGAGGAGGGATTTCCGTCACAAAGGATGAAAGATTAGGCAACGGTGGAAGAGTAGGAAATCGATCAAGAGAAGTATTATGGTCAGCAAGAAGGTTATTTATATCAATTAATGCCTGTGTATTACAACGTGCAATATCAGGTTCCAAATTATTCAGTCGATAGCGATGTTGATAATCTTCAGAAAAATTATTACAGTATTTTTGCCATAAAGCACCTGGATTTGAAGGATTTGCAAAAATGAGTAAAGTAACAAATATACGTCGAAGCTGAGGAATGGATGTGACAACAGATATGGCTTCGGCAAGACAAAGATCATACTCTTCATCACTTTACAGTAACAAACGTGCAGAAGCAGCCTCTTGGAAAGTCGCGTACCGTCGACCATTATAGGTATATAAATCATCAAAACTTTGTGGTCCTGGGACATTATGTAATAGGAGGCGTAAAGAAAAACGTTCCATATCAGCTGGTGATACAAAAGCAACACGACCAACAGAAGCAGTCGACCGTGTTCGTGCATTCCAGTAATTTCGTCTTCCGGATGTATTCCAAGAGTATCGAGTGGGAATTTGATGGTAACATAATTCACGGTTATTAAGGTCATTGCTTTTAAATGACGATAACAGTAACAATAAGAATAATAATTAATAATATTTCTTTCATAAGTTTTTAAGAAACTGTGCATGAACCTAACGTACTATTAAAAAGTCTATATGATGAAAGGAGTATTGTGATTTATATACACCTATACACCTACCGATTTAATTCAAAATATGCATCTAATGTAGATATCTTTAAACGTGCACGATCAATTACTTGTTGAACAGGTTGATTTGGACGATAATAAATACTTTGTTGCCCTGGTAAATGTATAGCTAAAGTTTGGACATATGGTATCTGTGTATGTAATTTAAAACCAAAGATACGCCAAAATGATTCAGATGCGGAAACATATCGAGCTTCTTGATATAAAGTAGTCTCATCAGTAACAGCATCTTCATCGTTAGGATTAGGGTTATTATTATTTCGATGATGGCGCATAGACATCATTGCTCGATCGTGGCCTTTATAAACATATTTATAAAGATATTTAACAGCTCGAATATTGTTGCAAATTTCTACATTCAAATGAGCATCATATTTGGTACATAAGTAGATATTATGTGGTACAACCCATCTATTATCCAATGTATATTGTCGTCCAGATCTGTTTACAATCACTGTTCTACCGTTATTACGTCGACGATATACAGGATATCCGCCTTCATCTGCTTCAGTAGTCTCCTCAACAAATGTTTTAGGATATCGTTTAGAGCAATTTCCATGATCCATGCAAGGAGCAGAGTCTACAAAAGTTGGGCCATATGGACCATGCATCATGTTGCGTGTGACAGTAGCATAAGCAGCAGGATGCTGAACTGGGTCAGGGATCTCAGCGGATACAATATTATCATAATCAGTCGGACCGGAAGGTTTACAGTCAGGAGATAAAATTAAAAGTATATGGCAATGCGGTAAACCACGTTTTTGAAATTCAACAACAGATATATGAGCAGCGACAGTTCCCAAAACATGTTTTTTTGTTAAATCATCCATCAATGCATTAAGCTGTAAGTTAAAAAAAATAATAACAAAGGGAATATCAAAAGAATAAGAAAAAAAGTAAAATATACAGCAGAAGGCATAATAAATTCCATTTGCTACCTTCATACGAAATACTCGAGCAGTTAAGTCAGGGCGATCTGTAGGTTTTTGGCCTGGTTTGAGAGCACGTGTAATTTCAATCCAATTAGGATTGCACGTAAATGTTACAAATAGATCAGGTTTTGAAAAATGCCTAACAATTGCCATTGAATCCTGATATCTACTATTCATATCTCGTGGACTTCCAATAAATGTTGCAGGAAGAAGTATAGTGGATCCAATATTTCGAGCAATTTCACCGTCAATAGCATCTACTAAGCCATCCAAAACTTCTGCCCGAAGAGATGCTTGATTATGTCGTATAAATTCCAGTCGATGTTGTTCAACTTTGACCCACATATCAACGACAAATTGATGAAAAAGACGCTGATAATAAACAATATAGTAATTATCACGATCGTGAAGTAGATAGGCATAATAACGCATAGGAGTTGTTGAATTGGATTCGTCATTATTAGGATCAGATTCAAAATTGAATATATTTGCTAATATCATATTCAATTTAGAAAAATTAACTTATAATTTTGTTTTATCTCTCAATACAGCTTAATCATCATAAATAGGTCAAATATATGAAAATCAAAGCTCACATTGATTATTTGGTAAAGAATTTGGTAATGGAGCAGCCCATCCCTGTTCACCACGTGGAAACAAAAGTACATAATGAGCAGGATCATATAAAGGATGCTGTTCGTTAATACGCATCAAACCACCACCACGGATTGTAATAACTACATTACGATAAGCCCCGACAGAACCATAATTAGGAAGAATAGCAGCAATTTCAGCAGAAGTAGGAGTTAAATATTGGCCATAATGGCCACGGGAAGGTGTTCGATTGAAATGAATAATAATAGAAAAATTGTCTTCAGGGTTCATTTGAAGACGATCAGCTGCTTGTTGATAAATATGGGACAAAGGGTTTACACGGTCAATCATGGCTTGTAAAGAGCGTAATGTTGTTTCATTTAACCCTCCAAAAAGATTATTTCGCAGTTGGATCTGCGATTCAGAATCATAGATATAAAATTGTGAAAAGCCAGGTTGTATACCATCCGGTGGGTGTAACGATTTTGCAATTCGATGAGTTATCATACCATTCACTCGAAAACTATAGACACCTTGTCTTTCATTTGCCAAGTTTGCATCATACTAATTTCATATAGCAGTAAAAACATAGTTTAAGTATAAATAAGCGAGATTAATCAATATAAAACTAAAAACAAAGAAATAAATGTCAATTGTAGGAATGAAAAATTTAAATATGAAAGATTCGTAGTATCTGTACCCGCGCTCCAATGGAAGCAAAAGCAAAAGCCGAATTATATAAGCGAATTTTTTTTCGAAAATCTTTAGAAGAGCCATCTAAATTAAGCAAGAGAGACAGAAGCTCAGGGGGAGGAGGAGGAGGTAGAGTAAAAGAAACTTTTCCCTTGTTACAACAAAAAGAAAATTTCGGATCAGCAATGGTACCGGCACTTTTTTCTCTAATCCACATTTTTGCATTGCAGGACGAACAAACAACATTCATTTCACCAAGATCTTGACGACCATTGGGAAGAGTATTTGATTGTAGGTTATGAGAAGGAATATAATTATCAGGATGAATTCGAGCAGCAAAAGTAGGACCATCAGACGAAGCAGGTAAATTATTATTATGTTCTAGTGGTGAAGCAGTAACAGTAGTAGAAGCTGATCTATTTTATTAATATTGATATATTGATATAATGAGGAAAGAAAGATTAATTTACTCTCATTAGGCACACACACACACAACACACACAACACACACACACACACATATATATATATATATATATATATTATGCTAATTATTTAACATGGTTATCCATAATTCCCACTATTATGCCCATTAATTATCACTATTTGTTATTCTTTCTCTTCACTGATAATGTTATATCCTGTTAGCGGAGTATGGTGAGTTAATACTAATAGATATATATAGTGGAATAGACATACTCGTTTGGGCTTATTACTGATGTATCATCATTAAAAGCCTGTTGGTAACTACGACGACTTGGAAGAGTAGATGGAACAATAGAATTGACTAAGACTTGAGTAGGTTGTTGAGGCACATTATTAGGAGTAGTACTACTAAAAGTAGGTGTAGTCTCGAAAACGGTATTCACAAAAACAAAGGAGCCATCATTTGAAGATTGAGATTGATTAGCAGGACATCCATGGAAACTTCTTCGTGAGCGTGACGTACTACCGAATGCAGAACACGGCATTATAAATAAAGAGGTACAGCAAAAAATAAAAATAAAAAGGAGTTTTTAAATGTGATGATGATATTGAGCTATATTTTATTTTATATGGTGGAAATAGTCGCTTTTAAGAACTTTTTGTAGTGTTTCTAATAGGTTTTTCAATGTGGTACATTGGTCAAGAGGAAGATGTTTGAGGGTGGCAGTTTGGGGTGATGTGACAGAGGTTAATATGGAAAAAAAATCTTTGTAAAGCTTCTGAATGGCGTTGTTTAGGGTTATATCGGGGTTAGTTTCTTTTTCAGTTGTTTCTAAGATTTTTTTTAGGTTATGCAAGATGTCATTCAATGGTGTTAAAATTTCTGAATGAATAGCAGAAGAGATGAACAACGACGATAAATCATGAGCATCATGATTGAGATTATGGATGACGGTGTTAAATGACTGGTCTTTTTCAATGGCGTTTGGAGGTGGCTTTATGAAGAAAGGATTTTGTGAATCTTGAAAAAAATCAAACCAAAAATATGAATTATCGAATGGATTGGTAATTAAGTATGTATCGGCATAGGTAGGTAAACGTGGTATATGTTGAATAAATAGTTTATGATTTGGATTGGAACTCGTTGGATTGAGAGATTTAAGAAAAAGATTGTAGCAATATTTTGGTAATTTTATTGAATTGATGTTAGAAGCTGTCAGTGGCGGAGGATTATTATGCGGATAGGTTAATAATTTTTGATTTGTAGGTAACGTATAGGATGGAGAAGTTTTAAAATGTTTTGGGTAGTATGGCTGTTGCAATTTTTCCTATAGTTATTATTTACATGTTATTGTTATTGCTATTGAACATGAAAGGGTTTGTTTTATAAAAGATTAATTACTTCGGGTTTTCTTTTAGATTGGAGAGCGGATTTTCTTAGGTTGTAAACGGATCTGATAGATGTTTGTTTTTGCTTTTTTCTGTATTCTTTTTTTTGTGGCATTGTGAATCGGTTAGTAGACACGATGAATAGTATACATATATGTATTATAATAAGTGTGTGATATCGTACGTAAAAAGAATGAAAGAAAAAAAAAATATATGAAAATAGTATCAATGATTCAAGAGATTTTTATATTAGGTTTTATTTTCTCTGATGCATGATGAAACGAAGTTTTATTTCAGACAATAATATAATATGAAAGCATCAATGGTTCAAGCGATTTTATATATGATTTATATAGGTTTTATTTTCTCTGATGCATGATGAATCGAAGTTTTATTTCAGACGATAGTATTAAAAGCCGACAACCAACTAAAGTATTAAATTGGATGACTGTGGAAAAAGCATTTTCTAATAAAAAAAATTGTAAATACACCTCTGACGCTATAGCCATGCAAGATATTTTTATGAGAATTCCAGCATATATAAAGGAAGATGATGGCTTTCGATTGATACCAAAAAATCACTACTTCACATAGTAGCGATGGGGCTTTTTAAAAACCCTTTCCGCAGACAACTTTTTTGTGGTTTTTCATGATAGCCAATGTTTTTATTTCGGAATAGCAGTTTTGGTAGCGAGGAGCGAATGAGAAGAGAAAACGACTGTTTGAAAGGCAGCGTAAAGTCTTAAAAAGGGATTTCCCGAAGAGTCTACTTTTTTAATAGTACCGTTGTCTTTTGGATAAAGTAGATTAATTAATAAAGTACATGGATCGTGACAGTAGGTATAACCTGTCATATTCCAGAATGCACCCAAGGCAGAATTTGCAAAGACAGTGGATAATAAATATAGGGATGGCTTGTTAAGAATCATTTTTTTTACTCGGGATCAAAATTTCAAAATAATGGGAGAGTGAAATAAGAAGAACGGTTCATAAAATAAAATACACATTTTTATAATTGCATGAACATTTCTTTTGTATAATATGTTGTAATATGACTACGATATACACCATCATCACCAACATTGCCGGGATGTTTTGAGTTTATCATGAGTAACATCTAACTGTATTAAACCTATTCCATCTTTGCCTTCAACTGTGTTGCAATGCGATTACTTTTTCCATATTATCCGACACTTCTAACATAGCATGAACTACGGTTAGTGAGAAGCATTATCGTCTGAAAATAAAAATGAGCTTATTGTTTTTTCATAGCATGGTGCCATAGAACCATCATCTGGTTGATATATTTTATTAAGCAATAGTGGAAAAGAGTGGTAGTATAGATTATTATCAGTTGTATATAAACATATGTCGTAATAAATATGGCGGATTGATACTGAACCGATAGAAATTAAGATAACAGAAGAGTAGTGATAAAATAAAGAGTAACGTAAAAAGATCTTGTTTATTGTTTTAATGATGAGGGGTACTTATATGTTTTCTAACTACTTGTAATAATAATAAACTCTATAAAGAAACTAATGATAATAATATATATACATGGAGTGATGGAGGATACGATGCGTGTTTACGACTGTCAATTGAATACGTGTTCGAATAATTAACATGATGATGGATGATAAATACGTGGCATAATAAAATTGAAGTGCAATAGCAACAAACAGTAAGGTATTACAAAGATAATTCAAAAGGGAAATTGTAACACGAAGTAAGTTTTAAAACGACAGATATATATATATATATAGAAGAAAATGGCATTTTTGTACTCTACGCCGAATGTTTTTAAACAAGTTTTTGTTGTGTTGCTTCGCATTATATTCCAATAATAGCAAAGCATCTTAAGTTATGTTTATCAATTGTATTACCAAGTTTAAATTAGTCTAACTATGATTATCACCTCCATGAAAAAGGTCAGTTATAAGAAATACATTTTTTACGCTCATCTGAGGTATATGTCAACCTCTGTTACACTGCTCTATTTTTAAATGAAAAAGAGAGGGTTGCTTGAGGAACCTCTTTGTAACCTTAATTTTTGGAGTATGGTTTAAAACTCTGACGAGGACGCGTAAATAAAACTTTTTCTGACAATTCACTTGACATCAACAAACAAGACATTTTAGTTGAAAATGGTGAAAGGCGTAGATGGGGACACCGACACTTCTTCCGAACATCGTTTATTCAACACTTTTTTGCCATTTGACATTGTAGTCAAAATCATCTCTCATCTTGATCAAGACAATTGTTTAAAATGCATGGAGATCTGTCGAGCATGGTATAGGATGATTCCAGAGTATTCATATAATGTATGGGGCAGGATAAAGATAACCCCTTTGACCCATCAACACCTGATTCATAATAACCGTTGGCGACGATTACTTGGTAACCATGTGAAACATGTTGAAATAAGTGATTTTCAAACTGAACAAGAAATTTATGATACTCTGCAGAAGTTAGTTGAATTTAACTGTACAGGAATAGAGCATTTAGGTACGAAAAAAAAAAAAAAAAGAATGAATAATGGAAAAAGGATGAAATGATAGGACAGATATTGATGTTTATCAAAATTACAAATAATCTTTAGAGATCTCGTCTTGTCATTCAACAAAAAGAAATTATAAACAATTCCTATCATTGTTGAAGCAATTACTTTCACAACAAGATGGTCAAAATACAACACACCAACAACAATTGACAATGAGTTGCAGTCATCCATGCAAGCTACCTATTCTCCATATAATACTCGAAGCATGCCCCCAAATACAACAATTTTCATTCTTACTGGGCAACAGCTTACAAGAAGATGATGATGACGACAACAACACAACACTTGATCCAAGACTATCCTTGGCTCCAATACCTTCACACCGATTGACCAATTTGACTTACTTGGATCTTAAATTCAGGACGGATAAACAACGCATTTTAATGCCTCTTTTGCAAAGATCTCCTCATCTTGAATTTCTTTCTTTTGAAGGGCCTCTTTCTCTCCTTGATATTACAAAATTTTCTGCTTGGTTCCCCAAGCTTGTTTATCTGGAAATTAACCCAGATAAAGTCGGAATATATAACACTCATTATTTGCTACAACAGCAACCTCTCAACAACAACGATCATGATGGTAGACCAAAAGAAAAGGGACTTCGATATTTCTGTGTATCAGAAGAAGAAGGGTTTGGACCTGCTCAGATTGGACCACTCTTGAAACAACATTCAAGCACTTTGGAATGTATTGGTTTGGGAGTATACTATGAAGGAACTGAAACCTGGGCACCTGTATTTCAAGATCTCAAATTACCACAATTACACACTTTACATTGCGATGGTATACTCTTTGACGATAAATCCATGCGGGCATTGATTTGTGAAGCTACAAGTTTACAGTGCCTCGCCATTCAGGGTTATCATGAGATTCATTTGAATCTTACAAAGCTTTTAAAATCTTGTTTGCAATTAAAAAAATTGGATTTTGCTCAAGTCAGACTAAGCTTTGACGAAGATGAAGCACAGGAGGAGGATCCAACAAACAACATAATATTATCTTCTTTATCACCAGAAGAACATCTTTTCCAGTATTTGGATTTGAATGGATCACAACTTTCTGATATTACACTCCAGAATGTGAATGGAATAAATGATGAATTTATGCAAGCTGTTACACATCTATCAACATTAAAGTCTCTGGATATTGTGCTGGACACGGATAACGTGTATACAGATGATGGATTATTCGAATGTATACTGAAACTTCAAGGAACAACTATCCAAGTACTTGGTATTAATGGTATACGACACCTTTCTCCTCCTATGTGTGATGCAATTGCCAATTTAAAATTCCTCAAGAAGTTCATGTCAGGCTTGTATGATGAAGCACAAGTTGTTGATGGACCTGCGTTGGTCAAAATGGCTGAAAAAAGTGAATCCTTGACGCATATCCAATTGAGACATATAACTGTCACTGGTATTGAAATTGATAATCAAGATAGAAACATCGACAATGAGAATCCACTCGGAATCTGTTTGACCCGGCAATTAAATGGATTTACAGTAACAAGTTTAGATTTTCCTGACTATTACAATATAGAAATTACGAAAAATTGAATTATTGTATGAATGACATTTATTTTCCTGATATTTTATATTATCTAAATTTAAAATCATAAATAATGCTATATAGACCATTCTTTATATGTGGTGATGAATCATTTGATTCGGGAAAACATGTGGGAGTACTGAGGTGACACGTGGTAAGACACTTTTACACGCAGTATAGACATGGTAGTAGTAGTAGCAGTGAAGCGGGTTCGAGTTTTACCAGACTTCCAGGACAAGAAGTGAGTTTGAGAGCTTCATTTTAAAAAAAAGGTCTTGTATGCTACGGGCTACTGCTCAACAGAATGGTGGCCCATACAAAAATCGAATTTCAAAAACAGGAGACCATAAATAAATGTGCATGAACGGCATCGCCCTGACGATTGGGACGATAACAAGTGTATGAGCATTATTAATCATACTGTTTCTGAAAGAAATAAATACGCCAGAGTCCGATGGCAGCGATCCCTTCGGAAACTTGCCTTTATAACCCTTTGGGCTGTTTATATCTCAGCATTAATTCACCTTTGAGCCTTTAGATTTCAACACCTGTTGGTGAAGTTTTTTGTTACTAGCAACGGTCCTTACATGCAAGCATTTTCCTTTGGTCACAAGTCCTTTAATTACAAATGTTTTCCTTTGATCAAGTTGGAACATAGTCATGGGCACAGTAATAGCAATAAACTTTGTACTTTTTTAAAGTGTTTAATGTTACGTATTAGTTTAGTTTCTTTATTTAAAAAGTTTATAATTAAAAAAACACGCAATCGTTTATTCTTTCAAAGATTAATCTTTTGTTTTTAATCCTTATCAAATTTTTCTTTCTTGGTCCATTTTTTTGGGAACAATTCCAGATGCACAGACCATGTCAACGAAGTAATAAGTGTTGTGGTATTTTCATATATTATATGCAAAGTGATTTATGAAAAGGATAGTCTTTATACCATGTTTTTGATATATTTTTTGAAATGATCAAACTTTTTTATTATACGTGAAACTTGACATTGATATACAACGTCGATAAAAAATAATGCACATTAATTGTTTATGATTGTATATAGTGTTTGTCAAAAGTGTCTGAGCGACACATACAGGTCAAGGGGTGAAAAGACACAATTATTATTGTGGCTGTGACTGTACGTATTGATATTAATAATAACTGCTTGTACTGTTGAAGATAAAGATTCTCATATATATATATATATATATATATATACCAGGTAACAAGGAAAAGTACCTTGTTTTTAACAGGTCCCGCCTCTTTTTCCCCGTTACTAAAAAGCGTGCACATACAATCATGGAAGCTATAGCACCGCCATTGACTGGTCAACAGCTATCCTATGTATATTTGTTGCAAATTCATTACTTTACCTCCATTTGTTTTTTATATGCTATATACTTTTTCTTCTTGAAATCGATTTAAAAGAACTACTTTTCCATGCATACAACGAACAAATGAACGCATATAATCACAACACGACAAATTGATCATTGTACATAAAAGTGTATTTTCATTATTATTACCATTATTATCTTCTTTTCATATTAAGAGATGATGCACAATGCACCCCAACAAAGAGTAATTTTTATTTCGCTCCTTCACTTAATAAAGTGACGATCGCTTTATCGTTTTTGAGTAATAGGTTTCAAACTCGCATTTGCACGAACGGCAGAGTGTAAAATGGTTGTTAATTTATATCAATATAGGTAATACGACTGATTTTTTCCTCTGGATGAACAGTGAAGAATGTACTTTAATTCTTGATTACATGTACATTGTCCATCATAGCGACCAAAGAAACTACCAATCACCCCCGTAATTTAAACATTACTAAAAAGCAAACACGCCTCTGAATAGCACTTATGTATGTCACAAGTCCAAAGAAGTTTTCATATTGTCTAGAGTCTAGAATAAATGGTGACTTACTACACATATATATTTTTCTTCTGCTCTCTATAAAAATTATCGATAAGCTTAGGTTTTGAGGTTTATACTGATTTTTTCCGGCGGCGCAATGCCTTTAAGTAATTATGCATTATTAGAAATGTTTGATGTGGTGATGATGACTAGTTTATTCAAATGAGGATAAACTTTTTTTATGGACCATGACGATGATGAAGAAGAAGAAGAAGAAGAAACGTGAATTATACCAGACAACATGGTTATTGGTATAGAACCGATATATTTTCCATAGAGCTGATGAATTTTTAGGAAGATTCAGGTATTTGCTTTCTATTGTTCTTTTTCTCTGTCACTTACCATAACCGGTGACAATGATTTGTTAACTTTGATGACATCTGATATGATGCTGATACATATTTCAGAACGTAAAAAAGTAAAATAAACAATGGTGAGGAAAAAAATTATAAATCGGTTTATTTTATATTTGTAAAATGGAAAAGTGGCTATTTGTATACAACGAAAATAAGAAGCCTTGGTAGTAGTGGAGCTGTTGTAACTTATTTATTTTTCTACGTAATTTGAAAGAAAAAATGTAGACATAGTAGGTGGAGAAGATTGAAGAAGCTGTACAAAAAGAATAATAATGATAAAATATGTGAAAAAAGAAACATATACAAAAAAAATGGATGGGGTATGTAGATAGATAGGACACTAGATACATTTGTTAGAATATTCAACCCTCGCTTTGTACACTTTGACAATTTCACAATATTTGTTGCATTAGGTAAGATTTCGCAACATTCGGGAGTATAGCCATATAGTATCATTATTGATATTATCTTATTAACTGAAACTGTATAATATCCATATCAAATTAGGGTGTATATATTTAGAATAGAGCTCTTTTATAATTTGTAGAAATGTATAGCTATACTTTCTCAGTGAAATATATTTTTTGCCTAATAGTGTAATTGACATGGATTATGAAGATAATCACCGGAACATTCGACTGAAACATCTGTGCTTCGTACAGCCGCGTTTTTCTCTCGTAAAGATGCTGGCGCATACAAACATGGTGAAACATGCTTGTTTTTCTATTTGAATCTGGCTTCGCTATATTGAAGGAATGTATAGCTGCTACGAAAGAAGAAATCAACGTGTTGTTGTTTTGATTGAGTTTGTGACAAGGGGTTGTTTTTGTTGACAAATCGTA
This sequence comes from Phascolomyces articulosus, assembly GCA_025677815.1. NCBI lineage: Eukaryota > Fungi > Mucoromycota > Mucoromycetes > Mucorales > Lichtheimiaceae > Phascolomyces > Phascolomyces articulosus. The sequence goes on along the minus strand of JAIXMP010000003.1, from coordinate 1,846,960 downwards.
AATTAGGGATGTTGTCAATATCAAGAGCATTTAATGACCTTCTTGGTGAATCAAAGGAACGATGGATAATATAGGAACTCCAATACGCCAATACTGATTTGAGATTTGAACAAATTTTGGAAAGATCCTCGTGATGATCCACCTTTTTTTTATATATATATTTATGACCATAGAAATGTTTTCAATAGCAGTGATATCCAAATCTATAGATGCATGATAATAATGATATTCAAACGCCATTAAGTTCACATGGACCCAAATAAAACACGGTCCTGTCTTCAATTAACTATAATAGATATCTTTGATTTTTCATGTCTTACAAGTAGTAATTTCATGGTAACAGTACCAAGGAAACAAATAATATTTTGAATAGCATGCCACGAAATCATACTTGTTATTAGATACTGCATATATACAGTAATTATAGCACTTTAGCATTTATACTGCCCCAAAGGTTGTATATTCATCCTGTGATATTCTGAGCTGATAGAATAATATTTAGCATGAACTTGTGTGCTATAAATCACACTCCGGTGAAACACGCTTTTCATTTTTTTTTCCTTTTCTCCCGACTCGACCAAAATATATATATATATAATAATGACAGAAGAAAATACACATGAAAAAAAGTTTCAGTTTGACATTGATGAAAAAGCATTATGTTTTCATGGTCCTTTAATATACGAAGCCAAGGTAACGAGAAAGAAATGAATAGGTGTGAGATAAAAATATATATATTCAAAAGGTTAACAGTTCAACAACAACAACAAAAAAATAGATTCTCGATCGACAATGGATGGATAGTAACCCTGATTTTCAAGGCCCTTATTATTTTGTTCATTATAAGGGTTGGAAAAGAACGTAAATATCAACCTCAATGAAAACACTCTACATGTTATATATATATTATTGGTGGAAAAGAATGGGACTTTTTTTTTTTACTCATCGATCTCCCCATTCAAAATATTAGGTGGGACGAGTGGGTTCCTGAAACGCGAGTATTACGGTGGACAGAAGCCAACTTACAAATGCAACAAAAACTCAAAGGATTATATACAGTAAGTATTGATAAATACGGAGAAGTTGGAGCGATAATAATAATAATAATAATTTTATTGGATGTCTTTATAGCAACAACAACATAGTGGAAAGAAACGATCTAGAGCTGATTCATCCAATACTGAAAAGGTAGTCAATTCTTTTTTTTTTCTGAGAAAGGAATCAATTTATTTTATCAATAATAACGCGTGTATCTGTTTTCTCTTTCCCTCTTCTTTTTCAATAGGATGAAGATTACTTGAATCGACCTGAAGTAAGAATGGATATTCCAGATACAATGAAAGCACAGTTGATTGATGATTGGGAAAACGTGACAAAAAATCAACAGGTAACAATCATGATGTTTAAGTTTATTTATATCCATTTCCACCATTCTACTCACTATTATTATTATTATTATTATTATTATTATTTAGCTTGTTGAATTACCACGTACACCCACCATCACAGAATTACTTGAACAATATCGAAAATATAAATTGGATCGAAAAGGATCAAGGTAAAAATGAAGAGTCTTTTATGGAGATAATGTTTCAAAAAAAAAAGGGAAACTATGATAGGGACTAACATGTTTAAAAAAAACACTTGTTCTCCAAATGGATGATGATAGTGGTACCGAAGATTTATTAGATGAAATTATCGATGGTATCAAGGAATACTTTAATAAAGCATTGGGTACTATTTTATTATATCGATTTGAACGACATCAATATGCCAATATTCGAAAACAATATCCAAAGAAAGAAATGGTGGATATTTATGGTGCTGAACATCTTTTACGATTATTTGGTATGTATAAAAAAATATATTTCTAGTCAAAATGAGTATATATATATTTCAGATACATTATTGACGATGGAAATTATAAATATAGTACAAATGCCATCCCTTATTGCTCATACAGATATGGATGCAGATGCTACTGTTGTTTTAACCGAATATTTGAATGATATAACAAAGTAAGTTACTCACACACATACAAATTATGAAATCAATTATTAACATACAATTTATATATCTATATTTAGATATATGCATAAAAACCAAAAACAATTCTTTTGTTCAGAATATGAAAACGCCACACCTGATTATGTATCATTAACTAGTAGTATCTAAATGAAAATAACCAACTTCTTCATCCCAAAAAAAAAAAACACTCATCGCATCCCACAAAATCCATATCCCATTTCTTTCATCCTTTTAAGCATCCCAAAAGAAAAAAAAAGCCAATAAAAAAAAATACTTTTTTTCCTTACCCCTTTATCCACATTCTTTTTCAACCTGGAAATATATATATATATATATATATATAAACATATGAAATACTTTATTTTTTTTTTCTTTCTTTCCATTTTATAAATATACATTGAATCATGTTAAACTCGATAAGAAGAACGTTTCATTTGAGCAATAGGATCAAGATCACCAAAAGCATTGGAGCTTTTTAATTCAGGTGCAGGTGCAGGTGGTGGAGAAGCAAAATCACCAAAATCAGCATCACCGGTGGATGTGGAAAATTCTAATAAAAATAAAAATAATAATAATAGCATGTCATATTTTTTTTGTTAATTAAATGCGTACTAATAAAGATTTTATTCTAAAAAGAACAACAACATCATTATCAAAAATTCTCACCTGTCCATGACATTTCATCCGAGTCTTGGCGCTCGTGAAAATTGGGTATATCCGGTTGCGTTTGTGCTTGTGGGGAAGGTTGTTGTGGTTTAGGTGGTTCAGGAGGAGATGAAATCTTTAATCCACGTAATGCAGCGTAAGGATCATCTTCTGGTTTTGTATTTTCGGATGCTTTTTGTTGTTGTTGTTGGAATATCTTGAATGGATCATTGGATGCTTGTTGTTGTGTAGATGAGGTGGTAGTTGTTGTCGTAGTAGTATTGTTATTATTATTATTCAAAAGTGTTGTGCTTGTAGTAGGTGTAGTTATTTGAAACAAAGAAGGAAATTGTAAACTCGTTGGACTTGTGGCATTCGGTGTAGAAGGTGTCAAAATACCACCTGTATAAGTGGCTCTACGTGCAGATTTCGTGGATTCAGGTTGTAAACCTGCTAATTCTGAAAATATACTACTGGTTGGAGTAATAGGTTGACGTGGTGTTTGTTGTTGTTGATGATGTTGAGGAAGAGGAGAAGAAGGTTGTGATGATAATGGTAAAGGTGGTTGTTGTTTTTGTTGTTGTGGTGATTGCTGCTCTTGCTGTTGTTGATGATATTGTGGTAATGGAGGTTGAGAAGTACGACGCGGAGTATATTGATCCATGTTAGTTGGTGTAACAGGAACGGGTGAAGAAGGTGGCAAAGCAAAACCTATTTTTGGGAATAAATTTTTAAGTAAACCTTATAACTTCAAAAGTACTTTTATTACCATTTAAAAGAGGATAGGAGAGTTTTTCTTTATTATTACCTCCTGATGATACGGGTGATGAGCCACTTGGTTCACGTGCCGACATTGGTTCACGAAGCTATAATCAAAAGGAGAAAGAGAATAGAATTATATTCATTATCATCATTATCTTCATCCAGTGCAACCTTTAATTTATTTTCGTGATCTATTTTTTTTTTTCTTGATCATTTTTTTTTTTTTTTGGTATATAAGCCCTTATTTCTAAACTTACTGTAAGAGGGGAAGAAGGATCCACTGAGGATGAAGAAGAAGTAGTAGGTGAAGAAATTTCAGGTTTCCATGCAGAACGCGTGAGTTGTAAAGAAGCAGGTCGAGTAGGCTTTGGTAATGGCGTTGGAGCAGCCACACCACCATTGGTGGTAGAAGAAGGTAAAGGAGGTGTTTTTACACCTCGACGACGAAATCCTTCATCTGTAAACATTTCACTGACAATGGTACGTATTCTTTCTGTCTGTGCCTGTAAAGCATCACGGTCTAGCCACTTGTGCTCATCTATTATTATCAACAAATTGAGTATTATTATTAAAGTTCAATGCACATGTAAAGGATACAACATCAACAATAATTAAAATGACCCTTTTTAAATGTAATAATAAACAAACAGCATCCCCCGAAACATCACACACTTTTTTTTACAAAACTTACAATATTTTTGGCGCATAAATGAACGAACATCATTATCCGTTTCAGGTTCCACGTTATCCATACGATAAGTATTTAACCAAATCGATGTAGCAATTTCATTTCCTCCTTGTTGTAATGCAACTACTTCTTGACCTGAAAAAGTACTTGCTGAGATCGATTTCACGCGATGACCTACTTCACGACTATTTTTTTTTAAGTTTCGTTATAAGTCGGGTCCAAAAATACACATAGATACACACACACACACACACACTTCATTGCCAGGTAGCCAAAAAAAAAGGGGGGTTTAGTCCCAATTTTTTTTTTTTGTTTGAACAATAAGTTGAAAAAAAGACTTACACAAGGCCCGAGCATCGACTGCATACAAATGTATTGACGCTTACATTGACAAAGAAAGGACTCTAATATAATGGGGATCCCAGTTTCATATAAGTTAAACCCGTAATTTTGATGATATAAACCCTTTTGTTTCTTTGTGTTTCCCCTTTTTCTCTTTTCCTTATACCAAGATAGATAAATCTTACCTTTGTCGGACAGTCGAAACACTTTTTGTTTGCCGGCAAACGAAGGAGCGCTCTTACTTTTCTATTTGTTTCAGAATAACAATGGAATAGAATGAGTTAACAAAAAAAAGACAATAAAGAGTTTTGTTTTAGTAATGGGCAAACGCCATTGGGAAAGGAAAGGATAAAAAAAGGGACTACTGCCATTGGGGATTGGTAGTTGTTGTAGTTTAAAAATAGAACATATATAAAAATAAAAGAGACTTACTGAATATTTTTTTCTTCTTGTTTCTTTTGTTGAAGAGGTGTAAGTCCTCCTATATACGACATTGTCAAAGAGTTGTTTGGAAAAGAAGTGGTGTATGAGAAAGTTGTTGTGATAGTTAAAAAAAAAGGGAAAAGAGAAAGAGAAAGATAGAGAATCAAGTGAGTGACACTTTTTTATTTTATTTTATTTTTTTTGGCACAGCCCAAATCTTTTACAACATGAACCAAGCAAAAATTGAGTTACCAAAGTTTGTAACCCTAAATATGGAACCCAGCGCATGAACCCGCCAATGAACCGTGGCTTGCGGTAAAGTGTGTGTGGAGGTGGATTTATATGCATTCATATCAATTTGAGCCACACAGAGTTTATTTTTTTTTATCTCAAAAGCAACCCCACACCTCTCATTGAACCCAACGAAACGAAATAGAGCAACCAAAAGTTTGGAAATTGATCCGTGCCAAGTAAAAAAAAAAAAAAAAAAACACTTTCGTAGTCAGACCAATATTAAATCAATGGGTAAAAAATGTTGGAATATCCTTTTTCTTGTCTTTGAGAGATATCCATGTATCTAGTACCCACTCGTCTCGTTGCTACTATTACTTTCATTGTTGGTATCAACACTATTTCTCGTAACTAAACTACTAGTAATCCAACAGGACAAAACTCAATTGTTACAGTAATGGGTAAAATGTTAGGGTTGGAATAATAAAAATACACACAGGCACTCACTCCACACATCCACATGTATATAAACGTATATAATTCACTACACCTCGAATAACTGATGCTTTTTTTTTATTTAATTCACTCCGATACCTTTGTCAGAATACAAATACTATTGTAATGGATCTAGTTTTTTTCTTTCGAGGTGTCAAAATCGAAAATAGAGTTAAGACCAAGACTAATAGTTTTTAAGAATGATGCACTAAGTAAAGTGATTGGTATATCTTGTTCAAACCTTTTGTATAATACGAAACAGTCAATGGACGCGACAACATCCTGTTTGTGGTATTCAAGGATACGTCATTTCAACTCTTCGTTTTTGAATACACTTGCCACAGATGCACTAGAATCTGATACAAAAATATTCTCATTTTTATGATTCCACGTTGCAAAATATCATATTATCTCATTTGTTTTACAACACTACCGACTACACATATAACTTACCCGATGGGATGTAAATGTATATCTCAAAGGAGAAGCCGTGTGTCTGATGATATTTCTTATCCCATGATTATTGTGTGCAATTTAACATGGAAGGAATATATATATCAATCTACTATCATTGACAGAGAACCAGAAAATAGATGCAACATGAAAACAAGGAAAAAACGACAACTGTTCATTCAAGTGTTACATTTACGGTCTGTGTGACAGCTACATAGGAGGAAAATGTTTTTGAGTAAAAAAAAAAGATTCAAAACCCTCAGAAACTTGAATTCGGGTTTCTTTACCCAAATTCTGGTTATCGTTTTTCTTTCTTTTTTTTTTCTTCTCTCTTTTCTCTCTTTCTTACCCCTTATTAAAAAAAAAGTCATGCGCCTCCCTTCTCAATTAAAAACGCCACTCCGGTCTTATTGGTCTGTGGCTGGCAACGATACAGAAACATTATGGTGGCCTGTATCAACAAATCAACAACAACAAGAACAAGAACCATCTAAAAAGAAAAAAATATTACTTTTTATACCGGGCAACCCAGGTCTTGTTGAATATTATACTGACTTTTTAGAAGAAATTCATCACAATGTCCCATTTCCACTTGAAATCTTTGGTGGTATAAATTAGTTTTTTTTTTATTATTTGAATTCTTCTTACCTTGTCCCATACGTTTTATGAAAATAACGTTGCAAACCTTTTTTTTACGTAATATTTTTTTTACCTTTTTTTTCGATAGTTTCCAACTTGGGTATGAATATCACAACACCAGCATCAACCAAAGGAACAACAAGTGGAAAATTATATTCTTTACAAGATCAAATTGATCATAAAATAGCATGTTTTGATATTCTTTGTCAAGAAAATCCAGATACGGAATTTATTTTAATGGGTCATTCCATTGGTGCTTATATTTCTGTGGAAGTATTAAAAAAGAGACATACTCAAAGGATCACTCAAGTGGTGACACTCTTTCCTACCATTCGAGAAATTGGTTTATCTCCCAATGGTGTTGCTTTCACGGTAAAAAAAAAATGGAGGATAAAAAATCAAATAACCAATCATTAATGATTAAACAATCAACTCATATCTATTTATTAGAAACTCTTTTCTTATTTACCCATGAGTCTAGTTTCAACCAGTGCTGGATTATTATCTTATATCTCCTCTCCCTTATTGGAACGTTTGGTCATGTTATTGACAGGTCAAACAGGACCTTGTGCGAAAGTAACAGCTCATCAATTATTACATGGCTCCGTTGTCAAGAATTGTCTTTTTATGGCAAAAACAGAAATGAAACAAGTACGCGAATTGGATCATGATTTTTATAATGCGCATGCTCATAAGTTTGTCATTTATTATTCTCGAAATGACAAATGGGCTCCTTATGATCATTATGAATATATGAAGGAACATTTTCCTGATCATGGTAAAATATTGTATAAAATGAGAATATTTTATTTCTATAGGATTCTATCTTTTATGAACTAATGATTGGTGGGGGTGTATATGCATATTTATAAATATAATAGAACATTTGTATTTGTGTGAACAAGATATTCCTCATAGTTTTATTCTAGGTAAACGTCATAATAGTTAAGGAGAGAGAGTGAGAGAGATGCAATAAAGTACACCATGTATATACTAAATGAACGATATTTTTTACGTAACAGATGCAAAGAATGCCACGTATATGGCCCACAAAGTAGTAACTTGGCTATCCAAGGATGATGAATGATATAATGCTATGCTTTTGAAGTAAAAGTTATTCTTGAATTTCAACGTTGTGTTATCCATTTTTTTTACAAAATAATACAACCATCCTATTTATTAAACAAGTCCATCTTTATTAACAATAGAATGATTGAAACATGTCAATACATCTGTTAAAATCCATATGTTGGGAAAGTTTTGTTTTTTTTTTACGTAAGATGGGCTTTATTTGTTGTTGCTTAAAAACAAACATTTCGATCGGATGAATCTCTTTAAAAGGAGATTTTTATATTGCTCATACCTGACATCCCTAATTTCGGCTAAAAGTGAAAAGGAGAGAGAGAGAGAGAGAGAGAGTAGAATTTCCAGACTTCCAATGTAAATGATGTTGACATGCATAAAAATGTATAACTTCTCCATCCACCCCATCCCATCAAACCATAGCCAACAAACAAACAAACAAACCCAAATAGATCTAACTTCTTTTTTTTTAACAAATATTTATATATCCGTTCAATCAAATTGTAGTTATTTGTAATAATGTCATGCTAAATAAGCTAAATATGAGTTCTTTATTTATTTATTTACTTATTTTGCTCTTTAAGAAGAAGATACATTGCCACTCGATACTTCTACAGGATGATGGTGATGATGATGGTGTCCTCGTTGATGAAGTTGACTATAATGTACCAACTGTTCATGAAGAGATTGATGATGACGATGTAACTGTTCTTGTTGATCCAAAAGTGTCCCTTCTGTATCCCCATCATATCCAGAAGAAGGTGTAGGAATATCATGTTGCTGTTGTTGTTGTTGATGATGAGCTATGGTTGAATTCGGATGACTTTGTGTACTACTACTACTTGAAGGTACTCTTTCTTCTTCTGTTGCTGTGATTCGACTTTCATCTATTCCTCCTATTCCATGTCCATGTGTTGCATTCTCTATCCCTGCAATAGCCATAGCTTGTTCTTGTTGTGGTAATGATTCAAGTTGTTGTAACATGGACGTTTGTTCTATTCCTCCTCCTTTTGTTGTTGTTGACGATGATGTTCCATGTTTCTTTTTATTCTTATTAGTAGTATTATATAATTTCATAAAATCCTGTTGTCGATGAAGATGTGAAGAACGTCGTGCACTTCTTACTGCTCTTTGTATTAAACTAGGTTCATCTGTACGTTGCGATTGATCATCGTCATCGCCATTATCTTCAGAAGACACAGAAGCTTCAATACCTGATTCTGATTCATTAATATACATTGGTTGTTGTTGCTGTTGTGCTCGTTCATCAATGGTACCGTCATGCCAAGCTGTAGTTCCTCGTGTAGATAATGACGAACTTGATGTCGATGGATTCAAGGGTGGATTCATTTTTTTATTTTGAGTCAATGGGTGATTAGAACACGAATGGTATGAAACTTAAAAAAAAAAAACGTGCGAGCGGTTATTGAATCATCCTCACAAGCTGCATAAAAAAACCCTTGGCAAAGAGGAAGTAGAAAAAAAAAGTTTATTTTTGCGTGTGGGGTGGGGTTATACAGCAAACAGCAACAATAAAAAAAAAAAGAGTGTACGTGTTCAGTATGCAAAGATAGTTATAGTTACAGTAAGTAGTGGAGTATGAATGTCTTTTATCATTGTATATATATATATATCAAAGAAGAACTTTTTTTTTGTTAAAGTTGTATATATATGTGCAAAAAGAACTTTTTTTAAGCAAGGACTTCATATCTTGAATTATGTTGGTCACGATTACTAAAGAAGCTATATATATATATATATATATATAATTCATTCATGGATGAGTTAAATTCTATCATTATTCATATAAATATATATATATATATATACGCTACTTACAAATAAAGAATAATGCCAATGATTGGGAAGAAAAAGACTAATAAAGACCATCCAATCTTGCCAGAGACATTTCGATTTGAATTCAAGACTTCAAAAATAACAATCAAATCAAAAATAAGGACAAGTAACCCAATGATACCACCACCTGAACTAAGCATCGTTTTATGAAAAGGACTCATCGACATCTTTTGTATATATATAAAAAAAAAAGAGTTGACAAAAAAAAAAAAAAAGAGAAAAAAAGCCAGGGTCAATATTATAGAAATCCCCTTCGTTATACACGCATGAGAAAAAAAAATCAGTGAAACCAATCAAAATGACATCATGTGATACGAATATATAAGAATGAAAGAGATATTTTATCATAAAAATTAACTACTACTACTACTAATATCAAGACGTTTTGTACAATGATGATGAAAAGTGATTATTAATATATTTTAGGAATAAAAGATGATAAACAACAACAACAACAATGCATTATATAATATGTAATACAACATGTGAATCAAAAATGTTCAAGGATGATGAGGCTGATGTGCGTGCATCGTTTATCTAAAATGTTACGTACATTATTCTTGAATTTTCTTGGTAATTATAATAATAGATAAGCAAGTGTTTCATCATGTCGAAAACACTCTTGTAACAATTCAAAAAAAAAAAAAAGAAAACATAAATAAAGGGTTGTTCTAGGTCATGTTTTTTGAATGTTTATATAACTAAAGGATCTTCCAAATGCAACTCACATCATCCATTCAAAATATACCATTTGAAAGGGAAGAGAGAGAGAGAAGGGGGGGGGAGAGGAGGAGTGAAGAGAGAAGGAGATACAAATAAAGTCATTTGATATATAGCATTCAAAATCAATGATGCTTCCCTATACGATGGATGATCCTTAATTTTTCACAAATGGAACGATTTTTTGTTTTTGTTTAGAAACGTTACATGCAAGTATAAAAAAAAAGGTTATTATAATACAACTATAACTTTGTATCAACTACTATAAAAAAAATACGCCCTGTTTTGGGTTATTTTCATTCAACTCAACTCAAATCTCTCACCTCACTCAATTCCTTAATAAAAATCATTGATTTGATTGACTTTTCGTTACTTTCTTTCTTTTCATTTTTCTTTTTTTGATCCCCATCAAAGCAAAACCTCTTTTATTTTTATACTCCCGAAAAAAAGAAGAAGGAAAAAAAAAAGCCTCTTTTGTAGCATCTTTACTGCGCCTCGTTTCTAGACTTTTTTTTTTATCTTCTTTTATAATATATCATATAACACTAACCACAACCTTAAAAGTTGAGAGATAAATCCCGTTTTTTACTTATTATAATTCCTTCTGATTACCATACCTATATAAAACTCCCCCACACAATTGCATACTCACACCAACCACACCACCGTTTTTTTTTTTTTTGTTCCTCAGCCTCCCTCTCTTTATTTCTTTCGTTTCATAACATTTATTTTATTTATTTATTCTAGTTGACTTGTTTTCAATTACTACTATTACTATTACTACTATTATTATTAACTATTTACTATTATTACTATAAACCTGTCATTATTCTATCTATACAACCAACCTCCACCACCATAATAACAACAATAATAATAATAGCAACAACCAAGCAAACGCAACTAAACTAACAATATTATAAATATTACACACACATATATATATATACATATAAAATACACATGGCAAGCACAACACCGAATTACATTTCAATATATGACAATACAGCCACAGCGAATTTCATCTACATATCCGAAAGTGTAAGTGAAGTACTAGGGTGGACTCCTGATGAAATGATTGGTAAAGGAGCATACGAGTTTTTTCATCCAGACGATATCAATGCATTAACGCGTGTTCATTCTGCCAATGTGATGAATGAGAAAATGTCATCCATGGTAGCTTATCGAACACGTCACAAGGACGGTCATTTCGTTATTATTGAAACATTGGTTCATTACTGTTATGACGTGCTCATGTGTACCAATTACCTCTACGATCCTTCCGATGCTGGTCACAAGATTCGTAGTAATTCCGTGGACGAAGTCTTTGTCGTGAATCAAGACGGGTCATTAGAACTCGTTGGGGCATGGAACGATAGTCAGGAACGTATGCAAAAGTTATTACAAACACAACATAAATGGATCAATAATCGAGTCACTCACGTACAAGAGCCTCGTTTTTGTTTAATCTTGAATCGATATACGGAGGAATCTACCATTGTCTTTGTATCTCAAATGGCAGAACGTTTGGTCGGTGCTCAATGTGATCAAGTCTTGGGAAGACCCTTTTTGGATTATGTCAGTGAACGCGATGGTCAGGTCGTTCAACAACAATTGGATATGACAAAAGGATCAGATATGATTATGCGAATGCGGTTTGATTGGGTCATGGATAAAGAACATGGAGCAACTCAAGCAGTGGAAGCCATTGTGGGTTCTTCCAATGATGGATTAGTGGTTGTTATTCGGCTGGCTCCACGAATGACCATGTCGTAAAAAAAATACATTATTTTTTTTTTCTTCACGATGTGTATGTTAATTCCTCTTTTATTACTATTCTTCTTCTTCTTCTTCAGCAGCAAACCATCCAATCCCAATTCATCATTATTCAACCTATATATATATATATATATATATATATATATATCATCCAAAAACCCATCCATCACACAACAAATCATTATATAACGCCTATATCTTTTTGATTTTCTTTCTTTCTTTATCAATGCATCCCCCAGTTCCAACCCCAAAAAAGGTATTTTATACATAATTTACAAAAGTAGAATCCAACTCTCTTCCAATCCAATCCTATTTCACAATCCATTATTATTATTATTATTACACTTATTGATGACATGCAGGAAAAAAAACAACAATAACAATAACAACCAAAAGTGTTGCTGTTGTTGTTGTTTTTATACAGTTTTCTTTTGAACACCATATTATTCACTTTAAAGTATATAAATATGTACATACACACACATACACACACACTTCTTTTTTTTCCTCACTTTTATTACTATTATTATTATTTATCCATTCATTTTTCTTTTGATATCCCTTTATATAAATATATATATATATATATATACATTACTTATCGCACAAAAAACACGATACATATTTTTTCTCCTTCATGATGAAATCATAATAATAACAATAAAAAAAGAAGAAAAAAAGTTTATTATTATGATTGATTAAGGAGTAAACACTTTTTTTTATCCAATATATAAAGTTGAGGGGAGGGCGGATCAAATGCATCATGATATCATTGAAATCAAAACTATGGAACAGAGAGGTATATTTAGAAAATATGGAGAAAAAAAAAAGATGGATGATCCAGTCATCACCAAACGTGTTATATTTTTTTAATAATCATTTGTCAAAAAAAGGGTTTAAAAAAAAGAGACACTGACAAAAAAGATATCAAATTGGAGAGGGTGTATGTATCTTTTTTTTCTTTTTTCTTTTTTTTTTTTTTTGTAGAAACTACAAGATTCAATACAACAAATTACAAAATAAGAACAATTCTTTTTGAATACTTTTGTTCAAAAAAAGAAGAACAAAAGTTATTGACTGTATAGTATATAGTAGTAGCTATGAGAGTAGTACTATGAAGAAGAAAATAAAATACTAGGTAGAGAGAGAGAGAGAGAGAGAGAGAGAGAGAGAGAGAAATAAAACAGAGACAGAGATTGGGTGAGAGTGTATATGATGCTACAAAAAAAAAATAGAATAAATAATAATAATAATAATAATATAATAAACAAACGATTACAAAAATGATTATAAAAATGAAGTAAATGAGTAAAGATTGGGTGGGTGAGGGTAAAAAAAAAGAGAGAATCTAGAAAAAAAAGCTATCATCCTAGTATCGTCAAGAGAATATCTTTCTTTTTTTTTAATGGTCATCATGTGTCAAACTTGGCAAGTTAAAAGCAGAAAGATGATGTGGATGATGATGAAGATGAAGTGATGGATGATGATGATGTTGTTCTTGAGGTTGAACCCAACTTGCTGGTTTTACAGCAATAGGTTTTGTGGATGTCATACGTCGTTGCTCCATAGTTGTCGTAGTAGCTGTTGTCGACGTTGCGGAAGAAGAATCCATGGAATGATTAGACGATGAAGGAGGAATAGTATTGGTAGTGATACGTTTTGTAGTACGACCCAAACGATGTACACGTAAATGACGACGCATATTACTTTGTACACTGAATTTTCTTGAACAGCCAGGTTCAGGACATACAAAAGGTTTTTCTCCTGTATGAGAATAAGTATGAATACGAAGGGAAGAAGGACGACTGAATCCCTTATCACAATAAGGACAATGATATTTATTACTACCCGATTCCTTTCGAGGTTGAGGCGTTGTGGTCACTTTATCACTGGAATCCGAATGATGACTTTCATTATCGGCACCACCACCATTATAACCATGACCACTCATTTCACCATCACTCATCACAGGAGAAGTAGGTGTGATATGAGTAGCACTGGTAGAAGTCGTGGTGGAAGAGGAGGCATATAATTGCGGAGGAGGAGGACCTGAAGGATGATGATGATGATAATCCATAGGTCGTTGTAATGTAGGTTGAAGAATCAAATCCAATGTATTGGTAGAAATAGCACGACGATGATATCCTGGTGTTTGTAAATATTGAGGTCTTGACATGGTATTACTACTCGTATTATTTAAGGTATGACTATGACTCGTGTTGTTATTATTATTAGCATTATTATTATTCGAAGTACTACGGTTGTTATTCTCGTTCATCGGAGATGGTGTTTTTGTTGTACTGGTAGCGGAATAAAGCGGTGTTGGGTATGGATGAGAATAATCGGAAAAGGAACGCGAGTGCATATTTCGAGGAGATCGATGTTGTTGTAATAACATGGAAGTAGGTGATTGGAAATGATACCCTTGAGCAGTAGGGCGTAATGAATTGGGAGGGGCTAATTCATGATGATGGTGGTGATGAAAAATGGTAGGTTCAATGGGTGTGGCTGCTACAGGTGGTTGTTGATTATTGGAAATCGATAACTTTTGCATATGTCCAGGTAATCCACCCATTGTCATCTCTGGATGAGGATACAAAGTCATGGAAGGAGGAGAATGTGGTTGAGGGGTCGTCATTAAATCGGATGCATGACGTTTATGACCTCCTCCAACGACGCCACTATTACCACCCATGGTATTTGTTTGATGATGATGTTCACTGGTTGGTGGAATCGTTGTTTTATCTATTAATTTTTTTTAATAATGATGATTAAAAAAAAAGGAGCTTTCATCTATGATGATAATGATTGTTATTATTATTACCTTCAGCACCCATGCCTTGAAGCATCAATTGAATAGAAGGAAGTTTAGGTTTTTCCATGATCGAATTTGTATAATAAAAAGGGGAATGTATTATATGGTAACTGAAAAAAAAGATGGTAAAGTTCCAATGGAGTATGTATTTTTTTAATTGACAATGAATGGAGAAAACAAAAAAAAATAAGAAGTGTTGTAAAATGGGATGAGATTGGAGGAATCAATAAGTAAAAGGGAAGGAATGGAGTTGAAGAGAAAAAAAAAGAAAAAAGAAAAGAAGAAGAAGAAAAGTGATATAGAAGAAAAAGAAGAAAATATATATATAATAAAAAAAAAGGAGGAAAAAGAAGACGATCAAAGGATAAAAGGGCTTGCTTACCATGTTGATCGCTCGAATTGTGTGTAACATTCTATTTTAAATTAGCCAAAAAAATAAAATCTCGTGGCCACTCCTATTATTATCTTATTCATATATATACTAAAGGGTTTGGTTACTATGACTACGGCGGTTGGTTTACCATGACCCATTTTGCTACAAAGTTGCTATAGTAACACCAAAAACCAATACCCGCGCTTTTTTTTTATAAAGAGCGTTACTTGGATTCGGTTCTTAATCAAGATGCTCAACACGAGTCCACGGAGAACTGTTTCACAAAGATGATTTTTTGTTCTTATTATAATATATATATTTTGAACAGACCATTATTTTATTCTTATTATGAATGATAGAATAATTGGATTCGATTGGATTGAATTATTTTATCTTTATATTTATAAAACCCAATTCACTCATCCATTTATAAATCGAATAGCATTAAAAACAAGTGAAACTAATTGAATTGAATAGTCTATTATTATAACACAAACGAGACTACAACATGTAATAATAATAAAAGACCTCCGACTGAAAAAAAAAATATTGGTACGTACAGATCGGCAAATGGGCCTTAAGATGGGTTAACATAGAGTCTATTTTAGACCCTCGGGCGGACTTGACTTTTACTTGAAAGGTCTTTATCTTTTCTGAAAGAAAGGGGGAATATATACTACTATAACTAATAATAACTTATGAAATGGATGAATATCATTTTTTAATTCGGGGTTATTTTCATTTATAAAACGACTAAATAACTAAATAAATCATAATTAATAATAATCATCAGCATAAGAGGGGAAGAAAGAGATCATCATCTTTTATGATTTTTATTGTTTATATATTATTTTTATTATCCAATTGCCAAGGGAGTAGAATTATAGGGTTAAATGCAGACTATCCCCTTTTCGGTTTGGTCTTTAGTTGTCAATTCAATAAAACTAAAAGCTAATACTAATGAAATTATCATCATTATAACGAAAATACTTACGACAAAAATTGTATTAGAAAGAGGAGGATGGGCTAAATGGCAATAAAAATTTTATATTTTACCCGGTGATATTCTATTTTGTCTTTCTCTTTGTACAACTTTTTTTTTACTTACTACTTGTTAAAGGATGATAGAACGATAAACAAACAAGAACGAATTGTCGGTTGTTATTCTTTACTATAAAAACAAAAACAAAAAAAAAACCTTCTATATGAAGGATAATGATCGTGCTATATGTCAAATTTATCAAAGTTATTCATTATAAAATGTTGGGATCAATAACAACAACGAAAAACACTTACACCTTCTTCACTATTTATGTTTGACACGTGTATGTATAATAAGAACACTTTTGTCGATCGTTAATGATAGTAAATGAGAAAGCCACAAAAGTAATAAGGATCATCATCTCATCCCATCATTTTCTCTCCTATAATAATAATTAAATTCCATTTTTAATTCAAACATAAAAATAAAATAAAAATCTATACGTTAGAAACGGAGAGTCAATTCATTTTACAACAAGAACAACACTTGTTATAATACGTACCATATACACTTGCTTAGCAACCATAGTTTTTTTTATAGTTTACAATATAAGGTTTTTGTACACTGTTACCGTCGTTATTTCTTCTTGTTTTTACTATTTTAAGTTTATGTTTAAAAGAACTACCAATTCTAGACAAAACGATGGATGATATTCTTTAATTCTATGAAAACTTGATATAAGAAATATTTGCAATTGCAATATTGTCAATGAATATTCAATGCCATTTAATTTTTGATGTGAATTATATAAAAACAGCCACATGAAACTTAGAAATAGTTTGAAGTGATTAAAAAGCTCACCTCCTTTTTTTTTGACTCCCTCTTTTTCCAATTCAATTTGGAGAGGACCATGTGTTTATATGCATGTCGGATAACTTTTAAAAAAAAGTTTCTATATATAGTCTTTTTTCATCTTCGCATTAGCATATATCCTAAACTCATCCTATTCAGAGAAAAAAAAAGATGATAAAGTATTATTAAACACGTAACGTCGTAGTAACAAGAATTTCTATCCCATTTTCTTTTTTTGATCATAAAATCGTATGATTTATAAACCATTTTCTTTTTATCTCACACAGATAGATGACTACTTATTTTTTCCCAATTTTTTCCCATGTTTTTATATATATTAAAAAAAAATGAAGCGATTTTCTGGATTCTCATGACTACTATATATTAAGCGCCTTATCGACAATATGCAATGAGAGAGAGAGCGCGGTCAAAAATATGGCATTGACCGAATAAAAAATGATTCTGATTAGCTTGTTTCATTTAAAGTCATTCTCTCTCTCTCTTTTCTTTTTTTACCCACCTAAAAATATCAATCTGAAACCATCATCACATTCTGTATAATAATATATAGAAACTCTTGCATTTCTTTTCATGACTCTTATTTACCTGCATTTCAAAGGAAATCCGTTTGTACAGTCATATATTATCAAATCTCCTACTAACCTGGGTACATACGTATGTAATTGTAGGGGACCAGATGTATTAATAAGATAAAAATAGTATAATTGGATGACTTGAATATTTGTTCTTTTCTTTTTAATAAGTGATCTCACCACCAATCGTAACGGGAATAAATGGGGCTCGTAGCTGTTTGTAATATTTCATAGCAGCGTTTTAATATTCGGATGATTTGTATGTACTAGACATTGCTTTAAAAACCAATATATATTATTATTATGACCATTAAAAACAGTATACCAGATATATTGAAGTCACAAGTCATTAGATCATGTTGTATGCCGGGATATATTCGCACCATTCGTAATAGCATATTATCTTCCATCGTTTTGGGGCACTTCAACTCGAGTTCATTAATTGTCTTGTTACTATCAATATTCATTCATTGTGAGAGATGTACAAAATAAAAGATCAGTTCCTGTCCCAAAAAATCGCCTAGGTGCTTTAATTGGTTCTTCTTTTTGGGTTGATTTCTTTCGTAACGTTGATGCATAGCTTGTTTTTTCACCACTGTACCAAATACATCAGATTTTTTTATAATCTTGTTAACTATGATGGTAAAAATAATTAAAGGAAGATTCAATGTGTACCTAGTAACAGTTATCCTCGAATCATTGTCGAAGCATAAATAAACTATCCACCACACACGATGGAGTATGCGTGCCTCTAATTTTACATCTTTCTTTAAAAAATCACAATAGTATAGTTCCAGTGCATTTATGATCGAGGTTTTCAACCAATAAACCTCTGGATCATGTTTTGGGTTGGATTCTTGTTCGTTCACTTTCTTCCAAAGATCATCCAACGTGATCTATTTTAAATTATTTATATGCCCTTATTGCGCAAAGTTTTTGTTTTGCTGCTGTTATTGGTTCTACTTGACGATATAATTTTGTTTTTTTTCTCTCTCAATTTTAGATTACCTAGTACGTTCTATTTGATGCGACGTATGGGATAGAAAGATCATGATGATAGTTGGTAATGAACATATTATTTATAACAATAAACTCTTTATTTCAAATGTTAAACTGTTATATATTTATACAATGGATATTGAAAGAGGTTTTTATATATATAAATATATATATGTATATTATCATTATATAATGACTATGTATTTGTAGGATATTATAGTATATACCAATAGAGCAATATATATTTTTTTAACTTGTGCCCAATGACAAGCAATATCAAAGTCATCAGACTTGGTTTTTAGAGTTGCACGTTTCATATCAAATCAAATATATCATAAACGAAGCTTCAAATTTTTGGTATGGTAATAATAAGACTTTTTATTATTTTGAAATGAGAAAATATTATTATTATGATTATTAGATGGAATGTAAGTAAATAAGAAGAAAGCATCACAATGAAAAAAAAAATTATGGTAATATTAAAAAGAATGATTGATTTGGCAAGTCACTTATTTTGAAATTATACAATAATGGAGGGGAGGTACTTCGAGGATACAGATATATATATATTTATTTATGATTAGTAGTTGCTACAATATGAAGATACTAAATGGATCAAATGTGCGAGAGAGTAACTAATAATGAGAAGTAAATAAAAAGAGGTATATTTAAGTGAAATAAAAAAACATTTCATCGTTCTTCATTTGTACGTAAAGGGGTGCCGGATGATTGTCGCTTCCAATGGACAGGAGTATTGTTAGGTGTACCAGTAATACAGTACCCGCTCGCTAAACCGGTACAATCTCTCAATTATTTTTTATATACATAGTAAAATACCGGTGATTCGTTAAACTGGTATCCGGTAGACTGGTCCAAATATTTACTAGTGTTATAATATATATAATTTTTATTTTTTATTTAGGTATTTTTATGTAAAGCAAAATCAGTAAGGTACAGATGGGCTGACTTGTCTTAGCCATAACTATGACATAGTTAGCAAGTAATGATTCTACTAGCTCTGGAAGTGCAGGGTTTCGAAGCTTTTAGATTCAAGATTATTCTCTGTCATGCCCATAAGTTCATTTTTGTTCTTCAATATGTCGCTGATTGTCTGCTGGCCAGGAACCTTCTCAATTTGAACTCATCTTTGGCCCATTTGGCAAGTTCGGATTGAGTAATCTTAGGCTCTTTTTCTTAATACAAATAGCAAGCTTTTGACGATTTGTCAATGTACTTTTTTTGCCCATATCAATGAAAATAAAATATAATGAAATAAAATAAGAATATCATTATTTACAATAAACATTTTGGATCCTTTTATATTGTACAACCTAGATCCATCTTCCAGCATATTCTACTGTCAACGAGGTTTCAAAAGTTAACCGGTACTTCGCTAAACCGGTACAGTTCATCACATATTTTGTTTACCGGTTTAGCGAGCGGGTATTGTAATAGCTCGTGTATCAATATTTTGGAGCGTGCCTTGTAAGATGTTTCCAAGTTGAATTAAGTGTTCAATAATGATCAGCGCTCCATGTACATCTTGTAGTGACTGCAATAATGTTAACAAGCCATGTTCATAAAATATATAACAACCATATTCAATTAAACGCATCGAGTATGTCTTCATGCTATGGCCCTCAACTAGCACTCCAACTACACCAGGTGATTCTACCCCATAATCCAACAACTTGTCCACCATCTGCGTCAACTCCTTTCCAAGTTTTGTGAAATCCGATTGTACTTGAGAGCTTCATTTTTTACCAAATGTTTTGACTTCACAGGAAAGAACATAAACTTATCGCCACTTGTGGTTTGGTATGTACCGACATAGTTAGCTAATAAAGATGTTGGATCATTGTTAATGTGCGTTCCCCCTAGTTGTAATGTAATGGAGAGTCTTTGGAATACTGGGATCATAAAAGGTGATAAATGTTGTTGTATGAAAGTTGACTCGAAAACATAATTATCAATCCAATTCTGAAACGCACCGACCAGGTTATCAAGGATATTAGTAGTCAATAACAAATCATCAACATTCTCATCATCATCGTCGTTGCTGTGATCGTCCGAGCCATTATTTTCACCGATGGTGTTGGTGTGGTTGTGGTAATTTTTGCCATTATCATCATTGTCTTCGTCGTCATCGGAGTCTCCTTCGCCAAATGCTGCTGCTGATGCGTTGCCAAATTTTCGAATTAAAGCATAGAGTTTCTTCACCAGCAATTTGGGATCTTGGTCTACAAGATCCTTCTTTTTATATACGTTGAAATATAAGGGGCTAATCTAACGTCTATACTAAATACAAATAATCTACACTAATAACTAGAATATCTAATGTTTCTTATATTTCTATTTACACCATGCGGTTCAGTTATCCGTTCATCCACGACATCGTATATTTATCGTATCCGCGGATATGTTGATCCTTGACCGCATGGGTTACATCGTCATAATGGTATGCACCATCCCCATTACAATGGGAGTGAAGCCCTTGTTTACATTTAATAAGTTTCACAATGGACTTGTAATAAGATCCGTGGACACGGTGCAAACAAGAAGTCGATTGCGATGGGGTGATGGAGAAGATATTGCTTAGCGAAAGAAGACGATTGTCTGAAGTGTTATGCTTGGCATCTGCAAAGAGGATAGACCGATTCCGGAACTGCTGAAACTTTTGGGTAATGTTCAAGTTGTTTAAAGTCCAATAAGTTGGTGGTTCCCAACACCTGTCAACATTCACCATATAGTCCAATACATAACGTCGACGTTTATGAGTATCGAAACTATCATCATTTAATTCCTAAAGAAGCAAAAGGCATTAGATAGGTTAGTTATTAACAATAATAACAGGGGCGTACGATTGAAACATGTAATTTTATTTATTACCAATATAGAATTAATGTTCCTTTTTGTTCCTGTTGAATCTTGGATCACAAATGACTGATCGAATAAAGATAAATCATCCGTAAATGGATCAGTACTAGTGAACGGAGGAGCATTGTTAGTGGATGAAGGAGCGGTAGACATGGGAGCATTACTGGTGGAAGGAATCAAACTGGAAGATGTGGTTATCGCGTTACCGTCACTGTTACTTTGTCAAAATAAAAAAAGTTAAATATATTGAAAACGTAACAGCTTTGATATTTCATGTCTGTCGCAGTATATTTTTAGTATTGAATGTTACACTTGCTGCACCACCACATAGCCTTATATAACGGCTATGTTTTTGTAAAAATAAATCTTTAGCTTTTGACCTGGTGAATCGCTGTCCTTGTCCTTTCTTATATTGTTGATTGTTATAAAGAAGTGTTCTTGCTCCTGGCTTGGCGTCGCCGCCAGACGACGCAAAAACAGAAACGACATTTCATTTACTCGAAAGCAAGAACCAAATTTTCCTTTACTTTAACGTTATCAACATTAAAATGAATATTTGGGTTTGTTGAATTAAGAGGTGTGGAGGAGGGGCTTGTAGGAATTCGTTCAGGAACTTTTCGAATGATTCTTGACCAGTCTCTTCTCCAATTGCAGGCCTTGGCACTATTTTTTGCATTCTGACTTTTTTCCAATCTTTTAAGATTTTAATTATTTGAAACAGCTGCCTACGATCTTTTTCAGGTTTTTTTTATAACTGTTATAGGCCATACTAATAGACCATTTCGAATCTGGAGTTTCGTCAAAATACATTTTGACAACACGATTGGAGGAAGGAAAATATGTGGTTTCGCGAACAAAGCAGCAAAGATATTAGAAGTATATATTGATATACGAAAATTTATATACTAATATAATGTAACTGATTTATTGATAATTGTTAAAATATGATAAACCTATATATATGATAAAACTAACTAAAATCCTTAAGTTTTTGTGAAATATAGGATAAGAGAAATATGTATGTAATGTCGAAGAAAACAATAGAATGTGATAAAAGAGAAAAAGGTGATGATTATACGAATTGGATGGGAAGTTGATTTTGACTATTCAACAAAACTCACATAATCGGATAATGAAAATATTGGATATCATGAACTATTTTGATTGTTATTTCCATCAGCAAAATCCAGTTACTTAAGCCTATACATCGATTTTGCAATGGCTGCGTGTTTTGAATCAATTTGATTACTTGCAATTTGCTTTACCTCATTCCAAAAAAAAATTGCCATCTACCAACCATTGTTCTGGTACCGATTGGAATTTAATATAGATCTTTACTGCTCGGATATGATATTTTTATTTTATAAGAGATAGATATAACTTGATTATTCTTTATTTAATATATCTATGGGTTTTTATATATTTTCTAACTAATATGCTTCTTTGTAACCTGGCTTTATTAACTTCACTATTTGGCTTAGTATCTTGGCAATGTTAATAATAGAATTAAGTATTGACTATAACTATAGAGTATATGGAGAGTAATTATGGTGATATCGTTCTATGCTCAACTTATTGTGAAACTAACCTTAGTCATATCACCTCTATCATATTGAAGTGTGATTTAATGAAAAAAACTAGTAATGATATCCAGTTTCTGATTTTGCGAGATATCATTAGTCTTCGGTGTTTACCTTTCAATTTGCACCCATACCAGCATTGTTTAATTCGATCCAAACACATATAAATAGAGTGGCTCAGGAAGATAGGTACGAAGAGTGCTAAACGAATGGCGATTATTCATGCTAGCATTAATCTTGGAGGACAAATGTTATAAAATGGAGAGCCAATCAAAATCCAACAAAAAATTATTGCCTACAGACATAATTTAGCTGTTTGCGTCATAAATTTTAAGCTTGCCACCATTTTTTATTTTTTGCTCCGGGGGTTGCTAATTAAATCCCAAAAAGAAAAAGAAAAAATTGTTTTCCAGCCATTTTTGAAAGGCCTTTGCCAGACCATTTTACCCCCACTCTACCGAAATATATAACATAAAAAAATAGCGCCATGGCCTCATTGTCGCGCACTTTTGCCTCTGCGGTCTCCAACCGCTCCTTTGTTAACGTTCCTGCTTCAGTTCCCGCATTGAAGAAGGTTTTGAGCGTCTCTACTGGTAGTGTATCCAGCCACGACGACGATCACCATGCCGCCAAGCCCGTTTTGGGTTCTTCTATTAAGCAACGATCCACTGGTGGTCTTGTCAACAGCTCTGCCGTCAATGGTAAGAAATAAATAAATGAATAAATTAAATTGTCTATTTTTTTAAGAAAAATTAGGAGAAAGCGTTCATTCGAAGTAAAAAAAAACATCAACAACGACGATAAAGTAGAGAAGACACGATAATTAATTAATTGATAACAATACAATTTTTTTTAGTCGGTCCCATTAACGATTTCCAATTGCGTCGCAACCACACAACTGCCATTCCCGATTTCTCAAAGTACAAAAAGACCAACACAAGCGGTGAGGCCAGTCGCTCATTTGCTTACATGATGGTCGGTACCACTGGTTTGATCAGTGCTGCTGGTGCTCAAGCAACTGTCAGTGACTTTTTGGCTAACATGTCCGCTTCCGCTGATGTTTTGGCTTTGGCTAAGGCTGAAGTCGATATGAACGCCATTCCTGAAGGAAAGAACGTTACTATCAAGTGGCGTGGTAAGCCTGTTTTTATCCGTCACCGTACTGCTGACGAAATTGCTGAAGCCAACGGTGTCAACGTTCAAGAATTACGTGATCCCCAAGCCGATGCTGAACGTGTCAAGCGACCTGAATGGTTGGTCATGTTGGGTGTCTGCACTCACTTGTAAGTTCTCTATTCTTATTTCCGGGAAAACATAAAACGGATATATATATATGAAGATAGAGGCAGGAGAAAACTCACAAAGTTCTTTTCCATTTATCTTTATAGGGGTTGTGTACCCATCGGTGAAGCTGGTGATTATGGAGGTTGGTACTGCCCATGCCATGGTTCCCATTATGATATCTCAGGCCGTATTCGCAAGGGTCCTGCTCCTCTTAACCTTGAAATTCCTGGTAAGTTGAATAGTTGAATTTGGAATGTTATGCAAAGTGCCTGTGTGTGTGGTATAATTCATTCCAAGAAAAAAAATATTGGTTATTCATATTATATGTGGTTTTTTTTGAATAGAATACTCCTTCACGGAAGACAAGCTCATCATTGGTTAGACTTACAAAATGTAAATTATCTGTGTCTCCCGTAATCCATCCTATTAATAAACATCATCATGTCACCCTTTGCAAAAAATTGAAAATCGAAAGTTATATTTTTATGAGGACCATTTGAAACAGGATAGCAACGAAAGAAAAATTGGACGAGATATAAAATATTTGAAGGATTTCAGGACAACAGCTGTATATGGAAAACATGACAGGTCTTTTTTTTTAAAAAAAAAAAAGATCATGTGTTGGATATGAAAAAAAAACTATGAGATCAATAATGGATTATGATTTACTGTTATTTACTATTATAGTAACAAATTGCTCTTTTTTTTGCCTTATTATTTGGATTGAAAATTATATAAGAATAATAGAGTTGCTCTATGAAGTTCCAGTATATCTAGCAATCTATTTATTTCAAACTGTATAGAAAAACATCTTCTATAGAAATAGGCATAATGAACAATGATAAAAAAATACATGGTTCTCATAACTTTTCTTTCATACAATTATATCCTTTTTTTCCAGTGGATACAACAATTTGATTAATTTTTCATGATCCCCACATTCTCTTCTTTTAGATATCAACCAAGGGAGCCTATTGTATAAATTGAGTATATCAAATCGATTCGAGAATACAATCACAGTATTAAATGATTGAAACATAGAATAAAATATTCAGAATGTTCTTGCATGATCTACGTTGTCCATGGTCGCTTGTTTTTTTTCCATTTGTTACTTGGACCTTTATTTTGATTATTACTCAAAAATATATTTTTATACACACAACTTTGATATAAATTCTGCTTCATGCGATTCTCAACAAGGGGGGGGGGATTAAGTCATCTATTGAAGATTGTTGGGTACTTAGTATCGATTGTATTCGATACTATGTCAACGGATACTTCCCCGAAATCAATTTACAAAAGAGCTGTTTCGGTTGGAATAGTCAACATTAATATCCACTCTTTGAGAAAATCGCGAAGCATTCGGGATGGTAGACTGAATTCAATACTATCGGCAGGAGTAGCAACAACAGCAGCAATAAGATGCTCCTTATCGTTTTTTAACTGATTTGCCATATTCTCTGGAAGCGCAACTACTCCTGAATCCACTTTTTTGTTGAACGTGTGAGAATCTATCAACCTATGGAATACACTTTATAATAACCTTCTTGATTATGGATTATTCTTTTCCACTGATGATCAAGAAAGGACTTGATCGAATGCATCAGCAATGGCGTGGTAGCACATTGCATTCTTGATAATCAAATAGTTTAGCATTTTAGGATGACTGTTCAGTATGTGTATTGGATAGATTCAAAGTACCAGTAGAATTTAAATCAATACAATAGTTCATTAAATTAAACTAAAACGAGTATTGTTTTAGATCTAATAAAAGTATACTTTGCTTCCAACGATATTGTGTGTATTCAATTTTATGAAAATCCAGTTTTTTTTACGCATAGTCAAGGGAGAAGGTATAACAGTCTTGATGTAATCTTTTCAAAGGTCTTGAGATGGATATATACAGAAATTATAGTGTAATTTTATAAGTTAAAAGTTAAACGTAATCAGGCAGTTTATAATTATAGAAACATATTCTTATTCTTCGTTCTTGTTCTAACGAGAATTATTTAACAACAAGCAAACGATTAAAATAAATAACCTTATTTTTTTTTAGGAAAATAACAATACTAATATGTCAATAATTGACAGTCAAGATTTGAATGGCATGACTTAATTTTTATCATGAGGAAACAAAAAGTCCGGTTTTCATAATGAACAGATCTCCAACAACACTAAAAAACATGGATAATAAATTACTGTTTAATAATAACAGCGTATTTTATCCAAAAGTTGATATTTTTCAGTCTTATCTATCATAAACACTAAAGTCACTATTATTTACACTCAAACTGTCATATTTTTGCATAATAAATATTCTCTGTTATGGCTTTTATAAATCATTCAATTTGCATTAGGTGGCTGGGAAAGACAAGATTATGCATTAATAGAAAAAAGCTCAGCTACTTGAGGATAGGGTGGTTGTTTTATATTTATTTATCAAACGAAGAAGGCCATTTCTTATTTTAAAGATGTATATCGTGGTTAAATAAGTATAATGAATCCTCTACTGTTCTATATAAATATATGTGTGTATGTGTAAAGAGAGAGAGAGAGAGGAGATGTCAATAATAATGAGGGAAGAACAGCAGGAAGATTTTAATTTATATAGAAAAATTAAAAATGCTCAGGGCAATCATCATTTCGGTCCGGACTCTTGTTATTAAAGAACCTCCGCTCTCGTTTACTTTGCCCCATTTGGATTTTGGCACATGTTGAATAAAAGCAAAATCATAACAATCTAATGAAAAAAGAGTGTGTGATGGTGTGGATTATATTACTCTTGTGTGATATCTTGTTACACTCTTTTTTTGTTTCTTTACCATTCTTTTTAACACTCTTCCCTCCTTCTCCTTTTCTATCCTTTTCAACCTCAAACCCCAACGCAATCCCTATATATTTTTAAAAAGGAAAAAGAAGTGGCAACATTTTTTAACTAAGCTAATAGTTTTGGATGCTTATATAATTTTTTATTTCCAACTAAAAAAGTAAAAAAAAAGAAAGTTATGGACCAAGAAGAAGTACCTTTCTCCGTCCATGCGCCATTTCGCCAACCCATTATCATCCTACACTATTCACTCATGGCTATTGCTTTTCTCGGTTGCTATCCTTTGGCTCTTATTCATGGCGCGCGCCGACACCGTCGATACCACTTTTATACCCTCGCGGTCGGTTTTGTCATTGCCCTTGTAGGTTTCATTGTAGGGTGGTTTGCTCAAATGGCAACAACGACACCTAGTCATGGTGAAACACTTACATTCATTCGAGTTTTACTTGGCATCCTCGGTTATACTTTACTCGCCCTTATTTTAGGTCAAGCTGTATTTGGCTTGTACCAATATCGCCAATCCCCTGAACAACAACAACAGCAACAGCAACAACAGGAACAAAAATGGTTCTGGTTTGATATATCTTCATTCAGTTCTTCTTCAACATCATCATGGTTTGCACGACTTTTACCAGAAGAAACAATTCATTTAGCTATTGGATGGATCGTTTTAATTGTGGGGTATGCCTATCTTGTGGTAGCAGCCATGGTGTTTACTGAGAGCTGTTCATCTTCTGCCCCATCTGCTTCAACGGGCCAATGTTTCATGCCGATCGCTATGGGAAGTGGTTTCCTTGCCTACGGATCACTTGCTTTATTACATTTATTAAATATTTTTTCGTTACCAAGATCTTCTACACCTGAATATTATGAAGGTCTTTTATTAACCTTATGGGGATTGATCTGTTTAATAGTTTCAGGTAAAGCAACGACAACAATAACAATAACATCATAATAATGAATTGATTTTATTGTTATTATTTTTGTGTAAATCACTTTATTTCCACCCTCCCCCGATTTAGTCTCTCCATAAGAAACAAAAAAAACTGATCTAAAATTGATTATATAAATAGATATACCCATCCTTGGATCAGGTTGGCGGGCGATCAACCTTGGATTATTATGGTGCGCAGGTGGTGTCTTTTCAGTCGCCATTAGTTTACAAACATGGATGCCAGCATTACGAGAACGAAACTTTATCAATGCTTTAATTATTTGCTTGACAGGCAGAGGTATGGATTTGGGTTGGGATGGATGCACAAATATTTAATTTCATGTAATGCGGTTCCCCCTTCCCGCAAGGGGAAAAAAAGAGACAAAAAGAGAATGGCTCGGGTATATGAAATTTTTACATAAATGTACCTTTCGTGGGGTGGGAAACGATCATGAATATTATTATGTTGGGGGGCAGAGGAAAACGTACATGTTGCGTAATTAAATTTGAGTAATTTGAACCAAATACTTAAATACAAATACTTCTTTATTTTTTTTTTTTTAGCTATTATTGCTGGATTTACACAAAACGATCCATTTTCTTCACAAATTCATAGTATGCTTGGCCATATGTTGATCATTGGTTCTGTAGCCAGAATATTACAAATTATGTTTAGAAAATCACCTGCTGATAACTTACCGCGCCTCATTGCTCACGCATCCTCTAACAACAGAGATACGATTGAAAACGCAGATGATTTGGACGATGACGATGAAAATGAACATGATGAAGAATCAGGAGGTCGAGCTGACGCTTATCGACAATTGACAGGCCAATTATCGTTGAATAACGGATCATCATGTAAACATAAGTGGATTTTTGCTTCCATCACCATTATTTGCGGTTTACTTGCTACTTTCCTTGCCATGGCAGTTGGTATTTTATTTATGGGAGCTAACGTACAATGGGTGGGCCATGTACGAAATTATGTGGATGATCCTTCAACGTACGTAAATGTGACTCTTGCAGTAACATTTCTTTGGATTACCTACGTTTTTATCATGTGTACTATTTATCGCAACATTCGACCTATTTCTTCTTCATATTATGAATACCTTGGTCTCTCTGATATGGAATCGGTGGCTACTAGTAGCAATGAAAGCAATAGTCCACCTACACCTCAATTGGGAGAATCACACGAAATGGTAGCACAACGATACGAAGAACAACGCCAATTGAATCGTGCCCGATCATTACCAGCCCGTCGTGGTGTAGAAGAACCACCAGCCATGCGTCCTTCTCAATACCGTGCCAAACGTCGATCATTATTAATTCAATCACCCCAGCAACAACCGCAACAACATAGTAATCCATTCCATCAAGACCCAACCTTCGTGAAAAAGCAACGTGCAAGATCATCCTCTGGATTTAGTGGTGTAGGTGGTGTATTACCAGATGATATTCATGACACAAATGATATTCGACGATCATGGATTTCAAATGCTTCAGCTACATCGCCAGGAAGTGCTACTTCATTTGCATCTTCTGCTTCATCCCCTCCCCCTTTATCTGCAGATATACATCATCATCATCGACGTACAGTGGTTTTTTCCGACGAGCCCACCAGCATGGTGGGCGAGACGAGTCATAAGAATGAAAATGAACATTCTTTATCCAAAGATTTAAAAACAACGCAAGTACGTAAAACAGAAAGTGGACGAAGGAAAGAACGTGTAAGCAGTAGTAAACGGCGTCGTAAACAGGAAGAACAACCTTTAGTGGACGATGGTCAACTTTCTTCATCTTCATCCGATTCACATTCTGTTGCAAAATATTATAGTAGTGAACGAAATAGTAGTGATAGTCATGTATGCTAAAATATCAACTGTATCAAAACAATATCACTTTATATATTATTACCCACACAGTACATCATTATTTCCCTCTTTTCTCTCTCTTTCTCATCAATTCATATCCATCCATAACCCTAACATATATACCGTATTTTTTCTATTTCTACTTCTTCCTCTCCTTGTCACCATCACTTACTTACTCCTCCTTTTTTACTTTTTATCTCTTGTACATTATTTTACCCGTTTATAAAGCATCCTTATATAAAAAACAACAAAATTTTACATAATAGCAACAACAACAGTAACATAGTAGTAAGCATTAGAAAATATGTGTTTGTGTGTGGCGATTTTTTTTTTGTGGTCAGTTTTCTTGCTGTCTGCATTTCTGACCACTGGACTGCTTTTTCTTTTTGTCAAAAATAAAACGCAGACCTTATAACTCAAATCTATTTTGACAAGGCACCACAAATACAACCTATTTACATTATTAAAAAAATGAGGCAAAGTTTCTTGGGTATGGTTACCAGCACTTCCATGAGCAAGACCGTCAAGGTCAAGGTCACAAGAAGTAAATTGCATCCTATTGTTCTCAAGGTAATATATCATTGACCTTTTTTTTTTTTGGTTTACAAAGCTTACCCTAATGAGAAGAAGAAATAATAATAAATAACCGGTTTTTTTTTAATTATTCTTTAGACAATCAAATCACATAAAAACTATCTCGCTCATGACGAAAACCAATTGTGTGCATTGGGTGATGTTGTCCGTATCGAAGCATGCCGACCTCTTAGCAAGAACAAGCATTTCACTGTATCTGAAATCGTACGAAGTGCAAACGCCTCGAAATAATTAAAATTCAATATACATACTCTCACACCATAAAATATCACCCAGCAACACCTCTCAAACAACAGCAACAACAATATATACATCCATCCTGCATTTCACAAATACACACGCACGACAAAAACACGCTCCCAATTCTTGAACGATATATATATATATATCTATAATAGAATGAAAAAAGAAAGAGAAAAGATGTGCATTTTCACCTTGTCATCCGTTTTCTTTTAAAAAGCGACCTCTTTTATTATTCTATTCTCAAATATTCGAGATAGATTTTAATGTATAATAACAACAAAAAAATTTAAACAATACTACTACCTTTTGTTACCGTATATTATATATGTTTTTTTGGAAGAAAGGGTTGGATTGGAGGGATTGATAATCTATTTATATATATTATCTTATGGAGTATTTCATGATGGCGATATTAGTGAAGAAATGGTTTTACAAGAGGGATTTTGTGGTAGAATAAAAGTAACAATAAAAAAATGGTATTCTTAGAAACAGAAATGCAATTGTTCATAGAAATACCTGGTTACTAATAGATATGTTAGTACGTAACAGCATGCTTTGTAATAATCCAGGTTCTGGCAAAATAAAAAAAACAAAAAGTTGAATTATTTGGGTGAGCGGCATTCTTTTTTTTTTTCTCACTCTTCCTGTCAACCCTACATAAACATTATATAACAAACATGAGATCAACAGCATTACGATTAGCGAGTCAAGCAAAAGCAGCCCCCCCTGTACCTCGATTTTTCAAGGATTCACAAATGTCATTGGCACATGTATATATCTATTTATCTGCAATACTCATTGTTCAACATGATAAAAAATATCTACATTTATGCTAATCGATTTCTACATGAATAGTTCATGATAAAAGGACAAGTAATTTCACTTTATCGCTCCATTTTGCGTTGTGGAAAAGGTATGGATAAAACGGGTATTAATTTATTGCAAGGAAAAGAGACTCATAAATAATTAAAAAACAGGACTCGATAAACGAGACAAGCAAGAAATTCGAGACTTTGCTCGTGCCGATTTTGAACGATACCGTAACGAAAAAGACTTGGTAAATAGGGAAATATAAACACCAGAATGAAAAAAGAGGCATTCAACAACTCATCTTTATGAAATTCTATTTAGGAAAAAATCCGTTCATTATTATCATCAGGAAAGCAACAAATGCATTCACTTGAAGCATCCGTTCAACTAGCACATGCCAACAAATAGACCTCTCTTTTTCACATATATAAAACATTGTATAATATAATGATTCAATTCTTTTATTTTTCTTGATTTATATTTATTTTGTACATGGTTTTTTATTGCTTACTCTACTGAAATCTTCCATCCACATTTAGCAATGGAAGTCTTTGGATCCTTGATAGAGATTTTAGCATGTGTTGAATCATATTCAAATGCAAGTGATTCCTTCTTGGTACCATCGATTTCAACATGTATGGCACTGGGTTTCTTGGAGACACCAAGAATATGGACACGTTCAATACGTAATACTTCCATTTCCTTTGCATATTGTTTAGCTGCTTTACTTTCAGCATCCGTATGGATGCTCTCGCATGTCAATGCACCATTGCTATAACTGAATTGGGTGTGGATATAAGCACCAGTGCCATAATCGAATGTTTCACCATCATCCACATAGAGTGTACCTTTGGAATGTCCCTAATTTTGAGTTCAAAGAGAATTTAGATGTGGGCTTGTTGCTATTTTATCCTTCCTTTCCAATACTGTTTTCTTCCATGGTTTTATTTATTACCTGTTGATCAAGAGCAATCACCAAAGTGAAAGGATCAAGCTTCATGCTGTGAGAGCTACGACGAATACGTTCTCTACGAGGGACAATATGACCACCACGATAGTAAGCGGGGATTTTACCAAGAGGTGCACTGACAGTATGGCGACCAGTGAGTTTCACAGGTGCATGTGTAAGTGCGTCATACCATGGCTATCATAACGATTTTTTTTTATCAGTCAAGATCTTACTTTTACCCAAAGGTTCCAAATGCTCCATCTTTATTTATATATATTACCTGATCTCCAGTGAAATAAACATCCGTTTCCGTTGCACCTTCAACAGTAACTGGTTTCACCATGATACCGGAACCGACCATAAATTGATCTTCGGTAGCAAACAAACTTTCATCCTCAGGGAATTCCATAAACATAGGACGCATCATAGGAGTGCCCTCTCGAGAGGCATCGTAGAACAAAGTGTACCAATATGGCAAAAGTGCATAACGTTCACGTAATGCAGCCAATGTCATACTACGGTAAGGTTCTGGAACAAGATAAGGCTCACGACGTTTTGTATCAATATGAGCATGACCACGGAAGAAAGGTTGATACACAGCAGCTTGATACCAGCGAACCAATAATTCAGAAGTTGGGTTGTTGAAAAAGCCAGGGACATCAGCACCCGTAAATACGATACCACCCATACCATTGGTCAAAGACATTGGATTGGAATAGTAAAGGGCTTCCCAATTAGCCATGTTATCACCCGTCCAAATAGCACCATATCGTTGTGCACCGGCATAAAAACCGCGAGAAAGTACAAATGGTCGTTGTTCGACTGAAGTGCGTTCACGAACACCATCAGCAGTGCTTGCAAACTAGATATATAAATGTGTGGATTGAAAAATACATTTAGAATTTAAGATAAAATAGGGGGCGAAGAGGAATCAAATATAAAAAAAAACTTACCGAAAGTAAACTGTAAAGATTATGAAGGACACGGTGTTCCCAGTTACCATAATGGATCATTTCCTTTTGCATCGTAATTTCTGGACCATTAAAAATCGAAGGTTCATTCATATCGTTCCAGATGTGAACGTTTTCTTGAGTACCAATAAACTTGTTAAATTTAAATTGTTCCTTCCACCATGTACGTGCTTCAGGACTATTGAAATCAACCCATGAAGATTGACCAGGCCAGCACCAAGCTTCATAATCATCCCCATCAGGTTTCTTGACAAATAACCCGTCCTTCTTTGCTTCTTCACAAATACGATACTTGTCTGCGCGTTTGATATGAGGATCAATGATAACGACAAGCTAGTTTGTTGTTATTATTGATAATTTCAAATACGCAAAAATAAATAAATAAAACATATCGTTAGTATGTAATTTTTTTTTCCTTCCACTAAAATTGAATTTCTGCTATATATTACCTTTCGACCCTTGCTGTCAAGGACTTGTTCCATCTTGATAGGTTCAGGGAACTTACTGTTTTCCCACGTAAAGTACTTTCTGTCATCTGTGTATTCAATATCCAACCAAATGACATCATAAGGCATATCATGTTCATCAAATTGACTATCCACTTCCAATACATCCTTTTGATTAATATAATTCCAACGGCACTGATGATAGCCAAGAGAAAACTGTTGAGGAAGCATAGGTGTGCCTGTCAATTTGGTATATTGACGAAGAACATCCTTGGTGGATGGACCAAAGAAGACAAACAAGTCAATAACACCAGCTTCAGAGATCCAATGTGTTTGAGTGGAAATCTTGCCTTGGCTCTTTTTACCAAAACTTAATACTTTTTGAACAGAGCTCTAGATAAATGGGGGAAAATAGGAAAATTTAGTTTATTTTATTTTTGTAAGAATGATTAGGATAAAGAAGGAAATCAAGTCATTTTTTTTTCTTTCTTACCTGTTGTTCACTCTTGGACTTTACAATATCAATCCAAGTTTCTGATGGGTTCATCCAAAATACACCAGCTGATTGACCCACTCGATGAGCTACCATCAAAGGTACAGCACCATACAAAGAAGTTGGGCTATCCAATGCATATTCAAATACATCTGTGTTGTACAATCGATAAGGATCAGTATAAGCATTATCACCACCACGCGTTTCCTTTAATGATAAACTTGATGCATGTTCCTGGATAAATTATGAATGCTATCAATATCAATGCATCATCGCAAGAACCCTTTTCCTTTTGCCCCTATTTATATATGTATACATATGAAAAAAAGAAAAGAAAAAGAAGAATAGAAAACTTACTGGAATACCGTAAACGTGACCAAAATCATGGAACGTGATATCCATGGCAATACTTTCGGGCCCATTAGGTTTTGGATCCGTCCAAGTCTTGAAAGATTCTTCCCATGATCCACTTTCCCAAGGAGCTTCTTTTTCTTCCACGGATGATGATTCTTCATCTCCTTCTTGATCTTGACGGATCATGGTAGGCTTATGTGATTCCTTGGTACGAAGATGTTCAAAATTGAAAAGACCACGATCATTCAACGAAATGAGAGGGGTATCATTGACAAGAAACTCGACTCGGAATGGATGAGGATGCATCACAATTTTACGTGAAGTGTTATCATCTTTCATCACAATAGTAACAACACCTTCAGGACTAGTTTCCACCTGGGTAAGATCATCCGATGTTTGACGAAGAACAGGTTCGCCTTGTAAGGTATATTGACTGTGATCATCGTAGCGTGGTTTGATTGGCTGTTTTTCATTAACACGGACGCGTGCTGTATTATCTTGTAAAAGGTACACATCAAGTGTTAAAAAGATATTTGTATCGATATTCTTGATATCAGCAGTGATATGGGATGGTGCTTCGGTACGTACACTGTCCGCGACAAGTGTATAAGGGGATTGGAAAGAACTACCCTTTTCAGACACCATGTCGGCATAGGCACGATTCCGGCGACAGAATCCTGATTGTGAACAAGTTTTAAAATCATCTTTTTTCATGGCTAACGTAGTTGCTGTCATCAATGCAAACACCAAACCAATGGTGATGAGGACGTGAAGCCTAGATAGGCATCGTTGTCCCCATTTCATTTTTGAGATAAATTGTTTCAAAAAAAAAAAAATAAGAGGAGGAGAAAGATATATATAAAAAGAGAGAATTAATGCCTTATTTTTTGCAATAATCCAAGTCCACGTTATGTCGGAGAGGTTCATATTAGCCAATAGAATGGAATAGAATATTCCCGTTCAACGAAAGGGACTTTCTTTATTATTATATTCTATATGATCCTTATATATCTCCATCATCACCACGTATATTACACTAACTACCTCTAAAAACATTGTTGAACAGAAACAGAATACAATACCGATCAATAAAAACAGTTGTGATACCAACAATGTTTTAAATCGTAGTGAAAAAAGAGTTCACCTGACGGCTCGAAGGTGTGATTGAGTAGGATATACCATGTATAAATGTATACATGCAAAATAAATAACAAAAATGATACTAAAATAGTAACTTTATTGTTGTAAATAAAAAAGCACTATACGGGCATTATAATAAACATATCATGCGTTCGTTCGTTCGATATAAATAATACATCGTGTGAAAAAGAAACAAGCTTTAATACATCCGAGAATAGAATATTAAATGATTGGTTTCAATTATATGCGCCATATTACGCAAAAACAAAATAAAAGGAAAGATGAACTGACATGAATGACCAAAAGGCATAACCAAACATCACTTTTGAATATGAGAAAAAAATCATAACAACAGACCGTTTTTTTGATTCTCCGAGATGCATTAAAAAAAAAAAGAGATCCTTCCCCATTTTATATTTGTTTGTTTCTTTTTCTTTTTCTTCAAACTTCTTCTTTAACAATAAGAAATAATATATCCGTCAATCATGGCATCATCTACATTTATTAGAGTTACTCCACTTGATCAGCAAACTGTGATTTATACAGCTACTGATCAATTATTACAACAAGTTATTGATCTACTTCAACATATTCCTGATGATGACGCTTATACACGTCCATCCACTGTAATGCCTGGAGGAACCATTGGCAAACATATAAGGTATATTTAGTATCTAATAAGAGAGAAATCTACGAATATCTTTGTTGAATATTGAAAAGAGTTTATTCACTCATGAGGTATATATAATATATACTCCCTGACTTTATATATTTTAGACACGTGTATGATCACTTTCATCTTTTGCTTTCTGGTAACCCCACACTGAGTCATCAGCAGCAACGTCACGAAGATGATACATGGACGGTTGATTTTGATGCTCGTTCACGTGATGTATGTAATAGTATAGGATAATGATGAAAAGGATAAAATGAGAGAGAGAGAGGAATAAGGAAGAGAAGGGTAGTTCGTTTTAATGATAGAATAGATTGTTAATAAGATGGAGGAAGGATATATTCAAACACTCCGAGGAAGAATTTCTTAATATTGACATGGCGCTTTTTTTTGGTACAACCTTAATAGCAACCAATGGAAAGGGACCGTCGGGAAGCCACTTATTGTTTTCGAGATATGCAAAATAAGTTTAAAGAAATAGAAGATAAAATACCATTAGATACACCTGTAAGACTTGCCGCAACCATTGATCCATCTTCTAATGTCCCAAGAGCTATGTTTAATTCGTCGTACGATCGTGAACTTTGGTATTGTTGTATGCATGCTGTAAGTCTTTTGAATTTATCTATAAAGTTTCTTGTTATCTTTTTTTTTTATGAA
This sequence comes from Phascolomyces articulosus, assembly GCA_025677815.1. NCBI lineage: Eukaryota > Fungi > Mucoromycota > Mucoromycetes > Mucorales > Lichtheimiaceae > Phascolomyces > Phascolomyces articulosus. The sequence goes on along the minus strand of JAIXMP010000003.1, from coordinate 1,809,489 downwards.
ACTTTATAATGGATGGTAACACAGGTTCATTTTTTTTTTTACTTTTGTATAGATTCATCACTACGCAGCCATTAAGGCCATCTGTATTGAAAATAACATACCGGTCACTAGTGATTTTGGTATGGCACCATCAACTACACAACACCTCCAGCAACAACATCGTGCAAAAATTGCAGGTCATCTTTAATAATAATAATAGTATTTTAGCATAAATATATAAATCATTATTGATGTACATTATCCTGAAAGCAACAACAGCAAAAAAAAATTCAACGATTCACTCTTCTTTAACAGTAGTTTTTTTTTTTAATTATCATGATCATTCCCCATTCTATCATAGCATTATTCCTTCCCCAACCATTGTAATTATATGTATACAACAACACGTATAAAGTGTTTATTTCCTTGAATCAATAATATTTATCTGTAGTAGGCTTTTTGCTTGTCTGTCCGCCAATCATTTATCATTTACCCCAAAATTATGCAACACAGCAGTTTTGGAAAAAAAAAATTTCATGCAAAACAAAATCAGTCACCTGGTCAACATCTAATATTACTCTGCTTCATGCTGGATTTACCATATTCACACGCTTTATCTTACATACCCAACAGCAAATCAAACATTTTATTGGAATTATTTTTGAATCCTAAATAATAAAGTATACAACGTTTATTAACCAAACAGCGCATTATTCGATGTCAACAATGGAAATGAATTGCGACTCTTAACATTGTTCTGAAATAAATCTCTCATTCTATAATAGTACACAATTAGAACCACTTACTAACTCCTACTTCTTGAACCTTTATATATTGATAGAGGGTGTGCATATTTTTATCTGGCTATTATTGATATCTATTATTTTCTAGGAATTGAGATCTAGCAAGAATATGCTGTGATATGGTGTAACTGGTATTCTAACAAGTTTAAGGATTCTCCAAAATTGAAACTGAGCAACATTCCGCTTTTTCTATATAATGTTCGACACATTCCTGAAAAAAGTTGTTCCTGTAATGAACATTGCAAAAGATGCTGTTGAATTATCTATCATATGGTGTGCAGTCAGAGAACAAACGATTAAATTAGAGGTGAATATACTTTATGTACGTAATAATACCAGCAATAAACTGGATTGTGATTATTATTATTAACCTTGCTTTGTACTTATTGCGGTTATAGTAGTTATTTTTGAGCATTCTAATACTAGTGCATGTAATAATCTAAATGTTGTGCATCATAATAAGGAATAGAACAAAGAATATTATAGCCACCTGTCCATTTTTATTATAATTATTCATCAATATCAACAATTTGTTCCACCACTCCTATTTTTTTTTTCGTCATACTCCTCGTTTTTACTTTTATGATAATAATATTAGTGTATAGCAGTAGCAATAGCAGGAGTGAAAAAATAATAATCGAGGAGTCTCCTTTAAGTTGAACAACCGAGATTCAGATTCATTTCATCATTCAAATAAACCTCCTTACCTCAACATATCAATGGTTTATATATTATATATATATTTAAAAAGAAAAACAATGCTTATAAGTTTTTTAGACTATTTACTATTATTATAAAATCATATTTATAGAAAACAAGTTAAAAAAAAAATTCTATTATCCGCGCCAAGATCAAAGTTTATGTATAATAATTCAAACAAGTATGACTTGATTCACATCATACTTATACTATAGATGGTCAATAGACACATTTGACAGAAGATTTCAAACTTAGTAAGTTATATAGGACAAGATTCATAAGGTTGAATGAATACCACGACTTGGAAAGACCATGGCCTAGAACCTCTCTCTTTTACTTCTTAATCTTCCTTCTTTGTCTCTCTTCAAGGAGATATTTATCTATTAAGCTTTTTTTTTCTTTTTGATAATGAACCTGTAAGAGAATTGAAAATGGATAAACCTATAATAAGTTATATTACTAATGTTGTATAGAACAATTCATACTAAGTTAGGTAAAAAAAAACCAGTAAGGAATATACGATTCATTGTCGGATTTATATTTCTCAAAGTTTCTCCTCTCCTCTCCCTTTCTACGTTTTTGGTCATATTATTATCTTCCTTAATATTTAGAGAACAACCAAAAGAAAAAGAGCAAAAAAAGAAATAGTGAGTAAAAGATATCCACTTTGGTTTGTTTAAACTTGTTGCCTGTTTGTTTTTGAATTACCTTCATCATTTTTTTTTACCAACAGTAAGCCCCCCTTTCTTCTATCTCCATCTCTCAATATGTTGATCACTTTTTTTTAGCACACAGACAATGATAAATATATCCATAACGACATATATGTAGTATGATTACTTTTAATAGTAAATGGAGTGGCATTAGATAGATTCTGAAAAAAAAATCGATAATAAACCTGAATTGCCGCCTTCTCTTTACACAAATGTTCGATTATTATAATTATATATGCCTCATTTGTTCCTAAGTTTTTTCTCTCTCTCTCTTTAATTTCTTTTTCCCCTTGAAAAAAAAAGAATTATATAGAGAAAGAATATATAAAAAAACGAGTGTTAGGAACAAAATTAAGGATGCAATATCTCAATGGAGAGTAATAAGGAGACTTGAAATATAATTGTTGGCTCTTGCTTAATTTCATGGAAGTTGATTTGAGAAAACGTATGGCCGCGAACCATAATAGAATTCTTTGATTTTACTTCTACTGTTGCTGCTAGCCTATTTTTATATCCTAATAAGCAAAATGCACGTTCAAACCATGAGTCGATCAATTTTTTTCTTTTTTTTTTTTTTGCATAGAGGCGATCCGTCAAGGCCCCAAATAGGATCAGTACATTTTTTTAAAAAAATAGGAACCATTTTTGCACACTCACAAGAATAATATATAAATGGCCATGTTTTTTGGTCATTTTCCTTTTTTTTTTTTTTACTCAATTCATCACCTTAACGAAAAAAATATGCTAAACTCAAGTTATACTATTACTCTTTACTTTTTATTATTTTTAATTGGCTGTACTATTACAGTTTTGGCTTCACCTGATGGTGAAATTTCATCGAATGGAGGAGGAAATAATAATAATGCTGCTACATCGATATCACCACCCCCACCACCACCATACACAGGTATTGCAAACAACCCCAACACTATTACACCGGCTACTGAAGATCATGAAACAACCACGGCAAATCCATCGGATGCCAAAGGCGATTATGTCGATGACACAAAAACAACACCATCTTCGTCACCAATGACAAATGTTGCAGACAAGAGCTTACCAAAACCCAAAGAAGAGCAAAATAATACTGATGATAAAAAACAACAAACAGTAGCACCTGTTACTGCTCCAGCTGATACCAAAGAACAACAGCAACAGGATCCTCAAAAAGCGACAGAAGATAAGTCTTCCAAAAAGGAAAAGAGTGCAGCTAATAAGCCTGATGAAAAAGCCAAAGGACAAACAAAAACAACCTCAATTGCTACTACACAAAACGTTAATGATAACAACGATCCCCGTGTCAAAATCCAAGGAGCCAATGACTTTTGCTTTTTCTTACCTGCAGAACCGAACCAAGAAGTAGCACCCACTGAAGATTACGGTGTTGCTCATTGTACATCTGATTCTGTTATTAAAGGAAACAAGGTGTTTCCGTCTGGATTTATTCAAAAGACACACTATAGTAAGACTTCAAAATATGTACAAGTGACTGGTTATCTGGATCCAGCCAAGTATGGTCTTTTGCCCGATGATGAAGGAGGCCAGGTAGGGCAGCACATAATAATAACTACTTTATCAAGAAAAAAAAATAGTAATTAATAGAATACCATTATATTATTATAGTATGATGATCACGGTAAAGGTAAACCTATTGGTGCCAAATGCGAAGGTTATAATTATTTTGTCAATTTGTTGGAGCCTTCCAATTCACGTTTCTGTATTCGATGTTGCAAGTCAAAGGTAAATAAAAATGACACTATCATCTTTTTGGCATGATGAAAAAAAAAATTCATTGTTTCTAATCAATTTTGGTTGTTTTCCCTTTCTATTAAATAAAATAGAGCGATTGTAATACGGGACGATCTCAATATGGCTGTATTAATGTTATTCCAGGCGATTATTCCGATGATGAATTGGTGGAACATGTTTTTGATGAAATTGTTCATCAAGAAAAACAAATGAAGGCCCCATCTCAATTACAACAACAAATTGATAGTCTTGTTCAATTGGCTTCTCAAGAATCGACTACTCCTAAACAAATGGAAACCGAATGGGAAAAGTTTGTTCAGCAACTTCAATCTACTTATCCAAGTGAAAGTGGTATGCTTGATCGTGTATCTCAAACCACTGATTGGTTTACAGAAACTTCTCAATGGTGGTATTTCTTAAGCAAGGTGGCACTTCAAATTCATAAGGATGAATCTGAATAAGTTAGATATTGAGTTTCTATCTTCTTTCTTATCATGATTTCTCATCCTCCATCCACTCTTATTTATTTCTTTTCTTAGTAATATGTTTACTACTACTATTTTATACTAGAAGCTATTCTTACTATCATTAGTTTCTTATTATTTTTTAATCTATTCAATATTTTTATGTTGTTTCAAGTAAAACCAAAAAAAAAAATGTAGTAAAAAAAAGACTGTATCAATTCACTACTTTTATCATATTGTTTGCAATAGCAACCTGTTCATCCAATTCAAACTTTATAAAAATATGCCGCTTTTTGACATATTAAAGTCCAGAACAATGCTTTTGTTCCTATTTTAGTAAGTGACTTGCACTTGGTCGTTGGTTGTTGGGTGACATCACGCTCTTTTTTTTTTTCGACAACATTTTTTGTCGCCACTGGAATTTCAAGGTTCGGTTTTTTTTTTTTTTTTTTTTGACTTGACACTTCTTCCTCAATCGTCAATACCATTTGTCTACCATGTTCGCCTTGAAGACTGCCGTCAACAGAGCTGCTGCTCCCACTGCTCGCTTTGCTTCCCGTCGTTGCGTCTCCTCTGCTGCTTCACGTAGTGGTAAGCTTTTAATAAGTTTTATTTTTCCGAAAGACGTGTTTTTCTTTTAGTTAGGATCACAATTGGGCCTGAACCTAACTTTTTTTTTTGTTTTACAATTAGCATGGGCCTCTACTCGTATGGCCCTTTCTTCCGGCAACAAGCTTGTATGTATTATTTTCTTTCATTGTCTTTGTCATATAAATAGAGTTATTTATTCGAAAGTGTATTAACGTGTTTATTCTATTTTTTGGATGATTTTTATCAATTTTTGTTATTGATGTGTATAATAGACTGCTAACTTGCTTCATGAAGCTTATGCCTCCAATGCTCCTCGCATGATGATGTTTGGTAAGTAACAGTAAAAGAAAGAACGCCGGAAAACAACAGAATGGGTGTTGGTATAAAAAGGGAGGAAAAAATTTTAATATGTAAACAAAAAAAATAGGTCGTCGCGGTATGGCCTCTGATGCTGGTGGCAAGTTCTCACGTGGTAAGCCCCACGTCAACATTGGTACTATTGGTCACGTCGATCACGGCAAGACTACTTTGACCGCTGCTATTACCAAGACTTTGGCTGCCAAGAGTGGTAGCACTACATTCATGGATTATAACCAAATTGATAAGGCTCCTGAAGAAAAGGCTCGTGGTATTACCATTTCCACTGCTCACGTTGAATACGAAACTGACAACCGTCATTATGCCCACGTTGACTGTCCTGGTCACGCTGATTATATCAAGAACATGATTACTGGTGCTGCTCAGGTAAATCAAAACAATAAAACTTGGACAATTAGTAACAACAACCTAGTTTCAAACATTGAGAAGAGAAAACTAAACAACCCAAAATGGCGTGGTGTTATATTTTTAGATGGATGGTGCTATTATTGTTGTCTCCGCCACTGACGGTCAAATGCCTCAAACCCGTGAACATTTGTTGTTAGCCCGTCAAGTCGGTGTCCAAAACTTGGTTGTCTTTATCAACAAGGTCGATGCCGTTGATGATGAAGAAATGCTTGAACTCGTTGAAATGGAAATGCGTGATCTTTTGGCTGAATATGGTTTCGATGGTGAAAACACTCCTATCATCAAGGGTTCTGCTTTGGCTGCCCTTGAAGGCCGTGACCCTGAAATTGGTGAAAAGGCCATTCTTGAATTGATGAGCTCTGTCGATGCTCACATTCCTACTCCAGTTCGTGACTTGGACAAGCCTTTCTTGATGCCTATTGAAGGTAAAAATAAAATAAAAAAAATGGAATTGGATAGAATGAGAATGAAAGAGAAGGATAAATAGAATCTTTGAACATTATGTACATTGATTTCTTGGATCAAAAGAGTATTAAAAAAAGGAAAACTAACATTTTGTATACCTGTTTTAGATGTCTTCTCTATCTCTGGTCGTGGTACCGTTGCTACTGGCCGTGTCGAACGTGGTACCATTACCAAGGGCTCCGAAGTCGAAATCGTTGGTATGGGCGATTCCTTAAAGACTACTTTGACCGGTATTGAAATGTTCCGTAAGGAATTGGACCGTGGTGAAGCTGGTGATAACATGGGTGCCCTTTTGCGTGGTGTCAAGCGTGAACAAATTCGCCGTGGTCAAGTTCTCTGTGCTCCTGGTTCTGTCAAGTCCCACAAGAAGTTCATGGCTCAACTTTATATCTTGACTAAGGAAGAAGGTGGTCGTCACACTCCTTTCGTCAACAACTACCGCCCTCAAATGTTCGTCCGTACCACTGATGTTACCGTCAGCTTGACCCACCCCGAAGGTACTGAAGATCCCGATGACAAGTTGATCATGCCCGGTGATAATGTTGAACTTCAATGTGAACTTATCCATGACATTGCTCTTGAAGAAGGTCAACGTTTCACTGTTCGTGAAGGTGGCAAAACCGTCGGTACCGGTGTTGTTACCTCTATTATTGAGTGAGAAAAAAAAACTATTTAATAACTTAATCCTTCATCTCCATCTATTCTATCCAACTCCCACCCCTTTCTTCTTTTCTGTAGATTCTTTTTTCTTGCATTTGTGTAGTAATAATAATAATAAAAAAAGTATATGTGCACGGTTTTCTTTTTCTCCATTTCATTAATATATAAATACTCTATTGTTTATTTTTTTTTTTGTTGTTGATTGTGATTAAACGTCTATTTGTTTATGGACCATACTCAGTTTGATGGTGGAAATGAAGTAACTAGTCCATTGTACAGTATTATACACACAAACAAGTACACGCATATATACATATATTTATTTATCATCGATTCATTATAAGATTTGTTTCTCCCCTTGGGATTTCTTATAGAAACTCATATGTTAGGAGGATTATATACTAAATTTGTATATTTGGATATTGTTTAAAAAAAGACTTACTACTAAGTAAAGAGAAGGTAAATGACGATATGATTTTATTTTACTTAATATGAGAGTTATAATATTATTAAACTCTATTCTAATTATCATAATTAATTACCTAGGAAGAGAGAGTGGAAGAAATACACGTAAGGGTTAAAATGGGAAGGTGAATGGAGGAATACATCGTATAATAGGTATATATATTTATATATTTAGAAGTTAAAGAATATCCAAAAGGACAGGAAGTAACAAAAAGGAATATTTACAAAAGCATGCCTGCAAAGCAGGCTGAAACCCAAGTGCAAACACTACCACAGATCAATGCAGATATAGCCATCTCTGCAATATCACCCGTTCTCTTCGGTGCAATAGCACCAAGACAGCCAAGTTGAATACCAACTATATATTAAAATATAAATGAATTTTAGCTCATCATCAAGACCAACTCCCGGCAGATACTCATGTATTAATTGAAATAAAAATATAGTCATACTTGAAACAAAGTTTGCAAAACCACATAACGCATAAGTGGTAACAAGACGTGATCGATAAGTGATTGTTTCAAGATATACGGTTTGCATTTCATTATAAGCAACAAATTCATTGGCCCAAATCTTGAGTGCCATCAAACGACCTACAGAAACCAAATCTTGATTATCGGCACCAATAAGCCAAGCCAAAGGAACGAAGATGTATCCCGTAACTAAGTCTAACGTCAACTTTTGGATAGTCAAGAAATTACCGAGCCATGTTAACAAGGCATTAACAACATACAAAAGGGAAAGAATAGCAATCAAATTGGCAATGATCAATAGAGCAATGGTCATGCCCAAGCCAGCACCGGAACTGGCTGCATGTAGTATATTGTAAGATTCTGTATCACGCTCAACAGCAATATCCTTTTTGGCAGCAGATGATTTCTCTGTTTCCGGATAACGCAGTTTGGAGATAGCCAATGAGCATGGAATGGACATGATAGTGGAGGTAATCAATGCTTGACCTGATACGCCCATAGAAATATAAGCAAACAAGACACTACCAGAGATGGTGCCAAGACCACAGGTCATAACCTGATGTATTTCGGCTTTAGTCATGGTGGCAACTACAGGTCGAATGAGTAAAGGTGCTTCCGATAGACCAAGGAATGACTATTATATTATTTTTGTTTTAAGAAGAAGGAAAAAAGAAATGATAAATAACTAAAAACTTAGAATTGTTTAATATGCAACTAATCCCATTACCGTTCCAACAGCAACAACAGCTTCAGGACCTGTGATACCCAAAACCTTGCTAAATATGCTTGCAGCATGAGACAAGATCCATGGTAAGGCGTTCACATAGTAAAGTATTTGAACAACAGCAGCAAAGAAAATGATAACAGGAACAACGTTCATAAAGAACATTCCTGAGTTAGCAACATCTTCACCAAATACAAAGGATGTTCCATACCATGATTTGCTTAAGAAGCCTTCAGCAAATACAGCAATCCATTGGAAAATACTATGGCCCACTGAAGATTTGAAAACAAACAATCCCAAAAGAAATTGAAGCAAAATTCCACCAGAGACGGTATTCCAATTGATTTTCCTATGATTCTAATATTATGCGTTGGTGTGTGAGAAAGAAACATATTTTCTTTTTTACAAATGTTTATTTACATATCATCCCTCAAGTATATTATAATTGCTAAATTTTGAAAGTTTTTTTTTTTTTTTTTTTACCTTGGAAAATGCAAAAGTGCCACCAAGAAAGAAAAGTAATCCAATAAATCCAGTTAAGCGTTGAACGCGGTTCGTATTTTCTGTTTCAGGCATAGCAAAAACTACAACAACGATAATGAGCAATACACCACCAAAATAAAGCATACTTCGTATACGTTCGCTGAGCTTCATGACCGGTTTACCCAAAAAGCTCACTGCAGCAAGGAATGGATTCACAACAAGTGATATGGGGATATGTTGAAAGAGGATGTAAAGAGTAAAAAAAGCATAAATCAAACCAAGTACCAAGTTTTCCTGATCGTAACCTTTAGGCACCTGTAAAGCAAATGCGGCAGCAAGATAACCCGTAAAGATAAGAAACATAGCTAGACTATTAAAATACATCATAATTAATCATTGATAATAACAAACAAAACTATTCGTCCAACATCACCATCCTCTCCTCCTTTTTGTTAATAGACAGAGGCTATGTTTTTTTCCTGTAGATGATGGTATGTGTAAACACATATGGATATATAATTAGAAAAATATTTACTGAAACCATCGGCGATGACGACCATAAAATTCAGAATAGATAAACTTCTTTTTCTTTTTGCCTTCTTCTGGTTCATATTCTTCTGCATCCAATTTTTCATCACCGTCAAATGGTTTAGAATCAATACCATGATGCTGATTCAAATCAGTAGTTTTCTCTTTATCATCGACAGAACTAGTATAAGGATTATCATCTTTTAATTGTTGTGTTGTAGCTATTTGATTGGGTGGTTCAAAGGTACTTGCATTACGGCTACTACTTTCAAGTTCTTGCTTTTGTGAAGGTGAGATATTACCACTCTCTAATAAATAGATTGTCATTTTTCAATAGGTGAATGCTGCTATTGACGTTGATGGCCCACCAACGCGTATTAAAAACTTGTTAAAAATCTTAATATAAAGTGCTGAAAACTAGGGATTTTTTTTCAGGTATAAAGGAAAAAAGATAAAAAATTAAAAATAAGGGAAAAAGAAACAGTGCTTGTCGCAAAAGTTCTAATATTTATATTCTCACAGTTCGTCATGATAATTGTCTACTAGTACTAAAAATACTACGCATAGTTATTTTTTGATTTAATTGAATGCAAGGTTAGTAAAGTGTTATGCATATGGATTACTTGGGGGAAGAGGGGATAGATGCTCATTATACCAAGTTATGCTGGATAACATGCAGCAAAGGTATATGCAATTCTGCTTTGCAATTTTCAGGAGTGGGGGGGGGGATAAACACCTGGCGTTGTGATGACTCTTTGCAAACCAGATTAATCAATAGAACATGCTTGCAGGTGGGAAGTCGCATAGAAACTGTCGACTTACGGACCTTTCTAAGATTTTATAACCTAGTAAGATATAAGGGTTGCCTGGAAAACCTGGAATGCCTTTACTGGACATTTTATGACTTTACATGCCTATTGCCCTGTCAGTAGCATCACAAATGCGCCCTATGGGTGTACCTCCGTTCTACAGGTACAATTATTTAACAAAAACAGTGTAAAAAGAATATCATTGTATGTATTTGGTTCTTTAATTTTCAAATCAAATTGATCTTGAACAAAACCAATCCATTGAATGGTGAACAAAGTATAAATTGATTGTCTGACAGAGGAGGTTATCAAAATAGATTATATATAGAGTAGATAGAAGATAATATTACATACGTACTAGGTATAAACGTAAGGTTTTAAATATTTGGTTATGACAAAGATAGAGAAAAACAAAACAATAGCGCTATCGAGGTTTTTTATGCTGTTGGGTACGAATTATTTGTTCTACTTTGAGGAGGAAGGAGAGAAAAGATTTGTATGTGTTGAAGTAATTATCGTGTTGTAATTGGAAGGAAAAAAAAAGAGAGGGTCCGATGTATGCTGCTTATCATAATCTTACTCCATGAGTTTTTGCATGTATATTAATTCCCAATCGTTTTTGTCCAATAACTTTCCTTATAATAGTCCACCTGGTCTAATGCGCACTGCAAAATTATTTAGGAATCAGGATGTCAAAAAGCACCTGATTCCTTAATAATTTTGCAGTGTATATGTTTCACGTTTTTTTTTTTTTTTTTTTTTTTTTTTTTTTTTTTTTTTTTTTTTTTTTTAGCAGGTTACTATTCTATAATGCAATCAAAGCAGTGATCAATTCGCTTTCGTCGTTTTCATTTTCTTCTCCTTCAGTTTTATATGATAGCCTATCTGACAAATAACCAGCTTCAAGGAATTGAATATTTGGTGTTTTTTTTCACTTCTTGAATGGTATGGCTTTTGAGACAGTTTATCATAATACAAAGGTAGCAAATGTGAAAAAAAAACTAGGTATTAAAATGCATTTCATATAACTTTAAATACACGTTATTTGTGTATTTTTATCCAATGAGCCATATACCTTCAATGAAATTTTTGGGTATATAAGTAAAAGGCAAATGAAGCACCATCCCTTTCGATAGTAGCTGGAAGCTTGGTAACTGGTTTTGCATAATGGGCATAGTTGTTGTTTATTTTCTTCGTGCCCCCGGACAGCACAATAGTAATTTGCAACCCATGTATTTGCAACGTGACAACGTCAAGTTCTCCAACCAAAACCTTCAAAAAAGTGCGACTTTCTAAAGCAACCCGACTCTGGTCGCTTTTGTCTTGATCATCTCGTAATTTAACTTTCCTAGTGGATGCGGGTTTGTCTTCTGATCAATTTTTCGATATATAAAACCAATCCTCATTTTGCTGATAAAATTGAGACAATGGCTTTGGCGGAGGCGACACTGATAAATCAATACTTCCTTGAATTTTGCTAATAAAATCAAGATAATAATAAATAGTTTAAAAGCTGATAGCATATTAGCTTTTGCTTTTTTGTTTTTCTCATGCACGTTTTAAAAAGCAAGTCAAAAGAAAAAAAGTACAACATGCCAAACAGTAAATTCAATAATTCATACATAGTATCATTCAAAGTTGAACTAGCTTACTTTTGATCTCTTGTCAATAATAAAGATGGCAGAGCAATCGTTGTTTGAAGGTCAGAAGTTGTTACGATAGGATTGGCAGTCATCGATTATCCCATTTTGGATGTTCAACATTAGCGACTTCTCGACTAAATCGGACAACTCTAAGGTAAGGCATTTACGGTAAACCAAGTCGAATCAGTCAAGAAATCGTTAACGTTGAAACATCCAAAATGCGATATACTTTTCAACTGGAACACGAATGGCTGCTATTTCTCCCAAAGTATTATGATTATCTTTTTCTCTGATACCGTTTGTTGTAATGACCAGTTTTGTTCTGCATAAACAGAGCACAAAAAAATCTGGCCCCACTTGTTTGGTTCTGTTACAAAAGAACTTTAGGTTGATGTTGTAAGAATAATAGAATTATCAAATCATATTATTATGGATTTAAATATTGAATTTTTTGTTATTCACATCACATATACCTATATTGCTCGACAAAAGGAAGAGCTAACTGGGTCCCGATTGATTTGGAAACTAGATCAACAAGAAGCACGGATCTAACAGCCTCTCAAACTGGATCATCCAGATCGTACTCAACTCATTTGTATACAACAGAAAAGAAATCTGCACAGGAACTTTAATACTCTAATAAACTCAAGTATCACAAGTGGACATTACCTAATGGTAAAGTTATCGAAGAAACTATGTTCACTTTCACTCAAAAATGCACATTCGAACAGTAAATAAAAGTTTTTTTTGTTGGCTGTATATAAAGCATGGGATATCGATAGATCAAGGAAACTAATTATTGATTAATAATAGCTCATCTCATTCGCTAATTTTTGATCTCCTTGATCTGTGCTGGAAAGCGTTGTTAAGTCACAAAGAAATGAATACTACACAGATTACATACTACCGTCAGCCTGATCTGGAGCCATTGCTAGTCAATCTTATGGATTATTTGAATGAGTTTAGTGGTATCGTAAGTATACTCTCTCTCTCTATCATTATTATACATAGTACTTAGTTTATATACTCACTGTAATGACATAATTTTTTTTTGTTAAACATGATCTTCAGGGTTTAATCAAGATTCATTTGGGAAACCAATCTCATCCATCCGAAGTCGACAAGCAATAGGCTAGAGAGGCCACTGTGATACAGTGGATCTATACTACTACAAGTATGATGTTGGAAACAAAGCAGAAGCAGATTTGGTTCGGCGGTTATAGGGATTCATCAAGAAAAAAAATGTTTTGATGAAAGTAAATTTCATGTTATTGGCGGCGAGAAGTCTAATGGTGCTTCGAGCAATAGAAAAAACGAAAACAGATCTGCCCCAGGTATCACTCTTCTCTTGCGTAAAGAAAATTTGGAAAAAGTGAACATTCTAATTAAACATTTGAATGATGCTTTTGCTGTGGATGAAGCCAACCTCAATGATGGAGGAACATTATCCACAAAATATATCACTAAATCTGGCATCAAGGTACCGAAAACATTAAAAGATATACTCTGGAATCTTTTAACACCAGGAAACAGCATATACACGAGGCATATGCATTTCTGGACTTGTGCTTATTAGAATTGTTAGTTTTCAAATTATGAAGCAAGAAATATATAACAGCCGCTCTGCACGTTTTTTCTATTATTTATATTAGGAGCTGATTTGGCCATGAAATTAATGGACATACCATTAGGCAATAAATGCAAAGTTTACACTCTTGGCCCCCTTGCTCTGAATACTTTTATAAAATTTATTCCGTTGATCACAACGTTTGACAGTGAAAACATTGTTGTCGCATCATTTATTTGTACACTGGCATGCAGCTGATAATAACACTTTACCATGATATCGAAATCCCATACCAAAATCGACTGTATCCCGTAGCACAACTTAAAGTAGTAAAAGATAATTATATGCTTATTTTTTATATACTCATGTAAGTTATTCTATTTTTTATTATTTTCTACTTTATCTTATCATTATACGTAACTATTTCTTCTATTAACATAATTTTTCAGATTTATATATAAGAATAAAGATAATTAGTATCATCATGTTATGCATAATCGATAAAAACAATTTCATCTTTTTCATTGTGTCAAAATAAATAAATTACTATTTTTAGCATGTTCCCAAACTTTGGGCATCACAGCCTTCATATTACTTTGGGTAACTATCCAGCATTCATTCATATAAAAGTTATGCACATATGCTAATAATCCAAATATGATTGAACAAGCTTGTGCTATAAAATAGGTAATAAAGAAATAAACTGATACCAAGAAAAAAATTATTGCAGAATATACTTGGCAAAAGTGTAAAAAAGCCTTTTTTTCTCAGTGTCAGCTTAAAAAATATGATGTGTTGACCATGAATAAAAATCTTATGAGTAAAAAAAAATACTCAAGGTGTGGATTACATATGGAAGTTGCAAAGTGAAACAAAGAAGAAAAATGAGTTATTGTCAATGGTTGACTAGTTACAAAACAAGGCGTTTTTGTCTTTTTTGGAACCAATAGAGTTTTCAAGGAAACGTTAAGAACTTGCCACGCATACACAGTTTAAACCAAAGTTTAAAAAACTAAGGTCCGCTCAATGAATCTGATATGGTGTGGCTCTAATCCAAAATCGCTGTCTCTCTCTTCCTCCACAAAATATACTTTTTAAAAAAAATATCAAGCACAGCGATGGGTTCTCCAAGCATAATTAAGTCTCCATTCTTCAATATTGCTTTTGTCATTGGTACAATGCAACTTAGCAAACGCATCAACTGGGACGATCCCGATACCCTTTTCTTTGCACGCGTTGGTTATTATAGTGCTCAAGTACTCGTTATGGTTATGGCCTATATGCTTATGCACTTGATCAAGAAACGAAATGGTAATAAAAATAAGTTGGAAAAGGAACATTGGATAGTGGTGGAAGAAGGAAAAAGGAGGAAAAGGATGGAAAGAATAATGAAATCTTATCCTTGTATTTATGATGTTTTCATATATAATTCAGATACTCGTCCATTGCGTTATGTCCCTCAAGCTGCTCCTTCTTTAACAAATCCCACACCCGCTGAAGGTGAAGCTGTTACTACTACAAACGTTGAATATGATGTTTCTCAAGTCAAGCAATTCATTCAATCAACCATGTCATCCATCTTGATGATCTCGGCCATGCACTGGTATTTCAAGTTCACTCAACCTTTAGTTTTGCAATCGATCTTGCCAATCAAGAACTTGCTTACTCATAAGGTTGCTCTTATCCATTTGTGGGGTGATGCTCCCGAAGGTGATTTGAAGCGACCTTTCAAGACTGAAAGTCCATTTGCTGCATTGCTTGGTGGTGCTGGTGCTGATTCTTCCGCTGAATCATCCTCAACTGCCGAACCTGTGGATGATGGCCACGCAAAGAAGGAATAATTTGGTTTATATTTGATTATCAAATAGGAAGAAGAGGATGAATATTTTCCCCCTTCAATTCATGTTTTTTTCATTAGTAAATATAATAGACTTTAATATCCATCTGATATGATATTCTCGCTCTTTTTATTATTATTTGGATTAAGTTAAGAGGGGCATATGCATTTATGGATGGTTATTATATAGTGGAGAGTGATAAGTCGGTATTGATAATTTTCTTAATATTCTATTTTGGTTCCTAATTCGAAAATTTGGAGTTGGATTTCGAAACTCAATTAACCCTTGATAATCATCGTCTAGAATAAATTTGTTGTATATTAATCAGTAAAATCACTCATTGACCACATTTAACATCGAAGTATAAAATGCGTATCCAATTGAATAGAGTTTATTTGTTATAGGAGGCTTATGGTTATCGATAAACATCCAATTATTTATTGGAATTGATAGAGTGTAAATGATAGGGTACCTAATTTTTTGGAACTGAGTGAGAAACCAAAAGGAAAATTCGATAAGCCTCAGGAGCAAAACAAGAAAACTGAACCCACAACTTGTGATGGATTCAATTATATCTCTCAGCTGAATATGTTCCCCGAAACCTATGAAATCTTTGATCCTTCCATGTTTTTGGAAATAATGATGATACTTCCCGGTCCTTTAAACGACCAAGCTCCGTCGTTTTTCCCTTTTGGGATTGATGGAGGTATGACGGCACACGTCTGGGACCAACACCTTGTTACGTTTATGACGTGCTTATGGAAGATCTGAATAATTTATATATTTATTTTGTTAGTTTTTCTCTATATATTATTGAAACTGATTATTAATTAATAAACTGAAAAAAAGAGAATGAACATGATGGATCATTTTTGTATAATAATTGAGTTCTTATGTTCATCTGAGTTCCCCGAATATAGTTTCGTTGAAGAAAAGCCCAGGGAAAACATTTACCTTGACCTATACAATCAATAGTTGAAAAGATGTATGTATAGAAAGTAAAGCGACCACTTCTTCATTCCGTTGAAGATAATAAATCTAAATTCAAATCTTTCTTATTGAAAGATTGAAGGTTGTAACGTTTTCCAAAGGAATTTCTCATTTTTCTTTGGCAGGAAATAAACGACTCTGAATTGTCGTAACAAAGCCAACTTCTTGATGTAATATATAAATAATGTGTAGAGTAATAAAAAAGAATAAAAAAAATGTTTGAAGCAGTGAAATAATTTAACCAAAAATTATAGTGAAAATCAAATGAAAGTATGTTTATGATCGCTTGCAACATAAATAATCATGACAACCAAATACTAAATTGGAATCAGCCCGTCCACTCTCTATATATTAGACCACGTTGCTTGGATAAAGGTGGATCGCGTTCATTGGTTAGAATTTGCAACACCGGTGATTGGCTCGTGGGTAATGCCGTCCCCTTTCAATTTTTCATTCAGACACGCTCGCACACAGGCTTGTTCTCTCTTTTATTTCTTTTTGACATAACATAAATTACAATGGGTTGTAAGCATCGTATACAAGCAAATATTTCGTTTACTTATTTAAATACTATTCAGCTACAACATCAAATGAAAAAACTGACGCGTATTTATCTTTGTTTTTAATAGTCAGGGTACTACACCTTGTACGGCCGTTTATGGCCATTCTTCCGGAAATTGCTACACCTGATCGCAAGGTATATATATATCTATATTTCTATTGACGCGTTGTACCTTTTCAATCATATCAGCCTATCCAGAACGTCATGGTTTCAACGAGTATTATACCAAGTGATAAACACAAGAGAATCTAAATGATTGCTTCTGTTATTATTATTATAGGTTCCTTTTAATCAAAAAGTCATGTGGACAGCCGTAACATTGTTCATCTTTTTGGTCATGTCTCAAGTACCACTTTATGGCATCATGTCATCTGATTCTTCCGATCCCCTTTTCTGGATGAGAGTTATTCTTGCCTCGAACCGAGGTACCCTTATGGAATTAGGTATTACACCTATTGTTACGTCTGGTATGATTATGCAACTCTTGTCAGGTGCAAATATTATTGAAGTAGACTATAGTTTGAAGGAAGACCGTGCATTGTTCAGTGGTGCACAAAAATGTAAGTAATTTTTTTATAATCAGAAATATGGAAGGAGGCGAATGGAATGGATTTAGGGAATAATAATTTGAGTGTTGGATGAGTGAGTAACAAAAAAAAAAAAGAAGACGAAAAAGGGAGGACGAAAAAGGAAAAATAAACTGACGACATTTTGTGATTTCTTTTTTTAAGTGTTTGCCATGATCATTGCTTTTGGCCATGCTACTGTATCTGTTCTTACTGGTTTATATGGTAGCCCAAGAGAAATTGGTGCTGGTGTCTGTTTATTACTTGTTATCCAACTTGTCGTCGCATCTTTGATCACCATGTTATTGGATGAGCTTTTGCAAAAGGGTTACGGTCTTGGATCTGGTATCAACTTGTTCATTGCCACCAACATTTGTGAAACCATCTTCTGGAAGGCTTTGTCTCCTACCACCATCAACACTGGTCGTGGTGACGAATTTGAAGGTGCTCTTATTGCTTTAGTTCACTTGCTCATGTCGCGTAAGGATAAGACTCGTGCATTGAAGGAAGCATTCTATCGTTCTACTCTTCCCAACGTCATGAACTTGTTGGCCACTGCTGCCATCTTTGGCGTTGTCATTTATTTGCAAGGTTTCCGTGTTGAATTACCTGTCAAATCCAACCGGGTTCGTGGTCAACGTGGTACTTACCCCGTCAAATTGTTCTATACTTCCAACATGCCTATTATGCTTCAATCCACCATGACTTCCAATATTTTCATGATCTCACAAATGTTGTATAAGCGTTTTGAGGATAACATTTTGGTCAGATTGTTGGGTGTCTGGGAACCCATGGAAGGATCCGCTCAATTGTTCGCCAAGAGTGGTTTGGCTTATTACCTTTCGGCCCCTCGTAATGTGACTGATGCATTGTTGGATCCTATCCATACTGTTGTCTATGTGAGTATCATGTTGGCTGGTTGTGCTTTACTTTCCAAGACCTGGATTGAAGTCTCTGGTTCATCACCTCGCGATGTTGCTCGTCAACTCAAGGATCAACAACTTGTTATTGCTGGCTATCGTGATACCTCCATGTATAAGGAATTGAAGCGCGTTATCCCTGTCGCTGCTTCATTCGGTGGTGCTTGTCTTGGTGCTGTTTCTGTATTGGCTGATATGGTTGGTGCCATTGGTTCTGGTACTGGTATTTTGTTGTGTGTTACAATTATCTTCCAGGTAAATATACATATTTCATTAGATATATATCTAGATATAAACAGGAAGGCTGGATAAAGTTTTTTTTTTGGAACAAATTAGAAAAAAGATCAAAAACAAACTAATAATGATTTCCTTTTGTTTTTAGTATTTCGAAATGTTTGCCAAGGAACAAGTTGAAAGTGGTGCTGGTTTGGAGGGTATGATGATGGCTGGCCAATAGAGATTTTTTCTTTACCAAAAAAAAAAACCTTTCATCTTCTATCTTTTTCCCCCTCTTTTTTCTTCACACTTTTAACAAACATATTACAAATCTTTTTTTCTCTCCCCAATCCATTGTATTAGCACGATAATACTATAATTCATCCCATCATCATTATATATACATATATACACTCACACAAAACACAAACAAACGCAATCTCTCACAACATTACATTGCACCTAAAAAAATTATACAATGAAGTTTTTTTTTTTTTTTACAAATGAAAAGTATGATTGAAAATGGAACTATCTGATGGATTGGGTGGTATATGCAAAAATCCCTATGAGAGAAAGAGAGAAAAGAAAACAAATGCCCGAATAGAACAAGCATACCTCTCATCATTAGAGAATTGGCTACTTATTTAGATATTATTATTATTTGATGATCATAGACTTGTCATTCCTGTCTTTTTTTTTGTGTATGTAACAAAAATCAGGATTATAAACGAATCATTGATTTGTTTTAATCACTTTAGTATGTATGACGATGACAATGACAATGAACAATAATTTGTTTTTTTAGATCATGTGTTCCGGCCATTTACTATCATTACTTGAAAAATTATATATTTTACAAAAGGATCATGTCAAATTTCCGTAGAGATTGCCTTGCTGTAAAATGGATTTTCCTTTTTTATTAGAATCAAATCGAACAAAAAATATTACGTTTGGTAAGGAATGCGAAACTTGGCATAGTAATCAAAACAAAGCAGCCAATTTTAAAATCGGAATATATATAATAAACCTAAGGGCATTCATCATTTACTTGAATACTTTAATAACAAGCAAGTTCATTTCATCCTTCTTCTTTTCTTTTTACTTTGTATCGTTATTTACTTTTAATTTAAATAATTGTACAACAACAGCAACAAAAGAACAGTTATACCTGCTTTTTATCAGTGAATCAGAAAAAAAAAGGATACATTTACAGCATGCGTTCCGGTATCATTTTTGCCGCAATCTGTTTGTCCCTGGCCTCTTTTGGCCAAGCCAAACCAACCACAGGTACAGAAAGACATTTACAATGTGTTACTTCTTTAACGAAGATGAAAACGAATGTATAATAACAGCTATGTATATAATATACAGTAACTGAATACAGAACCATTACCACGACCTTGTATGGTAGTAAGTAATCAACTTGTCTATAAAAATAAAGTTAGATAGAGAATATGGAAGAAAAGAATGTATAGACCGGAGAACTAGTTTACTGGAAGATCAAATTGGAATCCTGTATTTTAATCTTTTTATATATATACAATGGTAGAGGGCGATGGACCAGCACCTACTCCAACACATGGTGATAATGGTGGTCTTCGAGATGTACCTGGTCCGGCACCTACGCCTACAGGACAACCCAAGGGAGGACCTGAACCACCAAAAGTTCCACCACAAGCACCCAAAGGAGATCCTCGACCACCTCAAGCTGGTCAACCTAATGACAGCCCACAAGCACCCAAAGGTTCTGAATCACCAAAAGGTCCTGAACCGTCAATGGGTCCTGAACCTCCTAAAGGTGGTAACAATAATCAATCTTCTCCTCCATTACCTAATAATACTCCTCCACCACTCAATAACAAAGTCGATCCAACTGCAGGCGCTGGCGCTTCAGGATCCGGAAAGAGCAGCGGTGCTGCTACTGATTTTACCTTCAGCCCTATTACATTGGCACCTGAAAGCAGTCAGTCCGCCCGTCCAACTTCTTTGCGTGAATTGACCGCAAGTAATGCTGCATTACATACCTCTAGTAGCCATAGTTCTGCTGCTAATACTCAATATGCCTTATCCTTTGTTGCTGTTTTAGGTATGAGTATGATGTGTGTTTTAGCTAGTGCACTTGTTCAATTATAAACTACCTCTTTTTCACCCAAAAAATATCAACACTGTGACATCATATTTATCTACCCTCGTTTTACACATTCTCTTTCATCTTTACAAACTATTATTCCAATCATAATTACACTTGTATCATTCTTTTGAGAATTATAAGTGTGTACTTTTTTTTTTTCGAAATAATGTGCATATAATATATCTTTTTTCTCTTCTGTTAATTTTAATATCAATGTTATTATTTTTGTGAATAAAAAATGTTTTTTTTTCTTCAAGACAACAAAAAAAGTCATGCTACTTATCTGTCATATTACTTGTATGACAAGGCATAATTCATTAGTTGTCATAACAGGCAACAACCAACCCTAGCAAGTCCGCATTTCTTTTACATAAATATAAAATTATCTCGCCATTTTTTAGTCACTTTGTCACTGGGCAGCCGTAATAACCATGTCGCTCGCATTCACTCGCTTACGTCCTGCTTTCACTATTTGCAACAAAAATACCCACCGAGCATTTTCAACGAGTATTACCAATTTGAATCAGCAGCCACAATATGAACAAAAACCAAAGCAATCGTTGACAGAGGAAGAACGACAAGTATTAGATCCCATGATTCGTGTTGACCAATCGGGTGAAGTGGGTGCCTATTATATCTACATGGGTCAAATCGCCGTATTAGGAAGAGATAAAAAGTTACGACCTATTTTACAAGAAATGTGGGATCAAGAAAAGAATCATTTGGAAACCTTTGACAAGTTGGTGGGTGATATGCGTATTCGACCTAGTCTTTTACGACCTTTATGGGAGGTGGCTGGATTTGCTGTGGGTGCAGGTACTGCATTGATGGGTAAAGAAGCAGCTATGGCATGTACAGAAGCAGTGGAAACTGTGATTGGAAATCATTATGATGATCAATTGCGTAACTTGGTTCAACTCACTGAAAAGAATCCAGAATTGAAGAATTTGGGCAAGGTAATATTTATATATATTGGATGGGAGGGCTGTCTGGATTTTGAAAGAATTTTTGAGAGAAAAGCTGTTTTTTTTCCCATAATGTAGGATGGTTTATAAATAATTCAATTGAATATATTATAGACAATCGCACAATTTAGAGATGAGGAACTTGAACATCATGATATTGCTGTAGAGCATGATGCCCAACAAGCTCCATTCCATTCTGCACTTAAGGCTGTTATTATGCAAGGATGCAAAACAGCCATCTGGGTCGCAGAACGCGTATAATTGAACGATTATAATTATTTTCTTCAAGTTTCGATAAACTTACATTTCAAAATTCATACTTTCTTTGCATTTCCCTCCTCCTCTTCATTTTATTATATTACATTTCCGTTCTATTATCATTACAATACAATATATTCTTTACTTCTGACATCTTTTTATTTCTATTTTTCTTCTTCGACAGATATGTTTTATGTGTCATCACCGTTTTTATGTTATTACTATCAAACATTAACATATGACTATATCTTTATGTGCAGCTATTCCTTTGAACGTTGGAAACATAATTGGTTGCAACATTTTGTTTTCCAAGTAGCAAGCAATAATAATGTCACACCCATATTGGATGATGCTATACGTATCTATTTTTTTCATCATATATGATATTTCGTAGAATTCATCAATTATGCTGCTATACTATATCTATTTCTAAAGAATGTAGCCAAAGCGAGCCCTTAGGCTGATGGAACCACATCAGTCAAAAGTAGATAAAGCGATTCCTGGAGCTGATGGAACTAGAGTAAACAAGGAATCTTTTAACAAGATATGTTATTTCTCCTCTGGTCCAAAAATCTATCTCAGGTAAAGAAGGGCTCAGTTGTATACTTACACGAAAATAATAGTCGCACCAAAGGAAATCACGAAAAGTCTTTTTTCCCGCATCATTTCTTTTCTATACCTCAAAGCATATCTTTTACCTATTGTTTCAAAAATTTTTCTATTGACCAATATGTTGTCGTGTTTAAATGTATTTATGAAGAGAATTCTCCAATGTTTCATCCCAATATTCTTTTGTTTTAATTATATCAACCGTTAACCTCATGTTTCTTTTTATCGAAAATTATCATATGGTACTAATAGCAGCAACAATAATAGTAATGGAAATACAAGTAACAGCAACTGTACTGAAATAGATGAAATAATGACAATATTACTTGGAAAAATAGTAGCAGGAGAAACTGGAGACCATAAAATTCATGAATAGAAGAGCTGGTTATCCTCAAATACCGAATCAGCATCAAGCAACAAAACCATGAAAACGAAGATTTTAGATGATTCCTTGTCTCCTCGTATCGATTTTTCGGAGACAGGCAGGTGGCTAACTATGACATAAATTATAATAATAATAATCAGCTAACTTATTATTACTTTTTTTTGTTTACTCTATTAGCAAAATCCAAGGAAATATCGATCTATCAATGTTATATGAAACTCCCAAAAGTGGATCACTAGTACACAAAGTAGCAAAGTCTGTACTGAAGGAAATAGATGTTGAGTTGGATTCTACCGTGATATTCCCAGAAAAGGATATTTTGTTAATATTGCCCAACGCTAGTTCTACAGAAGATTTTGAATCCATTCGCCATGATCTTTTCACAATGGAAAGTCGTTGGTAACACCATTCATTGAGTATATAATAACTGCTCTTCACCATATGTAAGTCATTTATTGATGTCATCTTACATCTGATTACCACATTACCTTTGACTAATTCTGGAGTATTTTAAAACCACAGCACATTGTATCTTCCACATATTTATTGCTTAATGACAACTATTATGATGAAGGTTAATACAGAACAAATGTTTATTCGTTAACATTTACCAACTTGTTTTTATTGGATCGCAGGTTTAAATCAACAATGAGGTTAGTATCAGTATATTGTTAATTCTTATTTGTGATATGTCTTAAAACAAAATCATGTATTCTAATAGGTGATAAACACCGTAAAAAAATTGGAATGAACGGCCACTTTCGTTCACTTTCAGTTACTTTCGGCTACACTGTTGTACATATCTTGGATCCTTACCTTAAAAGCCATTCATATGTTTCACAAAATAGTGCTTCCAACCACCGCAAACAATATTCATAAAGCACTTGACAGCTTTCTGAGAGCTCAAACTCTCTCTTCCTCCATCCATAATAATAATAATAATAATAATAATAATGCAACAACAACAAAGCAGCCCGTATGTAGTTTTTAAAAAATATTTATCCTAAATGAAACATAAAAGCGAGCGTGTTGGCTTTCCATATTGTACTAATTGTGAAAACGATGGTAAAAGAACTGAGCTAAAGGTATATACAACAGAGGAATTGTTAGGTATGTTGGAATGTGAGCCTTTTTCATTCACGTAAGAATCGATTGTTTCTCGCGTAGTAGTATGGACCGAATAGATATTAAATCGCACATTCCGACAACTAAGAAAAATCTTTACTTTTTTGCATACTATGTACATATAGTGATAACGAGGATGATAACTAGAAAATGTTTAATTCAGCTGGTATGCCATTACATAAAATACCTCTTGTAATTGCTCTATTAATGAAATTGTATTGATCCTCTTTATTATTTATTACGTAGAACTTAAACATTATCAATCCATACGTAGATACAATTATAGATACAAATGTCATAAATAAAAGGTCCATTTGTATATACATTCTTGCTTACTTTTTTTACCAGTCTACAATTGATGGAAGCTTATCCGATCCAATTATAATAAACAATCATAGTACACTGATTATATCAAATCGAGCATTATGTTTGTATCTAGTATTCTTACTTATTTGTCATTTAGTGATATTTAAATTTTATAAATCCAATAGCATTAGTAGCCCCTAATATTATTATATTATTAAATAAAAAAAAATTTTAATGAAATAATAAACGCATTTTTGAGTGAATAATATATCATGTTTGTCTTTGAATAATACCTATCATTCGCTACACAAGAAACGTTTTGTGTACCCTGTCCATTTGAAAAGCGATCTTTTTGTACCACTTAAATTCGGCTACTTTCGCCAACTTTCGTTCACTTTAGTCGACTTTCGGCCATTAACTCGTAAAGTGTTCGAAAGTAGTCGAAAGTAGCCGAAAATGGTCAAGAAAGTAGCCGAAAGTCAACGGAAGTCGACGATTTTTTTTACGGTGTAAATGTGTGTGTATCTTACATACAGGGCAGAGATCAAGCCATCGGTTATCCATTCTCTCCACAACAGCAATGACCTAAATGTAATTGACGTGATGAAAATCATCTTTATCTATCGTACGATGGACGGTAAAGAAGATGTCTTTACATCAATAGACAAACCTGCATCCACCATCCGGAGTAAATAAAAACTCAAACAAATTTGATGATTTGCGTGCTGTTTTACTCCCATCGTTGAAAGGCCGAGTAGCATCAAGAGATCTGCTGGGGAACTTTAAGTTGTTACATCGCAAATGAATAAATTAAAAGACACTATCCGTTGAACGAAAAGAAAAACCGACTATTATAAAACTATTCACCCAAAAGCGGTTGCCCAACTTTCAACTACAATTGAAGGCAATGGTGTGTAACTTGCTTATTTCCTATATACAATTATTTCATCGAATGAAGGTGCTTGAAGTTGGATAAAAACATACAAAGGAACATAATATATTACGAACTATACGTACAAGATTTGTTCTAACAACTAATCTCTTAACATATATGTATGTTAGCGTTGTTTAATGATCAATTGTCTCTAAAGTCAGATTATCCAAGAAGCAAGGAAAGTATCAAAGATTTAAGTCCTAGGGACTAGTTTCTTATCCGACAGCCTTTCAAAAGAGTATAATGAAGAAGGAGATCAACGTGATGATCTTATTCAATAACAAGTAGCGGCATTTATTGAACTGAAAAATCATAAATTGGTCGAGAAAACAAAAGAAGCGTTACACCAAGTGAGGTGGAGTACAAAGAGAGGCTGCTGCTGCATAAGAGAGGTTGGTAATTTAGTATATTATCCTTAACCTTATGGAATGAGGATTGGTATCGGCTACATTGTACTGTTACTTGTGATTATCTCTCTGTTTTTTCATGCTCACCATTGCTCAATAATAATTTCTCATAAACACATAATAATACACACAACATCTCTGTAATTATATTCAAGTTCCAAGATCTCACTCTCTGACATATCATCAATTCCATAGATGACTATTATTTTTGTCAAACAATATCTTGACTCGTTATCTCTTGTAAAAATACTGTGAACGTTCAAAAAATAATGAAGTATTTGATAGTTTTCAAGAAAAAAGATAACAGAAGAAGAAAATATATACCATCAAATATTTAGTTTTCAATTGTAATTATGGGCGTCACACATTAGTACATATCACCGTAAAAAAAAATCGTCGACTTTCGTTGACTTTCGGCTACTTTCTTGACCATTTTCGGCTACTTTCGACTACTTTCGAACACTTTACGAGTTAATGGCCGAAAGTCGACTAAAGTGAACGAAAGTTGGCGAAAGTAGCCGAATTTAAGTGGTACAAAAAGATCGCTTTTCAAATGGACAGGGTACACAAAACGTTTCTTGTGTAGCGAATGATAGGTATTATTCAAAGACAAACATGATATATTATTCACTCAAAAATGCGTTTATTATTTCATTAAAATTTTTTTTTATTTAATAATATAATAATATTAGGGGCTACTAATGCTATTGGATTTATAAAATTTAAATATCACTAAATGACAAATAAGTAAGAATACTAGATACAAACATAATGCTCGATTTGATATAATCAGTGTACTATGATTGTTTATTATAATTGGATCGGATAAGCTTCCATCAATTGTAGACTGGTAAAAAAAGTAAGCAAGAATGTATATACAAATGGACCTTTTATTTATGACATTTGTATCTATAATTGTATCTACGTATGGATTGATAATGTTTAAGTTCTACGTAATAAATAATAAAGAGGATCAATACAATTTCATTAATAGAGCAATTACAAGAGGTATTTTATGTAATGGCATACCAGCTGAATTAAACATTTTCTAGTTATCATCCTCGTTATCACTATATGTACATAGTATGCAAAAAAGTAAAGATTTTTCTTAGTTGTCGGAATGTGCGATTTAATATCTATTCGGTCCATACTACTACGCGAGAAACAATCGATTCTTACGTGAATGAAAAAGGCTCACATTCCAACATACCTAACAATTCCTCTGTTGTATATACCTTTAGCTCAGTTCTTTTACCATCGTTTTCACAATTAGTACAATATGGAAAGCCAACACGCTCGCTTTTATGTTTCATTTAGGATAAATATTTTTTAAAAACTACATACGGGCTGCTTTGTTGTTGTTGCATTATTATTATTATTATTATTATTATTATGGATGGAGGAAGAGAGAGTTTGAGCTCTCAGAAAGCTGTCAAGTGCTTTATGAATATTGTTTGCGGTGGTTGGAAGCACTATTTTGTGAAACATATGAATGGCTTTTAAGGTAAGGATCCAAGATATGTACAACAGTGTAGCCGAAAGTAACTGAAAGTGAACGAAAGTGGCCGTTCATTCCAATTTTTTTTACGGTGTATTCTCCTGTGTAAGTCTGTAAAAGTGCAAGTATAGTATATAAATAAGTACCTATAACTACAAGCGATTATTTCCAATATTACTATTAGACGGATTATTCCCATTTGCAAGAACGCACACTTACACACCGAAATTTTATTCTTATCCGAGAAATTTGTTTAGATTGTTCGTTAATTGATATATATTGGTATTAATGATAAGACCGGCCAGCATTATTAAGGAAAGAGAACACATTGCACAGAATCTTTGATGGTATTATTCTCCCCTGTTAAAAATGATTCTTCAGGTGACATTTATTCTTTTGATAATTATCACCTTTTTCCTTGGATTACTATGTATCTTCCATTTGATTATCATTGCTGAAAACGAGCTATTATACCAGTAAAGAATGAATATCGAAAAATTAATGTCGTGGTGCTAAGCAATGTTTTGAAAATCCAATACTAAATGAAGAATATATTGTTTCGTGATCGTTAAAATAATATTAGGTGCCTGGGTAGTAGCTAATTAATACATGTTTAATTAGTTGATCCAGCAATATCCAGCTAATTAAAGCAGCAAAAAGAAAATCTACCCGAACACTGTTAAACTCATTTGATATCACATTATGATATGGATGATTTTAGGCACAGTTGGAATTATATTTTAACCATGACGGTATGGGAGGAAGCACGGATTTGCTGTTTGCTTTTGATATATGAGGAACACCCGGAACCAGAAGATGGTCACTGTTTATCATCTGTAGCACGTAATCCTCCCAAAATTCCTCTTCAGAGTGAGCTACTTTTTTTTATAATCCATAAAAATAATGAATCCACCTAGACGATCAACGCGTTCAAAACGAAAACAAGTCCCTGATGCTGATGATGTGAAAAAAAAGAAAGCTCGAATCAATGATGCTACTAAGAATGCGTGTCAATGGGCAAAAGAGGGTGACATGGCCATGGCACAGCAATTTGCAGATACAGTGATTGCTTTGCAACCTGACTCTCCTGAAGGTTATATACTCAGTGGCGATTTATTTCAACAACAAGAACAATGGTCATCCGCACTGAATATATACAATCGTGGGATATTGGCCATGAAAAATGATGCCAGCAAAAAAATCTTACAAAAATGTTGCCAAGCAATAAAAGCACGCAACAAGAAGGAAATGGACATAATTAAAATATTCCCTCCAGAGATATCCAAGATGATCATGGAGCATAATATGACACGACTAAAAATTCTAGAACGGCGAGGACCAATGATGTTTTTTGAATATACTCTTGTTTCGAAACTATGGCGACGCTTTATTGTTTCTATGCATCACGACGTTTGGAGTACAGCAGAGTGGGATTGCTTTCGCACATCTCCTGCGTTTACAATGATAGAAGACGTTGCCCCACGTGTACGGCATTTCAAACTGGATGGTGTTATGGCCACCAAGACTATAAAGACGTGCCTTTCAAAATTAAAACGAGCAGACCTGGGTAACATTCGAAGTTTATCTACAAGTAAGGAAAAAATATTTTTCTCTCATGTGGTTTTATGGAGGTAACTCATATCTTTGTTGCTAACTTATTCTTTTTTTATATATATTATCTTTTTTTATTATACAGATACAGTAAATATTAATCCACTCATATCAATCATGGGAAATCACCTTACAGCGCTATCACTCAATACTATATATATATTGCCACCTGGATATTTTAAATCGACTGATTTGGAACAGATACTTAAAGAATGCCCCAATCTTAACTCTTTGGCTATCGAGGAGGGATATGCAGCAATTCGGTCAAAGGGTAGAGGAAGTCACCATCTTTCTGGCTACCCTCGCCACAAGAACGCCATTAAACCTTTTTTCCGTTCCACCACCAGAAATACTTATAGCAATCTTCTGTCACTGAGGATATGTGATATGAAGATTGAAGATTCAGTCATTGAAGCCCTACTACGACGCTCACCAAATTTACGGATTTTTAGTACAAAACCCTGTTCTTTTGGTCCGCAAAAAGCACATACTATCCTGAAATATGCCGCCAGATATTGTTTGCATCTCCATTCGCTTTCGGTTGTCTCATGCGAATATAAATATTCTGACTTTGTCAAGAAAACTATAAAATATAATGAGCAACATGAAGACGAGCAATCATTACTCAAATGGACAGAAAATGGTCTGAAGCATGCCTATATTGCTGAAGAACAACGACTGGATATGAGTACTCTTATCCCATTTTTCAAAAGAAGCCGACAAACATTGGAATCTCTAACGATTGATCTGGATTGCGGCGACTATATACATATTGAAACTCCTGAAGATATTCTTGCAAACCAAGTTAAATGGCATCGGCTTTTTGATAGTATACCAGGCGTATTGAACAACTTGAGATATCTGTGTTATCGGTGCGACAGTTCCAGCATAGATGCATTGGAAATCAACGACGCTATTTCCCATTTAATCAATCGATCACCTCATTTAATGCATATAAAAATGGAATATATTCCTACCACGAATGGTTTACTGATATCATCATTGACAAACTTGGACCACCTGGAAAAACTGGAGCTAGTTTCTTGTTCGTTACCACAAACATTTCGTTTGTTATTTGATCACCATGCAGCAATAAAATCAACATCCCGATTGCGGTATATCGATGTTTCGTACTGTCGTGGATTTTGTAACGGAGAAGTATTGGATTCATTGGCACGTATCACTACCCTGAACCATATACAGATATCTGATACTTATTTCAGCCAATATATAACAAGAGAGAATATCCAACGATTTGTCTATGAATATTGTCGGCACTCAGATTACAAGAATATTCACATTGGCCACTTAAATTGCTTATCTCCTAAAGGAATCAAAATGCTATTGAAACATCAAGGAAAAATTGATTTCGATGATTTCAGTAACTTTATCGATGATGTTGTATTAATGGAATATGCCAATTTACATGACCCTGATCGTATATTTGAAGAAGAAGAAGAAGAAGAAGAAGTTTTCTAATTATGTAAAGAAATTGTTTTATTTCATCTTTCAAATTTAATAAAATATGAATACTTTTCTTCTTTTCCTTTTTATTAGTGATAGTATTCTACTGATTATTATGTAGAATGGGTAAAAATCACTTTTTATACTTGAGGTTTTTGTAACGCACTGGTATAAATAAAGGTTGTAAAGTGGTAGCACTCTTTAAAGAACGTCGCTTTTAATCGAAGCTAATGTAATTATTATCCCCTGGCTCATATTACAAATACATAAAACAAAGCACACTTCATATACCACTGTTTACTGAAATAGGCTCATCGTTATCTGTAGTTGAACAGTATTATTCTATGCAAGATTACTTTATTGAATATCGAAAGACCTTGTCCATAGCTTATCGGTATATTCATTTAACCTCTTTTACAGGCATATCCGTATACCAAAGTAGATATAGTCTATTCAATATCACATATAATTACCCACATGAAGTTGTCAAATAACTTACTATAATAACATATACATTACTTCGCATTATAGTTATTTCGAAAGTCAAAAAATTGCTACATAGTTTGAAATGTTTTTGTTTCCCATTTATCATGCACATAATGGTACTGAAATATAAATTATAGCTTGGATTGTTCCCTGAATTTTCAGGTATACGTATCGCTTTTTTTAGATTTATATTGCTTGAGCAATGATGTTTTCCAGACTTTTTATAAGTGTTATTTTAATAATGAATGATGTTGATGGCTGCATTACATGGAACATGTAAAATTAATTTCTTGGGTTCTGAATGCAACTGCGTATAGTAATGTTTGTTCTGACTTGTTGCATATATTTCTTGAAAGGCATTTCAGCTGCTAAAGACCATCGTCAT
Organism: Phascolomyces articulosus; assembly: GCA_025677815.1. Classification (NCBI taxonomy): domain Eukaryota; kingdom Fungi; phylum Mucoromycota; class Mucoromycetes; order Mucorales; family Lichtheimiaceae; genus Phascolomyces; species Phascolomyces articulosus. The sequence continues at coordinate 1,778,232 of JAIXMP010000003.1, read as the reverse complement.
CCCATATTATAAGTTTATCTATTCCAAAAGTTATACTGATGTTTTTGCCTTTTTGCCCAATTCCTCAAATGTCTTTGACTTCAAGAGAGAGAGAGAGAGAGAGAGAGAATAGTCTTTTTGTAAGACTATACACGATTAGCCTCTTATTGGATTACTAAGTACGCCTCAAAATTATACACTGTAATAGTAGTTACATATGTAATGATGCTATTTTCGTGGTTTTCATTTGGATATATATAATAGGCAATTTGGTGAGATATGTAGCCATATTTTGATGATTCTTATTAAGTATTCCACTTTAACCTTGTTTCTATCTCTATCAACGTAGCGAGGTTTTCATTTGTTTCTTTTTGTTTTGTAGATTTATATGCTGCACTATAGTGCATTAATTTTTTTTTTTTTTTGTATTACAACGAATCTATTCGTGAATTTGCTAATGGTCCCTACAAGTATTTTGGGCCAAGTATATTACTCTTTGTGTGTGAGTGTGTGTGTTGTGATATGTGTAGTTTTTGTGGTAGTTATTAAGAGACTTCTATGATGAGAATATTAATGAAAAGTGGGTAAATGGCTTTATAATATACACACGCCAGGTGTATATGAAAAAAAGAAGAAAAGGTACTACTGGTTGTTTGATAAATATAACCATATAAGCTCTTTGTACGTACTTCGTACCCTCCATTTTTCTAATGCAGTCACTGCTCATCTGTTCAGGTCACCTTCATTAAATATCCAAACCAACTTTAGATTCATCCAGGTAAAGTCATGTACTGTCGACTTCGGCGATAAGAAAGGATACTGATTCATCTCAGGCTTCTCCACGAATATATGTAATACCATTCTGTTGGTATAAACAAAGTATTGGAAAATAAAAATAGCCACGAATTCTTTCAACGGGTAAGAAAGATTTCTATTTGTGCCACCCTGTTTTCTTGATTTTGTTTTAAATTTTAGTGATTAGTAAAGAAGGGTGCCATACTGGAAACCTTTTCATAGTGATAGTTTCTTATTTGGAAAAAGGAATGACCAAGTACCAGAAATAATGCATTTTGCTTTTTATATAAACCTTCTTAATTCATCCATTCTTCCATTTCATATGAAATTTATCCGATCTGCTTCTTTTTTTTGAGATCCGCCCTTTTTTATCCAATTACCCAAAGCTATCCCCAACATATCTTTTAGCCGAAACAAAATAAATAATAATAAAACACTGGACTTGAGTTTTTTTTTTGTTGTTTTCCTCTTTTTTTTGGTTCCATTCAAAAAAAAGAATGGGAGTATATTTTTCGTTTATCGACATGTTGATATATAAAACAAACAATCTATAATATTATTTCTATTGTCTTGGGAAAGAGAGAGAGAGAGTTGGATGTTGGTGTAAAGTTGAGTTGTTTACAAACGATCACGGGAGTAGACCTTGTCGAACTTTTGGTTGACAGTCATCAACTTGATTTGAGTGCCTTGTTCGACGTTACGGAAGGGGTATGGGTTGTTCCTGAAGAAAAATAATTGATAATCATGATTAATCATTCCCATTCCATATGATATCATAAATATACAAATAATAGCAATAATAATAATCAACTTACTTGCGGTCCCAGACGATTTCATGGCCACTATTGTTGTCATTTGTTTTGATAGTGATGGTGTGTGTATGGGAAAAAATTAGTTTCAGGCACAATCATTACTGCTTTTTTGTTTATTTAAACTATTATTCTAGATAAATTTCGAACTTTACCGAGCAAGACGGGTCAAATACCAGCCAGCAAGACCAACAGCACCACCAACGGTAAGGTAGATGGGGATAATTTCAGTCTTATACCAGATGGACCAGAAGGAACGAGCTCCACGAGCACCAGCAGCACCAGCCATTTTTATTATAATTAATGAAAGAAAAATAAAAAGAGGTAAGAGGGATAAACAAATTTTTTCGATCGGAACCCCTGCTATTTATATTACGCTGACCTGGAAACAGAAACAATTCAAGTCCGACTTTGGAAACGAACTTCAACTCCACAAACACATACACCTCTTTTTATTATTATGATTATTATTCGTCAAACAAGATTCTTTGTCAATCCTATGCTTCTTATTGGTTACGGATAAACCGGCGAAATAAAAAGTGTAAAACTTCTTGTTTCTTCATTACAAAAACAGAATAAAATGTAAAAATAATAATTATATCATTATAAAGAAAATATGCAGACCAAAACGAGAATATGAAAATAAATCAAGATAAATAATAATAATAATACTAATAATAATAATAATAATAATGATAATATGATAATGATAATAATAAAACGAGAAGGTGATCAATGGTGAAGACTCTGAATAAATGATTCGTTGGTTGTGTGGTTGTTTTTGTGTTTGAGGGAAATTAAATTGTTGGCCACGTTTTAATGGTGGTGCCCATGATGATAAACCTTGGCTATACTATCTGCACCACCACTCACCATCCACGGAAGTGTTTTATGATATTGAACACTTAATACACCTTCATGTCCTTTTCGTCGATGAGCAGAAAATTCTTGCATACATGTCTTTGACATGGTAATATCCCAAAGTCTTATCGATGAATCATGGCCGCCGGAGACAAGCGTCATACCGCTCGGATCAATATCCAAGCATGCCACAGAATCCAAATGTGCAGACATTGAAAAAGCGCATGTGCCTATCATATGTCATCATTAGTTTCTCTCTTTTTTAATATGAAACCAGAATAAAATAAAATGCTGCCAGTGAAATTAGAAATAATTATATCTTCTTTACCACTCTTAAGATCGTAAAATTTAATCTGACGGTCCTCGTGGGCTGATACTATCAGGGGCATTGTGGGATGGGCGATGATTTTGTTGATTTGTGTACCAACAGTACCATCTATATATTATTATAAACATTAAAGTATAAAAAAGTGAGTTATCGGATAAGAGAAGGAAAAGGGAGAGTTGCAGAAATTGGGCGTTCTTCAAAATATGTTCCAGACTTGAGAGAGAGAGAGAGAGAGGAGTTGTGTGCGTTTCTTTTTAGAATACTTACCATAAGTATTGTTACTTCCTTCTAAAGTTGTAATCACTTGTCCCGTTTCGATATCATAGATTCGGATCTGTGCATTTGCAAAGGACACAGCCATTTTTGCCAAATCTGTATGGCAGAAATCAAGGGATGTAGGTATAGGCAGATCTTTTTTTAAAAAATATAATAAGTCCCTGTTAGTCTTTTATCACCTCATGGGTACACATATAAATATATCCACTCCTTTGTTTTACCTCGAGAACTATCATTTTCTGATAATACACCATCAAATGTTAAAGAACTTTTTAATAATTGCCCTGATGTCTGAGTATCCCATAGCTTGACTGTTCCATCCGCTGATGCAGAAGCCAATAGGCAACTATCATCACGAGCAATAGGGAAAAGCTTAAAGTCCCAAATTGCATCCGTATGTCCAACATAAGTAGCCATACTAAGTGATGGATCTATAACAAACAAACAAAAATTCGATTCATAAGTATTATTGCTTTATGCTTTGCGGTATAAACAATGTAAACCATCCATATATCCATTCAGTTTTATACTTGCCTACAGGGGAATATAAACTATGTCCTTCAGATGGTAATCGCCATACTCGAATAGTTGAATCCAAACTAGATGAATAAACTCTGTTTTGTTCGGCAGATATTGCTACTTGAGTTACAATATGATTATGACCACGGTAAGTGATGATTGGATCAGCTTCATCATGGACACTCCTATATTTTATTTATCATTTTACTATGTCAATCACTATAAAGTTATCTCATGCCATTGTATCACACATCTTTTCTTTTCAATATACATACTTTCGTATAGGATTGCCATCTTTTCCAATACTTCGTCTAAGATTCCAAATTTTCACAGTTCCATCATCTGAACCTGAAGCAACCAACATTTCACTTGGATGGAATGATACAGCACGTACTGAATCCAAATGTCTATATTAGAAACAAAAAAAATCACTCCATCAGCTTATAAACCTTTTGTGCGGTGTCCCATTCTATTATATTTCATGGTAAATCCATACCCTCTAATTGTCACTCGTGGTTTCCATAGTTTAGGTTGTTTCTGCTCTTGTTTTTTACCCACTTCATCTATATCACCAATCTATCATTTCAAACACACAAACAGTAAGTATTTCATAAGAAGAAAAGGCAGGACTGATAATGCTTTGTTGTTTGTTACCTGTGAAGGATCTAAATTGCCTTTCAACGAGAATTCTCCATCTTGTGGTTCAGGAGATGATCCTATTTAAACCACAAGTAAATATCTATGTTCCTGATGAAGTTGCCTCTCCCTTTTTTCTTCTTCTCTAAAGCAAACAGTGAAAAACTTACGTCGCATCCCTTTACGTGCACTCTTGAGCATTCGTTGAACTTTTTCCTCGGAAAGATTATACTTTTCTTGCATTTCTTTAGACTTTTTTTTTTTATTTTTTACATATAATCAAACCACGTTAGCACAACTCATAATAAAACATGTTAAAAAGATTACCCTTTTCCTCTTGTTCATTCGTACCAGGAGCGCATTTTCGTCTATCGGTGTACCATCTGTATCCATATCCACATCTTCACCGTTTGATTCTTCATCATTATTACTATTTCTCTTGTTATTATTTCCATTATTATTTAACATGGCCACTTCGTCTACATTCGCTGGTATATTTTGTTGTTCTTCATCTACTGTTGAAGAGGCGGATCGAATCGATGACATCGGTTCATCATCGGATGCTGCTGTTGAGGTAGTTGATTCGGATGTTGTGGAAGTGGATGACATATTATTGGTAAATGCTTTGGATCTCATATTTTCTTTATTTTTTGGTATAGGTGTTAAGAATGGATTGGATCGTTGTGAATTTGAGTTGTTGAGTTTAGCTTGCTTTGCTTTTGGGGATGATCTATTACCCTTCACTGTTCCCATGTCAGATGCTGTATTACTGTTGGATAGTTCTGGTGAGTTGTGATTACTATATTCTGATGAAGATGATGATGATGGTACTTGACGGATGGATGTCGAGGGACTACCAAAAATATGAGTACGGAGAGATGTTTCGGTAGTTAAGCTTGGCATCAATGGGAATTTTGTTGGCATGGACGTTAAGTAGTTGATTTCATCAAGGCAACTATAAGAAAGAATGACACACATAAATATTATTCCATTTCATCCTAAACCATACACATATTTGCTAATGTATAAAACATACGCTTTTAATGCATGACGACTTCGTTCTTTTGCTTTTGCAGTAGATGCATCAGGTTTATTTTCTTGTTTTGTCATAAAAGTGGGAGATCCTTCCAATTCATTTTGTTGTTGTTTGGAAATATCTGCATTGTGTACAACGGGTGATGATGCTAAAATTATAAATTTAACATGGTTACGTTAACGTTATCCAAAAAATAATAATAATTTTTTTAATAGATCTTGTCTTACGAGCATTAGGTGAATCGACATCCATATTTTCTTGTAAATGTTGTAGTTGTTGTTTATTTGTTACTGCCAAATACTTTTTTCTAAATATTATCCAAAAAAAAACCATGACATAATGTAAATAACCCATCTATTTCATACGTCTTTTTTTTTGAATCATGGTGATGATACTGCAAATATTCAAAGAAATGTTTACCTTTCTTGTATTAATGCATATTCCAACATTTTTACTCGCTTCAATAGATCAAGCTTTAATTGCTCAATGCCTCGTCGTTCTCCTTCCAATAAGGCAATACGTGCCTAATAATAATAGCAAACAATGGATATGAATATTATTTTTTTCAACAACATCCATTTCTCCCCAAATAAAACACAAACACTTTCATCCAAACTTCCCCCTTCCTTCTTTATTCCCCTTCCTTTCTCCTTCAAGACGTATAAAACATTTTTTTTAGAATCCTCATTACCTTCATCTGCGCTCGTTCAATAGTCCATTCATTACGTTCACGTTCAAAACGTCGCCATTCCACTTGAAGATAATGAAGTACACCGGGCAATGAGTATTCCGGTTGTGGTGACACGTTCATATTTTATCAATCTTGCTTTTTTAATATATATATTGATTCAATATATATCAATTGTTTAAAGAAGGGGGTGAGAAAGAAGAAGGAGTTATTGGATATGATATATAAATATAAAAACCCAAGATTGAAGTGCTAAAATAATAATAATAATAATAAAAAAGAACGTGTATGACTGTAATGCTTTACGTCGAAGTTGCGGCAAAAGTGGTTTATAGGATTTTGGTATAATATATTACGCACGTATATATAAATGTATTAATATATTTTAAATATTCGAAATTTTAGGGTATAAATGAAAGAAAAGATGCCCGCGATTGCTAAAGGAGTATGATCGTTAAAGCAAAAGCAAAAAAAAAAAAAAAAAGAGTGAAAAAAATAGTGTTGTGTAAATAATAAGGAGGTTCGAAAGAGTGATGCTACTGTTTTTCTGTTTAGAGCAGGTGATTCCATAAAAGTGCAAGTATGCTACCAAAACGAAATGGAAACTGGTTTCTAAATTAAAGCTATTCCAGAACTCTAATAGTAATCCAGCAAACAGTTCCAGACAAATTTAAATGGATGCTGTTCTAGTAAATCCTAACATTTGGCTACAGGAAATAAAGACCATACATTCATATCAAATATTATTTTTTTGTTCATTATAATACTTAGCTGCTGTCATATTTATATCATCTACCTATTAGACAAGATCATGACATACATACAATAAAAGCTGTTCACGTATGAAATGTTATTAGTTTGTAACTACATGCTGTATATCATTCTTTTTTATAATTACTATCCGAAATTGCAATATCATGCTTATATTTCATATTACGTACAAGCTATCAGAAAACAGAAGCATCTTGAATCAGCTAAAAGTGAATTATTTGATTAATACGAAAGCTGTTTTATTTCATTTCAATACAACAGCAGCTGGAATTGGTCCCAAATTAACAGTTAGATTTCAAGGTGCTCACGCATAATAATGACATGAGGATGTCAGCACAACTAGAAGTAAAATGATTTTTTGTCTAAGACCAGAAGTAGATGACTCGTAACTTAATATCAGATATTATATTATTGGCAATATGTCCAAGATGTTATAATATTGTAGTGACTTGGGAGTTGTATGAAATATCACGATCAGTGATGCATGTCTTTACAAAATCATATATATATATATATATATATATTAAAAATGACCTGAAAGGAAATGAATGTTTCTCCTTTTATCAATTAGTCAGACACGCTTTTGTTTTTGTTTTAAAAAAAAAGACAGCAAATACCAGAAAGCATCTATAAAAAGTACTAGAATGATAGAAGACGTGCAAAAAGCCCATTACATTTCGGCATTTGGGATGTATAAAGAAGACAAAAATATATACTACATTAGCCCTTATATAGATAGACTAGTTTCCGTTTATTAAATGCTGTTAGTATTGTTACCAGTAAAATCAATAGCTTGTCTCATGGTGCTTTTGAGAAGATATCTTAGTTCACCACCACCTGAATTACCCTTAGGGAGATCTGGGAAATGGTGTTTTCGAATATGATTTCTAATACTTCCCATTGACAATACACGGTGTAAACATCCTTCATATTAATATAAAAAATGCTCTCTATTTTGGAGGTTTAAATAGAGTACTATGAGTATAATAAATATAAAAGGTATAAAACCATCATAAAGTAGCAATAAATGATTTTTACTACTGTTATTTTTTTTTCTTCTACTAGTAGTGTATATAATGAGGGTGAAAAAGCCAACGCGTTGCAGTTAGATTGTTTCTAAGAAAAAAGCACCTGCTGAGACTACACATTGTCCGTAATTATTTTATGCTTCAAAAGAATGGCCAATGACAGTGGTATGAGTAATTCTTGTTTGATACAATAACGCTGGGTAGTATACGATTTTCATGACATATATTGCAAGTATTATTTTATATAATAACAGCAAATACTACCAAAGAAAACAAGGGTCGATGGATCAAGGACGACAGAGAAATTTCAAGTTTGTTGCACTTATTACCGTAAGCACAACAAAACCATTACAAACACCAGATATTAAACAATTTTCTTGCCTTTCCTGAATTCGTCAATGTAAACTACCAACATATATATAGAAAATCGTTAGTAAATGAAAGGTAGTTTTTTACTCATATAATAATATAAAGGTTTGATTATAGAGGGAAAAAAATAACAACTCAACTTTAAATATGATTAATGGATTCATTTTTGATCCATCAGTTTGTTTTTTATTCTATATCTCATTGTCATGTTCAAGGATTTGAATTTGCTATCCCACGCTTGAAAAAAGTTCATCTTGTTAGATAAACCAAAACTGTGGTTTTGTACCTTATATCGGAGTTGCACCTGAAGCGCCAGCAACTAAAAGTGATCTGCTCATGTTTTTAATTCATGCAAGAAGATCATACTTCTTTACATTTTTTTACCGTTTCTTCTTTACTGCTTTTCTCTTCATGTTATAAGAATATATATATATACACTATATTAAACAGCCTATCATTATCATATGAAAACTTACTGGGATTAAAAAGAAAAAAACAGTCCCAATTTAAAAAGTATAAATATGAGTGCTGTCCATGGCCTTTTTTCTCTCTTTGATACACCCACTCACATTAGTTTGCCAAGGGCTCTCTACACCGTGAGTGATTGGAAATGTTATAATTAATATTATTTTTAAAAGTAATATTTAATTATAGTATTTCAAAGTAGCACCTTTTTGACCACAGGGACTTAACGTACCCGCCACCTTTGATAACTAGCCGCTTTGTAATATTTATAATTGAATATTCTTTTAAAAGTATTATTATTTATAATATTTCCTGGTTGACATCCCCCTTTATTGCCCTTTATTTTCGTTGTTCCTCGATAGTGGGGTTCAACGTCCAATACAAAAAGAAAATGATAATAAAAAAAACAATAAAAAAGATTTGGTTCTATTTTTTTTTTGTGACCATTCTTTTCATAAAAGACTTTGTGCATATACAATGTTTTTTATATATATAATTACTTTCAAAAATAAATTTTGATCGAGTGTTTAGAAGAAAATTAATAGAACAAAGTGTGCCAGATTCAATGTTCTTTAAAATTTAACGTGACGTTGTACATACTATTAAAAAATAAAAAGACGTTTAATTTACTGAAATTCAAGACAATCGCATTTTGAAGATTGACTTTATTAATCTCCTTGTGCCGTTCGTTTTTCTTTTTAAGAAAGCTACTATTAAAAGTGTTTGCGCTTAAATCTTTTTAAGCAAGATAAATTTTACTGGGCTCGTACTTCCGGCATTGAATGTGGCCATAATAACTGCCAAACCTAAGCTTTTTTTTTCTACAAGCGACAGCTGTCAAATAATAATAGAATGATTGTATCAAATTGCTTTGCATTTTTGTTTTTGGGCTTAGGAAAAAAAACATACCGTCATATTTCACGCAGCAATTCGATTTTGATGCTTTGTTTATTCACATACACCAAGGAGAACCTTTCGAGTTTTGGCATTATCTTCTTATAATAATAATACTGGATCACGATAATAATTAATATATCTCGCCGTCGATTGTTTGACTGAGAGCCATAGAAAATAATAGAACATCAAGTAGTTTCATGTTTGTGTAATTTAGTTTTAATGCCACAGATAACAAATATTAGAGGTCTTCTTTTTGCAAACAAATACCATACAAGATTCATTACTGCTTACTCACAATTCACGGCAGCAACAGCAACTACGCATACTTAAAGTTCACACTACGCACAACTGAGTGAGCTTTGAACCATAATGGAACAGTGAAACGCATTATATATATATTCAACACGATTAATATTCAATATTATTAAATATATCGGTACGTATAAAAAAATGGATTATTATTATTATTATTATTATTATTATTATTATTATTATTATTATATAGATTCTTTTTATAATTACTATTACTATTTTGATGGTTATTTTCTAATACGATCCTTATTTTGCTTAAAGCATAAGAATTGTACAACAGTGAATACTTGACGTGGTTTAACTTGGATTGAAGTTCGCTAGCATTTTGTTGTTGAGCATCATAGGATTATTCATTAACTGGCCACAATGAATCGATGTTATCTGTCGCATGATCCCCCCCGTCAAGAGCACGTGTTATATTCGGGCGGGTAAGTAAACTTCTTTTTTTGTGCCTTTATAAAATTCATGGTGTAATCGATGGGGCAATAGGATGAAACACAGAAAAAGGAAGGGAAAAAAAACAGAGCGTTACAATGTATTATAACTTTGAAAACAAAAAAATGAAACTTAATCTAATTTTTTTAGAGTGGATGGAACAGTTCGAGTATGGGATATTCGATGAGCAGCTGCATGCTTAATGTCATTAGATCAGCATAATACAGACAGTAGTGATCCATTAGCAGATAAAAATAAAGTCCATGGTGCAGGATCCAATGGACTTTGTTTCTCGGGTGATAGTGAACGATTGATTACCTTGGACTTGGATGAAAAGATTCGAATGTGGGATGCGTATACGGGTCGGAATACACTCGTTAATTATGACACATTATGGCGTAACCGATATCTGTAGTACATGGAAGCGACTGTACCAGGATCCGACGTATGCCCCCTATTACTTTATGTTCCTAGTGATGATCAGCAGGTATTGGTCTATGAACTTAATACAGGTCGATTATCAAGACGACTAAAAGGTGTATATGGACGTGTGACATGTGTCGAGAAACGAGCTAGTCATCAAGAGCTTTACAGTGGTTCAATGGATTGTGAGATCTTGGTCTGGGAACCTGAAGAAAATCGTTCTCCATCTTTGAATGATAACCATCCAAGTAAAGTAAGTTATTATCATTTTATTTCGGGAAGGGGGATATACAGCGTAGGAAGTTATTTTGGCCACTTGTAATGAAAATGAGCCATAATTTTGAAAATGGGCCATCATATGCAATTGAGACGATTTTCTTTTCACTTGGTGAAAATGAGCTACACAATCTGATATTGGCAAATCTTCTAAATTAAAAAGTGATTGATCCAATAAATTCTTCTCCTTTATGCTCTTCATATAATATAGTAAAAGCCAGTACGTAGTGTTTGATTAATCAAAATAGATGTAATGGATAGTTAAGCAACAAAGTTATATATAAAAGATAATAAAGAAGGAAGAAAAGTAGGACAGTGTTTTTTTTATTATGTATGTAAAATATGAGACAGTTGGATTAAATCATCGTTATGAAATTATTTTGAGGTATTTAGTGAGATCAATTTTTATACTAGAAGTTATGAAAAATATAAATGTTATTTATAAAGGAGTAATAATGTATATGGGTCAAAAAAAATAAAAAGTAAAATGAAGGGATAAAGAAAAAATGATTGATTATACAAGGGTTTGGTTTGGGGGATGTATGTATGTGGATTGAAAAATACAAGTTGAAACGAAATGGTTAATGAAAAGATGGTTAATCATCAATTGGATATAAACAAGGGCTATCAGAGTGTACGTGTACATAAAGAGATTGTGGTGGACGCTTTGTTGTTCAAATGAGATACAATGTTAGTTATCTTCTCTGGTGACGATGCGGATGTTGTTCATCTTATATATCAGTGTTTCTGTCAATAAAACGGGCTCAGCGGCCATTTGATTCATTTCATTATCTAATATTTTTTCAAGGTCCTTTTGGGTCTTCAATTCATCCTATTAATATATAATTATTATGTCCAATATATCAGCCTAATGCTCTTCGATGGAAATATGATTTAATTCCCTTGATAATTCGCATGATAAAGTACTTACATAGAGACATATCAACAATTCCAAAACCTTCATCATGTTTGAACGCTTATCCCAGGTAGTTGGAATTACTGCTGAACGCAACTCCATCACATGCCATTTATTATTTCGGCCAAATGTTGTTTTCATTAATGTAATACGATCACGGATGCACTGTACACCAAACACAGCAAGCTTGAGTACTGATTCATATCTTGCATCGACTTGCTTCGTAATTCCATCTTCAATGCACTGGTCATTTCGTCAATAAGCTTATACGAATTATCAATACTATGTTTAAAGTCTTCTTTGTTATATGATGATGATGATTCCATGAAGATCTTTTCGGTATTATCCCTTCTTCCAATGCCATCCGCAAATACATGACTTGTTGTGTTTGTCCAATTTTGAGGCAATAATTGATTATCATGGTGAGAAATGGCCATGTCTTCACACCTATATATATATATGTTTTTTTAGAACAAGGAACAAACACATTAGCTTTCAGTCAATGTAAGGTATCGCATTTCTCCTATTTATATCCCCATACCAAGAAAATACTATTTTTGAACACGATCCAAGGTATTTGAAAAGTGGGGCAACACGCTCAACCCAAAAACTTCTTTCATGATCACCACGAAAGGAATAGCTCATACACATAGACCAGAAGTCTGTCAATGCAAGACATGCTAACCGCCGCTTCTTTTTTAATTATCTGTAGTACCCATTGTTTGCCTTGCTTCTCGGTCTGTGTTCCACAAACCATATACAACATCTTCCGAATCAACCCCCTCCTGTAATGCCGCTTTGGCCATGTTATACGTATTTTCAGATTTAGAAATACTAGACATTTGGAAGTCTTCTTGACGGATCGTTTCATATTCATGTCGTAAACGTTCAGGAATATCATCGGCCACGCACGAAAGACAGATGTCGCAGCTTGTGTATAACTTGTTTAGCTGCTGTGGTGTCAACTTGGGTTTTTCAGGTGTGTATAAAAGCGATGAGGGATTCATTGTTGAGGTGTCAGATTGTCGAATAGTCTATATACAATATATTTACGGTTTAGTTGCCACCAACTTCAAACGTTATCATTGTTCTTGGAAAGAATGGAAAATATAACTCTTACACTTTCTCCCATCAATCATCATCTTCTTCCTCTACACCACCTTGATCCTGTTCATCTTGGGCTTCATGGGCATCTTATTAAATATTATAAACAAGGAATTAGCACATGAACCAAATATTGTAGATATTATAGAAAAATAAATGAATTAGCTTACCATTATTACTGCTATTATTATTACTACCACCAGCACTACTGCTACTACCACCAGCGCTATGACCTACATAAAAAAAAAGTGTAAAGGAATGAGGAAAAGAATAATAACACTGTATAACTGTATAATTCAAAAATGCTTACCATCTAGTTCTTGTATAGTGCGTTTATGAATATGATCCATTGAATTACTTGTTATATCCAGTGCGTTTTCGAGCCCTTTGTGTGCAAGATCACGTACCCCTTCTTGGATTTCATGTTGGATTGATCGCCGACGTCTAAAATATTCTTTTTCAAACTGTTCTTTGAACTTGGTATTGGTGGCATACTTGTAACAATTATCAGCATATTATTGAAGTTGTTTTGATGAATTGTCTGCGGTTGATGTTGCAATAGTTTGGAAAGATTTAAGTAAATTTGAATAAGCAAGATTTGGTGCAGTACTATGGATGATGTTCTCAGATAAAGCTTCTACAATTTTTATTGGATTTGTCCATAAACTTGCTTCGACATCCAAAACTTCATTGGGCAAATCTGAGACCTTTCTGGTTGCGATTTTTTTTTCCTGCTACTGGTTTTTGGAAAGACATAGTTAGATCACAATGAAAAACGAAAGGAGAGAGCAAGACAACTCTCATATAACAGGGAAAATGCGCAGTTTGCCAACAAGAGAATATCCAAACACCGCCACCACTTATGTTGCGACTATTTTTTTTTTTTTGACGAAGCACTTTTATTTTGTCGCTTTTTACCGGCCTGACAGACATTTAGTGGATGTTCCATGGAATCTCGGCGATTGGTATAGCCCTTGCCCTTCAACGTTCTGCGATGGAGGCAATCACAAGCTGCGCCGTGGGCCTTGAAGCTAAATGGAAGATATGTTTATCTAAGCGTTTTGTGATTTGCCAACTTAGGCAAAGACATTTCGTTATGGGTGGGCTCTGATGCATATCATTTTCGACGGTTGAAAGACAAACCCAGTTTTTAATGTGGAAAAAGGTATATATACAATTACATAACTAAAAAAAAACTATGGTTTTCCACTCTAATATTTAATACTCAACTATAAACTTCTTAGATCGTCCATGATAAAAAGATGTTGCCATGGTAACTTAAATTGACTAAAGAAACCCATTCTTTATTGTGAAATCGAGTGATCCTAACCTATCGTACTTTTTTTTCTATTATTTATGGACCTAGACTCGATGATACCCTGTAAATTGAAGTTCATGCTGCATCGGTCACATTCGATGGGGAAGGAAACAAGGAAATAACAGCCACAATCTCATACTGTAAAGATGAATATATACATATGTAATATCAACTTCTGGGCTTCATATGATAATGAAAAGTTCAATAAACAAAAAAAAAAAGTAACAAAATATATTTCTAATCATTCAACAAGAAAAGAATCTTATTCATTTCCGAAGACATACACTAGATCGGTATTCAAAGGATCCTGTGGATGCGTATGGTTTATATACCAATTCTATATGCCATGAAATATGTATCCTTTATAAGCCATTTAAAATATATATAACAAAATAATATGCTTTTGAGAAACATGTATATTTATATACATATATATTTATATTATGCTCTACTAGCACAAAGAATCCTCATTAGAACTTTAAACAGACATGTCAATGCCCAGGTAGGGTTATACAGCATACCTATACCTGTCAACTTTTCGAATATGCTACAATAACACGAACCACCTTGGACATCAAACTCAAATGAACCATTCAAATACACCATTCATCCAAAAACAGAAAGCTTTGACACTGACCCGTACTATTTATCCCCAACACTATTTCCTCCGAATCATCAAAAGATAATTCACAACATTCTCACCCTTCCCGACTTTTGGAAACCCCATTATTCCATCCTTCAAACCCACTCATATATGTTACTATCCCAAATAATAAAACCATGACAATAAAGTAACTATTTTTTTTTGATCTCTATCTATTTATGGTATATTATTATTATTAGTGATGATGACGATTATATTATTATTTACTATTTAAAGAACCAATAATAGGCAATGATGACCATGATGACAATAACCAAGATCAAATAACACATGGTTGCTCCTGATTCCTTTTCTGCCATAATTTTAAAGTTTTGCATTGTTCGACCTAATATCGAGCCCGTATCACCAAATTGATTATTCTATCAGTGTTTATATATTGATTCATTCAGTAAAAAAAAGTTATATAAGTTTACACCAATCTCCCTCTCCATTCTCTCCTCTTACCATTGTTTCCAATAAACTATTGCCTGCTCGAATTTCATCACCAATCTTTCCAGTAATCTAAAATGATTCATCGTGCGTGCGATATGTGAGTGGAATCAAATCACAATTGATATCATTTTATGCAGCCCCAAAAGGTAAAAGAACTCCTCTTCAAAAATGATGGTTTGGGTGTGAGCAAAAAAAGTAATTTAAGAAAACTTACATTTTTTAAAGTTTGTACTTTGGCAGATAAACCGGTTATCCGTTCATCACTTTGACTTTCTAATAATTCCAAATCATTGTCATTTAATTTTTGTTCTTTCATGGATCCAGCAGGAGATGATGACCGAGAATTTGAATCATAGAGAGATGGAGATGGGGTAGAGAATTGTCTATTATCACCCAAAAGAGCGGAACGATTATGAAGATGTTGAAACGATCTAGAAAAGTGACATTGTAATGAATAAAACGATGAAAGAGGAATAGATACAATATATGAATGAATGAGAAGATAAAAAAAAATCATCTTTTTTTTTTTGGCCAACCTTACACTACGAGAACCAAACTGTCGTGACATTTTCTTTATATATATATCTATGAGTGAACAAGTCGAAAAAAAAAGAGTGAGAGAAAGAAAAGGAGCGGAAGATGGAAAGTTCTGTCTGTAGACTCCAAAAAGTGTGGAGTTTTGGTGGTTTAGCTTTTTGGTGGCACACCACTTATTGAGACAACAACAACAAAAAAACTCTCTATTTTGAGATTTCAACTTTTTCTTTCTTTTCTTCTCTTCTTCTTATTTTACTTAAAAGGAACCCACCTCCTCTCCCCCTCTTTTTTTTTTATCTCTCCCCTCTCTTTTTTTTCTATTCATATCATGAGAGGTATCGTTGTATTTTCCGGATCATCCAATCAAGCACTCACCCAACGAGTATGCGACCGTTTATCATGCGATCCGGGCAAATCCTTCCTAGCAAAGTTCAGTAACAACGAAACCCGCGTCGAGTTGTATGAATCCGTTCGAGAACAAGACGTTTACATTGTACAATCGGGATGTGGTCATGTCAATGATAATTTTATGGAACTTTTAATCATGATTCAAGCATGCAAGACAGCATCCGCCAAAAAAGTCACTGCTGTGATTCCTCTCTTTCCTTATTCACGACAACCTGACGCGCCATTTGGAAAAGGAGCACCTTTAACACGAGCACCGCCCATGACCATGCCATCCACACCAAAGACGATTCCTTCTACACCAAAGACAAGTCAACCTACTACACCAATGACCGGCGACTTTGGTATGGCGCCTGGTATCACCAGGCTAACAGAAGAAATGAATGGTCTCGAGTTGATGGGTCAGGAGATGTTTCGTCTCAGTGGTGCCATGACAGGTTCTTTTTATGATCATCCATCCACAACAGGTGGTTATCGTCAATGGGTCGCTCGATCAGGCACTTTAGTGGCGGAACTTCTGACATGTGCAGGTATATATATAAAAACAGGAACATGTTTATTTTTTATTTTCATTGAGTGAATCACCAGTTGGCCAAGTTTAAAATGATGAGGAAGTTATTCAATTATAGACGGTATATATTATATTAGGTGCAGACCATATTATTACCCTCGATTTACATGATCCGCAATATCAAGGATTTTTCGATTGTACCGTTGACAACTTGTCGGCATTTCCAATTATGATAAAGTATATTCAACAACATATCTATGATTATAAAGATGTCGTTCTTGTATCTCCGGATGCAGGTGGTGCTAAAAGGTATGTGTATATTTTATTGTATTCCTTTATTTCCTTTCATCCGAATCATGATTATTCCTTCTTCTCCCCTCTCTCTCTTTCCTTCCCATCCTTTTATTTTTTTAATCACCATGGAAACTAACGGGAAAATAAATATAGAGCTACTTCCATTGCCGAAAAATTGCATATGGATTTCGCATTGATCCATAAAGAACGTCGTCGACCTGATAAACCTCAAAAACACGATTTGATGCTTGTAGGAGATGTACGGGGGAGAAGAGTCGTGATTATAGATGATATTGTAGATACAGGCACTACTATCATCAAGGCTGCCAAGTTACTTCATGAGAACGGTGCAAAAGAAATTTATTGTATTTGTACGCATGGTATATTTAGCGGAGATGCATTGGATCGGATTGAAAAGAGTTACCTCGATAAAGTCATTGTCAGTGACTCGGTACCTCAAGATGAACATACCAAACTTTGTTCCAAGGTGACTACATTCCCTGTTGCACCTTTATTTGCTGAAGCTATACGGAGGATCCATAACGGTGAAAGTGTCAGCATGTTATTCGACCCATCTCATGAATTGTTTTAATAATAATAATATATATCATTTTTTATCATTTTCACATTATACCCTTTTTATTTTTCATGTGTGATTTTTTTTGTTATTGTTGTTGTGGCGTTATATGATGTAATAAGTGGAAATGAAGTGATATATATATAATTTTTTTTATTGTTGTTCAGTTTCAGTTTCAATAGTAGTCGTTGGATAAGTATACCATTCAGTATGTCCTGGTACTCGCCATATTTTTAATGAATTATCAATGGTATTCTCCACACTATCTCGTTCTTTATCATTCTCCTCCTCTTCTTCATCACTTGAACTTTCTTCATCATCAATAGTATATTTTCTTTGTCCAGAAGCTGAAGCGATAAGCCATGGGTACATTGGATTGATGGTTGCACAAACAGATAAATCTACATTGTATAAAAAAAGTTTAAACTATTTCATTATCTCTTATATATTTTAAATATAAACAAATAAGCCTAGCCACACACACACTAATCTCTTTTTACCTTGATGTGCATGCATAGATTTTAAATGTTTATTTTCGGTCGTCTCGGAGCTGATATCATAAAACAATACATTGCCATTCTAATAATAAAAATAGGAGTTTGTTATAGATTATATATATATATATATATAATAGATATTGGCAGAAAAAGTAACATATTATTACCTGATCACCTGTGATAAGCAATTTTCCACTTGGATCAATGTCAAATGCAATCCTTTGGCTTGTTTGACCTGGGCGTGGGAGATCATATACAACATCGGCTGTGTTGCGAATATCCCAACATGAAATGACATTAGAGACACGGCATACGGTAAATAATTGACTACCATCCATAGAGAATTTGACCTAAATAAACAGAATTATTGCTTTATTCGTTTGAATATTCCATATCATCACCCTTAAAGATATTTTCTCCTTATTACCTGAGTAACACCTGTTTTAAATCCAGAAAGCTTCAAACAAAGCTCATTATTTGTTTCATCATAGATGCCAACATTGTGACTGTACGACCCTACTGCATATAAACCGGCATAATCCGGGCTAAAATCTAAACATGAAATAATGCCTAGAATAATATAATTATATATATAATATCAACATCAACCATTTCCATTATCTGTTTTTTCTTCTTCTTTCTCACATACCTTTTTGTCCTTCTTTGGTACGTTTTTGTGGGATCGTTGGGATCTTTTGTGATTCTTGGCCTGGTCGTTGTACATCGAATATCTCGATCGTATTTTCATAGCCACAATAGATCCTATTGTAATATAAGAATAAGAGTGAATGAACGAGGATCGAAAAAAGGCGAAATATTATAAACTTACTTTGATCCATCCAAGTTAAAAGAAACCACATTAGGACCCACAAATCGTTCTCGATGATCAATGACAGTATATGATGTTCTTAAATTACCCGTACATGCATCCCATAAATGGACTGGATGATCACGTACTGATGTTACGAAACAACATGTGGCAGGATCTAATCACTTTCTGTTTTAGATCAAAAGATGATGATGATGGCACCTTTTTTTTTTTTTTTTTTTTTTTTTTACTTTATTCCATCCGGAAAATATATATACATACCTTGACTATTCATGGATGGAAACCATGCAAAATCATAAACAGATTCACCTTCACGTGCACCAAAATGAGAAACAAGATTGATAGGTTCATTTATTTCTATAGATGGATACATCCCATTTTAATTGAATAGACTTTATTTTCTTGTCCATCTTATCCTTTCTTCCATCTTATAAAAATAATAATTACCCGTTTGTTGGTCTAATAACTCATAAGGTCTATAATATATATAAATATAAAGGCCCATGATGAATATTTCTTTGAACATGTCATCCTTTTGATTCTTCTATATTATTTTTTTTAACACACACACAAGTTGAATAAACGAATCACATTATCACTTGAATTGGATAATAAACAACATCCATCGGGAGACCATTTTACATTACGAAAATGGTTATTGCCATCATATATATGCGATGGATTCACTTTTTGTTGAAATAATTCAGTTTCTTGTTCCAACGTTTTTCGTACTGTCGTATTATACCGTGTACCTGTCGACCCCAAAAGTTGACACGTTGACTTTTCATTGTCTTTGTTGAGATCATATGCATAATAGGAATAGACAGGTTGTTCTTGTTGTTCTAATAGTGGATCGATCGCATGAGTATCGTCTTGTACTGGTTGATCGGAATGGACAGAGGATGGTGTAGGATCACGCGTTGTTGTCTTTTCTTCTATTGTGACATTATCCACCTGAGCTAATAAAACACTTTTTGGTTGTTGTTGTTGTTGTTGTGATGGTGGTGAATCAACTTCCATTTCAGAATGAATGGGTGGTTCATTCATGATTTACAAATATATATATATAACCAAAAAAAAAAAATAATAATAATAAAAAATATTTCCTGCTTTATTTTATGAAAAGAAATTTCAGCACTCAGTTTCTGCACTCCAGATTTTGACCCAGTCAATAGCTAAAGCTCTCTTATTGCCTTCTCCCCAGGTAGGCAACCATTCATCGCGATGATCCCAAAATTCATTGATTGCATGATCATCTTGATTACGCCATGGTTTCTTTTCTTCATCAGGGAAAAATCCAGTTACACCACCCACGGCCACATTGAGAATCTAGATATTGAAAGGAACACAGGTGGTAACAAAAATAGATATTAACATACGCCCGCGTCCCTTTTCTCTCTATAAGATATCACTTTACCAAATAAAATTCTGAATCAAAAGGTGCGCTAATATCGCCTGATTTCCAAGGATTATTCCAAGCATCCGAAAACCCGCCTCGTTCGAAAAATGTTTGATTAAAATTGACCAGAAGAATGGTTTGATCATCGACGTAGGTTCTTAACCCATCCTGAGACCATTCCATTCCATAAGTATGGAAATCATCTGCAAAAGTGCTTCCATCCTCCAAAATAGCTTCTGCTCCAGTTAAATTGTATTTATCGGTTGTATAATGAGTTCCCCAATGTAATGTGGATCCTACATTAGTGATATTGCCATAGGGGTATTCCAAATTACCACGCGATTCCATCTATCATTTTCATAAATTTTGTTAACAGGATACACGAAACATCGCCCCCCCCTCTCCCCTTAACAAGAGATATTTACAATATCAATTTCACCTAGAAATTCACATCGTAACGTGATATATATAGATTCGAAAATTGTTTGTTAACAAGTAAACTCGAGAAAGAGAAGGAAAAAAAAACTACAACATCTATGTAACAACATTCCACGAATAATAATAATAATAAATGGAAACGTACCACTCGCAGGCCATTCACCATATTCAGAATATTTAGGCATCATCCAAATAGCAGGCCATATCCAATCACCTCTAGGTAATCGAGCACGTACTTCGACTTTACCATATTTAATAGAAACGGAATCGATCGTTCGAAGTCTTGCAGATTGAATTGGGTTCAAATAATTTCCTCCAGAAGCTTGCCCTGCAACACGTTCACATCCTAATCCAATTTTTTTAAGAGTGAGTATCAATGATGCAAGCATGCAGTGAGTAGCCAAAGGGCGTAACAAAAAAAAAAAAAAATAAGAGAAAAAGTCTAGACTCTTCTTATTTTATGTAAAATGCATTTACCATAATTTGAATTATCTATGTAAGATTGAAAAAGGACAATGAATACATTATGCATTACATTACATGGATTACGTATTCAATAAATAAGCAAAATAAGCTACTTCCATACCTGTACAACTGACCGATGGTTCACCAGACCTAAAATTAGAGTTTTTATTTATAATAATTTATGTCAATGATCTTGCCTCTCTTTTTTTTTCATATGGGTACAAAATGGTATAGTTTGAGAAAAAAAAAAGGAGAGGGGAAGGGAGAGAAAACGGGATCTGCAAAAGTTGTTATTTAGGTTACCATAAGTTAATTCGACCTCCTTCACGTATTGTTGATTCTCCCAATGTATCAGCGGTTAATGTAGGTTTGATATATAAAATACCATCTTCAACAAAACTATTGGATCGATTATTTGTATACCTATTGATAATAATATTGTTAAATATATATCATCTAGATTCGTCATTGATCTTTATGAATTCCTTTTGATATGAATTTTACCATTGAAATTCCCAATTTCCACCTAAAATATTAAAAAGTTATATAAAGTAAGAAAAATGATTATCCCCATAGGCAAAAAAAAAGACCCTTTTTCCCCATATCCTTTCTCTCCCTCCTATTATAATAAGTAGTCAATCCTTATTATAATTATTACCTCCACTGAGAGTGATTTCATGCTAAAAAAAACGAGATAAAATGTTACACACATATATACATGTCTCTAGTTTGCGCACGGACTCTTTTATATACAAAGAAAAAAAAATAGACAACTCCTTACCTGCCATTTACGAAGATCAAACCGATTAAAATGATCTTCAAATACAAGACATTGTTGTTGTTCACGTTGTTGTGTATTAAACTCTGAAGGAGATCCATTTCCATTTTGTAACATTTGTTCATAGGATTTTGGGTTTAATTCAAACGCATGGATCAATTTTTGGTGATTCATACATACTAATAATATCAAGAGATGGAATAAAGATGAACAAAGTATCATTGTCATTCTATATAAATATATGTATTATGGGTTATCTATTTATGACACGTTCGTATATGTGTGTGGGTGTTTATTATTTTTGTAAAAAGGAAAGTGAAAGAAAGAACGATGAGAATCAAGAAAAAAAAAGGAACAGAGTATTTTACTTAATAGCAAGGAATGCTCTAGCGATAATGAACTATGAATAAAAAAAAAGTAATATTATAATAGACATGATTTTATTTAAATAAGTTGATTTCGGAATATTTTACCAGTGTAACATATCTAATTCATGAATTAAAAGTGATAAAAGTTCATTAGATTCTGCTGTACAAAAACTAATCTTGACCATCCTTGTTTCTTGATCCAATTCTTCTATTCTACATATAATTTCCATCTTACGAATAATAATAAAAAAAATGTGAGTTTTATAGAAATCAACCAGAAAGGATAAATATAAAAATAGAATTTACCTTAAATCCATCCATTGTATTTGATTTTAATAAAGTAGATAATCCTGGTTTAATCGTTTGCGTTGGTGGTACTTGTAATAATAACCCCAATGTATCCATAGAACATGAACGTTCACAAACACTTTTTCCTTGATAAGGTTCAGATAATAATGTTCTTGATAACTAAATTCAAAAAATATTCTATTATTAGGTCTCCCCCTCCTTCCATTTAACCCATTTCTATTCCATATATTTCTATTGAATGTTATTTGATTTTACTTGATCCACCAAATAAATGCCAAATACATGTTCTATAGGAACCGTACTTTCAGGCATAGGGCCTGGAAAATGTAATACAATCGTAGCATTACATTGAATAGGTCGGTCAGTTTTAATGTTTAATACTTCGATATGTTTGGATAATGGGGGTAATTCCATCGATCCATCTTCCAATGATTCTGTATCAAATATCGAAAATAAATGCGTGGTAGAAGTGGTGGATGATAATGGTTGTTGTGTAGTAGAAAGATGAGACCAATGAACTTGATCTGATTGGAATGTAATCGAACATTGGACTCCAGGTAGAGGGATTTTTACATGATTCGTAATAGTAACTACCAATTGTATTCCTTCTTGCTCCTTGGGTTCCAGTTGTGTTTCTAATCATAACCATCCTTATCACTTGTTAGTATTTCAAAAAAAAAAAAAATCTTCAAAAAAAGGTTGGAAGTTGAATACTTGCCAATATCAATATTATTTTTTAGTGCTTGTTCAAATAAACCAGTGGCTGATTGAGCCATTTGTAAATTCTTTTCAAAACTCTATAGAAAATGAGTGTTATTCCATTTATATTATTTTTTAATGGCAACGTTACTTTATTTATTTACCTACAGCATAAATGGATGTAAAAGTGGATTGCATTCCTTCTGCTACATTGCCTAATGCTTGTAACGTGGCATTCTTACTAATATATAAATAATTGAATGAGAATTCGTCATTCTATTTTTTTTTTCGAAAGGGGGAGGAACCAATAATTTACTCTTGCATGGGGGGTTGTTCATTATCGCCCATGGGTGTCGTCGTCAATACCAAAAAAAAAAATGTTTTTTACTAAAAAATAAAAAAGCGCGTGTAGAAAAACGAGAAACGCGTTTCGGAATTTTTCTCGTGATAAATGACACATTGAATTGCATCCGCATGAAAAAGAAGAAAGCAGGAGGATTTTTAACATATCCTCCCCCCCACACACACACATATTACCAATAAAAGATGGCTGACCGAGATGAAAAAGGATCTAGATTTCTGAAAATGTGGAGATAGGAGGCTTTTACCTTGACTTGCATTTATAGAAATTCTTTTTTGAGGGGGAGGAGTGTGGGTAGGTTAGGGAGAGGGAAAGGATATAAGGAGGATGAATGAATGAATGGATTCCCGTTCATCTAAAAATATAATTTCTACTAGAATATACTATAAAAAATCTCGTTAAGAATCAATGATAAAATGTTATATAATAATAATAATAATAGTAAAAAAGGTTGCATTGCATAAGACGATACTCTATATGGAATCATATATATATATATAACTAATCCATCATTATTTGTAGGATTTCATCTCAGATTGAGAATGTAGTACTATTTAAAAAGTCATATATTTTATTTAATAAACAATAAACTGACTTGGACCTGCAAGATACAAGTGCAATACATGACAACAATAAAAGAAGGTTTTGTTCCATAGAATGTCCATATATGGAACTTGATTGTTCTTTTACGAGTCAGCACTTTTAACAATACGTATTACAGGATCCCCATTAATAATTACAATACATATCTAATTTCAATTACATCATTATTATTATGATGTAACATAATTATAATCTGTCAAATTAAGATGATATGAATTATTTCCAAGTACTACATTCAGAAAGAAAAGAAGATGAAGGATCTGTTATATTATATCTCCCTCCCCTTGTCTCTTTTTTTTGGGAATCGGAGCAATGTCCAAAAATGGAAACGACAATCATAAAAAAAAGGTACCACGTGTAATAAATGGGAAAGAAAAAAAAGGAATTTATTAACATTGGCCATAGGTAAGTATTAATTTGAATATTGGTGGAGATTTCTTTTAACATAAAAAATGAAGAGCCGGTTATTTTGCACTACTAAAATTATATATACTTTTTTTTTTCTACACTATACGAAAAAAGTTATTGTTGTTAAGGGTACATAAAAAAAACATGTGTGTGTGTGTATAATTGATTGATTGAGACATTGAATGAAATAATAATTGTATGATAATGATAGTTATAAAGAAGTATTTATGTGTGTGTGTGTGTGTGTGTGTGTGTGTGTGTGTGTGTGTGTGTTTTGTAGGGATAATTATTTAGGAAAAAGGAAAGTAGTATAAAAATAAATGGTAAATAAAAAATGTCATGTATAAAAGTGGGGAATCCAGATTCTTTTTTTATGGCGGAGTTAATCCCGCACCGGAAGATGGATAATTGAAAGCAGCTGTTGCATAAATCTGCGGAGTTTGTTGTTGTAATAATAAATGATGTTGTAATTCTCTTAATTCATCTTGTTGAATATTATATTGAGCCATTTCACGACTGAGTCGATTGATTTGACGATAAAGACGTCTTACTTGAGTCATCAGGTCATCATAAGCAATGCTTAATTCCCGATCGATATCTTCTAATCGTTCTTCATGAGATAAATGAACCAAAGGACGTACGGGAAAAGCCGTTTGTAAAGATCGATAAACAATGTCTACGGAGATCCATTCATCATATAATGTATCTAATTTATCTTGCATGGTATTCAATATGGTAGCATCTGCAGAAGAAGTCGTGGAGGAAGATCCACGGAGGTCTTGACCTTCCATACCTTGACTTGATATCAATTGAGGAGAAGAAGCAGAAGAGGAGGATGTCGCGACAAAAACACCAGTGGATGGATCATCCATTACGTTGTTATTATTAGAATAATGATAGTGATGATGTATAGAGGAAGAACATGTTGTCATGGTCACTGTAGAAGAAGAAGAATGTCTTCTCATACTTGTTGCATCATTTGTTGCCGTCGTAGTAGTAGGCATGAATGAAGTCATCATGCTATAAAATTTTTGTTGAGAGATCGTTGGATCGTCATTAATATTATATAAATCTTCTTGATCAGAGGGATGTGCTGTTCCAGTAGTAGGTTGATGAGACATGTAAAACGGGTCGACAAAAGTAATGCGTGAATCGATGAAAACAGGTGATGCGTCGTATAGATCCAAAGGAGGTTGATGATAAGAATTATTGAATGGAATATACATGAAGGGTAATAATAAAATGACAACTAAAAAGTCCTTTCACTAGGAAGTTGTTTTGTTTGTTGTTGTTGTTGTTATTGATAATGATGAATGGTATACAATTTGTTATAATAATAAGTACAATTTATTCTTCTTGATGTTATTTAAATAGTAAATCGATAATAATTCATGAATTAAGATAGACAGACAGACACAGAGAGAGAGAGAGAGAGAGAGATAGAAGATGGAAAATAGAATAATAGTGAAAATTGGTAAAGAAGAAGAAATGAAAAAATTTAAAAGAACGGTCCTTTTTAAAGAAGAATATGCTGATTGACCTTGACGTTATTCTTCCCCCCCTTCAAAATGAACTATTCTAATCTTTCTATCACAAATTCCTATTTTAGGGTTTACAAACTTAATATATGAAAATGTACACGTATACCTCTCCCATTCATCCACCCCCCAAAAAAAATGACCCCATTTGTCGGTTTATACATGCACTGATCGACGAGGTTCTGTAACACAAACCTTTTTTTTTCTGTCTTCATGTTGGTTTATTTTATCCCAGCAAAAAAAAAAACAATCTCGCTTACATGATGATGATAAATCTTCTTCATCTTACCCATCCAATGATATAGATACCTGAATGACTGTAACAAATGATCAATGGTCTATATCCTCCTTTCATTTATTCATATTATTTATTTGATCAATCTTATGCGCATAAAAGAAAAAAGAAAGGATGATCCATACACATATACACACATTTCAATGAGAAAGGGGGGGGAGGTAGTATCTCAAAGGGGGGTTTTCACAGGCGGGGAAAAATGACCCTTAATTTTATCACAGCGTTTATGAAAATCTTTTTCCAAATTAGATCAACAATCCGTTTCTGTTTATTATTATTATGAAATGCCTTTCCCCCACAACCATCAAACCTTGATAACAGGATACAACCACGCGGTTCTATTTATTTATTATTATCCATTCTATCATCATACATTATAAAAGAATCGATCTTCCTTTCATCAATGATATTATTGTTGTTCTAGAACCATAAGAATAAAAACATTCATTTCTAAAGTATTCATTCGACGATATAGGATTTATTTAATAATAATAATAAAATAGATCTCCTGATGATGAATAGAAGGAGGTAATATGATTTTTATATAATAATAAAAAAGTAGAGTAAAAATATATAAACGGAAAGGAAAACAATATTAGTAAGTTATCATTATCAGCTTACGTATTATAATAATACAAGGAGGAAGAAGGATCAGTCAAAGAAGTATGTAGCGAGTCAGGCTAATCGTTTAGTAACGTATGAGTAAATATACGTATATATATATAAGGAGCTATATAAGAACGATGGGTTGTGATTGACATTACACTGCCCCCAAATATGGTATTGCTTTTTTTGGAATGTCGTCCGTAAATTTTTATTTTTCAGGGCCTTTCTGTGCAAGCATTCTCCCCCACACCAAAAAAAAAAAAATAAAATACCACGTTTGATCATATAGTAAATAGGGTTTTTCTATTTTTGTTACACTTTTCAAAGTTGTCAAAAAGTCATCTTATGTATGAATCTAGATCATTATTATTTTGATTAAGTATGATTCTTAAATTATACCAATTATATAACATTTAATATTAGATAACAAGGATTGTCAATAAGTCATAATAGAAATGATTATCAAAAAGTTTATTTCTTCCCCCTTTGGCACCTACTATACCATCACTCATTCCATTCTATTCTATTATCATTACCCTCCTCCTCCATGATCCCATTCAATGATATACTCCTTTTCATCTCCATTTATGTTTTAAATGCAATGACACCATCAAAAATTAAATGGAATTGAATAAATGAATTTATCTTTTGGCTATTTATTATTTATCACCATGACGACCAATCCATCATCATCATAACAAAAACCAAAAAAATAGGTTGCCATAGTGATAAATTTTTAAAGTTATGATCGAGTTGGGGGGGAGGTACTAAATGCAACTTGTTTTTTGTTTACCTCGGAAGCAACACTCCCATTCGGTTTCATTAATGCCTTTTTTTTTCTTTTGTGTTACCAAAAAAGTTTAAAACTTTTTTTCACACAGACATCGAAAAAAAAAAGTTGGTTGCTACAGGTTACTTGTTTTTGCTAAGTTACTATTTTTTTTTCTTGGGTGCGAGGGGAGGGAAAAGAAGAAGGAGGAAGAAGAAGTGGGGTTAATGGTACAGTAAGTGTGCAGTATTATTTATTTATTGCATAGGTCATCCTACTACAATTTAACCTTTCTATACCATAATTCTGGAACATTGAGTTTAATATTATTTTTATAAGAGTGTAACGTTTCACCAACCCTTTCCACGCGTCCATGTCTTTGTGTTACTAGATAAAAAGCACGTTGTATTATTGTCTATAATACATTATTATTGTCGTCAGTGCGTCGTTTCTATTACTATTATTTTATAGACGAGTTATCCATCTTCTTCACCATTCGTTGGTTATAAAACTCGTTCGTTGTTTACTAAGGTTTTAGTAATTGATCACGTTGTTCTATTATATGCCTTATTTCTCCTATAGAAATACACCTCCTTACACAATGTATATTCTATTTCTACCTAATCTTGATTATTATTTAAACATGTAAACTTAAATAGTTCAGACCAAGTTATATATACATATGCATATTATTCATATCATTAGTATTTTAATTCATACGGATAAAATAGAATGCGTAGGGATGATAGATATATATTTTTAATTCATACTTTGATGTACCATATTGTACAAATAAAGGATAAATGATCATGTTGATGAACGGGTGGACGGAAGAAGAAGAATCACACTGTAATAATAATAA
Source organism: Phascolomyces articulosus (assembly GCA_025677815.1). Taxonomy (NCBI): domain Eukaryota; kingdom Fungi; phylum Mucoromycota; class Mucoromycetes; order Mucorales; family Lichtheimiaceae; genus Phascolomyces; species Phascolomyces articulosus. The sequence continues at coordinate 1,749,347 of JAIXMP010000003.1, read as the reverse complement.
CTACAAAATCGTATAGAATCCCGATTCGAAGGATCCAGACCCTCCTCTTCTTCTTCATCTTTCGTACGTAACCTTCCCCCCCTTTTACTACTGATGCTGCTGTTGTGTCACCTTACGTCGCATTGGCATTTAAAAATTATCGTAATCATACATGCGGAGTTTCGTTTTATCATTTTTTTGCATAAAAAATTTATTATCACCTCTCTTTATTACTATCCTTGGTGCATAATAGCTACTACTACTAGACTTCCTTCTTGCTTTCCTAATAGATACAAAAATTAATTAAAAAGCCAGATTTCATTATAAATAAATGATTATACTTACCAACGGGCGTTGATGATAGGACATCTTGCTTATTTTCAACACTAATCGTATCTAATAAACCTGTCGTTCCAACAAAAAAAAAAAGAAAGTCGACTTGATTTTCGATGTCTAATGTTTTGGAGAATAACGTGGAAGGTATGAAATTTCATAACACAGTCATTTCTCAACCAGGTAACCAAGCGTAAACGATTTATGTTGGTGTATATATTTATGGAAGTGCTTAAGCTTGCTATAGAAAAAAAGAATATATATTATCAAATTAAAAAGCTTATTTAAACTCGAAACATGTAATAAAAAATCAGTTCTTAATAAAAAGAAAAGGTGTAGATAGTTACGTTATTCATAATAACTATATAACTTTTTCGGTGATTTCTTTTTGGTGTTTAACGAAATTTATGTTAAGCGCTCAAACTGATTCGACGTTACTCAACCGTGTGTTGCAAGATTATATTGTTTACGACTAATTCTTTTTTGTTATGTAAAGATTTCTGGAATCTAACTGTTGGCAATTAGAGAAATATAATCAAATACGACTTTTGTTTTGTGTTTACTCAAGAACTTTCCAAAAGTAACGCGCATTTTAGGCATATTCGAAAGTTATAAATGAAATGGGAAATGTGGGTTAAGAAGAAGTAAAGCATGTAAGCGAAACAAGAAGTACAATGAATGGTTGCATTCGTGATCTTGTAGCAATGATGGATGATGAATCCAGAGTTCAATCAAGTCCTTTATTTGGATTGGCGGTCATGTGAGTGTATATGGATAAAAAGAGCAAGATAAATCCTTTGTGACTTTATTGCATAGGAAATAAAAATTGAATGAAGGTTTTTACAATGGTTTATTTATACTTTTTCCATTCTATAATAGATGTAAGCTAAGTTATTTATTATATATTATTCTATATTATGGATGGAGAAATTGGAATCTTTTATATACAGTAATTGCTATCGTTTATGAGAATTGTTATAATGATAGATCCGAGACTATGTTCATATTGTTATGCGATTATACCAGTTTCCTTTTTTAAATATGGAATGTGCTCAAGCTGTGCCTTTTGTGTAATCTAGATATATTTATTATGGAGTACCTATACTTGAATACAACAGCTATACAAATCTATATCAAAAATAATCTGTTCATCATATTAATATGAGGCATTTCAAAATAGGTTGCAGAAATCACCATTGCACACAATATAGGAGAGAATTACATCTGAAGAAACAGGGCTTTGGCGCTCTGTATTAGATCCTATTCTTTCTTCCATTTTATCTGATCCTGAAAAAAAAGTTATGATTCACTGGCAAGTATTAAAGTTCTTTTGTATCATGAGTATCATCAGCTCAATATTAATTTCTGGAGCCCTGGGAAAATAGGTCCAATGTGATCCTTGGTAAAGGAAGCTCAAGAGAATTTCTGCAAGTACATCCTGATGCTCTCATTTATGAAATGAACTAACTAGGCCGGGGACCATCGATTGGATATGGCGAGGTAAAGTTGGTTAAACCTACACCTAATAACCTTGATTTGTTTGGTCGATATATTATTCATTTAGCAGTCTTGAGTAGAACGGAATTATTAGCGTATTCAATTATGTTAAAAAAAAGCACTCAAAAAACAAATTTCAGGGTATCATATAAGTGTTTACAGCGGATATTTGCATACTCTCGAATTTGGCAACTTTTTTAAGGAAATGTCATAAAATAATTAATACTGCAAGCGGCAAATTGCAAGAGATATTTGTCGTAATTCATTTTATCCGGGGCAATCAACCACCTGTACATGTTTACTTGTAAATTATAGCTATAGAAGAGGAATATAATAATATGGTGTGGAATTACTCATCCTTTGCAAACACCCACTTTTCGCATTTTTTTTTGTGGGAAATCCCTACTTGCAAAAAGTGAGGGTTTACTGTATATTTAAAAATTGATCTCTAGTACAACCATCACTGCCATGATTCAAGTATTGGAAATTTAGTTTTCTCAAAATGTTCAAGTAGTGGATGTATTTGCTACTCAAGATAACCTTGATACTTTTGATCATATATATGATGTCTTTTGGAGTAAACGCCCTTGTCACGGTTCTTCTAATGCACCCAACATTATCTACTGGATTCGATCTCGCCAGAATTAATTGCATCAGGTAGTCAACAACAGGCCGCTCAAGACCAAACATTTTACGATACTAAACGATACTTTATACCTATTCAAAGAATTTACTTATGAATTTTTTTTATTCTGCCATCAACCTAAAAAAAATAACCATCCCAAATGACTTCCTCACTGATTTGCCTCATTATTCATATACAAATTACAAATGTATTTTATTCAACATTTTATTCACATTAAATGCAGTATTGCTATAGCAATTGGAGAGAAAATTGTAAAACAAAACTTCATGGTGTTATTCTTGAATAATAATGCATATGATAGTACTTTAAATTTGTGGGGTATCTTTTTCTACCAAAAGGAATCACTTCTACATTCATTCATTATGCGAATACCTATTCATGAGCCTCTCTTTGAAAATAATAAAAATGTGTGCTTTCCTCTTACTGATAGTACAAAAAAAAATATAATTTACGGTGCAAAAACCAACGATAATAACCAAAAAAAAAAGAAGGAACACGTTTGTGATGCTTTAAAATATAGCTTTTGACAGGTCTCAGCAAGAAAATATCAATGTGTAGTAATAAATAATACAAAAGAAAGTAAACAATGCATCTGTGGAACCTATACTATTAAAATCTAATCAAAAGGATAAATCCTTTATAAATTCTAGTAAAATATCTGTTTTATTGAAATTACCAAAATGACAATTTTCTTTCTTGTGATGTAACATGTCGTTATAATAATAATATACCCCATCCAACATCAGAACCAACCAGATCATTTCTTTATTGTATGAGGCATAGTGCATGTGTCTATAATAACAAACATGAATAGAAGCAGGGTCCCGTTTTATCATTTAAATAAATAAAAATAACTGGATATCTCGTAGGTTGTATTTTATTTTATTTGAGGTCTGTCTTGATAAAACTATTGAGAAGGGATATGTATATACTTCATGCCATGGGTACTTCAGATGATTCCATACTATGGATGGTAGATAATTTAACCGTACTATTAACTCTCTTTTATTATTAACGAACCCCATTGGCAAAGACTGACAATGCATAATTTTTTTAGTGTAAAAAAAACCCCGCAACGCAGTACGGTTTTTTTTTTTTGTTCACCCTATTTTCTCTCTCCCACCATGCCAACGTTTGCTTTGGGATGAATCCAACAAGTACTTCATCAGGTAAAATAAATAAAGGGCATCCTTCATCTTGTAAATTTCATAGTTTTTTTTAAAGACGGAAAAATTAAATACTTTTAGCATCTATTGAAAATAAAACATCCGCAACCACAGAAGACTTTCATGGCATAAACTCTAAAAACACGGAACAATTTCAGAATAATAAGAATAAAAATGGGATTCCAGATGGTGATTGGGAAAGGTAGAAACAGAGGTTTTGATGGAGGTAGGAAATTTTAAATGAACATTAGATTCATACTTTTCTTTCTCTATTTTATAGTGGTTCACCCATGACCACCACAGAAGACGACGACGAAGAAGAAGAGGATGATATCGAAGATTATTATTCTCAACGAAGTTTAGCCCGTCTTCGACAAAATAGTGAAGATTATGATCCACGTCGTCACCCACCTTATTCATCCACTTTAACTTCTAGTCCTGCCTCTGGTGGTTTAGAAAATGACATGATTGCCCGATTTTCCAAAGAATCCTTGTATAGTTATAGTTTCAATCCAGCCTTTCTTCGCACCACAAAAATAGCAAAAAATAGTCGAAAACATATGATTCGTCGTGGTGTGGATTTTGTTAAACGGGTTCGATATAAATTGGATGATCGTATTACGCGTCGATTTTCTCATCCAGATATTGGGTCCATGACGACCTGTTGGCAAACCAATTACTGGAGTGCTCAAAATACACCAAGAACAAGTATTGATTATGATCATGATAAGAATTTATTTTTTCGTGATCCTTTACAACCTTCTGCTTCTTCTTCTTCTTCTTCATTTTTCATGGGCAGTACGAATGAATTGAACCAGCAACAACAAGCAGCAAGTGGATTAGATGATATCGTGAGTACAAGTAGTAGTGGAAGTAATAATAGTAACGGAGGAGGTGGCGGAACACGACGTCAAACCCTTCCGCGGAGCTCAACGGATCTTGGCGGTAGTTCATTACCACCCATCTATGAATCCGCCTATGGTTCTGTATCACCGAATCCACGTTCTTCTTCTGCTGCCATGAATGAGACGACATCAACGGAAACTTATTATAAAAGAGCTTTACATGCTCCCACACGTTATTTACCTCAAAATCAGGCGATTTTCACCACCACGGTGGATGGAACCATCTTATTATTTAATGATATTGCCAGTTTATGTTTTGGTATGAACAAGTCCTATGTCGGTAAAACTCTTTTATCTATATTAGAACAACCTTTTCGAAAACAAGTCCAAGTGCTTTTATCGCATCGCAACCAAATGGATGATAGTAGTACTCAGCAACTTGGCAAGAATTCTGTATTAGTGTGTGGGAATGTGGTAAGTGATATAGTGGCGTAAAAGATAAAAAAAAATATGCAAATGATCTGATTTTTTTTTTAAAATACCAAAAAAAAATAAAATGATTAGGTGCCAGTAACTAAGGTCAATGGTGAAATATCAGCTGCTTCTCTTTGGTTGAAAGAAAAAGAACGTGATAGCGGTCAAGTTGTATATATTTGGATATTTGAAGAAATATATGAAAGTACATTGTCTGCACGTTTAGATTCCAAGGTAAAAAAATAAAAAAGAAAATTGTAGAGTAGCTTAAGCGGAGGAGTAAAAAAAAAAAGATAAACCCTTACTTATTACATCGCTTGTATATGTGTATTCTATTTTATAATATATATAGGGAATAATAAAAGAAATCGTTGGCAACATGAAAGAACTTTTTGGATATGAAAATAATCAAATCATTGGTCAATCTATTGACATCATGATACCCCAACTCTGTAAAGCAACCACAGAAGAAACGATAACAACAACAGCTATTCATTGGATGTCCATTGAACAATTGAAATTTTATGGTGCTCAAGCAAAATCGGGCGCTTCTTTTCCCATCATGACCACACTTCTTCCAGAACAATACAACGAAAATACAACAATGACAACGAGCAATAACGATGATGAAGAGAAAGAATCCTTTTATTCACTCAAAATCACCTCATTACCTGCCATTGCCGGTATGTTGACTATTCATAACAATGGTACAATTCAAAGCATCAGTCCTGTACCAGCAAAGTACTTGTTTGGTTATCCTTCCATTGATATGATTGTGGAAAAAATGAATATCGATCAACTCTTGCCTCAATTCCATGCTATATTGACTGGATTACGAAGAGAAGGCATGTGGACTGAAGGGACTTTGTCTGCGATGAACAATCAATCATGTCGAAAAGCACTTTTACTTTCTTCAAATCCACCTACACCTTCAGCAACGACATCCAATGGATTCTCAGCTCAACAACAACAAGAAAATTACATGGAACGAAAATCATCGGCTGGATCACAAAGTAATAATAATAACGTATGGTTACCCACAATCTATGCCATGCATCGCGATGGAAGTCATTTCGATGTTCAACTTCAATTACGATCAATTGAAAGTGCGGAGGAAGATCTGATTAGTATTTGGGTCAGTTTTGATCGTATGCATTCCAGTATTCGAAAAAGTAATAACAACAATAATAATAATCGAAAAGCATCCACACCGTTAGCTATGTTACATGAAAAGGAGCATTCTCCGTCCACAATAACAACAGGAGATACTAATAATAATGGTCCATCATATTCATCATCATTGATGGGGAACAAATCAAAAAGTACATCTGTTTCATCGCCTCCCAGTGAAAATCGAGATCAACACGACATAAATTTGTATCGTCCATTACCACAATCTCCCAGAAGGACCATGATGTCAAGAAATAATAGTCGACGTGAATTGGAACCATTGGATGAAATGACTGAAGCATTGACCTCGGATCCTATGGAGGAGAATGAAGAACCTCCTTCCAGTCAAGAACAAGAACAACATCATCAATGGCCACCTCCCCTTCCAACAGATGGTGATAAACATCCATTGGATAATTATGTTATTGAAAATACGTTGGGTGAGGGTACTTATGGAACTGCGATGCTTGCTTATCGTAAAGACGATGAAACAAAGGTAAACATATATATATATAAAGGAATAGGTGGATATTATATTTTTATTATGATCAACTCATTTTTTATATATTAGAAAAAAGTAGTAATTAAATCCATTACAAAATCACGTATTATCGTCGATTCATGGATGCGGTAAATCTTATATATATGATATACAACTTTCTGTTCCATGGTGATAAACTAACATGTTTCATTATATATAGTGATCGACGTTTTGGTGATATGGTACCTGCAGAAATTCACATTTTACGGACCTTGAAAGCCAATCCAAACATCAATTGTTGTCAACTCTGTAAGTAAATCTATTCCCCTCCCCCTCTGTGTTTTTTTTTTCAAAAAAAAGCATATCCGCGTATCCATTATATTTTTTTTGTTGTTAGTTAGAATGTCTCACATTTGTTAGTAACACATATGGAGGATCAAGAATATTACTACGTGGTCATGGAACTCCATGGTGACGGAATGGACTTGTTTGATTTTATCGAATTAAATGAAACTATCAGTGAACAAGAAGCCAGAACCATTTTTCAACAAGTCGCCGTAGGAGTCCATCATTTACATCATCTCAAGATTGTGCATCGCGATATCAAGGATGAAAACATTATTTTGGATGAATCAGGGACAGCAGTTTTGATTGATTTTGGCAGTGCGGCTTATTATCGAGAAAACAAGAAGTTTGAAACGTTTTGTGGGACAATGGATTATTGGGCACCGGAATTATTGCAAGGTATTAGTTATGCTGGACCTCCTCAAGATATTTGGAGTTTGGGGATTTTGTTACATACTTTGATTTTTCGAGAAACGCCGTTTAATGAAATTGATGATATATTGGGAGATGAATTACGGATACGGGATCCACCTTATCCAGGTAAATTTACCCAGAAGGGGAACGAGAATATGAAAGTGGATGCAATGGAAAATTTATCAGGTTTCTTTTTTTATTATTGTTATTGTAGGACCTACCAATTTACTTCACAAAATGTTAAGTCGAGATGTAGATGCAAGACCTACCATTGATGAAGTGTTAAAGGATCCTTGGCTTGTTTCATAATAATATACATAATTTCTTGAAATTTATTTATATATCTAGAATATTACAAAAGACATGCTATGTTTATTAGATTTAATTTCAATTATATAGTTTTAGATATACATATACATATATATATATATATATATTCATTTACATCCTCTTTTCTTTATCTTTTAAAAAAATAATAATAATATATTATTATATACCACCAGTATTTTATTTCAGTCATTTCGATAATGTTGGACCTTTTTTTTTACTCTATAATGCATATAACTATATAGGATCTATCAAAAAGAAAAGAGAGATAAAGACGTTTATATAATAATAATTTACATATAAATGGAACAAAACAAGAAATGTATATGAACCTATTTCTATCAAAACATGTGTATATAGAGAGGAGAAACAAAAAAAGAAAACTAATAGATATATATATATATATATATAAATCCTCTAGACAGAGGGTGGGGGATCTAAAGGACCCCCTGATAAATCACCAAGATGGGTGGTAGAATTTAATAATTCAATGACACCATAATGACCCTTTTGTTGTTGAGGGACATTGATCCGAGTCACTGCTGTATTACCATGATTCCCACGCTTTCCAAAATTTGATGGATCAACCTTGAAATGCGCTTCTTCAATCCAATATCTCGTAAGCACTTTTAATGGTCCACCATGGGTAACAATCACAATATGTTGAATCATTGTATTCTCCTGATGATGATTATAATTATGTTCCTCCACATCATTTAAAATAGCATGATACGCTTGGATAATTCGTTTTTCAAACATCTCGGTTGTTTCCCCTCCCTGTTCCTTGACAAACACATCCATGTTTTTTTCCAATCGACTACTTTCATTCATTAAAAAGGAAATGGGTTTTCCAGAAAGTGAACCAAATCCACGTTCCCGGATATCATCACAATACTTTATCGGAATAGTAGGATGATGATCCATAATACCTTGTGCAGTCTATATTTGAATTCATCATAAATATGAACCCTTTTTCACTCTTTTTTTTACATGTGATTGTTCTATATATGAATGTGGATAAAGTAGAAAAGTCAACAAAGTCCCCAAAAAAGTTTACCTGTTTACAACGTGTTAGATCGGAACAATAGACTCTATCTAACTTTTCACTCGATAAACGTTTACCCACCAACGTTGCTTGTTCCAATCCTCTCTGGTTTAATAAGGTATCTATTATATTACATAAGTATCAAAAGAGAATAGTCCATGAGAATGGCAATGTCAAAAAAAAAGAAGAGGATTTGGAGGAACCGAGTAAAGAAGGCTTCTATTTTTTTTTCTCTCTCTCATTTACCCATTTGTCCCTGAAGCCAACGTTCATTATTAGCATCGGTATTTCCATGACGAACAAGTGTAATAACGAGTGACATATTTCTAGTTTCTCCGTTCCGAATGTTGCAGAAATAAAAGAGGAGTTTTGAGCTGTGTTTATGGAAAAAGAGAAAGGTACAATATTATCGGCACCTTGTTGCGAAGAAACCAACGGACCAAGTGCCCGTTTAAGGTTTTGATTTTTATACGGCCCCACACCTTTTTAATCTATTTTTTTCTTTATTTTCTTTTTCTTTTCATCAGTTCATCTCACAAACAAAAAGAAATTTAATATGGCTACCGATCAAAAAGCTTGCCACAAGTGTCTCTTTTCTCGACCATTGGATTTAGTGTATTTCATTTATTTCCTTACACATATTCCGATCACTTTATGTATTGATCTTCAAGGCTTCTATCCCGCTGATCAAATCCCTCAAGTATTGAAGGATGCCGTAGCATTTTATGTGAATACTTATAAAGATCCTTTCATGGGTGCTACGACTCCTATTCATTGGTTCGAAGGTGTTACTTTATGTGAATTGTTTTTGCAACTTCCTTTCTTCTTTGTTGCTTTGTATGGTCTTTATAATGGTAAAGTGTTAAAACCAAGACGCGAGAGAATGTGTTTAAATTTTATGGGTACATATAAAAAAAAAGAGATTTGTTTTTGCTAACATATATCACTGTCCTTTTTTTTTGTTTAGATTCTATTCATGTTCGCGTTGGATTGATGGGTAAGTTTTGTTTTTATCAATAATGGGAAAAGAGAATAATAATAACTCATTTCTTTGAATGGATGTGCTATATAGTTTATGCTTCTCACGTCGCCACCACCATGGTCCCTATTTTCGCTGAATTGTTCTTTAACCCTGGATTTGGCCTTTCCGAAAGTGAAATCTGGACTTTGTTTGGATTCTATGTTCCTTACCTTATTATTCCATTGACCATCTTGATCGATTCTTATATTCGTGTTTCAAAGGCTATCTCTGGTGCTTCTGCTCATATCAAGACCGAATAAATTGAACAGGGGTGGATCTCTCCTCCATACACATCTTTTCATCCTATCGACATTTCATTCAAAAATAACATTTTCAATAACCAAAAAAGATACGAAATAATGTACATTAATAATATGCGTTATTAATATTACTTTTAATAAATAATAAATACCAATAGCGGCAATAGTAATTGGGAGATGTAGTGTTATTGTTATTGATAAAGTAGGTTTTATATATGAGGTGGCATCACAAAAAATATAGTTGGAGGATTTGTTTGTCAAATTACGTGCCTGTCAAACTTGCTTTTTTTTTTTCAACGTTGGCTGACCTTTCCCATATATATCAAAAAATGTAAAATTAGGACGTGTCCCATATATTATTTAAAAAAACTAGAAATTAATGAATTACAATAGTATGAATAAAATGAATATGACTAGATACAATAAATCGGTAAGAGGCAAATAATACTTGAATAATTTTACAACTGTTATTATGAGCTATTAAAGGCATCAGGCTTCACTGGTAACATTACTAAGCGTGGAGCATAGCCAACAGCAGTATTGCTATCGCTACTATTCTCATAGGACATGGCAGTACTTGTTGGTCTTTCTTGTTGTGATTCATCAGGAATATTATACGAGAATCGATTAGGCCATGAGGTTCTCGTATTTTTATCTGAAAAATCCATAGAATGCTTGTTGGGTGCATCTCCTCCTCCTCTGCTACTATTATCTTGTGAATCTAAAAAGAATACACATACAAATAAGTAACAATTATTATTATCCATATTAACTTCTATATAATAGTAGCTACTTACAATCAGGTGCGTTATTTTGATGCAGCATCGATTGGCTCACATTATTATCATTGTCGCTATATTCTCTGCTAAAACCAGTCGGTGGTGGTGGTGATAAATCGTGATGTTCAGTTGTGGTGAGAATTATTTGATCCTTTTCTCTTTTCTCCTGTAGTTGTCTTTTTTTTCTTTTAAGTAAAAAGAATATGACACCTGCAATAATAGCGAGCCCTAAAACTGCCCCAACCACAATTCCAGCAATAGCACCTCCGCTTAGAGTATTCGGTTCAACTGGAGTCTCTGTAGGTATCGGCTGTGGTTGTATACCATCAAATTCTGAAATCCAGGCCCATTGGTTCACATCCATGACCCATACTCTGTTTGTAGAATTTATGGTTATACCATCATTACTTGTGATACCAAACATAATAAATAAATAGGATCCGGCCAGAGTAGCTAATCATGTATGTCGTAATTAAATTTATGTAGAACATCAATATAGAAGTTCATTAATATTTGATCAAGAAGGTCATTCGCTTATATTAATAACACCTCCCCCAGTGAACAAAATATACAACCACATACTTGAATGAGCAGCTAATTGTCTTGGAGTAAAAGAATCATTAGCTGTAACTTGAATTGTTCTGTTGCTCCAACTCAAGTCACCATGGGTATTTAATATATAGAAATAGTCATCTATAAGAGTTGATATAGCATATTTTCATCATGAATACATTAGGATGGTGAAGCTTTCCAAAAAAAAATCCAACAGCAACAATAGTAATGATAACATTCCAACATGAATACTTTAAATCGTTTCTTACCCGCATCGTATCCACCAAATAAGATAATTTCTCCTGTACTTGGTTCTAATAAAATGAAAAAAGACCATTATCCATCAGTATGGAAATGATGTGATATGATCATTTGTTTTTAAAAGTCTCTGTAATCACCATCATGCTGTATACATTAAGTGACCGGCCACATAAATATCTTACTCAAGGTTGCAGTATGTCCATCTCGCTTTGTGGGAATAACATCACCCGTGATAGGTAAAGAACCCCATTGCTCCGTATTGGTATCAAAGGTTCGAACAATATTCATTGGTACAAATTCACGTCCACCTTCAGAAGTGCTGATGTACGAACCACCAATGTAATAAATAAGAGATCCAACAAGTACACCCGTATGTGTATAATATGTTGTTTCTGCTACGTTGCCTGTTTTCCAAGGTGTTTCTTTATTCTATACATATGAATATTTTATGTAAATAGACATTAGAAATATATTGATTGTTAGTATCATGAAAAGTAAGACAACAGAAAATATAATCGTAATTTACTTACATTGATATCGAATATGAACATCTCACGCGGATTTGGTGCTTCTCCTGGTGTTAAACCCGTGTCTTCGTCTCTTATAAAATAATAATGTATTTATTATGTTTACAACCATCCGTTGTTTCTATTAACAAATATATATGATAAACTAAGGAATATCCACCACAGGAACTGCCCAATTGACATTACCTTTCACCACCCCAAATAAAAATTGTATCATTATCTGGTCCAAGCGTAGCAGTATGCATGTTCCTGTTTATTAAGATTTTTTTTGTACATAGGTACGTATTATTAAATGACAAATAATTGATGTATCAGGATACTGCTACCTTATTGAATTCAGTGCCGTAAAAAAAGCATATAATAACTATATTTGTTCATTGAAGAAATGCAATACACTTACACAGCAGTACCTAAACGCTCTGGAGTTACCTGAGACCAAGTTCCACCCGTTTCGGTATTGTAGGTTGCAGATTTATATCTTACATGGGGTGTTCCATAATCGGGATCTCGAGCACCAGCACCACCATCCATGAATATAAGATTATGAGTTGGTACAGCGACCATAGCAAAATAAGTGTTTGGTCCAACATTTGCATCTATATTTTCCCAAGCATCTTGAATCTCTGTAATGGTCCTTCTCTGCGATAAATCAAGACTGAAAAAGATAAGATCCATCGTGGGCCTAGTATAACCATCATCGGTAGGACCAAACCATTCTCCTCCATAACAAAATATTTTTGCTACTGTCGACATATAAACGCACTCTAAAAAAATTTCAATATCGTTATTTCTTTATGGATACGTAGAAAAAAAAACAAGTTCATATACTTTATATAGAAAAAGGATGTAAGAATAATAGTAATTACTATGATCACTTCTAGGTTGTGGTGTAAGTGAATAAACTAAAAGGATAAATTGCTGGCTCATTATTAACATCATTGATAATGCAAAAATAGATCGTTGCCCTAGTATCTCGACCATAATGATGAATACTACAAGAGATATATCTGGGAGGGAAAAAAAGGATCAAGAATTCAACAAAAATCTAGTTTTTATATGCACTTAGCCGTAAAATATGCTAAACAACCTACTAAGCCGAATGCCTGATTTTCGGACAAACAGTAACCTTTTTTGGGTGTTTTTAGCCATTCCATCCACATCACCACAATGATAATCTCCCAGACATATCAGAAATGTGAACCTTCCTCCTGCGCTAACAAGGCGCATAATTTCAAACTACCGGCTGAAATGATCACCAGTCAAATATGATCAAACAAACCTTTTTGGTTCCTACTCTTTTTTATACTATTACTACAATAAATGTCGGCTTAGCAAGAAATTATAGGGCTGCTCGTACTTTTTGTACCATTTATCCTTCATACTTAAACACAAGAAGTAATAAGGTATACGCAGAGGATCTAACACATGATTATATAGATCAAAGCATTCTTTAGTTTCTTTTTCTACTTGTTATGTTTTTTTAACTAACCTGCCGAAAGCCATTAATTTTCAATGCTCTGAAATCCGGGTTTCTGACCTAACCATAGTTTCAGATGCTATCATCACATTTATTAATAGATTTTTCTTTTAGTAACTCAATAAAGACGTAAATGTAGACAGCGAGTCGTTTTCACTTAAGACATGCATGCTATATAAGAAACGGAAATGTTATATATATTTTTTTTCAAAGAATAACCTACTGTATCATCCTCGCCTCTTATCACATCATTGTTGCTTTAAAACACGCTACATATTTTGATTACATTTCAAGCCATAATTCCTATGTTTATAACCAAAATTTACATACATCCAAGAGTTGGTTAATATTTCTATAGTACAAATATATATGCAGGAACAAATAATATGTACGCTCTTTCACGCTACCCGATACACTATTAATAAAATGATTTACTATTAGAATATCATAAAACTTTTCTAGTCATTAGCTTATCCAATAAAAAAGGACGCAAGGATAAGATGTAATAACTTCCTGTTATAATATACCAACAGTAACACATAAAATAATGATCATGTGTGCAAATTATAGTACCAAGTTGTTGGATTTATGACTCTTTGCTTTTCCCAGCTTTTTAAAATATTTCTTTTTATGGTAACTTGGTGTCAAATGCAGTGCGTACATGCAATGCTTTATTGTCCACATATACCAATTAATCCGAGTTCTGAATTATTATTCCTCTCTCAAACTTGACACTTATAATAATTTTATCTTACCAAAATGTACTGGCTTTCCATCAACTTTACCTCCATTCATTAATAAAACAAATGAGTGAATGAGTTGGAAAAACGAAAAATAAACAGGTTATTTTTTATCTTACAGCCGCTGCTACTGGCTGGTACTCAGCAACACAATTAGCAAAAGTATCTGCAATGAGAGTTTAGTATAATGGATGACTTAAATCCAAGGACATCATCTTGACGGTTTGGTGCAAAGCTCTATCGAAAGTACTCCTTAATAAATTATTATCATGTTTCATGATGATACATATAGCTGAAGGTATGTATATTAACATTCGTTTTATCTATCTCACCAATATTCGATGAACTGATAGTGACCGGATGAATAAAATAGGGTTGATTGATGAAATTTCGCTATTCCGTATGGCTTAATAGAGGGAAAATGTGTTATAATTTCTCAACAAAACTTCATATTATTCCAATGTACATACTATGCTTGAATTTAACCAAAATGGAAACCATATTTGAATCATTATACTGGTGATATTGGTTGTAAGTTTATTATTTTCCATCAACATCTCATAATATCATCTTTGTATCCATTAACAAAATGCTATAAAAAAACCAATAGAGAAAATTTAAAATTATTTCAAATCGACACACTGGGAGGTCTCAACGTTAAATATCTGGAAAATTACAAATTTCTTCAATATGAAAAGCCAAATTGCCTAATAGACGCTGCCCTTGAATAGACACCCTTTAATAAAAAATACACTTTGATCTAAACTGTTAACTCCGCAAATGCAATCAGGGTCTCCTGTCATTTGTTGATCATAAAAAAATATCTTTTTGTATTCTAACTAATACGAAAAATGTGCAAGCAAACCATTGAATTATAGTTTATAACGTATTAATGGATCTTTTGTTATAAAAGTGAATTGAATTTTCACAATAAATTGAAAAAATGCTTGACAAACAAAACCATACCGTTACGATAATTTCAAAAAGTACGTCAACCCAACAATATCTTTGTACAACGTGGAGACGGAGTGGAGGAAAAAATATTATATAAAATTACTGTTGGAAAAGGTAATCCGTTTTTCTTTTCTTTCTTTCTTTTCTTATTTCCACACTTTGTAATTAAACGCGAAATCATATATTATTTGTCCACCATGTCAAAATCGTCAACAAAAGAAACCACCATGATGTACGCGTTACAAACCATGGAATTCGGTAAAGCACAAGACGTTCTTCAATATAATCAAGTTCCAAAACCCAAAATAAAACAAAGTCAACCCACCGATGTTCTTATCCAAGTAAAAGCAGCTGGTGTCAACCCAGTAGAAGCCAAGTTCAGAATGGGCAATGTTCCAACTTCTTCTATAATTATTAAAACACCAGCAATTTTTGGTACCGATTATGCAGGCATCGTTGTTGACAAAGGTGATAAAGTGACCGATATTGAAATTGGTGATGAAGTGTATGGGTCATTATGGACTCCTTGGGGTCCAAACGGTATGTTTATTTTAGTATACTTTTTCATCTTATAATAATAGTATCATGCCCTATTTTTTCTTTGCTACTGATAATAGTTTTTTTTTATCCAGGAACTTACGCAGAATATGTAGTGATTTTTTTTAAAGTTATGTGACTAGTCGGATTTAGAAAAAAAAAGCTTATCATTCTGAATTGCATAAATTTTAGATAATCGCAAAACAAGGATATGATTCCATTGTCAAGAAACCAGAAAACATATCATTTGAAGAGGCTGCTGCTACTGGTATTGCTGGTAAGTCATAGTTGTTGTTTTTTATATTAATAATAAAATGCTCACGTATTCAAATACCTTCGCTTTTTATTAGCTACTACCGCATATCAAGGAATCATTGTGGATGGACGCCTTCCCACATCCGGACCCAAGAAAATTCTAGTCATAGGTGCATCTGGAGGTGTTGGTAGTTATGGTACGGTTATTGCAGCTTAAATGGTTTAATGGTAATATACTAACTTGTTTTAAAAATTAGGTGTCCAAATCGCCAAACTTTCTGGTGCTGAAGTAGTTGGCATTTGTAGTGGCAGAAACGCTAACTTTGTGCGTAGTTTAGGTGCGGATCGTATTGTGGATTATACAGTGGATGGAAGTATTGATACTCTGGCCAAGGAAGAAAAGGGAACTTTTGATTTAATTTTGGATTGTATTGGTGGTGATTATTATTATAACAAGTTAATTTATATACTCAAGAAAAGAGGAGTGTATTCATCGACAGTGGGACCAGAGGAACACGTAGGGGCCAATCGAGTGGATATATACAGTGGTGCAAATATGGCGTTCAAGACGTTATCTCATAAACTCTTTGGTCCACGTAATTACTCACTGGTATTGAAATATCCTTGGTTACGGTTTGCAAATGATTTACGACCTTTTTTGGCAAATGGATCAGTAAAAAGTATTGTTCTACATGAAAACATTGTGGATTTGAAAAATGGCGCGGATGCTCATTTAAAAATCGAATCTCAACGTACCATTGGTAAAATAGTTCTCCGTATTTAAAAAATAATACCTGAGGTTGTCCCTTCCTCTTCTTCCCTTCATTTATCTATTTAATCTCTTTAATATATATATTTACATCAATGCCATTATTTTACTATCATATTGTAATCCTCAATGATTACCACTCTCCTCTTTCTTTTTATATATTTTTATTTCAATTATTTTATTTTTTATATCTTTCCTATATTATTATTATTCTTATTATTATTATTTATTATATCAGTTATATTATTATTATTATCATCAGTACCTTTTATTTTTATCATTAGTGCCTTCTCATTTTTATCATTATTTTGTATTAGAAATAGCAGTAAAATCTATAAAGCCAAAGGCCTTTTTTTCCACTCGCACAACCAACTCATTGATCATACATCCGTCCATAATTGTGTAACCTGCATATCATTCCTGAATCTGACCTTGATATCCAATATTGAGATTTTTAATTGTGAAATGATGTTACTTCTTGGTCCTACTCGACCTTCTTGTTTATTCCATCACTTTCAACATTATTCTCAATTACCAAGGATCTTAGCATCTTGGTAATGCAGCCAAGGATCTTGGCCAACCAATAACCTTCTGTCTCATTCATATATGCAATACGATTGGATATTATTCCTCACCAAGTTGTCTTCTGCCAAGAATAATTGGTTGCTGCGCTGCTTTGGAAAAAGTATAAAAGGCCAGGATTTTTGAACTGAAATAATTATCGAACAATTCACTAAAAGAATAAATTAACATTCTTATCCCTCGATCACTCAAATATTGAATAATTATATTTGTTTTATATTCTTGATACAATTCATATCCATCCAATTGCTTATTAAAAAGCCTTATTTTATCTAACCACTTGATTTAATCAATTCAATACAAGTCTTCTAATTTCTACAATAATTGAAGACCATTTTATTAAATATATCGTTGTAGTATACGTTAATTACTACTGGTGCTCACTATATTAAACTATCTATTACCTGTAATCCACCTAAGTCCTATCTTAAAACCAAGGGTTACAATATGCTGTATTCTATATAAATAATATTTTTTTTTACCATTTGCTCTATCATCTCTCCTATCATTTCTCCGATATACACATAATCACTGAAAGATGCTCTTGTTTCCATTTTACGCTATTATTGTTGCTGTACAGATAGATTATTATTTTTAAGTGTTATATATTGATATTGATACTAAACAAGCAAATAATGTAAAAAGCAAATAATATTACGTACTGGGATGAACAGAAGAAAATATTCGCCAAGTATTTACCATTCTGAGCCTTATATTTCTTTACACCTTGTTGATTCTCAAGATGATTCATACAACACCACTTTACCGATTGGGTTGACACTAGTAACTTCACCAAGGCTCCAGTATCTATAATATTGTTGTTACAAGTATGCGAATTATGATATTTCGGCCTTTTTTTTTGTCTATCGATAATGTTGACCTTAATTGTTTGTCCATCAAAGCTTTGCATGGCTCAATCTCGAATGAATATGGTCAAAATTCTACCGCACCTACAATTACTCAATATTGATTGGGTATATTATGATATACTTTCTATACTACCCATTGCATATGAAAAGCGGTAGAAAAAGAGTCGCACAAATAAGAGCAACCGTAATTCGACCACCATCCCGCGTATCTCGCTGAAATATCTAAATATGAACTAACGGAAAGTTTGACCATAAAACTACAAGCAACACAAATAGTTATTATTATTTTTTTAAAAAAAAAATATCTGTTCAGGTAACCAAGATATAGTAAAAAAGTGACTACTACAAAGGACGAATTTATGAAGGGTCACAACAGCTGTTATATATGTCCTTTATAAGCAACGTTATTGATGAATAAAAGTAATAGGTCACTATCATTTCAATTGAATAATAATATTAATTGAATGGAGGAAATTGCACAGTCAGAATATAGCAGTTAAAGAAGATGACCTGATCTTTTTTTTTTACTCATGTGTAACTACCAGTACAGAAAAAAACTATTACTGTTCTTTTAGCCAGAAGATGGTGCCGCAAAACTTGAATCTTTTGTTTGGATTTCAAGAGAAAAGAAAAATCAGCAAGGACAAAATACTTAGCAACGAGACATAATGCTACAGCTGCCACCCCTTATAATTACTTTTATGGCATATCAGACTATTCTTAAAATAAGATCACACCAGGAAAAGATCTGTGCATATCTAGAAAAAAAGATACTTCTAATAACAACATGGTGTGTATTTTATATGTAAGTTATCTGTAGTATAATAGACATTGAAACAGAAGAGGAGGGGATTCTCTATTTTATATATACTTGACACTGAATACACTGGATTGGTAAAAGATAATAACCTTAAGTGCAACTATGCATTAGACTACAAATTTACAATCTAAATAAATGAGTTAATCCGAGAATTACTAAAAAAAAATTACCTATTGGCTAGCAGTAATTTGTATTGAGTGTTTTGATATACAATTTTTTTTATATTACTGCAACTGGCTATGTCAATAATATATTTGGGTAAAAGAAACTATCAAATATTATATCACATTTTTAATAAGGGAATCCACGTACCCAAATTAATAAACAATAGTTCTATAAACAACGTGTTAATAATAAACGTTTTTTGGTTTTAATTTCTATAAACAAATGGATATGAATGATAATATAAACAACCGTGAAAAAGCTCTTATTTTTAAAACAGGTTTATTATATTATCTTATTTATTAGCAAGTAGTGCTGATAACCAGAATAAGACATTACCTATTTGGCGTTGAAAAAAAAAAAAGACGAGATAAATGATCCTCTTGTTTGTTTGTTAAAATATTAGATGAAAAGGATTAAATAAGATTAAAAAACGATCAAACAAACAATATGAAATATAAAAATTCTATTTGGCTCCTTCCGTCATCATATCATTATCTTAACCAGACCATCATCACCGTTTCATCAAAAATAAGATAAGCTGAATCTTTTATCTGTACTCCTTCCAGAAGAAAGGAATGGTGACCTTCGATGCTGTGTTTGTTTGTTTTTCAAAAACATTTTTAAGTTTTATCATTATAATAGCAAAACGTTTAGTTGTATAAAAGAATAATTTATAGTAGTAAAGGATGATCTTAAATATTCTGACTATATCTAATGACAATAATAGATACGCATAGTTGCGTAGGCTTGCGTAAGAAACGAAGGTTTGTTTTTTTTGTACTTAAAAAATTGTTAAAATAATACATATTTTAAACCTTAACCTTTTTTTTCTTCCTTCCATGTTTGTTGTTGTACAGCATAATACAATGGACTATATCATAAACATATTTTTAAAGAAAAATATTTTTTAAAAAGTTCATCAAAAAATATCAGTCGACTTGTTTGGTGGGAAAGATATAAACCCGCGTGGTTTTAAACTTAATTATATATTTGTTATAAGATTTCCTTTGGTCAAATCATCATTACCTTATCTTTCAAATGATAAGAGGAAAATTTTTTTTTGACCAAATGTGTTACCATTAGCTATCGTAAGTACTAAAGTAACCAGTTAAATAAAGATAACGGTTATAAAGATAAAAATATAATATATATATTTAGTATAAAGTGAGAGATCCATTCAGATATCTCAACGAGATTATGATGGAGATCGTCCAGTGTTATTATCTTATAAAAAATTCAGGAGAACTTAAAAAAATAGAAAATAAGCTTATTTATTTTGAAACTCACGCATCACGTACGACAAACTATTACTGGTACTTACCTAAAATACAACAAAGCCAAGGAGTCACTTATTCTAAGCTTTGCCTACTACAGCTTATTCGTTTCTTTTTATATAATATATATATACGAAAGGTTCTCCCTTTCTTAATATCTTCTTTTCGATACCACCCTCCCTTCATCCCCCCCAAAAAAAACCAGTCCTCCCCCCGGGTCGCTTCTTCCAAATCCCCAGTGAAAAAAAAGAGCTTTCCGTCGTCGTCGGAATGGTTTATATATGAAACGACAATATGATGCCAGCTGATAATGAATCCGAAAATGTCGGTTAAAAAACTTCAATTATAAAAAAAAAAAAAGATATCTCCTGCTACATGCTGACATGCACCCATTGATAAGAAGGATCGACGATAACAAAAATAATATAATCATCATTTGTTTAAGTATTAGTCCTAATTAGTTATTATTAGCGAAAAAAAGAAGTATATAAAAGAATCAAAATTGTTAAATCAAATCAGTTCACTTGTCTTTTTTCTTCTTTATAATATTTATAACAATAGTATACCATGTCATCAATTTTTGTTGACAATCCACCATCAACATATACCGAACAAGTACGATCGACAGTACGAAATCTACCAAAAAATGCTGGATCTTATTTTTCCACTACGCTTCCCATAGTTTCATGGTTACCTAGTTACAACTGGATATGGTTATTGAACGATCTTATTAGTGGACTTACAGTTGGAACAATTATCGTACCCCAAGCTATAGCTTACGGTAATAGTTTATAATGACCTCTATTACACATATAATATTGCTGTACAATATTAAATTGACTAACTCATTCCTTAACAATATGTTATTATTATTAGCTCAATTGGCTGGTTTTCCACCAGAATTTGGATTATACTCTTGTTTTGTTGGTCTTGTTATATATCCCTTTGTTGGAACTTCAAAAGATATCAATATTGGTATGATATTCACAAATTGTTTATTACTAGTAATAAATATACTACAATCACAGTGGCCATCTTATTCAAATAATAATAATAATAATTAACATATTAAACAATCACCATTAATAGGCACTACTGCTATCAGTGCACTTTTCCTAAGCCAAGTTCTTACATCAGTACAGAGTACACCACAATATCAATCAGGTGTTTGGACAGATCAACAGTTCGCAGTAACAATGGCTTTTCTTTCCGGTATTATTACACTTGCTCTCAGCTTTTTTCGACTTGGCTTTTTATTCGATTTCATCAGTCAACCTGCCCTTGGAGGTATAATGACAGGTAGTGCCGTCACTATTGTCATCAGTCAACTTGGTAAAATATTAGGCGTTCATGTTAGCACCCGAGATTCACCTTTCATGATTCTTGTCAACATCTTAAAAAATATTCGACATACCAGCTATGATGCAGTTTTTGGTATTTTATCCTTGGTTTGGCTATACGGTGTCCAATACGCAGGCGAATATTTTGCCAAACGATACCCAAACCGTGCTCGTGCAATAAACTATTTTAGCGTATGCCGCAAAGCCATTTGTCTCATTTTTACAACCTTTTTGGCTTGGGTACTTGTCCACTTTAGTGATTA
The DNA here is from genome assembly GCA_025677815.1 of Phascolomyces articulosus. Classification (NCBI taxonomy): domain Eukaryota; kingdom Fungi; phylum Mucoromycota; class Mucoromycetes; order Mucorales; family Lichtheimiaceae; genus Phascolomyces; species Phascolomyces articulosus. The sequence continues at coordinate 1,727,180 of JAIXMP010000003.1, read as the reverse complement.
TGAACAACACAGTGAGCATTCATTTACTATTATTGGCCCTGTCCCTGCTGGTTTCCAAAATATGGCTGTCCCAAAGTTTGATACAGGTCTTTTTGCTCATGTTGCATCGAATCTTCCAAGTATGGTAGTTCTTCTTATTGTAGAACAATGCGCAGTAGCTATCACCTTGGGCAAAAGATCTGGCTATCGAAGTAAGTTTTACTCTCTTTCTTGACTTTTTTTTAATAATATAACAATGCTAACGTTTATTTTTATTCTACTAGTTGATGTCAATCAAGAAATCTTATCTCTAGGTATTACCAATGTGTTCGGTGCCTTTTTCTCTGCTTATCCAGCAACTGGGAGTTTTTGTCGAAGTGCTGTTGCAAACGTGAGCGGTGCCAAAACACCCTTGTACAACATTTTTGTTGCTGTTATAGTCGTCTTGGCACTATACGCCCTTACTCCCGTTTTCCAGTTTATTTCCGTTGCAAGTCTTGCCGCAGTCATTGCTCATGCTGTCACTGAACTTATTGTCATGCCTAAATTTTGGCGTCGTTTTTGGAATGTCCATCCTTCTGAACTTTTTATTTTCGCATGCGCTTTTTTTGTTGCCTTTTTCTCTCGTCTTGATATCAGTATATATATTACTATCGGTCTTACCATTATTATTCAACTCTATCGTACTGCTCGACCCAATTATGCTTTCTTAGGCCGCCTGGATAATAAAACATGGATGGCAGATCAACAGCAAGCAAGTCATAGTAGCGAAAAAGACGATAGCAGAAGCGAGAAATTAGGACTAAAAAGAAACGACCTCATCGGAGATGATGACTGGATCCATAATGATACCAAGAACAATTGCAAATATGTTTCTTTCACCCATCCTATGCTTGGCCAATATATACAGCCCATTGCTCCTGGTGTCGTTGCATTCCAACCACGTGAAAGCATGGTCTTTGAAAATTCCCTGTTTTTTACTCAAAGATTATTGGACGAAATCAAACGCACAACACGTCGAGGTAAACCGTTGGCCGAAAAAGTGGGCGACCGGTTTTGGAATGAAGTGGGTCGACAAACAATTGCTGATAATGATATGAGTAAACCGTTGCTTCATGCGGTGATTGTGGATTTTACTGGCTTTTACCAAATGGATTATACTGGTATCGACCGTATCAAGGATGCTGTTCTTGAAGCAGAACGTTACGCCGGTAAACCTGTTTCCTGGTACTTTGTTATCAACGATTCATTGATGGTGCGAAAAGCATTATTGTTTGGAGGTTTTGGTACCCAAGAACGCAAACGTGGTGGTCCATTCCGTTCAGATCTCAAAAAGCGACAGAAAGAAGAAGGTGAACATAAAGGTGGTATCCTTGTTCCTTCTCGTTATTGTCATAACTGTGGTAATAATCAACAACAGTACCAGCAACAACAGTCATCCACTAACAATAAAAAAGCAGAAGAACAACAAGTCGTGATTGAAATGATCAACGACGTTCAAAATCACACTATTATCAAGACCGAATCAGCATTGTCATGCGATAATATGTATCATCACCATGACGAACAGCTACTTGATGTTTATCCCTACTTTTTCTTTACAATGCATGAAGCGGTAGTTGCATCCTGTACTCGTCATATTCTTCCGGAAAGCCAGAACACTTCATCATCGTCGTTGACTTCTTCCAATAATTCACCTTCTAACGATGTCAATGTTGATCATGAAGAAAAGAAGGTTGAAAAATAATTGGCTAAATTTTTTATTTTATTAATCCCATTACTATTTCTTTTCATTTGTATTATATCTTTTTCACGTATATACTATATTATATTATACATATCTTTTCATTTTCATATCATCAAACATTCTATAGATATTATTTTACTATGTCATGTGCATTTCTCATTGACACTCATAATCTTTTTTTACGAAGCCATGGTATATTCTTTTCTCATTCAATTTTGCTATATATACATATTATTTTAATAAAAAAATAAATCAATCAATCATTTTCTTTTTACAAATTAGTTTTACATGTTTTTGTTTCTTTTTTTTTGGATACAGAAGACTTAGTTATTAACCATTGTTATGAAGAGGGGAACGATATATAAAGGCTGTGTTTCTTCTTGTATTTCTTTTTTACTATATGGGGAGGTAAAGAAAATGGAAACGATATTTTCTATTACTAGTATATAGACATATATACCTCTCCATTTCTTAAACAGACAAATACTGTACGTAGCACAGCATTATTATCAGATACAAAATTGATAATATTCTTCTTCCAATTAATATTTCTTGGGACCCTTTTTTTTTGTATACATCATGTGTGCTGTATTTTTTTTTTTTTTTTTTGGATATCGATAACTTGTTGGATGTTTTTCCTTTTATACATCATAGCAACCCAGCAAGTAATTTGATAGAATAGTATATCTATACATCACCGGTTTTTTTTACATTATATTATTTTCCCATTAACGCAAAGGTGCCAGGGTTCACTGAAAAATAACGGGCTATTCGTCCTACATGATCATATATTTGAGTCACAACAAAAAAAAAACTTGGGTAATAATAATACAAGGTAATTACCGTGTGATATTTGTTGGTATATACCTCTCAATCACCTTCTTATATTACGGAGACTTCGTTCCTATTCTCCAGTCATTATTTTACTGAAAACACACCGAAGAGAGATAATGTCATAACTTTTAACGCTGCAGAGTACTCTTCTGGTAATAAACAATGAATTTATAATGAGCCCAGTAATATGGCATATTCTATGTTTCTGAGCGGGCATTTCTTCTTGATCAGTTGATGATTTTGCTAAGCAAGAACCTTTTCTGATATTTTTATAGTTGGTTATGAAAGGATTGATAATATTATAATTTGTCATCGCCAAAGTACCGGCGCGTACATGAGTCATGACATCCCGATGAGTATCTCACCAAATTTATTTAGAATAGTTTTCAAGCTAAGCATTAACACGGACCTATCCTTATTGGAAGAAGGTCATCATGATCAATGATAACCGCGAATAGTATTTTTATTCTTATTATTTATAGTATCTAGGATACAATAAACACTTATACAATATGGTATCCAATATTCTTGCTATGTTCCAGAATACCAATGTCTCGAGTGGTCTTTAGTTGGGATTCTGTGAAACAAGCAGCTCAGTTATTCCTCCTGCGTTGTGTACCATCGTTTTGGTTTTTTTTCCCCCAGCGGAGTGTTGTTTATAACCTTATTACTTTCCATACAACAAACGGTATTCAAGAAAGAAAGAAATGAAAAACGTGCCGGTCGGATATTACAAATAAAATAAGAAATGTTTTCCATTTTTAAAAAAAATGGTCGATACAAGTGTAGTATATATGACGAACATATACATAAATATTTAGACAAGATATGTACTTACTACAGCTTATTAGCTATTTAGAGTAAGGATGTTTAATGAAGGTAGGCTATATTCAAATTAGCATTATATGCATCAGTATTTTATTTGGTGCCTTTAATTTCTATATTGAATACAACGGTATCTTAATTCATTTTAAAGATAAATCGGTTAGAAGACATAATGATGTAGAACTAGTGATATCTAGAATAATATGATGAATAAACTTTGTTGGTTGCCTGGGTGCCACTCTTGCTACTTTTCCTTATATCCGCAATACCTGCGCGCAATAATAGAAGCTCCTGACGGAGCTATTTACAGACCATGAAAACAAATTAACATGATGTCACTTTATCATTACGTAAATCATCTCTATATATGTGGCATAAATCTACAAATTTAAAATGTTTATCTATCTATTATGGTCACTTGAGCGAAAAGGGCTCAAGTTATATATTTAAAATACATGAAATCTGATCCAAAACAGTTTGTTGATTGCTGATTTTTCTTACAACATCATTAATAATATGTCTTCAACAGTCATACTTCAGTTTATATTGATCTGTCGCCCCTTATTTTTATTGGTGACACAACTGCATTTTACTGGATTTGCGTGGCACCTAATATTCGTACTATGTACTACTTATCCAGAAAAGATAACCCTTGCTTCTTTGTACTACTGAGAAAAATATGTGATATACCGTTTTTTAAAAGAGGTCGATCGATGAATCAAATAAATTGAAACGCTCCTCGCTTTTTTTCCACATTTTCTATTATTGTGCAAAACCAATCCCACTTTTCGCATGTACAATGTGCAACAATTATGCACTATTTACATAAACTGTTGATATGTCTATCTATTAGAAAAATTTCATGCCACAGTAGACTGGCCAGGCCTTTTTTGTAACCTATCAGGGAAATAATATAAATGATACAGAACAATTTGATTGTGTAACTATTTTACAAGTAGTTCTCTTATTTCCCACCGTCTCCATTTTTAGTAACGTAAAGCGTTATAAAAACCATCGACGCCACAATTTATTTCACGCATCAGCGAAAAATTTCCAATTTTTGTTGATATTGACTATTATATAGTGTTTTCTTTCATTGTCAACCTGTATTTCTTTAATTATCACGCACTTTTGTAAAACTGTAATAATTCAATTGTATCTTTAATACATAATATCAATTTATGGCACATTCTTAACGATGATTAAGCCTGCTGACCTAGGTATTAATTGAAAGCACCTATTATTTCACTGGGTTGTCAAAAAGCTCTCTGGTAAGATTTTTATATGTATGCAAATATTGAGGTATAATTGCTAAGAATCTTTCTGGTTACTAATGTATAACATAAGAACAATGATGTTTAACCAAAAAATATAATGGATTTTTCCTATTACTTCGCGCCCATGCATTTTCAATTTCACTGAAGGTGATTTTTTAACTTCGCGCATTTTATAATACAAATATACAGGAAAACCTCGAAGGTTAAAAATTATTGCATACACGAAATGAAATTATGTCACCCGCGAAGTATTAGGAAAAATCCAATATATCTCCGTATAGATCGGACAAGCGAATAAAAGAGCGTGTTTATCGCTGTTGTGTAATGCTTTACAGAACAAAAATGTGATATCTTGTGAACATAACACAAGGGGATTTGAAATAATATATAAAGGGCTCTGATGCGGTATGATAAAACTATATATAAAAGGCTAGCATTTTTTTCCCTCTTCTTTCTTTTTTATCCAACACCTTTTTTATTACATATTCTTATGCGTAGTCTTAATTTGATTGCATTGTTTGTTGTGCTGGCCATCTTGGCAATATCAACAGTGAATGCCGCTCCTGCAGTAGAGAAAAGGAACGTCCATGCAACTGGCGATGGGCATGCAACCAAGAGGGACAACCATGCAACCAAGGATAGCCATATGACGAAGAGAGGAAACACTCACGTAACTGGTGGAGGCAATTTTCAAGCAAGAGACAGCCATATATCCAAGGACAGCCATATGACAAAGAGAGGAAACACTCATGTAACTGGTGGAGGCAATTTTCAAGCAAGAGACAACCATGCCACGGGTGATGCCCACGCAACCAGAGATAACCATGCTGGAAAGCGAGATTTGCACATAACCAAAGAAAACCACGCCGGAAAACGCGATCAACATGCCACTGGTGATATGCACGCTACCAAGAATACACACGCCACCCGAGATATGCACGCAACTGGCTATGATAGCCATGCTGGAAAGCGCGATCAACATGCCACTGGAGATTCCCATGCAACCAGAGACAGCCATGCTGGTAAGAGAGATACACATGCCACTGGTGATATGCACGCTACCAAGAACACACACGTCACCCGAGATATGCACGCAACTGGCTACGATAGCCATGCTGGAAAGCGCGATCAACATGCCACTGGAGATTCCCATGCAACCAGAGACAGCCATGCTGGTAAGAGAGATACACATGCCACTGGTGATATGCACGCTACCAAGAACACACACGTCACCCGAGATATGCACGCAACTGGCTACGATAGCCATGCTGGAAAGCGCGATCAACATGCCACTGGAGATTCCCATGCAACCAGAGACAGCCATGCTGGTAAGAGAGATACACATGCCACTGGTGATATGCACGCTACCAAGAACACACACGTCACCCGAGATATGCACGCAACTGGCTACGATAGCCATGCTGGAAAGCGCGACCAACATGCCACTGACAACACACACGTTACTCGCGACAATCACCCTGATAAGAGGGATGACCATGTAACCAGAGATAATCATGCTGGTAAACGAGATAGCCACGCTCCATAAAACGAAAAATATATAGTATAATAAAGTAAAGTTGAGCTGACAAGACTACGAACCAACAAAAAAAATGTTTCTCATTTTTTTCTTGTTACTAGTATTTGTTATGTCCATGGTATTATATAGCAATAAAAAACATACCATTCATTATCACTTTACCATGCTATTTATATTTATGTTTCCATTTTTATTTACCTGTCAATATTTTTATATATTAAAGAATATGATATATATTATTTATCTGAATGATGTTCTATAAGTTAAAGTATACGATAGTTCATTGTAATTATGAGTAGAAATAACAAAAACTAATTGGTGAAACTAAGCACATCTGCCATAAAATGACACATAGGTAGTATACCAAGCATAATCAATAATAGCCCTTTATTTGTATTATTTTTATCCAATTGGGGTCATGACATCAATTAAAATAAACAACAATGTCACTTGGGAAATTCGGGAAAAATGATTCCTCGTACAGAAGATAAAAATTTACGGCATTTCACCAGGTCGCAAATAATTAAATCCTGAGAGAAAACTGATTTTTAACTAAAAAGGAAAAAATATGAGAGCCCAAGAAAAATTTATACGGGTTCTAGCCTGTATTTTTGTAATAGGTCCTCACAAGGTTGCAATAGAATCATCAGAAAAGTAGTTCACACTTTGATGATTTAATCATGAATTTTTCCTCTTCAGTTAAAAATATCTAGGAATTAATTCCAATTTGACGAGGACCTATTATGCAAACTCATTTTTTCTATTTTTATCATCCAACGATTAGATCGTTTTACATTTGTTGATTATAATGGAGATCTCTTTAAGTAATTTTCCGAGCAATGAGGATAGCGAGGGTTGTATAGCAGTATAAGGATGATTAATCAAGGTATTTAATACGGGATGTCCTAATCTTGTTGATATATGCTTTTCATATCCATTTTCTTTTTAATGGCCCATGAGAGTTTACATGTTATTAATCGGTTCCCTGTTTTATAAATAAAACGCGATTATGTATATTTAGCAGTTCCAAACCACACAGCCACACATAACGGGGCATTTTATGTTTATACTACTTTGACATATACGTTGTTTCTTTTTTCATTTTTTCCAATCGTGATATACTGTGCAATAAACGGATCATCGTTTTGTAATGTAATACTATGTTTTTTGCCAGTTATTTTTTATAATTAAGAAAAGTTGTTTTCCATTTTAGTTGATATTTATAGTATACTTACGGAAGCGTAGCATCAACATGTAAACTTTTTAATGTCATACACCACACTAATCAAAAATGTACTGAAAACAATTTCCGAGGTCTCCCAACTAGTAATACACTAAAAACTCGTCACGAATATTTAGTATAAATATGTTTAGATTGTTATACCAAAAAAAATCTATATAAAATAAGGATTGGATGAAGTTTGGAGGAGGCGTTTTTTTCTTCATCTTCACCTTGAAACTTTTAGCATTCATTTATTAAACATATTTTTCTATATTGTCAAAATTATCAAGATCTTTACCATCATGCGTAGTTCTATTTGGATAGTATTGTTTACGCTTATTACTCTCTTGACAGTTTTGACTGTTCATGGTACTCCAGGAGTAGTCGAAAAAAGGGAACGCTACACTCAAAGGGACCGTCATGTTTCAAGAGATCGGTATGTTACAAGAAATCGTCAAGGTACCAAAAGAAATGCGTTGGCTATGTAAAGGCAAGCAACATACGATGGAATACTACATGCACTACAAATTCAACACGTTTTTATTTAATATTACCCAGCATTTCCAGTTTCAAAATCACCAAGATACCTGTAGTTGTTATTATTAGTATATATTCTATCAGCGCCACTTCGACGACATCTTATTTAGGAAAATAAATACTTTAATGTGCTATTCTTTGGTTTCTACTAATAAATAAGGATCGCTCAGATTATGATATTGGGTTTAATTATCCCGTATTTCAGATTACAGTGGTTTCGGTTATATAGTTTCATATTGGTTAACTTTTTTCAACCTTAATTATCTTCACAGTATTTGGGTCTATGGACACAAATAGATATACTAAGAAATACATAATGAAGCTGTCCTCGTTAGCTTTTTCACACCTCTTTATTTTCATCAAAAAAATGGGAATTTTGGCTGTGAAATTAAAGAGGGTCCACTGTATATGTATTCAAATTGTTAAAAGGTAATAAAGATAACCCCCGACTGTAATTACGATAAGATACCTTTAAATACATATAAATGGATTTAAATCCATTCAAACAGTCCAATTGTATGCTCATATTTTACACACTAGTGTATAGTTTATCATGGTTATGTTTGTACAACTTCATGTGGCGTTTTATTTGCTACTACTTTTATTGTTTACCATTGGTACAATAGCATGTTACCCTTTGTTACAACTTTACACTTCTTCAGACCATAGCAATATTGCATATCACGCTGATAGCTACCAAAATCCATTGTTATTATTATTATATATTAGTTCAAAACTCAAAATTTTGTATTCTTCTTTAACCCTTTCTTATCCAAGAAAACGAGGAAAGTGATAAAAGATAAATGCGGGAAACACTTGTCGCATGGTGAGCATACTTTAAATGCATTTAAATAACAATCTAACATTGAAACGCATTTAAAGACAATACCAAACTTCTGATGAAGATATTTATTAGAATGGTTAATTTGGGAATATTCGATAGAAGGACAATGATGAGAAGTAATAAAAATGGGTAAATAATACAAATAAAGTTATTTATATTGAATGTACATACGGATAGATAGTAAAATAACATTAATACTAATAATAAATGGGAAAGAAGGGAGGTAGTAGAGAAGAATTATGGAGGACCATCTTTTTTAGACACGAATAATAATTTTACCAACAGTACGGTGAGATTCGATCTTCTTATGTGCTTGTACACCATCCTTCAAATCAAATATTTGATCATCCCTCAAAACAGTCTTGATCTTACCGCTTGCCACCAACGGGTTAATATCTGTTGCCATTTTTTTCCATGGAAGATATATAACCACTTGATAATAGCGACTACCAAACAATTTACGACCAAGGACAGTCGAACCCATCATAAAGCCACTAAACAATCCAACTTTTTCTGCTCCAATATGCATGGTGGGGCCTACTGCAGTTGCAAAAGTTCCCTTCTTTTTCAACACATTGACTAATTGATTATAATAATCATCACCGCCAATACAATCCACAATTAAATCATAGGTTTCTACTTCATCTTTGACCAATTTGTCCATCGCTTCCGTGGATGTATAATCAATGACACGGTCAGCACCAATACTACGGACCAGTTCTGCATTTCTTCCACTGCAAATGCCAACTACTTGTGTTTCGGGAATCGTCTTTGCATATTGGATAGCATAAGTTCCTACACCACCAGAAGCACCGATAACAAGAATTTTCTTGGCTCCTTCTTTGGGCAAATTGCCCAATACAGTAATAGCTTGATATGCCGTAATCACTAGATTTATGTGAATTGATTATAGTATGAGTATTTTCTTATATTGTTATCATCACGAGAAGATAAAGAGAAATTCAATCTTATGAACTTACTCGCAACACCAAAACCAGCACCTTCTTCAAATGATATATTATCAGGTTTTTTGATAATTACACCAGAATTTTGAGATGCAAGCATCTATTACATATAATAACGACAATAAAAGATTAGCTGTTATTTTCGATAGAGATGCAATGAAAAAAAAAAAGATATGAAATGATAAAAATAATAATATTTACATATTCAGCACAAGAGCCTTGGTGACGCATAAAAAATCATATGATAATAAAATTTAGTTTTTTCTCATTCAGCGTTTCACTATTATTAATTAATTAAAAAATAGAGACAACATACCGTTGGCAGTAATGGGTACACTCAATGCACCATAGACAGCATCACCAATATTGAAATCAGTGACCTTGGATCCCTTATCAACAATAATACCAGCGTAATCACCACCGAAGATGCGAGGCATGGGCAATGGAATGGGAAGGTTGCCAGCTCTGGCTTTGGCTTCGACAGGATTGACACCCGTTGCTTTTATCCTAATCAGTATATCAGTTGGACGTGTCACTTTGGGTGTTTCGATTTCAACATATTTTAATGATTCTTCAGGAGATCCTAGTTTCACTGCTTGCAATGCGTGCATTGTTTCGGGAATGGTAGTTGATTTGGCCATGGTTTTTTTTTTTTTTTTTTTTTTGTGTTTATGAGTTGAAAAAACAATACAAGTGCAATGCTTTGTTGACTCTTTATGCAAAAGGAGTATAAAAAATATAGTTCGAAATGACGCGTTTTTACTAATTTTTAATCGGTTTTGTATTGTCATCATAAATATCTATATGGTGACAGTCGTATCAGATTTTATTCACAAGAGATAAAAAGGGTGTGTTTGTTGGATTATTCCACGTCAGATTACTATTCCTGTCAATCCCAAGAACGTTGTTCAATGTGGATCATTACAAGTTATCAGTAGGAGGAGTAAGAGAACTGGACAGATCAAGTAAGTTTTCATAATATCGGGGCGTCTTTTCATTTATTTCTTTAAATGGTTATAAAACATTTACAAAATTCTCTTAGAAAGATATAGTAATGATGATACTTAATCTTTTTTTTAGTAAATCATGTGGTTTTTACTACTTATTCTGCATTATAACTTAACATGTGTGATAATAAGAAGATAGCATCTGTTCTTCATTATATGGTACAATCTCTATGAAAACATTGCGTGGTCACAAATGACCCATATTTGTTTATTATAATAAAATACCTTTAGCAAAGAAATACGATAGCATATTTATTAGTTTTATATCGTCGATGTATATTTTCAGTATTTATTTATGTGAATAATTTGAATAACATCTTGGGATAATAGTATTATTTTGTAACTCACGATTATCAGTAGTTACAAAAAAGATGGCTTGATTGTTTTATAATAGTTCGTTCTTTGTGGATAGTGCCAGGATTAGAACATGCGGCAATTATTATTACGGATAGTGAAATAATGATCCTTTAAGAGCAAAACATAGACCCATCTGCTATCTCTCTTTGATAATTGATATAATTTATCACTAGGCGCAGCAAAAAAACTTGAAAAGGAGATGGATGCATTTTTTTTTTTGAGTTTCAGCACATCAATGCAGCATTGCCACCAAGCAACTTTATAGGTTGCTAAACTTAGCACATTTGTTTGTTACTTTGCCACGCTCTTTCTTTCTTTTTCTTTTTTTCTTTCCCTAAATAAAAAATAACAATGGAAGACGACCCTCCATTACCAACACCAACACCACAACCACCCATTGGAGATAACGATGCAGCTAATAATTACGCTCTTCTTATTATTGGCACTATCACGCTGTTCATTCTTTCAGTATCAACAGTTTCACATTATGGCAATCTAAAAACACAGCCGTGGTATGTTTCTGTTGTTTGCATCATTGGATGGTGTTTTCCATTTTGGATTGTACTCTTACTACCTCTTGATATTGCATCGGTATATACAATTATATATATTTTTTATTTTACCGAAAGACGTTTTTGATTTAGAATATTATATTGAATATAAGAGAAAATGGTGGCTTTATTCTATTTATTTAGACAATGTATGATCACTGTGAAGGAGATTGTAGAACACCCTTTTCGCACGTGTCACAGTCTTTTCTATATGTTGCTTGGCGCACACTTTATTGGACTTCATTTTGTTTAACTTGGTATGTAATGCAGTGGATGGATTTTCCGGCTTTATTTAAATATTTTTATATAAATAATTGGTTGTTCCATTTTATGTAAATAACTCACTATACCTGCATCTTTTCAATGTAACAGGGTCATGATACCAATGATGCAAGCTTACGTTAATACCGGGGATTTTGGATTTACTCAGCAAGTGAAATCAGCCATACAAGTCAATCTTCGATTTTATTCCATCTATGTTGTTATTGGATTCTTTGGTTTATTATATCTTGTTTTGGGCAGTGGATATACTACAAAGTAAGGATTTCTATATTTGGATAAATATGAGTAGATACAAAGGGATACTGGCTCGCTTTTTGTCATTGCTTATTGACTCACCTTCATTGTCATCAATATATTCAGAGAAAAAATTCAAGGATTCGTTATGGCAATGGCAAATAGTTGGGGTTTATTTTTGGTGATTGTCTTTTTAGGCTACGGGTTGGTGGCTGTACCAAGAAGATTATGGATTACAGGAAGTACAAAACGACACCTTAATCAATTATATTCAAATGCTCCTAAAGCGAAAGAGGATTGTATGGATAGTGAATTAGAGTTTATCGAATTGGCTAAGGTAAGAAAAAAGTGAATTTATATACTAATACATAGCAATGTGTGATTTCATTTTCTCTCTCTCTCTCTCTCTCTCTCTTTTGAAAGTAAATCGCTAACGGATAGGACGTGGATTCTCTTTTGTATATTATAGACCATGCATTTTATTAATGAACGCACAACACGAAGTGATCCATTTATTCGTAACCGTGTGGACCAAATGATTCGACGATTCTCATTTGTTCTTGATCCAGATTATGGGGATAGAGAACATACGATTCGAGTACCACGAAATATTACTGAAGAGTATCTTGTCAAATTATCTAAGGATATGATTATTGCTTCAAGATTACGGGATCGAAAATTAGCGTAAGATTTATTTGTTTTCTGAGGAAAAAAACAGAACCATATATATATAATTGTGTATAAAGGAACACAATAGGAAGGGAGTACAGGAAGGTGTTTTGATATGTTGTTGTTGTTGTTGATAGATTATGGAAAAATTTGTTAAAAGAGGCATTTTATCTACAAGATATCATTGCGAACAAGAGTAACACTGATCAGTAAGTTTAACTGCTATATAAATCTATGGGAAGGAAGGGAGAAAGCTGTGATGTTAACACCATTCAAAATAACAAGCATTGTTAATCAAATTTATTTATAATTGATATGGCAGTCGATTCCATTCAACATTAAGAACACTTGAAGAAAGCACTCGATGGAATGATTTCAAAGCCTCGTTTGGTAATTATATCTAATCTAGAAGTTCAAAAAGGATAACCGATTTTGACCTAGTATATTTTATACTTTCTAACAAAATTACTGTATGTTTAGAATGGTGGTGGGTTTTACGAATTGAGCCAATATTTCATCGTGGTGTAGCCATCCTTTGTGGATTGATCAGTATTTGTATTTTATGGTCTGAGCTTGTATTTAATGTCAAGAGTCCTGTTATTTCGTTGGTAGCAATTGGATTACGAGCGTGCGGACTCAATTATGCTGCTGTGGAGGTAAATATTCATATTCGTGTCTCCAATAGAAAAAGTATCGTTGATAGATAATGCAGAGTCTACTAATTCATGTAATTTTTTTCATCATACATTCTCATTATGCAACAAATAGTTTATGGCATTTTTTACATTGACATTCATGTGTCTTTGTGTTTATACATCTTTGTTCAAAGTTCGATTTTTCAATCTTTACCTTCTTATTCCAAATCATCACACAGATGAAAATAGTTTACTTTGGTTCACTGGATACTTATGTAAAATGATGTAAGTATATATATTTATGTATTGACGAATGAGAAAAAAAGGGAAAAATATGCTGGGCGGGCCGATTTACAGAGCTTTTAACTGACGTGGCAACAATAATGACGATCAGGGCTCCTTTGTGTTACAATTATATCAATTTGGCAGGAAACTCTAGTGGTGCCGAGGAATCGGTATTTAACCAAGTAAGATACCACACATTTTGTCTTTTTCTTTTCTTATTCTATTTTATATAATTAGAAATTTTCTTTGTTCTTTGTCAAACCATTATTAATTAAGCACAATTTGCTCATTCCATCATGGCGTAGTTTATGGGACATGCTGACCTTGTACCATTCTTGGGAACAACATTTATAGATTGGTTCCCTGTGGTCATTTTAATTCCTGCCATTTCAGCTTATTTCAATGTGGGTGGTCGTTGCTTAGATTTCTGTGGAGTCAAGGATCCATATGATAATGATGAAGAAAATCCTGATTTTGAAGGACCTGGAGCAATTAATGCAGATATTGCTGAAGGAAAAGAACTGATCAATGAAGGTAAAAATCTAAAATTTATTTAAAAAAATGACGTCAAAATAAACAAACCAGGTAACAATGATAACAAAAAAAATATAATAGAACGATTGATGATGGAACGTAATATCAATCCGGATATTTCCAACCAGAGGGGTATATTGAGCCGCGCTCGTAATGCATTAGAAGTAAGTATAAATATTAAAAAAGGAAATCTTCTTCCTGTTCTTTCTTAGTTTAGAAAATTTCGGCCGGAATCCTTCCGTCTCACATAAATGAAAACAATACTAATCCATAAATCACTAGGCTTATACATCCAAATATAACCGTGCATCTTCTGTTCACAGCACAAATAGCTCTAGATCTTTGAATACACTTGCCAACAATCATAATCGTAGTCCGCTTTCATCCAATATCAGACAAGAAAGAGATCGACGCATTGATGAAATTTTATCAGGTCGAACAACACCTAATTCTATTGCTAGTAGTAGTCAAGGAAGCCCAAATCGACGACAAAATGGTGGTGTCAACAGTCGAGATGCATCTTCCTCATCAGATGAAGAATCTGGACTTCAAGTGTTCGGGGAAACTTTAAAATCCAAGCTAAACACGTTGTTTACAAAAAAGGGTCAGGATACTCAACCATTATTGGATCATCAACAGCAATCATCAGCATCAGCCACAACCCCTCTTCCTCCTGTACCCACTATCGTTGCTCCGCAGCAACAACACCACCATCATCAACAAACCCCCACAGGATTTGGTGGTAGAACTGGCCGAGTCCTCGGACGCCCTACTTCTCCTGAACAACAACGACAGTTTGCTCGGTCTCGATCTCCATCACCAACAAATAATCGATTCTCTTTACATACCGTGTCTAATGGCATCGCAGGAAACATTTCTTCCAGAGATAATCACAAGCCTTTTTCACGTTATGATCCAAATAACAATAATAATATCTTTGATGACGCTTAAATCATCATCATTCACTATCATCATAATAAGTAGTTTATAATAGCTAGAATAAATTAGTCTAATATATTTTATAATACCAAATCCCTATCGTTTATTTTATATCTTATTATTATATTATTATTATTATATATAAATATGTATTTATTTCATTTTTTCATTTTCTGTACACAAAAAAAAAGATAACATGAAGGAAAAAAAAACAACGAAAAGATATATGTGGAAAAAAATATAGAATAAAGAGAAAAAAAGAAAAAAAATAGAATAACGTCAAGTTAAAGAGGAAATGAAGGAGAACATGAAGCGCAAGTCATACAAAAAATTATATAGGAAAGATGATATGGAGGGAATATTTATGTGCCAAGAAGAAAGCGTGGTAGATGATGATAGGATGATTTTGTTGTTTGAAATGAAATGGTGTTTACAATAAGAGAGAGAGAGAGAGAGAGAGAGAGAGAGAGAGAGAGAATTGAGAGCAAATTATGCTTAATTCTTACACTCACCCTTCTTTTCAAAATAATCAATGATATGACCCATTTCTTTTTCAGAAAATCGATTTTCTGAACATTTGGCTTTTTCTTTCAATTCCCAACAAAGATTGTCAAGATCAAATTCTGGACAGTAGTCTTTAAGTTGTCGATCAATTTCCATGGCTTTTGGATTTTGTCCTTTGGCTTCTCGTAATTTATTCAAGATTTGACAGCTTGATTTTTTGTTATCGGCAGGTGGTGTAATAGGTGAAGTCGGTGATGATGCAGTGGATGTGGATGCAGGGTTGTTGCTCAAGATAGGATTGGATGAAGTCAATGTGATGGGATCAATGTTATCATTATTCGGTGCAGGGGCCGATAAACCAAATAGATCCACGTCGCCACCAAAAAGTGGTGGTAAATCCGCCTGAAATAGAAAACTGTCGGCTGACTGAGGTACCCGATAATCAGTAAATGCGAATTGGTCTTTGGGTAACATGGCATTGGTGGTAGTGGTCGTATTGTTATTATTGAAGAAAAAGTTATCTGTGTTATTAGCAAAGGGAGCGAGTAAATCATCGATTGATAATTCTTGCGCGTTTTGGAATGATGGGAATGTTTGTTGATCCAATATATCTTGTTGTGTTTGTTCAAGTTGATTTTGCTCCGGAACTTGTTCTTGCTGTTGTTGTTGTTGTTGGAACTGTTGTTGTTCAAGTAAATCTTTTTCTTCTTCTCTTTGTTCACCTTCATCTTCTTCCAAACTGGAAAGGTGATCCAATGTCATGGAAGGTGATTCACTACTGCTGGATTTTTCACTATTACTGCTACTTGTGGATGATTTATCGCCCGTGACGCTCAAACTGCCGCAGCTACTACTGGTAGTACTGCTACTCCTATATTGGAATTCATCCTCATGGACAATACCAGTCTTTGGTGGGAATTCAAATGTGAAAGGAGTGCCCTTTAAAGAATAGTTCTCCTCTTGAAGTTTTTGTAATTGTTTTTTTAAAATGGCATTTTCCTCTGCCAGGTGGCTGTGTGATGCATTTTCTTCTTCCAATTGCCGAATTCGCTCTTGCAGTTCTGACACATGACGCTCTTTTCTTTCACGAAAAGCTCGTTGTGCTGCTCGATTTTGTTCTTTGCGCTTTTGTTTTGGATCCAATGGTGCGTCCTAAAGAATGTTTATATTTGTTAGTTATTTCCTTTTTCTTTTATTTTTGATTGTTATTATATAATAAATGTGTGTGGCAATACGCATTGCTCCTTTCTTCTCTCCCCCCCCCAAAAAAAAGTAAAACGGCAACAGGGAAAAACACTTTACCGTGGGTACAGTCTTTTCCAATGGCCTTCGACCAGCTCTTTTTGGACCAGATGTATTAGAATTATTGCCTGTAAATGATTGATATACATAGACTCAGATTATTATCCACATGAAAAAAAAAGAATACAACAACAATAACAAAAATAAATAAGAAACAATAAAAAGACTGGCTAACCTTTATTGTTATTTTTTCTTTTCTCGGCTCCAGAAGACGACAGTGAAGAACCTTTATTTTTTTTATGGTCATAGAAAAAAAAGAGAGAGTTTAGAAGACAATTCTCATTTTTCTGCCTATCAAGAATTCAATTTCATTTCATTGACTTTATATATATTAAATAAATCAATAAAAAAGAAAGAAGCTTACTGTCTTCTGTTGATTTTCCAGTAGCATTAGTCGACTTGCGTTTCGAACCAATTTGTTTATTGGAAACATTGTCCTGAGATCGATAATTACTGGCAATGGCTTCATTTAAAAGCTCTTGAGCACTATCATCAATGCTCCAGTCAGGAGAACTTTCAGTTTGTGAATAATTTGTTCCTGAAGTTGTTGTTGTGAGTTGTTGTTCAATAGATCCTGTAAATGTTGAAACCATTGTTTATTTGTTAAATGTTCTTATTGGAATATTTTTGATATGAAAAAAAAGTAAAATAAAACAGTGGAGAAAAAAATGGAAGAAAAGAGCAAAAAAAAGAAAAAATAAAATCTACTCGACCGGACCTACAAAATAATACATTCCGCAAAACTCCGATTTAGATTGCAGGACAATCCTCCAACCATTGAGATTGTTATTGTAGTGGGATTTTTGCCTGGGACAACCAAAGGAATGGAAAATTATGGTTTTTCCCAGGCAACGACTCTATTTGTCTGAGCACGTTTTGCATTGATTTGTTCCATATGTTTATTATAATCATATTATAACAACAACCTTTACCCTTGTTCTACATTTGATAATCATTTTGTAATATTACCCTGTAATAAAAAACAAAGATTCATGATGATGAACATCCTTAAATCAACTAGATTCTGAAATGAGAAATAGCGATTTTTTTTATCGATCCAATATATATATATATATATATATATATAGATATTCATCCTTTTTGAAACAGGTAATCGGATATAGATTTATTGTATAACAACAAATACCTGACACGCTATACATATGGGCGATCCTTAAGAACCTACTGTAAAATATATAGAGTGTGGTGGCTATTAATGTTTAGTATAAATATTTTTAATTGAAAGTAACATGATAGTATCCAAATCAAGTAAAAAGCTTACGTATTTCCACGATTTTTTCTGTCCCGTCCTCCTTTATAAAAGATCCCTTTTCATCTCTATCATTACATTCATATACATTTATACATGATTCAAAGAAAAAAATGACATTTTTGAATAAAAACATGGAAATTATTACAGAATGTAAAATAATGATAAAGTATATTACAAACATTGACTATAAAATCACTAGTATATAAAAAGGGATTTCACGTTTTTTATTGATTGTAACAAAAAAAAATGACTCATAATTTTTTTATAGAATACTTTCCTTAAAGGATTAAGTTACATAACCCCATTCTTGCTTGTATATTTATATACATATTTGATTACATAGTTATTACATCTGATGATGATTGTACTTGTTATCAAGATGCAATGCATAATCATTCACAATCATGATATCCCAGTAAATTGTTAAATGCATTCTTTTTATTATATTTTGGCTTATTATTTTTCTATATAGAGCAATTCATTGTACATATATAAAGATGTATATACATAATTTATAAATTAACCATCAAGAAAACGATAGTAAACATAACATGAAATAAAGAATAAGAATCAAATAGATATATTTTTTTTAAGAAAACAGAAGGAAAAAGAATAAAGATATAGGATCGTTCAGTATTTATAGTTTTCTGAAATCAATTAGAATCGGTGAATTAATTTACCGACGATTGATTATTAATCAAAAGTTTGCATAAAAATAAACCAGAAATCTGGGATTTTCCCTGCTTCAAAAAACCAGGGCCAATACCCAATGGGCCGTTGCAAATTTTGAAATTAAATATGAGACGCATTACCCATCTTTTTTTTCAACTTGCTTTTTACCTTCTATTTTACTTATCATAAAAAATAGGCCAATGGCATGGGAAAGAAAAGAATATATATTTATAAGTGGACTTAGCCAATTAAGAAAGAAAATGGTAGCACAGTGTAATAATGATGTGATCCAGAACTAGAAATGATAATACCTATCTCTCTTAATGTTGATGATTAGTAACGTTCCCACCTTCTTTTTCTCTTTATTTCATCTTCCTTTTTCTTTTTATCACTAAAATTAAATATAATATCCATGGCTACATCGCCACCACTTCATCTCCTTCATATTTTAGAATCTTTACCCAACCAAGTCCAAAGACTGAATGGTGCCATTCAAAGTAGTGATCATCAACAAATACTGGAATATACTTCCATGATGATGGACGATATATATGGACGAAAGCAACTCTTGCTTGTACTTTTCGAAATTCGTTCCTATGCGTTAGCATTGAATGGTCAATTTTATCAGGCTTATACAGACGCTGAACGAATGATCAAGCTTTTTAAACCCACACCAACAAGTGGTTATGCAAGAATGGGCCATGTTCTTTCCATGTATGGATATCAAGGTCGCGCACTTAAAGCTTATAACGAGGGTCTGCAAGTTTTACGACAACACTCTACAGCAGGCCAAAGGTCCAAGACCATTACTGCTGATCTGGAAAGAGGAAAAAACATCGCCATTCAATTGTCACGAAAAAAAATCGATCCAATATCCACCTTCCCTGACGAAATCACAAAAAAAATCCTCACGTTATTATCACAAAATGATCGTGTTGTTTGCATCCATGTTTCAAAAGTGTGGAGAAAGAAAATCTTGCATTGTCCAGATGTGTGGAAGGATTTAGATCTTGGACATGATGGAGCAAAAACTATTCCATTGGCAGGTGTAGCTGATGATCTTTGTGAGCATGTAAAAAACTTGACGATTGATACAACTACTTCCGATATCATTCGTTCTGTCTATTTGAAAAGTCTGCAAAAAAGGCATTCTAAAAGTAGAATCGAATCACTTAGACTTTGTGGTAAATACTTTAGTTTATTATAAAGGGAAAAAATATATAGTATAGTAGATTGTTCTATCGTAACACCCCATAGTCTCTAAATGACTTAATAACATTGATAGAAGGTTTAATGTTTTAAATTAATACTTGGTTTTAATATTTCTAAATTATAGTGCCGTCGAACGGAATTCAAAAGATGCAAGATTTTGTTGCAAACATTTCTATTGTATTGTCTGGGATCCAAAACACACTTACCCATCTTAATGTTGATATCCAGTATAACGATACTTCAATTACATTATCAACAATCCTATCAACATGTAATAATTTAACCGACCTCACTTTCTCTACAAGCACTGAATTATCGACCCACGTCGGAAATTTTGCTTCTGGATTTCAAGAACATCAACGTTTAAGCAACTTGGAGCTAGCGGCAAAATCGATATCTGGACAGGACATTGAACCTATTATACGACGATCCCAACAATTACGACGCCTCGCCATCAATGGAGGTGATATCTCTGTCCTAGATATCTTGATCCAAACGATGCCATCTAATATAGAAACATTAGGGTTCAACTACAGTACCCAATATTTACCGCCTCTAGAAAAAGGAATAGAGAAACGTAAAGAAATGGGTCTACTCCATTTATATATATTCACATCCACCGAACCTTTATGCGAAATGAAGATGCTTCAGCTTTTATACAAAAATAAGACAACATTGGAGACGCTTTATGCCAACACACAAGGAGCAATCACCAAAAAAGACCTTGCAACACTCTATACACGCTATCCTGACTTTAATTTGGAGAAAATTAAAAACATAAAATATGATGGTTCGCCGTGGATGATTGATGAGTTTCTGTTACAAATAATTCGTCAGTCAACCACACTAAAGAAGCTCATTTTGCATGGCGTATCTAATATGGAAAAGTTGGCTGATACTCTTTTTGAAATGCCACCCCTTCGATGTCTCGATATCTGGAGATCGACGACGATTACAATGACGACGGTACAACCAGATAATGAAACTATTGTTGAAACAGGAGGAGAGTCGAGTTTGATTAGACTATTTGAAAAGTATGCACAATTTTCAACAACGTCGACATCATTGGAATCTCTTTATCTTTTCTCCAGTTACGAAGGATCAGATGATATGCTAAAAACGCTTGCGCAAATAAGAACATTGAAGGAAATCAATTTATTTGAAGCACCCAGTGTTTCAAAAAGTGGTATCACAGAGTTTTTCTGTAAAATCGGGCCTCAACTGACAAAAGTAAATCTAGGCATATTGGATTGTGTGGACGATAGTGTGTTTGCAGTCCTTGGTGAACACGGAAAAAACCTATCTATTCTTCATGCGAACAAGCTAAGGAACGTGACGGATCAAGGCGTAAGAGCTTTAGTGGACAAGACTTCTTCAACATTGACGGAATTAAACCTTGTGGGGTGTAGCACTGTTACGAAAGATTGTGTATTGGATATAGAGAATAAAGTAAAAAATGTTTTTTATTACACCCCTTGACCTGAACCTCCTTTTACTATTTATTTCTTATACCTAGTTAAAAGATACTTTTTTTTTGCTTTGCATGGAATTGGCCTTTAGTGGGCATCCTATTGTGTAATTACTTTGTTTTACTATAATAGCTACCACTTGTATCAATAACCATCCAATGATGTTGTTATAAACCTATATAGTATGTGTGTGTCGTTTTATTATTAATGTATTTTTATGCATAAATGAATATAGTATTGTAAAGTATGATTATGAATCATACCTCTTGTTGTTTATTGCGTGTTGAAAAATATAAAGAAATAAGTAATATTGGTTGTAAAGGATAGCTAGAGGAAAATAGGGAAGAATAATATTTTTGGATTATGAAATCTTACTAGTGCAGTATTGATCATAGTGTAAGTTGGTAAAATTATTGTGTCATAAAAGAAATCCACAATTAGGTCATTATTGTTGGCAATATCACCCCCGTGGGTTGCGCTTGGCTGGCCATATCACCAAAATGATCAGTAGAAATACAGGATTTTAAATAGTAATCCCTATCAGGTGGGTAGCATGTTGCTCAAATTGAACCTGAAAGAAAGTAAATGACCAAGCAAAGGAACCACCCACGTATCATATTATATACCCATTGATAGACGTCTGTCGTCCAATTCAGTTATTTCAACCTTGATGTTTTGAGCATGTTTTTCAATAGTTGTCTTAAAAAATAAAGTTAAATTGTGTATCTTCTCATATATAAAAATATGAAATTACTATATTTTTTTGTTTATGTGTTGATCTTATTTTCCATGAAGACACATCGTCATTACTACCTTTGATGCTGCATCCAATAGTCATATAGTTGTTATTGAAAATCTAAGAAATCACAAAAAAATATTTATATCATAAAACATCAATAACTTACTGCACATACTAATGCTCAAATTGATGCTATGGTAATTTTTAGATATAGTAAAGGGTTTAGATTTGTGGGTGATTTTTTTTATTTGGTACAGGCAGTTTCAGATATTTCACGCTGATTTTTTCTATGAAAAGCTTCATCATAATTGCTCTTTTTTATTTGAGATATCCACAATGTTGGTAATCAAATATAAATGTTTATTAGTAGACAATTTGATCCAACACAAATATCTCAACAACCCCTTTATTATTTACATCCACGATTTTTCGTTCAGATTCTGGAATCTCGGTATCTCAAAATTGCATAACATTTGTGTTACGTTCGCATTTCCTTTTCTAAAACATGGAGGAAATGTTTTTATTATATATGAAGAGGGAGTAATGAAAAGTAAAATTATGTACTATCATTCTATTATTCTTTCTGCTAATGTCAATAATCACCTTCAACCACTTTATTTGAATTAGGTTGGCAAAACAGCTTATAATAGCTAGGATTCCCGTTCTTTTGGTTCTTAAGCTCGCTATGTAATAATGATAAATATATACAATTCTTTCATTATTACGGTAATTTCACTCTTGTTTCAATCTCTTTAATCTCGAGGCCTCTCTACTAATTTCAATATTTTAATTATTATACTTGGATAAATAATCAACGACAATCTTATATTTCTGTTAACAATATGACTATCTCGAATGAAAAAGACAAAAAAAAAATAAAAGAGAACCAGTTGCGTACTGGAAACATAGAACAAAATTGCACTCGTCTGATACGTAAAAATTGTTTGCTATATATTACAGGTTATGATATTTTTATACACCCATTCTCCCTCTTTTTTCTAATGGTATCAACGTGATGACATGGCCTTAGCCCAAAATTTAAGTTCAGAACTTATGAACAAATACACATAGCATTATCTTATCTTCTGGAATTCTCTGAAAAATCTATGAAAATCTATGGATAATATTATAAAATATACTGGGAATCTATGGATAACATTATTAAATATACTAGAAATCTACACGAAACAACTGTTTATCTTGAAATGGCGAAGACTGGAAACCTGGAAAATTGTCAAAATTGAATATTTTCTGTAGATTTAGACAGTCAGCGGTTTGTTAAAGAGCTTCCGTCGAAAGAAGTGCTGTAGTGACAATTAAAGATTGATAAGCACTTTGCTAATTAAAAATATTTATATACAGCCACTCAGCAATCTTCGATCTGGTAGATTTACCAGTTACAATTCTCTAATGATAACAACATGAAGAACTCAGTACGATCCATAACAAAAAATAAACCTGAAATGCACCGTGTTCCTCAAAGTATATCATCGAGTTGAGCGTTACTATGTGCTTTAAGTTAAGAATTATTTGAGTTTCTTTTTTTGTTATATTTTCTAGTACCTTTAATAATGTTATGAATGTTGAATATTACAGCTAGAAGAGATCGACAGCGATGAGTCATCTGGTCAAAAATACTTGTCAAAATTATGGAGAATAAGATAAAGGAGATTAGCCAAAATATTAGAACCATTAAAAGTGGATATAAATTAACCACAATCTTTTTGAAAATCAAAAAATTGGCCATTGAAATGAAAGCATTTGATTTTCACTAAATACGAATCAATCCTATCCATCAATGGTAATTTGATTCGAGCAAAAAAGGTAAATCACAAAAACTGAAAGCTATATACTTTTATATGAATTATTTTAACTATATACGTTTATAGCAGCGAGAGTGTCAGCAGGGCCAGTAGCAAAAAAAACCCTTTGAGAAAACAAACTTCCATTGTTCTTTAAAATAGACGACGTTCGATTTATTTACGATACCAAAAAAGAAACTGATGCGGGAGAAAAAGAGATATAAGGCGGCAAATTACGAGAAGTACATAATATATTTGTATATGGTACTTATATCATCAATAAAGTACCATCATATATATAACATTACATAATAGCAGTAGTGGCAATCACGGTATATAGCGAAAATTCCATTTTATAGTTATTATTTGATATAACTTTTTGAATCTAGTATGTATCACAGACACTTAACGCTTTGGTGAGGCACCGCCTGCTATGCGCTTCAAAGCAATTATTGTGGACAACATAATAAATTCTTGCTACCTCATTCTTTATACTTATTCTTTTTTTTTCAAATGTTGCGCACTTTTAATCATTCCTTTGAGAAAATTCTGGAGTTGGCAAAAGATAATAAATTCAGTTAATATATGGAAAAGAATTCTGCTTTTTACTTCTATTTATAGTCTATTATATTAACAACCCATTATTTGAATTTGATAAATTCTTTCTTAATAGAATGATCCCTTCTAATTTTTTTTTCAATAATACAATAGTATCTGACAAAAATATATCTTGGTGGAAACTAATAATTATGAAGAAGATTATTGTCATTCCACTTTAAAACGCAAACACCACGTTCATTTTTATTTCCATCACACAATAGAACAACAAGTTCGCTTCTCTAATAATGATTATTATCTGTAGAACTTTGAAAAAAGCTAGCTTGTTCTCTCACTTCGATACCGATATATTATGATAATACCCAAAAGAGAAGATTTATCAGATAATTACTAGATTACTATCATTTGATATCTTACTCTGATACAGTTTTAAATCGATACATGGCTGCGTAAAATATCGGAGAGGAGGAAGGACTTTTTACGTTTTATTATAATGAAACAAGATAAAATAAGTAACAATTAGAAAAAAAAACTTTATTATCCGATTTATTGTTAAACACGATCTTTCCCGAGCAGTTTTCGAAAACAGATCGATCGAAACAAGGGAAGCCAGAAAAAGGGCACATGTTTATAGATTTGGTGAATATTACTTTTGACACATCATAAATTTTTTTTATAATACCGCATTGGGTACATATCGTAAAAAAAAAAAAAAAGATTTTCATAAATGACATTATAGTATAGAAAGAGAATAAATAGAACAACTAATAATTTGACAAAAGTTTTCCATGTGATATATAAATATATTGAACCTACATTAAATATTGACTTGCTATAAACAATATTTTCATGTCATATCTAGCCAGTCAATAAAATGAAGATTAAAAAATGGTGTGATATACAGCGATGATAGCACGAGAAGTTAGAAACGGAGATCACCTTTTGATAACTACGTAGCTAGCAAGCTACAGTCTATCTATTCCCATTATCAAATAATCGTCCTTTTCATTTATTAAAAATAACGAAAGAAAAAGCATTCATTCATGAGCTTCTACTAGGTAGAAAATACCAAAAATATTCAATCATAAACATACAATGAAAATAACACCAGTTTTTTTTTGTAAGAGTTAAAATGATTTATTTGAAATAAAGACTAAGTAATAAAATAATAGAATAAGGAGTATAATAAGTATATAATAAAAGAAACATTTACAAATAGAAAAGATATAATTGATATGGATGCAGGTGGTATGTTGGATAAGTAATGATGATGCATGCAAAAAGAAAATATTGAAAGTAAATTATAATGTTGTAAAGAAGTTAGAGATGGATAATAAATGGCTTGTATAATAGGAGATAATAATAATGTTGTTGTTTAGGCACCAGTGTTGGTAACATCGTAATGCATCGTTACCATATGACCGTGACGTTGAATGCTCATTGGGTCAACAAAGTTTCCAATAGTATCAGCATGCTTGTTGTTGCGCATAGGATCGTGAAGATATCGGTCGTTGGAAGAAGAGGGTGCGAATTCACTGAAAATGGAACCAGCGCGAGAGTTGGTAGGGGACCCAGCACTGGATGGAGAAGTATCACCCTTGGTAGAAGAGTTGGAGGATTTGTAACCACTGAAGAATTTGGAGATAGAGAAGGACATTGTTGTTATTATGAAAATGTGGTGTATATAAACTTTTAAAAAGCGTAAAGAAGTAGCTGTAATTGATTGATTGTAATGAAGAATGGAAGGGGGGAAATGTTCAAGAAGTATCCTATTTATATAGTTTATTTTTTTTTCTCTCATAAACGGTTATCCGATAAGGCGCTAATAAGCGCCCTGTCCTCGGATCGACGGTTTGCCGAAATGTATGATTTGGTTCTGAGATTGTTTTTGTCATTGAAAGAACGGAATATTCCGATAATATGTATAACTCCCTCCCCCCAACTTTTATTTAATCATCGTTATTTAATCTATATATATTTTTTATTACAAAGCATAAGGTGGTTTTTTTTTTAGTCAAGAGGGTAATATGAGATCTAACACGATACAATAAAAAGAAGAGAATGGAAGCTTGATAGGTTGTTATCTCCTGACAAATTCAAGATAAAAGAAAGAAAAAAAGTGTCATCATCAGTACAAAAAAATTTTCCTAAAAAAGTGATCCGATCCCGATTATGATTGCGTGACACCAGCCGCAAAAACGTTTGTTTTCATTCTCCGAGTAATTTTTCGTTAACCGGTTAAGGGTTTATACGACAAAAGAGGCAAAAATTGAGATAAGAAGGAAAGATACTAGATGCAAATGTCAATGACAACATGCAATTGATGAACTTTCATTCTTTTTCTAAAGGGAAAGGCAACACAATAACGATAATAAGCATACTAGTAAGTCAAACATACTGATTTACTATATAGTTTTATGATATGATATTAATTATGAATAATAATAATAATAATAATAAAATGTTTGAAAAAAATCAATACACATGAACACAGCCCCAAAAAAGAGCATGGTTTAATAATAATATTAGCCGGTCTATAGTTCTATGAGCTTCGATACACGACAGTTTTATATGACACACGAACAAATAAAGGAATCTGACTCCTCCCGAGGAAGGAAAATATGAATAATAAAGAATTAAAGAAGTCAATGATCCGACTTCTGTGAGGTGAAACCATATGATTCTAAAAAAAAAAAAAAAGATCGCAGCATTGACCACTTTTTTTATGTAATATTTTAATTGGCTGAACATATTTTTAGTAACCAAAATAGGTCAAAAAGGAAACCAAGTTATTTTAATCGGATATTTAAAAAACTTTTTTTTTTTATGTCTGATGTTTCATTTCATATCGATAAATATGATTATAATGGTAATAGACTTCATCTTCACATGCGCTGAATTATGTCAATAGCCGAACAGCGCTTATTTGGGTAGCTATCAATATATCAACTCCATCAAAATATTTCCATAAATAGAAGTATATTTTATGGAAAAAGCTGGGTATATACATCTTGCATAATTTTTTTTTCGTATACGATTATACATATTTTACTACGATTATAAATGGATTCAACACTATAAAATACATTTTTTAATTAATTTATATAAAACAAATTTTAAATGGAACATTACATATACTTCTTTAGAAAAAAAGCTATCAGGTATAGGCAAAATTATTATTGTCTGTGAAATTGAATTGAGAAGTCGTTAAAAACTTTATTATATCATATGTACTATCATCAAGGTTAAAATGTAATCCATTGACTAGGGAACGAAATGTAGTACAGAGAAAACCACTTTTTATATATATATATTTGCCTTAGATTATAATTGAATGATGGCACATCATGTTTTTGTTCATCTGATCAGACAAAACAAAGTGAAGGAGAGAATCATATGGATTGTACAACATTTGTATAATCATTTAACCTATAACTTATTAACCTTTGATGTACTATTATGTCTCTTGACCGTTGATAAAAAATAAAAAATTGAGCAATGACGTGGATCCATGATACCACGATAAACAAGATTATATTTTTTTTTTAAAAAAAAAGGATTGGATATTTCTCTTTAAAAATTGTATCACCATTATCCAATAGTTAGCGATGATCTAGTGATACGATAAAAAGAATGAACAATCTCAACAGCTTTGTGTTATAATATACATACCATGTCATATAATACATTATCATTAGATAGTAAAAGTATCTATGAAGTTATCTATACTACCTCATTGTTTTATTCAATCGCCATCTATAATTTTGTTTTATTTGAAACAAATCATAGTAAACTTTCTCATTTAGATTTCTTTCAAACAAATATATAATGAAACAGTTATATTATTATACCCTCTCCCCTTTTCTTCTATGGAGAAGAAAAAATAAAAGAAGGTTTATCGAAATGCCGTACTTTCGGCAACTTTAGATAATTCAACATTATGGGGAGTTTACGTCCGGCTAAACTGCTTAGCGGTCAATGTGTACAATCACCCCCCTCCTTCTTTTTTTTCATGTTGACCATGATCGATCACATGCTGCAATGTATGACCACGATATTGTGGTATGTAATGGTTCTATGTGTGCGTCCATATCACAGCTTTGTTCTGATCCATGTCGATTTTTCCTCTCCAATAAACCGATGCCACAAACAATCTTAATGTCATATTTTTACCGTCGTCATTGATTTAAATGATATTGACCTGTACCATTTTATGTCTTTTTACAAACTATTTCATCATTATGAGTGCTCACTATTATTCTCTTATTACGCGTTGTTTGAAGTTTGAAAGCTAACGGTATTACCCGCATCTCATCAAAAAAAAAAATAGATATTTGCAAAAACAACATGTCGTATATACAAAAATAAGAATAATCCCTTTTGAATTATTCATAAAAACCTTAAGTATTAGTAACAATCTTACCTACTTATTATTTCATTCAAACACGGATCAATAGAATAGTATACAATTATATTATAATTATTATTCTTAACCAATCGTAAACTATTAGAAAAACTATTGCAAGTTTATATACATTCTCCTTGATATGCTCTAGATAAAATTACTACATTTATTATGGGTAGATGCTAGTCTATTACTTTATTATATTGACTAATGTGTAGATGGTTTACCAGCTATGTTTTTTATTCTTTTATAATACATATCATCAATCAGCTTTTTCTTGGTTTACACTTGGTGCTTTATATATCTCTAAAGTTGTTTATTTTTATCGTTTATATTTGGAACAAAGTGATCCCGATATTGAATAAGCGTTTCTTTCCGCTGCTTACTACCCTGGTCTAAACTGTTAATAATAAGAATACATATGTCCCGACCCAAGGTTTTACAACTTTATAAAAGCAAATGTACTCGTGGTAGAGTCTTTTTTTTTTTTAGAAATTCGAGAAAGATAGCAGTACATAGTTTATTGCTAAAACATTATATTAAATTTGAGTGAGTATGATCAATAAGAAAGTCCTACTATCCAACAGTATGTGCTTTCAAATAATATTTGATTTTTTCATACTATAGACATAGTACAAGTCGCCCTTACACCGACCCTTTTAAAAAAAAAGTTAACAAATACATAATTAAACATGACTGGTCCTCAGTAGATTAAGAAATAAAACATGTTCCTGCATCAAAAGGATAATTCACA
This sequence comes from Phascolomyces articulosus, assembly GCA_025677815.1. Classification (NCBI taxonomy): domain Eukaryota; kingdom Fungi; phylum Mucoromycota; class Mucoromycetes; order Mucorales; family Lichtheimiaceae; genus Phascolomyces; species Phascolomyces articulosus. Next base: position 1,697,230 of record JAIXMP010000003.1, on the reverse strand, counting down.
AGATGTAAATCATTGTTCGTGCTCAAAACGTAAAAGCGACGGCTCTATTAAGAGGACAGTATAGAGTATTTCATAAATAGCAGCAATTGATCCATCAGCAAGCATGTAGGCTCATCAAATATCGTTTATCAAAGTCTTATCTATGGTCAAAATGTTACTTTGATGTGCCACGAAAATACTTCAATATCTGCAAGAGAACATGATAGAATAACTTGACTTCGTACTTGTTATTGGTAATTTATTACTGTAAATAGTTGATTATATATTATATAACATGGATTTCATAAATGTTTAATATTCCTCTCTTGGTTATATATAAGAATATCGATAAATAGGTGAAGCATATAAGAAACAAAAAATGAAGACAATTGTTAAATTAAAAAGAAACCACATGCTATGTATGGCTTAACTCGAGAAAGTTTTGTTCAGCGCATTATAGGAAATAAGTTAATTTGAATTAATAAATATTCATTGTTAAATATAGGTGGTCAATATTTGGTTATTTTTATCAAAAAAGCCTGTCTGTTGGAAAAAAAAATAAAACCTTGGATATAAAACTACAACTTCTGAAAACATGTGTTACAAATTTTTTCTATCCAATGTTCCTTCATACTGTAATAATATAATAAAATATAATGAGGAAATTGACTACAATCTGGATGGAAGGGATGGAAAAAAAGTAAAGTTCTTTTATTACCTAAGTCATTTTTAGTATTTTTTTTTTTGTTACATCCTTCATGATGGGACGTTACAAATAACTAAAGTTATTAGACAAGCTTTGATATATAATATACATAATCAACCTCTAAATTATCCTGAATATTTTTCATTATTGAAAAGACAAAAGTATTCGAAATATATACAAAAAACATGCATATCCAAAAGATACTTAAAAAAAGGTATTTGAAAAGTATTCGAGATAAATTCAAATTTGGGGTATTTTGCACATACGGGCGTTTGAATATTTTTTTCTGGAGTGATTTGCTACCCGGTATCCAAAACATATAACATTCATGCAGATGCAGTATACTGATTCATAATCAGAGCCTTCATGTGTAGTATTCTTCTCATATCCAATCTATGCTCAATAATAATATCTATCTATACTACGTACCCTATGTTAAAAATTTGACCATCATACGTAAAATGTAAAAAACAACAACAACAACATTCAATTTACGTATCACTGATGTTTCTACTGTTATATACTTTGTCATTTTAATTCTATGAAGACAAAATACAATATATAAACACTTACTACGTAATAATATTACTTGTAACTACACTTTCACTTTTACAAATATTATTATATTTACTGCACTTACGATGCTTTGATTTATTTTCTTTTGTTTAGTCTACATTCTTGCATTGATTCAGTTGGATCGATTATTTACTATATTTTATTACTATTATTTAACCATCCTACTGGTCAGAATACTTTGTTCAGAACTCGTACCAATAGTTTCAAGAAAGTGGATAAGGAACAGCATGAATGAGTAAAAAATGAGTAATTATCAAGGCCCATAATAATAGAATCTAGTATTTTTGTTACAGTAACTTTTTTTTTGATATGCCAATATATTATAACTGCTCTCAGTAATAAAAAGTAATTACTATATTAATACACTGTCATCAGAATAATGGAGAAACCTGATTGTCCTAATTTGGTCTCTACCGTTCCTTAGCCCAAAACAATTTTATTTTATTCCTCTCCAAATTCAGTAAAACTCCACTTTCAAGAAGGCCCCTTTTCATAATGAGAGCTTTCTAGCAACGTATGAGTTTCAATATAATCAACACGCTAATGATGATTGGATCAACATATTAGTAAGAGGTATCATCATGTAGTATAATTTCAGGATGTAATAATAAGCTCTTGTTGATGCTACTTTTACTATCGCTGTTTGTACCTACGCTTTAATCCTCAAAAATCTAGAACCATCGTCTTAAACCCTTTTCAACCAAAACGAAACATCATCGTGACTGGTCACTTTTATTGTATATCCAATAAGTAATATGTATATATCGTGTTAGAACAAAAAAGACCATTTGAGAAAAAGGAAAAGGATCCGAAAATTCCAAGTCATATATATACACCTAAAAAAAACTGCAATGGGAACAACTAGATTTGCTAATTGAGTATTTTTGGAGAAGTAGAAGTGAAAGTAAAGAATATAATAACCGAGAATCAGATTATCTCAAAATGGATTCGTATGAGATGCATATACAGGATATACAGCAGTATTTTTTTAATGAATAAACAGACCCAATTGACTAAAATGGTAATCGCTTTGTCAAAGCACCATTATACGTCGTTTGATCCTGTATCTCTTTAAATATATAGCCAGTGTCTAACCTCATACAGATCACATATCTCCTCCTCTTTCAAATCGTCAAGAAAGTCCAATAATACAATCATTATTAAGAAAATGAGTTTAAATATATACTTTATTTTTATATATGATTTGATTTTTATCCAATAAATGAAGGAAGAAAAAAAAAGTACCTGAAACTGTTGATGCAAATACCTACACAAGTCATCATCCAGATTCGTTGTCCTTATCCCGTCATTCTTTCTTGATCCATATTCACATACCATTGAATCGAACAACACTCTTCGAAAAAAATAAATAAATAAATAAATAAAAAAAGCCATGATAACACATGTCTTGTTCCATTATCATCATCATCATTATCATCACCATCATCATCATCCAATCCATGTTCGATCCGTTATCCTCTTTCCCCTTTCCAATATAAGTAAATATAACCGTCATACCTGTTCGGGAAAGCCATAAGAAAGGAAAATATTTTATCAGCATCATGCATCTTATTGAACACACCCCGGTTTCCAATGAAAACATTTTTTTTCCCACATGTGCCCCTTTCGATGATCGAAAAATTGTGTCTACGTACCATTGTTATCATCTTCATTTTTCATCATGATAATGCTATTGATTGACTGTAAGTTTTCATCCAATCCTTCCGGTTGACCCCTGGTATTGCCATGTTTCTCCAAATTTACTGTAACATCTACAGAAAATCATGGTCCTTATACACACGTATTGGAATGATCATGCTTGAAGGTCGAGTGATGCACATTGTAATATGCTAGCATGAGGCCAGAATTGTTGTTGTTGTTGTTTTTCGCGGCTGCTGTTCACTTGATAGTCTAGACCGATAAATAAATAAAAAAAGATGAGCCATTTTCCATGGATACTATGAAAACTGTTTCATCCTGCAACAAATAGAAAAAAGGGGCCCCGACTTTGAAAGAAAGAAAAAGATATATAGTTATATACCCAAAAGTTGATAGCCCAAATTGCAAGTGGATTAGACTTCCTACTATAATGATGACGCGTCCCAGTGTTAGTTGACAAAAGTGAAGATTGAGATGACCAAGTCTCTTTTGAATCGGTTGTCAAGTTTGGTCAAGAAAAAAAAATATATTACGCGTGTATATTTGCTATCGCAACAGGATATTTGGTTTCATAACAGGATAAGTGGAAGGGTATCAACTGAATAGATGGCCATGACGGATGGGATCGGATCGAACGATTGGGAATTGAATCAAGGTTAAGTAATGACCGTGTGTATATTTATGTATGTATGTATGTATCAAAGAGAGTTTATATGCAAAAAGAAAGAGAAGAGTGAATGGCGTGTGTACCTATTTTTGTGCCTCTAAATGATATCATGGGTGTCGGCGTTTCAATATACGAAGGACCCACGATGATTTAATCAAAAAAAAAAAAACCATCTTTCTACTACGGCGATCATATTGTTTTTTTAATAAATGATGATCACATAGTAGTCATTATCATTTATATATAATAATAATAATAATAATAATAATAATAATAATACAATCTTATTCATATAATAAATCCATTAAGAATGCAAAAGAATAATGATAAATCGCTGTTACGTAATATTGTGTGTTATGTTTGCGTGTGTTTTTGCAACTCAATCAATAATATAATGAAGTATAGGAAAAAAAAACATCGTGAAAAAACCCCCTTCACGGTGTTTTTTTTTTCTTTCATACCAAGCCCATATGCTTGTATATAATATACTTTTGACTTTATTAATAATAAAAGATCATGTTTCTTTGCTCCGTTCTTCCACCTTCCAATTATTAGTTACAAGTAACAAGACTAAGAAAACTACCCTGAACTATACGAATTTCATTATTATTATCACAAATGAAAAAGAGATGATTATTTTCTTAAGGTGGCTTAGGATTTAATACAACAGGCACATCAATCATCACAACAGTTGAACTGTTGTAGAGCATAGATGCAAACCAATAAGCCCTGTTTTCTTTTTGAATAAAGATCAACCATCCAATATCTCAACTTTATAACCATGGCCCGTGCACTCGGAGTCATTCCGATAAGGTTGATCAAGTACAAACAGTCATTATTAAAATGAATTAATTATTTCAAACATATAAAAAAAAATACCAACAGAGTCATGTTTTTTTAAGTTTGATGTTTATTAAAACGAGGAAAACCCACCCTATCCCTCAGTAGGTTGACCCAACTGCACTATGTCAGAAGACCCAAATGTTTTTGATGTACAGAAGGAAAAATTGAATGACTAAAGGAATACTATTGTGAATGACTAGCCTACTGTGAATGACTTGAATGACCTGAAGAACGTAAAGGAATTGACTATATTAAAGAGCTTGAAATACACGAGGACGCAAAGAACTTGAGGACGCAAAAGATAGGTCACATGTTTCAAAAGGGAAGAATCTGGTCTAGAAATATTTAATAAACATGGATAATATTAGTCTATTAGTACAGTAAAACCATTGTTGTCGTTTCGTTTTACCATTTCACCAAACAATTTAATTTGCTTTGCATCAACAATTCCAGATTTATCGACATAATTCCACTATTGGTTCGAATCGTCGTCGTAAATCGATTATCCACATAATTCCATTATTCGTTTAAATCGTCATCGTACATGAATTATCCATTTAAATCAACTATATATGCTGTCGTCCGGTCGCATACTCCTACATAACCTCTTTGCCTCAGTTACTGACCAACAGCCTACACTTTGTCAAATGGTTACCCAAAAGACCCAATAGAAAGGTTTCTTCGCCTAAACCCGCAATCCAACTGCAGCCGCGGCCATGAGCGACACCTCCATACGGATGCTGGAATTGATGGTCGACCACTATACGTTAAAAAAGCCATTTTTTCTCCCTTCGACATTTTTTAGACACGGAAAAAAAATTCAATGTCTTATGCCATTAAGAAAAAAAATGACCAATTTAACCCATAGTTCAGTACACCTGGATTACGAATTCAAACGGCTCCTTCAAAAAGAAGCACCCTCCACAAAGGAAGAGCAAAGGGTCGATAAATCAGCTGCTTTCTATCATTTTTTTGTTTTTTTATACGTGATCCATCCTTCTTTCAAATGGTCTGCCATGCTCTGATTCAGATCGTTGGGTGCCCTTTGTTTACCTATTTATTTTTAAATATAAAATACAAGAAGAATCAAATGTCAACCAAGATCTCATTCTTCGCTTTACATTTTAACAAGACAAATATATATATAAGATAAATTTATATACCATAAACTATACAACAAGGGAAGAACCAGCTGTGTTTAATAGCTGTAAGAGAAGCTTGCAAAGAAGAAAGACCTATGATATAATATAATATAATGGCATATGGTGTTAGAGATTCAATGTCATTTTTTAACGGCATATCAATAAACAATAACAATGTAGGTATGATTATATATTGAAAAAAGCGGGAAATATATTGAATCACTTCCACCAGTACATAAGATCAGATCAATAAAAGCCAGACTGTACTTACATTATCAACATATACGCGCTTCGCTTGAATAATAAGACAATAAAATTTGTTCCACGCCATTCGATTGTTTTGTCCATACATAACAGGAGTAGCCATCTTTGCAGCAGTCGTTAGCATCAACAGGAGAAGATTTCATCGGTGCACAATCGGAATCCATTCAGTTTCATACTAGAAAATTCGCAAAAGAGTATAAGCTGATGAACAGATAACAATTCAATATGTAAAAAATGTAGTAAAGAAGAAAGAGAAACTTACAGATATAATCGCTCGATATATTGGTTGCTAACCGTACAGATCAACTGAGACCCCGTTTCATTTGGCATAAAAATACTCAGTAAGACCATCATGACACATAAAGACAATCGTTCACCTTGGAAACCATGCTTAAATACATATGTTTGTCAATTGTTCTTCTTTTATAATAAACTGATTATAGTTCAAAGAAACAGAAAAAAAACATACCCGCAAAACAGGGGCGTATCATGATTAAGAATCGTCAACTTGAGAAACGGCATAACCTACTATATATATTTATATACAACGTATATTAGTTTAATTGCTCATATATAAAGTTTCTTTTAGTAATGAAATAGTTATAATTGAAATACATACAGACAGAACGGGAGCAGATGGGCTATCAATGTTATGAATTCATATTGATTTTTTTTTTTGTTGTTGGCTATGGCACTCGAAATTTCACCTATTATTTTAACAAAGAGAAAAAGGTAAAAGTATTTTATGCATGGACAACTCTCTTCCTTCGCGTCCCTCTTTTGTTTTCGTCCCCCTCTTTTATTGGTTTCATCCCCTTCTCACATGGCTTTTTCGCCCGAGCACTTTTTTCTTGCTGGTGTGGTGGAAGGCTACCAGGTAAAATGGTAGCACTGCCTCGACAGTTTTTGTCATGAACGGACATAGCATTTTGAGTCAGCTACAAAGACTCATGGGCGACCGAAAGCTGTTTTCGAACACTTGGTTGTACTAACTGCACAAGCGGGATGACTATGGATAGTCAAATTACTCCCAGGGAATGCGAGTTCTGTGGAATGCAGAGACGTATGGCTATCGCACTGTTAGCCTCCAAAATGTGCATTTAGTTGATCAAAGGAAATCAACGTCCTTCCAGAGTACACAATAAGGACAATTCTACCAAGATTATACAGACTGTTGTGAACACATGCAAGTACTATACCCTGGCCAGTTCCTAAGTCTGACTTCTTCCTTGCATGCGAATGGTTACTGACCACAATCTTGGGTGTGCCGAAAGGGGAACAGAAGGCCGCACCTTAACCTCAGCTAAACCAACTGTCGTCTCCTCGGCTCCGTTGGATTGTCAAAAAGACGCGCCATATCCAGTGGGACCTGGCACCAACAAGAACTCAGGCCCCTTGAACCAAGTACAGGAGTCGAACCCGTCACCGTATGTACCAAAACTACATAGACTTGGCTAATACGAAAAGCAGAGCATAGGCTTGACCAAAAGGGAAAGAAATGGTATCGACTAGAAAAAGAAAACATTGGAACCCTGAATGCTTTGGAAACAATATAGCGGCATTCATTTCGAAATGACTTGAGAAGATCCAAATAGAAGAATGAACTTAAAAAAATAAGTTTGAGAATACTAAAAATAAAGAATATAATATAAAAAAGAATGCATAAGCAAAATGAAGATATGGAATGGTAACGAAAAAAAAGTATTGGAGGAAAAGTTTGAGAGAATAAAGAAGGTTGATTAAATAAATCAGTAAAAAAAAGCAATTAAGGCCATTCAATGCCAAGAGAGGAGCATTGAAAGACTGAGTAACGATTTCAAAGGTACCTTAAAACAGCATGAAGTTTCATGTAACTTGAAAACAAATGGAAACCAGAATTGTTAACTGAATTAAAAAAAATGTTTGGTTAATTAGTTCAGTGAAAAAGCAAAACTAGATTAAAATAAAGTTATCCATTGTCAAGAGAGGATCATTGAAAACGTCGTAAAGATTTCAAAAGTACCTTTTTCATTAGCAACTTGAAGTTTCATTTTTGTAGAAGAAAAAGTGTGTGTCTATTGGGTTGAGAGAAGAATGCTGACCTAAAGTTCGGTGAGAGTTACTGCGGCTTCAAAAATAGCAAAAACTGATGACGTTTAAGTCCCGTAGTTACTACTGCTCAACATTTTGTTTCCAAGCATAAAGCACAATTACCTGTGCATATCATTTCAACATGCTTTTATCATGAACTGGAGAAAAAAAAAATTTTATTATGGTTGCCGTGTCAAGAAGCGAAACCTTTTATACTGCTGTATAATTCAACTATTTTATGAACTATATCATCTACTACTGTCCCAATATAACCACCGTTCTTGATCATTCCTTCTGAAACTATCGTTCCTCTGCTACCATAATAAGATACTAAATGTCTATTAAAAAATAATATTACCTTCCATCACACAATAATAATAATCCATTTCAATATCTTACAAAAGGGTTTTTTATTAGCAACTCTATTTAACACCTTAGAAAAATAATATTCAAAAAATATTCATCATAGATACAAAAAAAAAAATTACATGTTCAACTTCAAATATATTTTGAATATATCCTAAATATTTTTCATTGTTAAAAAGGCAAAAATATTCGAGAAAAATTCAAATTTAGGGTATTTTGCACATACTGTGGTATGGATAAGAAGTAAAATAGAGACAAGAGAAAAGAGTCAAAGAAGTCTTGTGAGAACCAATGTATATTTATTCTGATAATCAAGATGATAATTATTTCTAGTTTTACAAGTACAGTATTTATATGTTTTCTTATCCATGCCACTTGATAGTTGATCATGGTAGTTTGTTATTATTAAAGTTTGTTTGGAATGTCGATATGATACAAGTATTCATAGAGAGAATGTTAAAGTATATTCATTATAAAGATACATCGGTAAGAATGTTAGATTTGACGATGAGCATCGTATAAAATAAGAATGTGGTGTCATATTATGTTATTCTTTGTAAGATAAAGAATGTGATGATTTTGGAATGTAAAAGAGGGGAGCAACCGATCATTAGTGATTTTAGTATTATTATATGAGAAGAAGTGTAGATATGTCAAAATATCTCACTTGTCACGTAATTCGTAAACCCCATCTTGATTCCCAAGAAAACACTTGGTCATCCCAAGCCCTTGTCTACTTTCATGGCTTTCAGGTTCAATATAACACATATGACAACTAAATCGGGAACGGAACGTTTTATTATGAACCAGTTCTTGGACACCAACAACATCACCAGTCATGAACATTGCATGAACTTTGAAATGAAGAAAAGTGCCATCAGAACATGACATATCAACGCCGTATTTTTGAAGCATATCTAATTCCTTGTATAAAGGGTCCAAGAAATTGTCCAATCTACCCGTTGCAAGTTTGACTGGAATGATCTACGACTCCTAATTTGATGTAAATATATGCTTAGTAGTCTATTTGATCTGGACAAATGGGAGAACAATGAATGAATTTATAAGATTTACCTTGGCTATTGTTCCTGGTAGTAGTGGTGGTGTTCACATCGAGACTACTCCCTACTTGGTCTTCCAAACTATCGTATACAATTTTGGCAGCTATTCTTCTGCTTTTGGCACATGTAAAGTTCTTGATGTTCATGGTTTGTTTCTTGATACGCGTTAATTCTATTTCAACACATTTTTCTTCGTACGCGTCGTTGAAGTCATTCAAAGATGATTGTTTCCAATATGTAGAATAAGCTCTGGGAAATTTTGAATGCTATACCGCTGATTCCCCAACATTGCTATTGAGTCAAAATTACAATTAATTCTAGCCCGAATCTTTGTTGGATTGTCTCTAGTGACATTGTAATATGTGCAATAGATACACTTGCAGTTCATGTAATTGTTTTGGAATCAAAGTAAAAAAAAACACTAACCTATATGCCCAGATACTAATTCTATAACTTACCTTTCTTCTTGCCCTGTTGTAGATACTTCGTTTCTCGAATGAGCTCCTTGTTTTTATTTTTGGGCACTCGAATATTATCCCATTTGGTAGAGATTAATCCGTGTGCAATCCAATTGTTGTCGCATTGATCAATTGGAGTATGTGGTGATGTCGTAGAAACCATTTGGATAAATCTTTTCATCACAATTTCCTTCTGCTGGCTATTTGCTTCTTTGAGAGCTTTCCATGATGTATAAAACTTTTTTTATCTGCCAACAGTGTCTTCATAAAGTTAATGGATGCACTTAGATGCTGCCCCAATCCAGCCATCTTCGTTTTCATCAGTTGTTTGTCATTCTTGTATAACACCATTAATGCGTTATATATATCTTTTTTCGCACCAGGTCGTTTAGTTCCATCACTTTTTTCTTGGTTGCTCAACGAATTCTGGAGGTATGTCCTTACGAATAAGCGATCAGTTGATTGTTCCTCAGACATTAAATCGTCGAATGATCCTTGTCTTTGGTTACTAATCAGCAAATCGAACTTTTTGTCAATGCGATCAACGATATCGTAAATAGACTTAACACTTTGTTCTAATCGTTCCACTCTTTCACAAAACTTCTTGTACTTCCACTGCCCCTTTTGGAACAGCTCGAAAATTCACAATTTTTTTTTTGTGATGTACTCGTTTCAAATATATTTTGGCTGCTACTTCTGCTTATCGTTTTGGTGAGTGTCAGTCGGCAGCTTGAAAGTTAATAAATAAATCATCAAGATTTTGTTTTTTGCACGTTCGTTCATATAATGAATATGTTGAAGGAAAACCAATACATTTTGGTGGTCGTGCTTTTGGCATTTTTTATGGTAAAGTTCGGTGGAGGTGTTAAATAGATTTTCCAAAATAGCAAGTATGCTGCGTAAATAGACCTTAGGACCACCAAAAGATTTCTAAATTAGGCTCCGCAAAACCCATTGCTCTATGCGCAGTGTAGGCTTTTCAAGATTCCCAGCGAAACGCTGCGTATGATGCGTGCGCTACATGTAGTCCTCTGCCAGTAGTACATTAATATACCTGCGTATTTTAATACGTAATCCCTTTCGTAAAGCCCCAATAATAAAATCCCATGTTATCCAATAAGATCATATCCAGCTTTCGTATTACGATATCTTCAACCATCTTCCGTCAAATCATGTCGATGTTATTTACTCCATGGAAAAGTTTTAATATCGTGTTTCGACTCATTATCTATATCCAAAATAATATCAAAAAGAAAGCCAAGAGCATGGATGATCAGAGGATGAACACAAAATAACACGGAGAAAATGCTGGATGTATATGTTATGACTGCCACAGCATAGATGGTCAAAATAGATACAAATCATGAATCACCTTAACAAGTGTTGCAAGGAGACGATGAAAACTACGAGCAGAATCCAAAGAATTTATGATGGATGATGATGGAAGCTTCATCAACAGGATCAGAACCAGTGGGGAACTTGAGCACAAAGACCAAAATCGGGGAATCATGGATGGATAGAGCAAGACCTTGTTGTTTGATTGATGAAATCGGTAATTTAAAATAAAAAGAGTAGGAATGGTAAAAAAAAAAAGTATATTTATATACAGATTACTCCCAAGTACATCGCTTGAGAGTGTATAGGATATAACACGTCATGTTCGAGTTTCACTGCACTTTGTTGAAAGAAGGATTTTATCAATTTTTAAGACTCGTTTTTGGGCTCTTTTATCCATTTTTCTCGTGTTGATTAATATATGGCTATTAATTACGACAATAGAAGATCAAGAGACTGCGCTTGAGTTGATGATCATCCATACACACGCTTTATTTAATGTGTGTCTACTTTACCCAATCTGTTTCTTGTTGTCTCTCTCTCTCTCTTTCACTTTCTACAGATTTCCTTTTTTAATTTCTTTTTTACACTCTATTATTATTCTATTTATCTTATTAAAAAAAAGCTCTATTTACAAAACTCGATGCTATTTTCGACCACTTATTGAATATGCGGGTCACGTGTCTGTGAATGGCTTTTAATGATTTGACAGATTAATCCGATTTTTCCGATCTTTTCCCTTGAGGGTCCGTCAACACGAAAATCATCTGCTGGTTAACTATTAGTTCACATTAATATTGATCACCTTAAATCATAAGGATATAGGTGGATCTAATCGATAAAAAAAAGTGTAAAATCGGACGCTAATATCATTCCATAAATAAAAGTTAGTAAATTGAGTATATGTTTTACAAAATAAATAGTTGACATCCGACTGAAAAGCTGTTTCTGTCTATTTTTTTTATAGATGATCTTTCCTGTTTGTTGCCATGTCAAAATGGGTGGTTGTTATAAATAATGATAGACTCCGACCTTATTTATGCTAAACAATGAGTAATAAAGGCAAAGCCACCACGTCTCTCTCTTTTTTTTTTTTTTTACTTTTTTTTATATACATATAAACGCCAACTGTTTTAGACTATCATGACTTCTACTTCGTGTAAAACTATCCTTGCTTCTAAAGTTTCTGCCTCTTTCAGGTAATTATAATCATGGAATAGAACCATCTTAAAACAAAGAGCTATTGTATATATATATGGATTCTTTTCTTTTCCACCCTACCAACCAAAGATTCATCCATCTATATCTTTATGCGACCTCTTCCTCCTCCCTCTTTCTCTCTTTCTTTATCCAACATATAAATCTATATGTAAAAAAAATCCTACAGAGATCAAATCCATAAGGATATTCAAGAGCGTAAAATTCAACCCAAGCTTGTTGGTTTCTTGGCAAACGATGATCCTGCCGCCAAAAAATATGCCGAATGGACTGCAAAGACCTGTGCTGAAACTGGTTGTGGATTCGAGTTACGTAAAGTAGACAAACAAGATCTTGAAGAAAAGATCACCGAAGCCAATGAAGATAAGGCTGTCAATGGTATCATGGTGTATTACCCTGTCTTTGGTGGTAAACAGGTAAAGAGGAAGGAGAGACGCGTGTGTATGTGTCAAAACAATACAAGTTACAATAAGAATATTAAGGTTATATTTTTCCTTTTTGTGATTGATAAATAGGATGCCTATTTGCAAAACTGTGTGAGTGAACTCAAGGATGTTGAAGGTCTTTGTCACAAGTTTGTCCACAATGTATATCACAATGTTCGTTTTATGGATGAAGAAGAAACCATGAAGTGTATTATTCCATGTACACCATTAGCCATTGTTAAGGTAATTATTGAAGTGGTGGAATGGAATGGAAAAGATAAAAAGTTTTTTTTTTTTCTTAATCGCTGATCTTTGGTGTAACGACATAGATTCTCGAATACATTGGCGTTTACAATACCGTTATTACCTATGGTAATCGTCTTTATGGTCGTACTATTACTGTTGTCAATCGCAGTGAAATTGTAGGTCGTCCATTGGCAGCCATGTTGGCTAACGATGGTGCCAAAGTGTTTTCCGTTGATGTCAATGGTATTCAAGTATTTACCCGTGGTGATGGTATCAAGCTCAAGGCTCACAAGGTAGAAGATATTGATACTACTTTGGAACAAGTTGTTGCTCAATCCGATGTGGTGATTACTGGTGTTCCTTCACCCAACTACAAATTACCCACCAAGTTACTTAGAGATGGTGTAGTTGCTATCAACTTTTCTTCTTCCAAAAACTTTGAAGATGATGTGAAGACCAAGGCATCCATTTTCGTTCCTTCCGTTGGTAAAGTCACCGTTGCTATGCTTGAACGCAATTTGCTTCGTTTGACGGATTATCAAAATGATATTCGTGAAAAACCTGCAAAGTCCGGTTAATCAAAAAAAAAAAAAAGATCCAAATCCAAACCAACGCATACTATTTTACATAGATAGAAAAAAAAAGAATAAGCATATTTCCCTTTTCCCTCATCCTTTTGTCATTTTATTGTCATTATTTTATATTATTCACCACATACATACACATTTATATACTTTCGCACTTTCTCTCGTACACACGTCTTCACACACGTAACACAATATATTTATATATAAATAGTAGATCAAATAAGATTTTAAACATATTCATACTAAGCTAAAACGGTAACAAACCCTAAAACTTATTCCAATCTCATTTTATTAATCCATTTTAATTCAATATTTTTTTATCAATGAAAAAATAGACCCAACAAAGTAACTACATAATAATCAAGGGGAGATGTGCAAAGATAAAGTTGTAGAGGGAAGGAGAAAGAAGTACATTTTCTATCTTTTGCATAGAATTTCAACGGAGGGAATAGCAGCAATACAAGATGGATATGCACAATGTGTAAGTAATATTATTATATCCCACACTTTATTCTAATTTACCTAAAAAAAAAGGGTGGATTGTATTGTAACCATTAATAACGTGAGTGTGTGGATAATCACTTTTATCCCCTCCTTCCGAAAAACTGCTTAGTGATCTGCAAAAAAAAATGTCTGTTCTCTATTTTCTTTTTTTTTTTTTTTTTTTGAAATACCGTACCATAACGACAAGATCATGAACATATATGGTCCAAGGTCCAAAAATATTGGACTTGTTATTATCAAAGTACAATCATTCATGAGTATCATCTTTGTCATTATAAAAAATAAGACGAAAAAGACAGCTATGAGAAAAGGAATCTTCTTATTATCCATTTTCCCCACCATAAAAAGACACTTTGTTCTGTAAACCTCTCTATAGGGGAGGAAGTTGAATCGGGCACTGGAACCGGTCGTCGGTTCTGATACAGAGATTAGCTCCGCACATATTAAAGGTTCTTGTGTCTTTTATTTGTGATTTTCCTTAGTTTTTTACTCCATTTTCTATCACTTTTTTTTTTCCTTAAAAACAAAATAGCTTAAACAGCTACTTTATAAAAAAAGCTCCAAACTATTATTCTTTAATAGAACTAATAAGAAAAAAAACAGAGCCACGTTCAACATTTGGCTTCTCTTTTTTTTTTTTTTTCCTCCCCTTTCTCCTTCCTTCATTGAAAAGAAACTCAAACCATAATGCCTCGTCAATCGTATAATGGTGGCGGTGGTACTACTGCATTCCGGTCTGTTTCGTCACTCTTTGGGGGTGCGATTCATCATGCTGCTCGGATAGCTTCACGTAGTCCTATCGAAATGGTCGTAACCGTTCTCATCCTTTCGTCATTTTGTTATTTCTACCTCTTTAACCTTGCACGTACTTCTGATATCTTTTCCGGTACAGTAACACGTTTATATCCAACATCTGTCTTTGCCTCACCATCCGACGCTGCATTTACCCAACTTGATCGTGGTGCCGAATTAACCGCTTCTCATCATCATGCTGTCAAGATTCAATTGAAACAAATGGCTATTTCTGACCCAAAACAACAAGCTTTGGATCCTCAAATTATTCAACAATTCCAGCACCTCATCAAGAATGAAATTCATGTCCCTGATAATACAAAGAAGCAATTCAATGTCGAAGATTTATGTTATCATCAAGATAATAGTGACATGTGTTTCTTTGAAAACGATAAAACCGATTCTTCTATTGTTCTTTCTTATGCTTTTAATGCAACTGGTGCTTATCGTCAACATTTAACGGATTTATGGGAACACAAAGTGGCTACCCTTGCTCCTGGCGATCTTGTCTCACTCTCTAATACAGGTCATCAGGAAAATGTGTTCTCGTGGCTCTTTATTATTCTTCGTAATGTTGTTTTCCGTATCAAAGAACTTTTGGATGTAAGTAATTGAATTGTATAGTGGTTCTTTTTCGTTTGTTCCAGCAGTGACTCATAATTTTTTAATAAATATTTATAGATGGCAGATAATGTCGATATCATGGTCATCTTGGCAGGTTATCTCATGATGATTGCCACTTTTGCTTCCTTGTTTATTAACATGCGATCCATGGGTTCTCGTTATACTCTTGGTAAAGATTTTATTATTATTATGTTTATACAAAAAGAGACTAGTATTTTTTTTAGAAAAAATAGTGAGAAACTAATTTGTTTTGGCACATATAATAGCCACCGCCGTTGTATTCAATGGTTTCGTTTCATTCATGCTTGCACTAGTTACTGTCAATGCTTTGAACGTGGATGTTTATCCTGTTGTCTTGGCGTAAGTATTTTCTACAAAAAGTTAAAAATAGAGAAATATATACGTTATTAACGATAAACAAATTGTTGGTCCGGGACTGGAATAATAATAATAATAATCTCAATCCATTATAGTGAAGCCATTCCGTTTCTCACCGTTACTATTGGATTTGAACGATCTATCAAGCTTACAAAGCGTGTTTTCCAATTGAGCAAGGAAACACCTATCGCCAAACAAGATATTCATAAGACTGTGGTTCGTGCTGTGGATTCTGTTGCTGCATCCATTACTCGTGATTGTTTAATGGAAATCGTAGTGCTTACAATTGGTGCCAAATCTGGTATTTCCGGTCTTCGCGAATTTTGTTTCTTAAGTGCGCTTTTGCTTGCTTATGATTTCATTGCCATGTTCACGTGTTATACCGCCATTTTAACTTTGAAACTTGAGGTAAATCAGATGCCAAATACCGGGCTGTTATTAAACCAATACCCGGGCTGTTTATATGTGTGCATGAATATGGAATCTTTTCATATGCTGTTTATTTTCTCCCCCCTTGTCTCTATTTGGATATAAGCCTTCTTTTATTTCCTCTCACATCCAATTTAACTAACAAATAATCATATATATAACAATGTATATATAGCTTACTCGTATCCGAGCTATAAATGGATCCTCTGCTGCTGTTGCCAAGAAGGGTGGCTCAGTTAAGAATACAGGTTATGTTCGTCGTACTGTTGTCAAGGTGTTGGATGTCAGTGATAATGAAGATGGCAAGGCTGACAACTTTATTATCGGTCGTCTCAAGTTGCTTATGGTAATTATTTTCTAATTATTTATTTTATTCCCTGTGATTCCAAAAAAAAACAATAACAAGTTTGACTAACTAAATTGGATGAATGATAATTTAGATTGCTGGTTTTATTGGCATGCATGTTTTCAAATTATGTTCTACTTTCCAATCCACCAATCCTCAAGTCAACACCACTGAACCTAGTGTCGCCGGCATTCTTCAACAACTTTTGCAACAGCACCAATCTTCCAAGCAAAACCATTTGCCATTGATTATTGAAGTTTTCCCTCCCTTGCCTTTCCATGTTGCTGAATCCGTTCGCAAGAGCATTATCCCTGAAGTGATTTCCCAACCTTTGGGTACCTTGTTGAGTGCTGCTGCTATTTATATCCAACATCCCGTTATTAGCAAACTCTTGTCGATTGCTTTATTTGTTTCTCTTTTCCTCAACACTTATTTGTTCAAGGTCGTTCGTCAACCTAAGCAACCCGAAGAAAAGCAACAAGCTCCTATCACCGTTGCTTCCCCTGTTGCTGCCCCTGTTGTCACTGAAAAGCCTGCCACTCCCGCTGTTGCCAAAACTGAAGCAGCTACTGTTGCACCACCTTCTTCTGATGTTGTACGATCCATTGATGAATGTCTTACATTGATCAAGACACCTGAAGCCTTGAATGATGAAGAAGTTGTTACACTTGTCCAAAAGGGTAAAATTCAACCTTATGCCTTGGAACGTACCTTGGGTGATTTCACTCGTGCTGTTCGTGTCCGTCGTTCCTTGATCTCTCGTGCTTCTGTTACAAAGACACTTGAACAAAGTTTATTGCCTATTGAAAACTATCATTACGAAAAAGTATTTGGTGCATGCTGTGAAAACGTCATTGGTTACATGCCTATCCCATTGGGTATTGCTGGTCCTATGATTATTGATGGTATCAACGTTCATATCCCCATGGCTACAACTGAAGGCTGTTTGGTTGCCTCTGCTGCTCGTGGTTGTAAAGCCATTAACCAAGGTGGTGGTGCTACTACCATTGTTACCAATGATATGATGGCTCGTGGTCCTTGTCTTAGCTTCCCAAGTATTGTGGGTGCAGGTGAATGTAAACGATGGGTCGAACAAGAAGGCAATGAAATTCTTACTGAAGCATTCAACTCTACGTCCCGATTTGCTCGTTTACGTAAACTCAAAGTTGCTTTGGCTGGTCGCTTAGTCTTTGTTCGTTTCTCTACTGCTACTGGTGATGCCATGGGCATGAACATGATTTCCAAGGGTTGTGAAAAGGCATTGGCTGTCATGCAAGAATATTTCCCTGATATGCAAATCATTTCTCTTTCTGGTAATTACTGTACTGACAAGAAGCCTGCTGCTATTAATTGGATTGAAGGTCGTGGTAAATCTGTTGTGGCCGAAGCTACCATTCCTGGTGAAACTGTTCAAAAAGTTCTCAAGACCACTGTGGCTGCCATGTGTGAACTTAATGTCAATAAAAATTTGATTGGTTCAGCTATGGCTGGTTCCGTGGGTGGTTTCAATGCTCAAGCTGCTAATCTTTTGACAGCTATTTATTTGGCTGCCGGTCAAGATCCTGCTCAAAATGTTGAAAGTTCCAACTGTATGACTTTGATGGAACCTGTTAACGATGGTCAAGATTTACGTATTTCATGTACCATGCCTAGTATTGAAGTCGGAACCGTTGGTGGTGGTACCATTTTGCCTCCTCAACAAGCTGTTTTAGATATGTTGGGTGTACGTGGTCCTCATCCAACTAACCCTGGTGATAATGCTAGACGTTTGGCTCGTATCATTTGTGCTGCAGTCATGGCTGGTGAATTATCCTTGTGTGCTGCATTGGCAGCTGGTCATTTGGTAAAGGCTCACATGGCTCATAACCGTGCTAATGCTACTCCTGCTCCTACACCTGTTCCTGGTTCTTGTATTAAGTCCTAAATTATAATAATCCAATCCAATCCATACATATTTACAAACAATAATAATAATTTTCCTCACATTCACACACTTTGTTTTTTTATATATTTTCTCTCTCTCACTTACCCAACCCACACTATCTAAATCCATCATCTCATTTGCTATTTTTGTGTTTTTTTCTTCAATTTCTTTAAAATAAAAGAATAAAGTATTTCTAATATATTATTAATAATAATAATAACAATAATAATAATTTGAGAACATAGTATATTAATTAGAGATATGTATATATAATATGAGTGAGTGGGTGTGTTGCGTGCAAATGGTTGTGAATGTGGAAAAAAATATGCTTGGTTTTCTTTTTTTTAGTGGTTGTTGGTGGGGTAACAAATGAAATACATGTAATAGGGAGATAAGAAAGTAAAAGAAATAGAGAGATTTTGCTTTACATGACTATACAATCATCCTTTGCTTCATCAGGACGACCATTGGTAGGTCGGGTATGTTTAAGTCTTTGTTTTGGTTTATTCTTGCCAGCCTTTTTCAATTCTGCCAAACGTTGGATAGCGCGTCTATTTTGTTGCGAAGCAGCACGCATATACCATTTCTTTGCATCCTCCAAGTTCTGCCTTACACCAATACCTGTTTCTGTATAATAACCCACTGCATATTCCGCCTTGGCATATCCTCGATCTGCTGCTTTCCTTGCCCATAAATAAGCTTCTGAATCACTTTGTTTCAAAATCCCTTCCGCGCCCGTCAAATACCATCCTGAAAGTGACAATTCCGATTCCAAATGTCCTTGTTCTGCTGCCTTTGAATACCAAGCAATGGATCGTCTTGGATCAATAGGACAATTCAAAAATCCATTTTCATATGCTAACCCAAGCTTGAATTGAGAAGGAGCATAACCATATTGTGCTGCTTGAGTAAATAATTCTCTTGAATAATCCACATCGGCGATCACAGAAGGAATACCGTCCTTTTCATAAGCCAAACCCAATTCATGGAAAGCATGCGGTAAATCTTGATCAGCATGTTGGGTGGCACGTTTCAACCAAGAGATGCCTTCACGTGGATTTTTCGATTGGCCCAACAATCCCTTGAGTAATATCATGCCCAACTTATACATGGCCGAAGGATCGCCCAAGTTTGCAGCTTTTCGATAATATTGAATAGCGTGGCCTTTGTCTTTTTTCGTGCCTGCTCCTACTTCGTAACAGACAGCCACTCGATAATTACATCCAGCATGATTTTGTTTGGCACCTTGCATAAATAAGGAATACCCCTTATCTGCGTCCTTTTTTAATCCCATATTATTATCCTCATGCATATATTTCATGGCCAAGAAATATTGTGCCTCGGCATAACCTGATTTTCCAATTCCAGAAGTGTTGGCCAATTTCTTGACGGTCTTGTAAGCTTCCGTAGTTAATGCTTCACGAATATGAGCTTTGCGTTTAGGATCCTTTTCATTTCGACACACATGGGGGACGGCTTCCAAAATATACTTTGCCATATCCAATAATTGTTGAGGGTTGTTGGATGTTTTGGCTTCACGTCGAAATTTGTTGAGATTTTCTAATGTAGGTGGTGGGAATTGACTTTCTTTGGGTCGCCTTCCAGCTGTACTGGCTGCTAACAAGGAACTATCTGGCAAATAAACTTCATTATCGGCCACCATACCAACATGATAACTATTTCTCCAGGGATGGCCACCTCCTCCTTGTTGTAACGGTGGTAATTGCATGAATTGTTGTTGCTGTTGAGGAGGAAATGGAGGTAATTGATGTGGCTGCGGTTGTTGCATAGGAGGAGGGGGACCACCGTTTCCACCATCATAAAAACTTTGTGGACGATGATACATATAAGCTGGATCAAGTCCTACAGGAACAGGTTGATAAAATTGTTGTTGTTGTTGATTGGGTGGCGGTGGTCCAGGTGGTCCAGGTGGTGGTAATTGAAAATGCTGTTGCTGAAGATGTTGAGGAGGAGGCATAGACATAGGAGGAGGGCCATGAGGATGAAGTGTTTGTAATTGTTGAGGTAAAGGTCTTGTTGGGTGAGGTGCCATCATGGATGTTGGAGGTGGAGGAGGTGGGCCTTGTTGTTGAGATGATGGTGGATGCGGTCCCATACCATTATGCATATGAGAATGCTGTGGTGGCTCAGGTGGTGGACCAGGATTCATCATACGAGGAGAAGAAGAAGGTGTAGGAACATTGATTTGCGGTGGAACTAATCTTGGGGAAGAAGTAGGAGTGCCACGGTTACTATTATTATTAGTGTTGTTATTATTTGTTGACAAAGGAGGCTGTGTTTGCTGTGCTTGCTGTTTTTGTTGTTGTTTTTGTTGTTGTTGTTGTTCCAAAGAAGGTGGTGTTACCGCTGTATTGGCAGTAGATTGAGATTGTGGTGTTGGACTACGAGAATGAGGAGTACTAGCTGTAGTAGGATCTGTAGTAATCAATGAAGGATCATTAATTGAAAGTGATTCCATGGATGGCAATTGAATGTCGTCTTTAGGTGGTTGTTGTTCAGTAGGAGTAGTAGTAGTATTAGTTGTTGGAGAAGTGGTAGAAGGAGAAGAAAGAGAAGGGATAGACTGAGGCTGATTATCCATGGTGTTGTTACTATTATTATTATTACTATTGTTGCTAATATCGTTTTTTAGGTCGTCAGCAGGTGAAATAGGTGGTTGAGCCGGCTTGGTGGCCATTGTGTATTTTAATAATAATGATTTATTATATATTTATTAAAGAAATTATTATACTATTTTTTTTAGTGTGATTTATATATATATATATATATATATGAGTGTGATGATGATGATATTAAGTATAGTGTATCAAGTATATATAAAAGTTAAGTAGTGATGAACCTTTTTGGACGTTAAAAAAAAGTGAAGGAAAAAAAAAAAAAAAAGAGTAGAAAACCCAAAAAATTAAAAATAAAATCATGAATTTAAAACAACCCCTTTTTTTATATATTTTGCCTTTAAAGTTATCAACTCTCTTCTTTTTTCATTACGACCCAAACAAAGTGATGACGACTTTATTATATATTTCTTGAATGAATACATCGGAAATACGGACCCATTATATTCTGTGACAGGGTCCATCTTTATATAATTTTTATCAACTGCGACCATTTTATATAGCAGTGATATAAAACTTAATAATAAATCCCATGTTATTTGTTTTAAGTAATAATAAGAAAGCTTTTTTTTTCGGAACCGACATCGGTTTTTTTTTTTTTCTTGTGTTTCTTGTTTCTTTTTTTAACTTTTTAACTTGATATATCCAATTCAATGCCTACGGTTACATTACCTACACCTGCTGATAAAAGTATTGTTCGAAAAGCATTACCCAATGCAGTAACGTATATTTGATTTCTCATGAAAAAAGAAATAATCCATCCTTTTGGATGCTGAGCAAAAATGAAGGATTTTGAGTTTGACGATTTGTTTATTATTTCTTCTTATTATGATGAAAATATATAATAATAGTCGATTTATACAGCAGCAGTGGCTCGACTCGTGATAGCTTTTCCTGATCCGGAAGTATGGTCGCACACTGGCGTGTGGGGTGCCGCCACGCTATGTAAAGAAAATGGTTCTTATTATATACGTATAATTGATATTGAGGTTCTTGACATTTTCTTTTGATTGATTATGTCCATTCTATCATAGAGCAGCTAATCATGATATATAATAATAATAATAATAGAATCATACGGGTATTTTATGGGAACACGAATTATATCAAGATTTTGATTTTGTTCAAGAAGCTGGGTTTTTTTATACTTTTGATACCGATGTAATTATTATTTTTTATCATCAACCCTATGGTAATAATTAAACTCAATTATATGTGTTATAGGACTATATTGCAGGATTAGAGTTTGTAGAGGAAGAAGAAGGCGAAACGTTTTACAAAAAATTGGTTCACCGAGAATCCATTCAATTGAAAGGTATTTGTATCGATATTTTTTCCCATTCCCTCACATTCTACTTAATAAACAAACAAATAACGCATTATTATTATTATTATTATTATTTAGCAGCAGCAGCTAATAAACAACAACAACAACCTAAACAACATGCATGGCGAGATAAATTACGAAAAAAACGGATCGACAAAGGATTGATTGGATCACCTGCGGACTTTCGGTATATAAACAGGGACAAATGACGAAATATAAATGTAATAATACTAATTTATATGTAATTTATCAAAAAAAACAGACATACAGGTCATATTGGATTTACGCAAGAGAAAGGATTTACTGTTGAAGGAGAAAGTGGTGATATTATTGGCCAATTGAAATCACTTGGCATTACGGCTCAAGAGATTGAACAGAATAAAGGATTTATTCAAGAGTTTATGTCAAAATATGATCAAGAGCAACAACCGGTAGAACAAAAACCATCCAGTTTCTTATCACCAAGTAGCAGTAGTAAAGGAATACAACAACAACGTGGTAGACCTAGAGCACCTTCTTCACCATTACCACCAGCACCTCAATCCAATGTTTATAATAGAGAACAATATCAAAAATCGCCAACACCACCTCCACCACCATTATCACAACAAGGTAAGAAAAAAATATGCTCTTGTTTTCTTGTTGTAAACTTGTTGGATCTTACATAATGATCTATTCAATATATTTATAGGTCGTAGAAAAGCCCCACCTCCACCTCCACCTAGACGTGCACGCGCTGCTACTCATTCATCAGTAACTCAACAACAGCAACCTATTTCTCCGTTACCTCCACCATTACCTTCGCGTCATCCACAACAGCAGCAACAGCAATCAATACCGCCACCACCTGCACCACCACCACCTCCATCTTTTGGTATTTCTAGCGCTCCTATTCCTCCACCGCCACCTCCTCATCCATCTTTATCTTCATCTGTACCTGTTGCGCCACCTCCGCTACCTCCATCATCCGCACCACCACCACCTGTCACAGCACCTCAATTACCTCCTGGAACAGCGACAGATGGACGTGCTGATTTAATGGCATCTATTCGACAAGCAGGTGGATTTGGCACATTGAAACAGGGTGGAAAATTACGTAATGCAGATCAACCTCCTCCTCCATCATCTCATCAATTATCCACGAGTGAACCCACTTCTTCTGGTGGTGGTATCACAAAGAAACCTGATTTAGCTTCCAGTTTAGCAGCTGCTATTCAACAACGTAAACAAGCCATGGGAAGCGATGATGAAGATGATACGGATGATGATGAGGAATGGGCGTGATCGTCTTGACATTTTATATAACAAAAGCAATATACTTTTGAGTAACGTAATACAGCATGTATTTCTTTATAAACCTTTTTTTCTTTTTCAATGATTGTTGTGTACAGCTGTAAAATAAAAATGAAGTAGTTGTTTTATCTATATTTCAAAGAAAACATTTATTATCATTAGCCATCCATTTTCTGATAGGATAGGTTTAGACCCTTAAAAATTACTCCGCCTAAAAAAGGATGGATAAAAAGATGGTCTAGGATTTTTAGAATAGGTATTCGTGTCATAACTGATAAAGGTTTTTAGTGTTTTTCCTAGGATGCACAATAAAATATATGGATATAAATAGAGAGTAAATACGGCGTAACAACACTGCCTTATCAGTAGTATATAATAATCAATAATGCATGTTCTTTTTATCGAAATTGCTTAAAAATATAATACTGGAACAAGTCGAGTTTTTTATATGAACAATAAACTTCAATTGGGAAGAAATGCTTATCAGTTATTTTGTTGGTATATACAGCAAGAGAAGATGCTTGTTTTTTTTATATCCATCATCTAAGTATATGGTTTCTTTTTCCTTTTTGTTAGATAAGACATCTTCATCATATATTAAAAAATTCCCTCTCCTCCATAAAAGTAACTCTTCTATCATTTTCAATCTCGACGTTTACTAGCAAAGTCCCCATACTATATAATGGTGGTATCAGTATGCGTATTTTCCTTCTTATTATGTACTAGTGAGTGTTTTCACTGGCTTTGTCCAAAACCTTATCTGAAATGGGTCTATAAATAGAGATATAACAACTTATACCCAAAGCATTAATGTTTACATTACTTCATTAAACCTTGTCATTCAATATACGTACATGCTTGCACAAAAAAAAGACATTTAAAATACCATACTGTAGATTAATTGTACTTGTGAGATTTGTAGTATTTTTATTGCAAACAATATAAGCATGTTTAGATTTAGGGGAAAAGGGGAATGGATTTCTTCTGCATATTTATCATTATAATGCAATCTTATCCAAATATTCTGTGCTTACGCTTACACAGGTGCTCTTATAATATAAAATTTAGGTCGCTCAAAGGAGCCCACTTCTGGTGAATAATGTACAATTTAAAGTTAATAAGCCAAACGTCAGCCTAGATTTTTAAAACGAAAAAATAATTTGATATATAGTAGCTAGAACTGTAAAGTACAATACTCCCTTCTCAACTTTTGTCTACGTTTTCATCAAGACGCCAAACTTCTTTTTATAAATTATCCTCTCATAAACAACAATAATCACAAACAACAGTGGCAATAATATTCTTGGAATAATTACTATCACAATCATACCTCGCTTATTGCAGCCTCCAAAATTGCAATATCTTAACACCTTTTACAGCAAATTCCCGGGATTTATCTATTATGAATACTACTATTTAATACTCTTTTTTCTCAAAATCTCGTCCTTTATAACTAAATTTTGATTATTTTGGACATGGAAGAAACGGGACTGGCTGCACATATAACTAAAAGAGATTGTTTATTCGAGAACCTCATCATCATCTAGAAAACAGAAAATTGAAATAAATCTCCACACAGTGACATATACCTTACTAAATAATAAATACTCTCCCTCTCTCGTTTTACACTTTTTTTCGTACTCTCTCGCACTGAAAAAGATGCACATGTACATGTTAATACACACACACACATATATATATATATATTATATCTTTTATAATCATGTGGTGCTTCAACAACTCCATCTAACCGCAAGCGCGATAACAGCATTTCAAAATTTTATAAATGAGGACATTTTATATAGGTAGTCAGCTGGAAAGTTTACATATGTACCGTGGATTCAATTTTTTTGAACTCTTGCTTTCATTTTATCCGGTATGACAATCAAAAAACCGATACTACCAAATAAAGCGAATGGAAAAAATACTGCGCAAGGGGTAACAGAAAAAAGCATGGTACTCTCCTAACCATCATTTCACGAGTATTTTGTCAAACTGGTATACTCGAAAGCACGTTGTATATAGAACAAATATCATTATTGATTGCCTTGGTTGAGTAAAGAAAAAAGGTACAATTCAAACATGCTAAGGAATGCCAGAAATATTTCCCACGATTACGGTCACATAAAGAATTTGAAACAGCTGCTAATGAATGAAAGGGACAATTTAAGAGTGTAGAAGTGGGAAGATGGCTTAAATAATCTATATAATCTGACGTTAAAATTTTATGTGTGAATAGCAATTGTGGCAGATAATTATTTATTTATCATGTTTGGAAAGGATCATATACATCATACTGCAAATAGCACTTGGGTCATTGATACGAAAAAGATGAAGTGGGTTTGTTCTATCAACGCGGTATCACAATCACTATCAACAGTACTGGATTATCATCGTTATTGTAAGGAAAAACCGAAAAGAGACGGACCTGCCAAGAAACCAAAAATTGCTGGTGTCGTTGTTGGTGTAACAGTTGGTGTGGTACGTGATTGCTTAGCTACATTGTAATGGATATATAGCTATTTTTCTCCCAATATATGATATACTTATCAAACTTATGCCCTACATATTATATTATTATAATATTTTGGGAACTATTGCTGTTATAGGCGTGGTGTTATTTTTGAGAAGAAAATTTCGTTTCTCAAACATAAGAAGAAAATCGAAGTGTATATCAACAGTAACAACAATGAGATCAGAGGAGCTGAAGAAGAATCTTCAACGGCTTTGGACAGAAACAACTCTTAGGGTGAAGATACAAGAAGTATCGCGTCATCTAACCCTCCACCTCCTTATCCTATGCATAAAGCGGACTCAACAATCAAAAATGATGAGATTCGACATATACAAGGAGGTGATGGTGGTACCTAATATGGCAATAATCATTGTGGCTCGAAAATATGATAGTAGGTGTCATCAGAACTGATTTTATTAAAAAAGCAATATATTGCTATAGCTACTCTGCTCGAAAATAAACATAACACTTAATTTCGTTTATTTATCGAAAATGTTGATATAACCCTATGGCCTTACTCCAATTTAACAATAACACAACTTGGAATTTTCTAATACTTATTATGTAATAGATTACATGTTCTAATTATACCAGATCAAGAGATATAATAGAGTACCTAGAATATGCAAGCACAATGATGACTTTAAGTGGCATAGCTGCTGCAATAAAAAACTATTTATATTTAACATATCGTTGTGTTTTGGTAACGAATGTTGTATTTATCCATCTTCAAACAATAATAATAAGCACGGTTATAAGATAGATATGACCATAAATTCTATCACTATTATACCACCACCACCTTTTCTTATTTTTATATGTTGTGTTCTTGGAGTGCTATAATAGTTTATGGCTCACATTTGCAAAGGGATTTTTAATAATGTGACAAACTTTCACCACCACCAGGTTTATAATATAAATTTATTCTACTTGCTCCAACAGATCATGATTTTTCCTTCTCGGTATACGTCAAAAATGGCATCTATTTTGTTTATTTCCTGTAATGTTATGCAAGTAAGTTTTGGAGAAATATTTAATTTTAGAAACAGGTTTTCTGAACAAACTTACCAACACCAAAGAATAATCGCATCAAGCTGGTATCTCCAACATATCCAAGCTAAGTATTAGCCAAAAGTCACAATAGAAATAATGGATATGTATAATAATCATGATGGCGATTATTTAGGATAATGTTGATCATGGAATTTTCAAGTCATCAATTTTTGTTTATATTGTATATACTTACATTAACAAACTCCTCCGAAATTGATTCCTCTATTTCATTTTTATACGTATAACTTTAGAATTATATCCTTTATGTTGATTGCCTTATTAAACAGCTTATCACCTTTTTATATTTACTCTGCATTTTCTATGTTGTCATCAAATTCTCTTATTCTTTTTCAGTGTTCATTGATACCTCTTCCGCCAGTTCTGCATTTAAAAAAGCGTACACACACACATTCTCTCTCTCTCTCTCTCTCTCTCTCTCTCTCTCTCTCTCTCTCTCTCTCTCTCTGACCGTCTGGCTTTTTTTACGCGTCTTT
Organism: Phascolomyces articulosus; assembly: GCA_025677815.1. Classification (NCBI taxonomy): domain Eukaryota; kingdom Fungi; phylum Mucoromycota; class Mucoromycetes; order Mucorales; family Lichtheimiaceae; genus Phascolomyces; species Phascolomyces articulosus. The sequence goes on along the minus strand of JAIXMP010000003.1, from coordinate 1,669,313 downwards.
CGATCTCTGTCTCTTTGAATTGTTTAATAAGTTTATTAGCAGTTGTTTCAAAAACTATTCTCAGTCGTGATGGTGAAAGATATTGGTGACATTGTTGAAAGTACGTTTGTGTTGTTGAATTGTATGTTTTTTCGCTACATAAGGATTTGAACCCATCCAAATAGATATACATTAGAAGTAATTACTGTTATTACCACTCTTATTATATATTATTATGCTCAAAACTTAGTATGGTGCACTTTTTTTAGTTGTTGTTTCTATACAAGAATCCGAAAAAGGTAGTGAAAGAGGTATGTGAGAAAAGAAATCATATACGTCACATGATTAGCATGATTTGAAGAAGTGTATTTTCACTACGAAATATCTTTGTATATTAAAAATCCCCAATTTTGCTAATTTAAACTAAAGACTTTTAGTATCTTCCTGTAGATTTCTAAAGTTTAAAGATTTCTAGAAGTTGTTTAGTGAATTTCAGTGATTCTAATCCATAGTACTACTCATAGTAAACCAAAAATGATGCTTACTACACCAACAATATCCTTACGTTTTACAAAAGAAAGGAGAATATAAAAGAGTTATTGGCTGGTATGATCAAGTGTCCACTTTTCTTTTATTATACACAGTATTCTTATTGTAGTTCGAAATAAAAGGCCATGAATTTGTATATTTGGAAATAAGAGTACGTGGAAATACGCGTGTGCTCACACGATACCATGAACGAAAAATAAACGCACGAGGGCTCAGCATAATAACAAATAATATATGGGTTAGTAGAGGGGAAAATGGGCGGATAATTGAAACTTAATCCTACACCCAGAATGTGAACTTAAAAACCATATGTTTCTTTTGTGCTATCTGTAGTATATAATCTCTAGGTGTTTAAACAACAACAACATATGCCTATACAAATAATAGTACCTGACAGTTATTTTTTCCTATTCTTTAGTAGTTAGTATGCATTTATGAACCATCATCGTTTATTTTGTTTATTTTTTTTTGTCAAAAAGAATCGATCGTTGTAGAATTAAATTTTCCTTTGATGCAACAAGACCATTTTAGAGAAATGGCTCCATTAAACATCATCCAAGCTAAACCAAATGTGAAATGAGTAACAGCCCTCAAATGAGTCGGAATAGAAACAAAAGAAAGTTGGGTATCTTCGGGCGATTAACCAATTTTGCATGACAACCCGAGTATTTTTGCTTTACTATAAAAAAACCAGGGTTACATATTTATAAGCAGGCCTCTTCACCTAAACCCGTTTTTTTTTCAGCTCGACCATTGTTTAGAATCATCCCCCTATCATCCCTTATTTATAATAAACATTGAAGCATATATATAAAGTGAGAAGGTGAAAGAAGGGATTCATCCTTGTATGCCTATCCACATGGATTATAAAAGTCACATGGCTAAATGCAGAATTATTTGTATTTGTGTCAAGAGTAATAAATAAACATGTTAGTAATGTTATTATCTATTGACCTCTTTTTTCACCAATGCTAAATCAGTGGGAATACTATATCCTATTACATAATCCATTATAATAAATAAAAAAGTAACATCATTAGTATATATCAATACATATTCACCTTGAATAATACTATATATCGAATTGTTTTCCTTATTCTGTACATTCAAACCAGATGTATGATTTTTGGGAAAAAATATGTTTGGTGAACCATGTGAAAGACCCAACACTGACATATATAGCGAGAGTGAGAGAGATAAAAAGTACAAGGTGTAGATATAGCAGGTACAATTCGATTTCAAATATTTACAATAAAGGAAAAAAACAATGATTCAAGTATATCTGTAGATTATACTGTTTTAAAAAAAAAGTTGATTAGAAGAAGAATAAAAAGGGTCAATAGTTATCAAGCTCGAGTTTATTTTAAAGATAATAAAAAATTTGTTTGATTGCGGTGAGTTAATGAAATTTTTTTATTATCAACGGAGACACAAGCTTTACTAATAATAATGAAGAAACGTTTTCCAAAACCTCTATCTATACTTTTTTTTCATTCATAACAAAATTTGTATGCAAATGTATACAATAAACTGCTTATAGACTATCCCAATATATTAAACGATATAATAGATCCTATAATTGAAAATACAACCTTCTGGTTATAGTTTGTGTGGGAATAACGATTTGTTTCCTTAAATCTGAAAAAAAAATGGAGTGAGAGAGGGAATAATGCTATATAGTAAGTTTACTTGTCGAATTCCAGCCCACCCAAAAGAAAAGATGACTATTTATGGATAACTGGGAGGCGGAGAAGGGTCTCACTTCAGTTCAGGGACGGAAAAAAAAAGTTGGATAGGATGACCAAGAAAGCTTAAAGTTTCCTATTTAAGTCCAATGCATCGGCTTCTTGCGTGACCTGGAATAATCCGGTATCACCATCTTCGTTTGTTCTTATCTGTTTTTGACTTATTCACCCCCACTTTCTACTCTTAATTTTACTGACATCCCCCCAAAAAAAGCACTAAGTTATTTAACATGGTTTTTTTTTATCAATTTCGGGATGGTATCCAATCAAATCAAAAGAATCCATACAGTAGTTGACAATGTATAGAACATTTAGTGGACACACATCGTCGTCGTCATTATGGACTGTGAGAATATAAAAATATCGAAAGTTTACTGCAAGTAAAATGAGTTTACACTATTTCTTTTTCTTTTATTCATTTTTTTTTGTTGCTGCTTGTTGTAAACAACAAAAAACTACTTCTTTATAAAAGACACAAATTTTTTCAGCAGGCTTCTATCAAGCTTTTCAACAAGTTTTTTTGTACAACTTTTTGTACGGGTGGGTGGGTAATCGATTTCAACAGCAACAAACAAAATGTCAGCAAATGCACCAGAGAATGGCGCCATTCCTCCTCCACAACAACATGAAGCTAGTATTCATAATGCAAGTGGTTTTGAATCATCCGACCATGTGGTAACAACAGTAAAAATGGAAGAAAACCACCATCCATATGCTAGTTCTGTCGATGATAAAAAGCAAAACAATTTGATGATGAATCAAAATCATATTGATTCTCAACCATTTGATGAGGATGAAAAATTGGGTGCAGAAGAATATGAACCAGAAGAAGGCAAAAAGAAAAAGAAGTTTAATTATTCTGAATTTTATGGTCGTCATCGTCGATGGTTTCAGTATGTATTATTTCTTTTCTTATAAATATTAACAAGGATCAACTAAGAAAAAAAAAACAACGGCTTTTACAAATGTATTAACGAAAAACGAGATATTTTTTTTACTTTTGTTGTATTTTCCATTACTACACATCTTTATCTATATAGTTTAGCCATGTTCCTTATCTTTACGGGTTATCTTGCTGCAGCATTTGCTTTACAAGTACCTAAAGGTTACAACCAAGAGAACTTGGTACTGGGTTTGATCTACGCCTTTGTTACACTTTATCTTCTATTTCAACATGTCCCCATATCGCTTGTGGTGAACCCATTCCTTGCTACCGTGGGATTTTTGGGTAAACCAATCATGAAGCTTAGGCGACGTATTCGAAATATGCTTTATTTTGGTGGTGTGTTGATCATTATCATTGTTGTTGTTTTCGCTATGCCTGAGACAGAAAATGCAAACCGTGTTCAACGCTTAATCGGATTTGTCGGATTACTTTTCTTTCTTGGTGGTACTTTTGCATCCTCCAAGGTAAAAAAAAACATTTTCTAAATTCATCGTCAGTTTCATAATCCAAGATAGAAATAATAATGATTATGGTATTAAATGAAAAATGGTTTCTCTCTCACTTTAACCATTAGAATCATCGAAAAATCAATTGGAATACTGTCGCTGGTGGAATTTTGCTTCAATTTGTTTTGGGATTATTTGTTTTCAAAACATCGGCAGGTCACGATCTTTTCCAATGGATTGCTGTATTTGCTGAAGGTTTCTTAAGTAAAGCATGGCATGGAACATCATTTGTCTTTGGTGAAGATGTTGCTAATTCTGGCATGTTCTTTATGAGCGTTGTTCCCGTTGTTATTTTCTTTGCTGCCGTTGTTCAGATGCTTTACTATGTCAATGCATTACCATGGATATTGTCACACGCAGCGCGTATATTCATTAGGGTCTTGGGCGTTTCTGGTGCTGAAGCAGTTGTTGCTGTTGGATCGGTAATGAACCAAGCTATAATATAGCATTCTATTTTTTTTTTTACTTATCATCTCTATTTTTTTTTTTAAAAAAACCCATTCATACATCCAGTGTTTCCTTGGTCAAACAGAAGCACCATTACTTGTTCGACCTGTCATTGCTACTATGACCAAAGCTGAGATCCATCAAGTCATGACCTGTGGTTTTGCCACCATTTCTGGTAGTGTCTTATTCGCCTATATTTCCATGGGCGTATCAGGTCAAGCATTGATCACCTCATCTATCATGTCCATACCCTGTTCATTGGCCATTTCCAAACTGCGTTATCCAGAAACCGAGGAGCCAGTGACCAGAAAAGATGCAGCGGTGGAACGCGATACTGAATCCTATAATTTGCTTCATGCAGCAAGTACAGGTGCTGGTCTTGGTATGACCATTGCCTTATTGATTGTTGCCAACTTGATTGCTATTCTTGCCCTTTTGTATTCTGTCAATGCCTTTTTGACTTGGCTTGGTAATTTCTTGACGATTCAAAATTTGACATTGGAATTTATTACGGGGTACCTCTTTGTTCCTTTGGCTTGGTTTATTGGAGCCGATACTCAGGATTTAGTCCCTGTTGGTCGTTTGATGGCACTCAAGATTTGGGCAAATGAATTTGTTGCTTATAATGAAATGCAAACTGTATATCTTGAAACACTCACTTATCGATCACGTCTTATTAGCACTTATGCTTTATGTGGTTTCGCAAACTTTAGTTCAAGTATGTCTATATTTTTATTTCATTTTTTATGGGCGTCTGTGGGAGAGTGGGTCCTAATGGTGAACTAAATTTATTTTCAAAATTTAATAGTCGGTATTCAGCTTGGTGGTCTTGGTGCTATTGCTCCCAAGAGAACTGGTGAAATTGCAGAGATGGCGATTTCTGCTTTGATTTGTGGTAGTATTTGCACTTGGGTTTCTGCTTGTTTTGCAGGGATGCTTTTATAAATCAGTAATTCTATTGGAAATTCTCTAATTTATATGTATATAAATATATACCTATACATACGACTATTCCTCCATTCCCCCCTTTCACTTTTCATTCTTATATGTATATTTCCTCCTCTCTCCCCCTCTAAGTGTTATTAATAATAGTAATAAAATGTAGTAATATATAATAATGTTTTTGCGTAAAAAAACCACATATCATGCATCTTTCCAACAAGCAATTTTTTTTTCAAAAAAAAAGTTGATCATCCAATCCAAATCCAAATAACATTCGTTCTTCTCATATAATAACAAGTTCCTATAAGAAACCCAAGAAAAGTAGAATTTTATAATGAATCAAAAATGATAAAAAAAGATATGTATTTACAATTAGATAGGTAATATGCGAAATAGCGTCATGTATGTTGCGTGCGTAATGTGTAATAGATGGTTTTGTGTTGAATAATGAGGGATTTTTAGTTTTCTTTAATATAATCGCCCTTTGTCAAATCAGCCTCATAAGCTTCCAAAACAACTTTACACAAGTCATTTAAATTATCGAGACCTGTTGTTAAAGCTTCAATAGCGGATGTTTTGTCTAAAAAGTAATAGAAAAGAGAGGTTAATTGGATCCTATTTCTGGAACCCTTTCATATTTTCTAATCACAAAAAAAAATAAAGTATGTTACCTGTTGTTTGAATACGCATATGCATTTTTGCTTCTGAAGGATGAGGAATTGAATAACCACAAAAGTCAACTTCGGCACTATATAAAAAAATAAATGATGATTTTTTTGGTTACTACATAAGAAAGGGATATTGTTCTTTGACCACGTAAAATAAATTGAAACTGAGTTTTACTTTTTGTTTATCATGTGTCGAAGAGAATTGCCCAATGTGTGATCTTCTTCCTTAAAACTAAATGTCATTGCAGTTTTATCATTGTCTGCGCCAGCGACCTGATAATAATAATGAAAAAGAAAAGGATCAGTATACATTATTACTCAATGATCATCTTGTGTGTGTTTAAACACACTCCCTTTGAAGAAAACAAGAGACTTACAATGTCGAGTTTATCAACAGGTCCAAAATCACTTTCATTATCAGAAGCTTCGGCCATCTCTTCATCGGCAATGGTATCCTCGTGTTGACTGCTAGTGGACATGGCGTCTTCGTTGGCTGACATTATGATATAGCTTTGTTCAAGCAAAAAAAAAAAAAAAGGCAGGAAAAACAGGTTCAAGCGGTATTGAATATACAAAATATGAATTTCCAACTTTTCGTGACGGCTCAAACTGGCAGGTGGGTGGCTGAAGAATAATTTCAAAGGAGGATGCATGATTAAATTGCCAAATTTCAGGGTCCTATCAAGAAAAATAATATAGATCATAGATGATAGGACCGGAAATAAAACATATATCCAGCAGTCAAAACAAATGGTAATCATGATTTGCAAACTATTATTGTTCAGAATTTGATTTCTGTATAGTTATGTGTGGGGATTATAACACCCTGTTCTGCAATAAACAAAATTAGCTGCTACCAGGCAACCTGAATTACTTAATGCACAAGGAAAAAAGATTAGAATTTGAAACAAAAGGAGAATGCTTTTCATTCTTGAACCGAAACGAGTGACTACCATGTTGTAGTATGTACAGATTCCTCTGCAGGAAACCATGGATACTTTGGATACCTTAAAGCCAAGGCATCAACAAGCACTTTGAGAAACATATTTTGATTCCAAGGGTCTTTCAAGGATATTCATCCCGTGATTGAGTGTCTTAACGAAAATAACATTATGGTCAGAATATATGAAGATGGACCTAAAAGTCCAGTTTATAGTCCTAACAATTGAGCAACAATCTAAACTTATCCGATATAACAAACCATCATATATGCAACTCGAAAGGCTTGGATTATCAACATGTTTCATATTATTCACCATAAATCGTCTTATATGGTACATGAGCTCTTAACTAGGTCGATATTTTTACTTTTTTTTTGCAATTTTTTTATTCCACAAATTCTTGAAAAGTAACATCTGAATAATAAAAGTAATAAGAAAATTTACATAAATACTGACAATAAATGAACAGAAAGCACTTAAAGTGACCTATTTTTAAACGTTCTCTTATACTGCATTACCATTTTCTCTATAGTGCATCATCGTTACTTGTCTTTTGAAAGCTGTTGAGCTTAAAAAAGGTCCTTAAAAGAATTTTTACCCACAACTTGCCTCAGTAAAGTGGAGCTCAACACTATCGGGATTAAAACCAAAATATGAACACCTTGTTTCTAAATTCTGGATGTCGGTTTAGATCGGCCACTTTTCTACATTTTTTTACTGCAGTAAAGTGTTACGGAGCCAGAAAGGATTAATTCTGTGATTTAAAGACTGGTGTTGATATAGCTTCCTTCATTGGAGGTCGAGGAAATTTTCAGTAAGAGAGTTACGGTACATTTATTATTATTATTATTATATAATTTACATATATATAAAATATAATCCATAATATTTAAGCATATAAATAAAATGAAAACGATAAGAAATAAATAAATAACATACAGAGGGTTATCAATGAATAGACTGTAGAAGGAAAGAGAAAAGGGAAGGATATACGTTTAGAATTGAGGTCTGTTAGGACGTGCAACGAAACGAGCTTTGAATAACGGTGGCAAGACTGTAATGCCACCATCACGATAAGCATCAAGGTCAGGTATTTCTCCACTAGCTGGTGGTTTCAAATCACAATCAGCAAATACACGCGTTAAAATATTGAACATTTGGACCTCGGCCTATTTTCCCAAAAAAAAAAAGGTTTATCACCAAGGGTTAGAAATTCTTGTTTGTTTTTGTAAAAAAAAAAAAAAAAAAAAGCTTGTATCCCACATAAAAATAGTCAAGTTTTTTAGAGACTTACAAGATGAATACCAGGGCAAGTTCGACGACCCCAACCAAAGAGGAAATGATCGCGGTTTTCAAGTTTACCATTAGCACAGGATTGCATGGTACGCGTATTATTCAAGAAACGTTCAGGTTTAAACTTTGTGGGTTCTGGGTAAAGATCAGGGTTATATTGCATGGTAAGAGTAGTTGGTAAAACACTGGCACCCTTTGGGAACAAGTAGCCTTTATAGTAAACTATATATAAAAAAATAACCAGTAGTATATACATATTATTAGTTTTCCTTCTTTCGTTTTTTCATAAATATATCATATAAATATGTATATGAGAACTAGACGTACTGTCTTGTTCGAGAACATGGAAGAATGTAAAATGACCAAGAGGTTTGAATCGAAGTGCTTCTTTTTGGACAGAAATAAGATATGGAAATTCTTCACGGTCAGCAAACACTGGACGACGATTGTTCTTTTGGATAAACGTATCAATTTCATTTTGAATCTTGATACAAATTTCAGGATGGTGTAATAAAATGGCAAAAATCCATGTAATGGACATAGAGCTTGTATCTGTCGCGCCTGTAATGACATCGCCTATATATATATATGTAGATTATTATTGTTAGTATAAATATGTGGTTGACCTATCAAACCAAATATATATATATCAATAATATATTTACCGGCTGTCACCAAAAGATCTTCATCATCCAATCCAAGTTCTTGTTGCTGATCACGTAAACGTTTAAACAAATTATCTTGATCTGAATTATAAGCTATGTCAAGTAACTTGGCAATCAATGGATCTCGCTTTTCACTGATCCACTTTCTGAACATTTTATCACGACGTAAGATAACATCCAAAAACTTGAGTACAGGTAAAAATCCACCTAAGTCATTTTGAACACCACCAATGACTAAACCTTCTTCAATAAATTCAATTATTTGATGCAACAGTGGGTCCTCGGAAGAGGCGACACGTGTTGCAAAACCAGTTTGCAAGGCATAATTTAAAGAAGTACGTTGCAAAAAAGCCACAGGATTGATACCTTCCCCATCACTAGCAGCAGAAAGATCGATAAGCTCTTGAATTAATTGAACGCTTTCACGTTCAAGAATAGGAGCAAATTGAGAGACCATTTTTGGAGACAAAAGAGAAAGAGCGGCAGTACGTAAATGTTTCCATTTTTTGGTTTGATCCGCCAAAATAATGCCTCTGTTGAAAAGAAAAACCAGTAGATAAGGTTTAGTACAGGATAGAAAAAAAAGGAAAAAGAAATATATCACTACTATCAAGTAACAAAAAAAATAGTCCAAAAGAAAATAATACCTTTTGCCAAGTGCATAATATTTGCCACCAAACAATTGGAATGGTCGATTGCTTGCAATGGCACCATGAGTGACAAACAAGTGTTGGACAATCTCGGGATCAGAGACAAGAATCCATTTCTGAACTCCCATATCTACTCGAAGAACAGGACCATATTGTTTATGCCAGTCGTCAAACTTTAAACCGGGTAACTTATCAAAACATAAAAGGTGACCTATTTATGTATTGATCAAACTTAGTAACAAGAATGGAAACTAATAATAATAAAAAAGGAGTTGATTGTATGTATTACCAACATAAGGGAGTCGACCCTTCGGTTTCACGAAAGCATCAAAAGGATCATTTTTACGAGATCGTGACCAATAATAGATCAAGGCAGTGGCGGTGGTAGCAACAGCCACAGCTGAAGCTAAGTGTTCCCGTTTGATATTATCTGGCAACATCGACATTATCACAAGAAGGGATGTAAAATAGAAATAGTAACAATAAACAAAAGAGTGATAAAGAATCCAAAAGCCTGGGAGTGTGTTAAATTATATACTTTTTTCGATCTCTGCACATTGACCACCCGCTCCTTCCCCCGCACACACAGCTTTTCTCTTCCGGCTCAGTTTTGTTCCAATGAGTCAAAAAAATAAAATTATCTCGGATCGAAGCTCGTTTTTTTTTTTAAAAAAAAATTGATGGTTCTAGCCATAGTTGAAGAACAAGGGTTATAGGGCTTTATATAAATATATAAAAATAATATAATATAATATAATAATCTTTGGATTGCTATACATAAGGCTTTGATATCTCTCAAGATATGTGTATATTGAAGAGAGAGAGAGAAAGAACAATATAAAAAAAGATATGGGGAGAGAGGAACGAATAAGACGACGGATGGAGGGTGAGTTGTGGAAAGTAATAGTCATGTCGGAAGAAGGTGTGGATGGGTGTTTTTTACTGTGGGAAACGTTCAAAGTGAATTTCGGTGAGTATCGGGAATAAACAATAAAATGGAAAAAGAAGTTGTGTTTTTTTTCATGTGCTATTTTACAAAAATTTTGTTATATAAATACGGAAGAAGGTGTGGAAGAAGGAAGAAAGAATGGGTATTTTGTCAGAGATCTCTTTTCATCGAACTCTCTGACTACTTTCTCTTCGATTCACTAAACCATCCTCTAAATCCGAATCATCATCATGCATATCCGTTAAACCCACAGCTTCTTCATTTTCCAAAAGTGTTGCTTCACTCATTAATAAATGTTCGTCTTCACCATCACCGTTGCCAGGATTGTTATTATTATTGCTGGCGCCAGCGCCACGGGCAATTGAATCCAACAAGTATACACCAGTAAAGATGACAATAAAACCAGCTATTAATGACATGACGTAAACAGGACTATCGACGTTGAAACCTTGGAATAAAATGGTCGAAGCGGTGATGGTTGCTGTTGTAAAGCATACGAAATAAATAGGATTGACACTAAAAATTATATATATATATATATATTCATATATCATGAGTATTTTGATCCTTTTTTCTTATTTACCCAGATCCAATAGTATATATATAACCTCCCATCAAGATATTTGATCACTTACACATTGGTTGAGAATTGTTCCAAAGCCTTATTAAAGTAGTTCATCTGAGTTACGATACACACTGCCACCACAATTCCAAATACATACGTCGATGGATGGGTAAATTGATTGTTACCGGCAAACGTAAGTTTCAATGCAATACCAAATGCTTTGATCGACATGACGGAAACAGAACCAACGAGTGAACAAATGGATACATAGATAAATGGATTTCTTTTGCCGTATTTTGGAACAACCTTATAGATCATAAATAAACTAATGACGACCACCAGGGTACAATAAATCATAAAGCCTGTATATAGTTTAGTTTTTAAGAATTCGTTTAGTATAATATAAAGTTGAAATAGTTCATACCAAACACACACAAACACACATAAAGGAAATAATCTGATTTTCTAGAAAACCAATCATTTAAAAGAAATAGGAAATACTTACCAGGTTGTAATGCATAAAACAGTAATTCATCGATATTATCAACGTTTGGGTCTTGAGGAGCATGTAATACGACTAATACAGCACCTACAACAGATAATAAACAACCAATCTTCCCAATAGCACCTAATGTTTCTTTTAAAAAGATCGATGCAAATATCGCACTAATTATATATACACGTGAAATAATTTGCATTAGTTTTTTTTCCAACTAATATGTCATTTTTTCGCGCTCCCCTTGGTTTCCTTAAACGCACTCACCCCCCTTCTTTTCCTTTCATCACCACGCCTTAATCTCATCATATAGAAAATCTGTTTACCCTAAAATAACACTGAGTGCTCCAAGTGGTGTAACGAGAATAGCTGGTGCAAAAGAATACGCTGAAAAGTTCAATACTTCACCCACCGCCACTATGATTATAGAATTTGCATATTTAAAAAGATAATATGAGTATGGACGTCAAAGATGAAAAAATCATACCGGAAGCCTCTCCCTTCTTTTTTTTATAGAAAACTAGTTTTTTTCCTTACTTGTACTCATTCCAGCCCACCATGTCCAATTGCGAAGGTAATGATGTTTGCCGTCTGCTGCCGATACACCTAGAAGAAAAGGAAATAGTGTCGTACTCTTTAGTTTCTACACAAAAAACGAATAGAAATATCCTTCTTTTATAACAAAAAGAACTATTGAAATAGAAAGAGAGTATGCGTGGTGTTTCTTTACCGTGTCGTCGTTGGGCATTAATAAGACCTTTTTTCGTAATGATAAAAGAAAGACCAATAAACACGCTTGAACTCATGGCAAGGATGAGACCAATATATTTATCAGGAATCATAGTGTATATGTTTATATATATATATATATATAAAAGGAACGTGTATATATGTTTGTATGTATATATAAGTTGATATATTAAAACAGGACCACCGTCAATAATGATATAAAGGAAGAAAAAGAAGTATTAAGGTGGCAAAAAGGAAGATACGTGTTTAATAATAATATTTAAATAGTAGTCAAAGATGAAAGGAGAGAAAGAGAGAGGGAGAGAGAGGAAGGGGTGGATGTTTTGTTTGAGAGCGTTTTATATATATATATATATATAAGAGAGAGAGAGAGAAGTGAAAAGAAGTATAATTGTTATAATAAGAATAAGAAAAAAATCCTTGAAAAAAACAAGCCTTTCCAAAAAGAACAAAAGTTGAATTACATTTTGATCTGAAACTCTCTTTCCAGACCCAACTCTCGTCTTTGTTCTTATTTACTACCACTAATTGATCTGAAATTGCTATTTTTAGAACCTATGGTCTTTTAATTTTTGCCATTTCTTTTAACTGTATAACAGCTATCAAAATGACTCTGTCTAGTAACTATAAATATCAATGTTTATTTCTGTCAAATCTCAATATCAAATAGAGAGAAACTTTTATTCAAAATAAACCATAAGAAATCCTCATATAATAATATAAATCCCACATGGTTCAATTTCCATCTCCAAATTCCATGTACTACAAAAATTGGGGGGGGGGTTGATGAAATTTTTGGAAAATCAATATCAGGAACTCATTAACAAAATGAAAAAAATTATAAAATACAACTCTGTTCTCTCCATATTAATGCACTTACTGAACTGTTTATGAAAGTGACATATATAACTTCTACAGCATCTGGAAGTGAGTATCTTTATCACTTATTCAATACTAGTAATTGCAAAGTTCTCACTTTTGACAAGTGGAGTTTGGCGTAATTCCCTCTTGATCTGTACCCAACACAATAAAGGTAGTTCCATTTTGAGTCTTGGTATCCTCCCATGATGGCTCCACTATTTATGAGTACTGCCATGGATATCCTAACCTCTCCCAAATAAAAAAAGTAACAATCCTTTCGATCATTTTATTATAGCTGTTATTGCTATTACATATTAGACTACACTCAACATTTATTTTATACAAATAATAGCCATAAATTGTATACTTAAAATAATAATTTGAATCATAAAATTTCGACAAGCGGAAAGCGTTATTTTTTGTCTGTTAGTCAAGCCAAATGGGATTTTCTCGAAGCCCTCACGGTTCACAAGGATGCTTTACAGTCTGCGTCTGATATTTGCAAAATCTATGGCTATTGATCATGCTCAAATAAAAATGATTGAAAATAGCTTTGAAGTTCATGTAGATTGAATGAAGCGCGACATAAAGGTAGTTATTATAAAAGAATAAAATTATGTAGCATATTAATGCTTGTACCGTTTATAGTTAGAACTAATGGTACATTTTCGGTGGTTCTAGCGTTAGATAGCCAAGTGCCCAATGTTTTGAAAGAAGAATATAGGCGAACAATAAAAGGAGTGACACAGTTTGCGATTTGAGTAATGCATATGAAGCTCAAAGTATGGAAAATAATGTACATCAAGATATCGATATAGGATGCGTCAAATTGTCTATATAACTATATGATGCAAATCGCAAAAGAGTGGACGTTTCAGATACCTCCAAACGAACGAACTCCATATATCAAATACAATGTACCTATCTTTAAATATTTTAGCGCCAGTACATTGTTGGCATCCTTTATACGGTAAAAGATACGCTCAGCTTCATGCAAATATCTTTTCTGGTCAACATTTATAGGTGTGAAATTGGTTCACTAGCTTAAAAGAAGGTTTTATTGTGTTTAGCAGAAGAAGGATAAAGGAAGCTTCTTAATGGTAATGGACTCGACAAATGTGAAGTTTCAACAAATGCTATTTGAATGCTCAAGGTACTGTAAAATAAGTCGCAACAGTATAAACATTGCTTGAATTATTAATGACGTGGTATACTATGTGCTATAGTGAAGATGATGCCTTACATACCAAAGAAGATGCTCTTGATCTGATGGAATACACAACAAAATGCTTAATGCTGAGTTAGAACGTTACCAGTCCCCATCATTATGATATTTAAGAAGTGACGAATTTTTGCAATTCAATGTGTTTATGAAACCATGGACTATATTGTCTATTCAACGCTTACTGCTGGAGATCTTATTCAAACTTAAGGTAAAACTACTACAACGATGCCAAAAGATCATGTATATGGTTAATTACAGACAATAATAGCTGCATTTTAGAATATGCTCGATGAACCGGAGAATGTTACGCAAAAGTTAAACCGAGAATGATCTGGGCGGGATAGAATGAAATAGGATTAGTTTCTTTTAGCAACGTAGTATCAACTAAATCTCATTATTTTAGTACCTGTTTCAACATCTTCTCTTCTTTCCTTTTGTACTGTTGAACGACTTGACCCTACTCCAATATCCCACTTCTTTCTTCATCATGAAACATCATGGTCCATATTTATTATAGTCCACACTATAATGTTTAGCGTCTAATTTCTAGTCTGTCACCTCCATTTTTTTTTTACCTTTGATTACTAGCTACATTTTGTATATATACATCATTTATTTATCAGTTCAATAAAACCATATACAATGACAAAAAGTAATAATAATAAAAGTTCAAACAACACTCTTATAATTTTTTTTTTCATTATGGGTGTCTGATTATTATATTAGAAGATGGAGAATTACATTGGTTTCAACGATACAAAAAAAAGTGAGGGATTTGCCCCCCCCCCAATTTTTGTAATAATAATAATGGGATAATTAGGTTAGTATCGAATAAATTGTTTAAATATATCTCCCACCATTGCTGTTGCCATCAGGAGCCACCACCATCATACTTTTTTTTATAGAAAGTTTGTTTGGTAATAATATATAATATCAGTTATATAATACCAATGAGTATTATTCGTTAGAAACAAGTAGTATATCATATACATATTCGCAGTATACATTTATGCATAAAATATTACATTTGACCCAAAGAGATATATAAACCTTTTCAATGAACAGCGGAGTAGGTGAATATTAGTGAATAAATTAACATATATAGATGAAATACTAATATAATAATAAATTAGTTAATTAACGTAAAATATGTTAGTTTTATGGAGGGGGGGATGAAAAATGATAGAAATAAAGAATTATAAGGGGAAAAAAGATGAAGAAGGAGGGATTTATAAATTGTAGTATATGGTTCTCCCTTCACTCTCTCCTTTTTTCATGCAAAATTCTGTATTTATAATAACAACGCGTGTAGAAAAATACACGACTTGTAATACTTTTCGAAGCTTACAAGAATTAGCAAGAACATTATATAATAATATACAAATGCATGAAATGTCAATATAAATAGAGAGGCTCATAAGTAATATATTTATCGCTTTGGAAGAGTTGACCTGTTTATAATCCAGTAGAATAATTTGTTGAAAAGTGCAAAAATATACATCTCATCCTATGCTGCTATTCTACTATCATAGCAGCAGATTTATAATTCTATCTTAATCATAATAATATAAAGCCACCATTAAATGTGAGAGTTACTAAAGGAACCATTTTTATGCATTAGATATAGGTTACAGCCAGCAATTGTACATAAACCTTAAAATGCGTTTTATACCTTTAAAAACATAGCATTGTTTTTCTCGATTCATGATTAATCGAAATTGATATTTTATATAAAGTTTGGTATTTTTTTGAAAAAAAAAAAATAATTGTACAAGTACAACAATACAATAATAAATATTTATAAGAAAACTAACTATACAAAAAGAAGACTACTAAAAACCGATATCGCTTAAGTATAAAGTTCTTCGGTCAAATCAGTAATGAAAGGAATAGTTTCACCAGCAAGATCTTCATCTTGCAAGAATTGAAGAGGGAATTCAACCAAATGACCACGAACACGAGAAAGTTGTTCACGGATTTCATCGACACTCATGCTTGGGTTATACACATGGCCAATTTCGATTTTGCTTTGGTCAGGATAGAATTCCTTGTATTCATCCCAGTTATGTACTATACATTATTAACAAGTGGAGAGAGTTAGCATATATGTAGAAAATTTGTTTTAAATAATATTCTATTCTTTTAAAATATATTCTTACCATTGTCATCAGGAACACAGTGGAATACTTGACGGAAAGCATCAGTATTAGTGGCAGCAGTTTCAGTCATCAAATTGAATAATTCATCAGAAAGAGGATCCATGACCAAACGATCTTCTTCCGATTCGGTATAATCGATTTGAGGAACAGGCAATGGAAGCATATCATCGGTAACTTCATCCAAAGGTCTGCCGGCATCAGTGATCAAGCCCAAATGTTCCTTCCACAATTGACGGCGGAGTGTTGCAGCAAATCGACCAGCTTGGAACTATAATAAATGAGTTAATTAATGTCAATTTTCCATATAATGGGAAGAAATAAAAGGAAGGAGAAAATAGGATTCTAGTCCTTTCCTCTCTTATATATATCACAATACTTACGTAGTTGCCACCCATTTGAGAAGGAATCATATCTTGATCTTGGACAAGAAGGGCGATTTCAGAGTCACGATCACCACATTGGGAACGATCGTTCAAGTTGGCAGAACCCATGATGACAAGACGATCTATTTAAAAAAGAAAATATTAAAAGATTAATCATAAATCTATACTATAGAACCACCTCATACAATATATGTGATATGTAGATTGTTTTTGAGAAATATAAAAAAAAACCATACCATCAGCGATGAGAAGCTTGGAGTGGATATAAAGTTCTTCAGAAACGAAATCATTGCTGGATTCTTGTTCTCTGCTTTGATCATAATCGGAAACACGAGCATAGTCGACTTCACCTTCAACATCACCATAGCCACTGTTATAAGGCTTAGAGAAACCATCGACTTGAGTCAACAATTCTTCAGTCTTGGAACGAACAATCTTTTCGTAGTTTCTCAAACTGAAGAAACGGATATAATCACTGGCGTTGATACCATTGGCTTCAAGCTTTTCAATGATACTGCGACCACCGCGGCAAATGGAAATGTATTGGTAATGCATAATCATTCTATATTAATAGGTGCAGATGTTAGTTTTCCTATAAATCAAGTTATCATCCCAGAAAGAAGGATAGAGTGAATTTTTTTTATATACCTAGGGTTGGAAGCTTCCTTGGTACTAAGTTCAGCAGGGAAACCAGGCATCAATGGAATAACAACGTAGACCTTGAAAGGTTCGCGTTCTTCATGAGCGCGGTTAATTCTCTTAACGATGGCTTCACCAATCAAGTTCTTGAGAACAAAGTCATCATCCTTTTCAGTCGAAGTGACTATAATAATATTTATGAATAGGTTCATTTAATAAGTAATATGTTTCGCACCATGTTTTTCAACTCGATGACATTTTCTACTACTCTATTATAATTAAAAGCTTTTCAACCCCCCCCCCTCATCCATGCATTAGAACTTACTGAAGAATTGGTTTTCAATATAAATGAAATGTTCAGCAGAGAGAATGGAAGCAACATAGGCATTTTGAATAGAATGCTCAGTTTGGTCCAAACCCAAACTCCATTCACCAGAACTACGGAGGACTTGAGCACGGCAAGTACCAGCGATATCACGAACACCATGGTTGAAACGGTAAGAACGATGAGCAGCAACTTCGCCCTCATCACCAGGAATAGAGAATTGTTGATGATGGCCGAAACCACCCAAAGCGGGTCTCAAGAACAAAATCTTTTCATCATCCATGTTCTTCTTGGTTTTGATATAATTCCAACGTTCACAAAAATGACGACCGACATCAAGAACAGGTTCACCCAACTAGTAAATTGAAAGAAGTAGGATGAATGAGTTTCTTTTTGTATGGTTGTTGTATCCAAAAATAGTTTAGGTTATTTGTGTACTAATTGTTATATGTTACACAAGTATAAATACGTTACCACACAGAGCGAGACATCGTGCCATGGCATTCTGGGAAGTATAGTTTTGTCAATCACACGACGGTCCCATTCCTCGACTAATATTTTTTAAAATGGGGACTTTTTTAGTATACTTGGGATAAATATAGGATATATATATATAGTACTTCTTTATACATAATAATAATAATAATAATAATAATAATAATCTTACCTCCTTCAAAATCACGAGCACGAGCATTGTTATAATCTTGGCCTGTTATATTTTTCATATGTGTGTGAATATATTATATGCATATGTTGCGTCTATTGTACGACAAACTTACCAGGGAAGATTTCATGACCAGTTCCATCAAAAAAGTCACCTGGATGATGAGCATGCGTATCCCAACGACTATATAAATAAAACTACACTTTAGCTTCTTGTTTTTTCTTAAGTCAAACAAAATCAACCAGTTTATTCAACTTACCCATAGCAAAGATCAAGACCACCGAGGAAAGCAATTTTATTGTCAACAACACACATCTTTTCGTGATGAGACCAGTAAGCATTGACACCCGACATGCTTCCCTTCAAAGAAAAGTCAGGAGAACGTTGAACTATACATATATTTATGTTAATATTGAGAGGATGAAACAGTTTATTTTCTCGAGTTTGAGAAGCATTTTCTTCTTTTTCTTACCAATGATGTTTTCATGAAGACTTTCCAAATGGTTCTTGGTGTGTTTACTGTTAATGGTCAAAGCCAAAGAAACTTCCTATATAATACAATGAATCAAGAATATAAAAAGTAAGATATACGTGTATTCCATCACAATAAGAACCCAATAATCATCAATCTACCTTGTAAACAACGATAAAGATCTTGACACCTTCTTCAGCCTTACGCTTCAACAAGTTATCAATGCGATATTCTTCATATTTGGCAGGAGGACGGCGGAGATACTATTAAATTATAAAACATTAGGTTTTTTTTTTCACCTTTTGGATAGAATGGATGATTTCAAGAAAGAAAAAAGGGACAAAAATGGTCCTATTATTTTACCATTTCGGGAGACTATTTTACACACATGCAATAGATAGAACAAAAACGCGTCAGTCATACTTTCAAAATAACCACTTTCTTTGATTCTTCCCCGAGAATATTGATATAGATATATATTACTTACCAACCACCAATCTTCGATATAGATGACTTGACGCGCATTAGCAATAGCTTCTGAAACAGCCCTACATAGAAGTGTTTTACAATAAGATATAAATGTTTTGAAAAGGTACAAAAATTATAAAAACAAATAAAACTGTACCAGCAGTAATCATGACCGTCAATAAAGTATTTGACCTTAGCATCATGACGAACGGGAGCAAAAGAATCATAACGATGATACTTTTTAGAAATTTCTTCTTCACGTTCGTTTTCTTCGTCGTTAGCCTCGAACAAGTTGGAGAAAAAGTTGGTGATGAAAGCCATGTTTAATTCTCTCGACACGCTTTTCTTGGAAGTAAAAAAAAAAGGTGTAAAGAAAAAAAAAAGTGGATAAAGAAGAAAAAGAAGAAGAAAAAGTCGAGTGGGAACACAAAAAAGGTTGGTTTTTATTTTTTCTCTTTTTCGAATTCTTGGTGCATATAACTTATTGGGTACAGCCTCACCTTTTTTTTTTTACCTAACCTCTCGCGCCGCTACAATATCATCCATTATATTAATTAATTAATATTTTGAATAAGGAACTATGTCATCCATTTTTGTTATCTTTACTTCGAGATATGAGATATATTGGGTTGGGTTTTGAATGCTATATGAAGATATATGAACATCTATATAATGAGTGTGTGTATAAAGATGTGTATCTATGAGAGAGTGTATGTCGGCATGTTGACACGAAAAGGAACTTATTTCCCTCCGCCCTGTCGTGCAACTGTACTACTTGACAAGAAAGAGAAATTTAAGGGAGTATTAAGCTGCCTTGGCTGTACTTGTGGTACATGGCTGGTGGGTGAGGGTTCGGACACCAAACTATAAAATAATAATCAACAGCAACATCTTTTTATAATACAAGCATATACCACATGCTGCTTATATGCTTATTTTTAAATGTGAAAAAGATGTCTTTGATCGTTCATTCATTCGGTTCGATAGATGATCCTTTGTTCCGGGCATTCTATTATAATTCTTTTTATTGTGTTCACTGTTGCTCGGTGATATGCATTCTCCGAGTGGATAGTTACACACATATTTAGTTTACACTTTTAAATTGCTTTAATCCTTTATTATTATGATCATTTCCTCGACTCATTATTCTCGTTATTATTGATGACAACTCTTGTTATTATGTACCTGTAACCAATTTACGAATCTATCTTAAATAATAATAAGAAATGACTTGCGAGTTTTTTTTACTTGTTATATATGCAATATATATATACCTTATACATATATAATCATTACTTTATGTTGAAAAAAAAAGTGCATGATGGTAATACGATTGTTTAATTGGCTTGTCTCAATAAATCCAATATTGTGGCACCTGCCAATGTAATGAGAAATATGAATGGAAGGGGCTAGGCAATTTTACAGAAACTTTGTCTAAAAAGCTTTGTGCTCAAACTTTATCAGATAAATATAAGCAGGTTTTTTTATTTCGTAAAAATGGTACCATAAACATTATAATTATATATATGGATTACTATTTCTGTTTATAACTGCGAAACTAATATGTATCTTTTATCATCTGTCGACTGAAAAAGACCCCACTACCAGATGATAGTCTAAAAATTATAGAGGCTAAATATATTTGTAACTCATTTCCCATTCTCATTTTATTACGAATGTGAGAAATATTCTCGATTTATATATTTTTATCATTGATAATACGTATAAATAATTTAATAAACTATATACAAGATGATACAACATTTTATGCATGTAGTGTTCAAACTGGATACAAGTATAGCGAGTGTATTTCTTTTTCTCCACTGTGGATCTCTCTCACACTTTCATCCCACGATTTGCTGCATTCAACACCGCTTGTTTAATACGGAGTCATTTTGAATGCCAAGAACAAGATGATGTATATATAGTTGTTCTCTGAAAATGAAAAGAATACTATTTTATAATAATATGTTGAATTTTCTTATGGAAAACCGAAAAAGTTACATAGTGGCTCCACTCCCAATGTTCGTAAATCTAGTAATCAATTTCGTTTTGTTCTCCGCCCAATACTCACTTTTCTACTAGCTCAATTTTCGCACTTGTTATTTCCAACGTTCGCTTTTGTGATCGTCCAATTTTCGCTTTTTTACTTTAATAAATTCACATATAAATAATCATTTTTTATATGAAGATGACCAAGGCAATATTGCCAATGATCAAGGAAATGAAGAAATGGATTTTGAGGAAGAGATCAATCCTTTAACCTTGCAACATCAATGACCTTAACTCAATATCGCTCTTTTTTTCGGGATCGCTTTCCTACAGAATCTACGGAAGAGCTCGATGCAAGAATGGAATGCATTAGATATGAAGTAAGTGCAAAGGCACAATTTGTGTTACCTCTGATACATAAAAAATGTAATCATACCTCTACTATGCAGTTATCCATCAGTGATGATAATAATAATAAAAAAGACTAGAGACATATTTATCATTCTATTTGTTTAGCAGTATAATTGAATAACCTCTTTATGCACTTCATTAGGAATAGGATAAGGGGAGGGAGAATATGAGATCAAGGAGACAAGAGCCAGGAATTTGTTCTTATATAATAATTTATTATATCGATATGTAATAAAAAACTACTACTACTACTACTACTGCTACTTCAACTAATAACTATATCCATTATGATGTTTGCTATGCCATGTTTATTTAATTAATAAACAAATTAATGGTCTCCTGTTATTTCTTTTGGATTATACTACTACTACTACTCTAAATAAAATAGAATACGATGTAAATAAGTAGAAAATTATTTAATAATTTATTACAATGAGAATTTTGCTAGTCGACTTGTATATAATACTTGCTCTTCTTTGTTTAATGAAAAAAAGTCGGTTTTCTACCACCAAACCCACTCAATGCTTGACTTTTTTGTTTCTAAAACTTCTAAAGACAGGTGGTCTTTTCTTTTGATCTTCATGTAACTGTTAGCAATCAAAAGGCAAATAGTGTTTAGGTAAATGGCCACTTTTCAATGCTTCTTTTTTGGAAACCTCCTTCTGTTTCTTGCTAGCAGATTGATCATTTTGATCTGTAGCCACCGATTTTCGCTTGTTTGCTCTTTCAATTGCAGCTTTGGAGCTTTCACCTACAACCATGTCGACAATATAAATGGGCTTGGGGGTAAGGGAATAAAAAGCGCGTCTATGACAATAAATTGTACCTGCCGTTTCCTTGCCCAGCCACTTTCGATCCCAGCATATCTCAGCCTGCATAATATTCTCCTCTGGACGCGGTTTTTTTTTCTTCCTTCGCCCTTACCAACACTTTTCTTTTTAATCGTTTCTGAAGATCATTGTAGGTACCTTATAGTTTAATAGTATTTTTTTATAAAGACTTTATTATTGTGGGGTTTTTTTTCATTGGATGAACGTGTGTTTTATATAATGTATTATATTTTGTAACTTTTACTAATTTATACGTACCTGCAATTCATGTCCATCAATTAAAATGTATTCAACGGTCGAGGGGTACGACCGGACCTAATGAACGAACGATGAATCTTTTGAAGAATGAGTGGAATACAATGAAACTAATGGCGAAAAACTTGTATGATCGTGGAATATGACGACTGGAAGAAGCACAACAACTATCGATCACTTAAAGCATGGATGCATAATACTGATACATAAAGTAAATATGGGACGACTGAATCAAGTACAACAACAATCAATCGTCGCTTGCAAGATGGATGATGGAATGATACAATAATGATGATAAACTGGATCACGAAAGTATTTTATGGAATCTTCAAACCACAAAATGCAATGATCGAAATATCCATACACAAGATTGGTTATTCTACTGATCTGATGTTACACTCTGAATCATAGTATATACCACCATCTTTGTTGTTGAGCAATAATCTTTTTGACGGATTGCGATGCTGAAGCATTATTTTCCCAAAAGTGAAATAAAAGAAAGACTTGTCTACATATCTTAAACTCTATTTACAAAAAATTTTTCCTCTTGCTACCATCTTTCGTATCTGATTATCATTAGGTAAATACATCTTCCATCAAAGGACTTCCGGTAAATATGTACTACTACGTATGAGCTACATAACACACATTATTGCTGAGCATTACATGTATGTGATCTTTGTCTTAGTTTTGTTCTCTCCTCCAATAAGAAAAAGTTACTGCCAAGAAGAATATCACAACATTCTTCCCTTTTGCATTCTTTCTGATAACTACTACCTTTTTTTAATACTACTTTCGTAGTATATTGTCTTGAAATATAAAAAGTAAATTGACCATTTTTTTGTTTTCCTTTAAATCATTCCAAAAGATACTTATTCATCATTTTTTTCATTATAACAAGTATTGATTTATATTTGATTGTATCCGATCTAAAAAAATATTTTTATTAGATTTAGGAAGTACAGACTCAAAATTTATTACAGCTTAAATACTTGTTGTGTTGGCATTGAAATAGCAAGCCGTTGTAGGAATAGAATAAATCATTCACAACTTTAGGCTTTTTATTTGATATCTGTCCTTCTATCTTTTGGTAAAAACATATACCAAAAAACAGAGGCCTGGAGGATATGCAAATTAGAACAAAAACCTGAGGTTAACATAGTGCATTGTTGCATAATCTAAGTAATTACTACTTTCCCTCATATTTTATATTTCATACCAACTCAGTTTAGTGATAATGATATGGTATTTTATTTTTTAAAACAATATCTGGGTTTACACTTACCCATAATTGAAGTAGTTTTATATATATAAAGTAAGTTCATTAAAGCTTTTTTCCTATTACAGTGGACCCCTGTTAATTTCATATTCGTTAACTTTCAACCCTCATTATCTTTACAATAATATGGTCCATGGAGATATATAATTATACTAAGAAATACATAGTAAAGCTGTTCTCGTTAACTTTCATACCTCTTTATTTTCATACAAAAATGGGAATTTTGGCTGTGAAATTAAACGGGGTCCACTGTACCAATTGGTATAATATGCAATGAAATTGTATAAAGGACTTGTAATAGAAGCTACAGCAGCAATGATTTTATGTGCATGATATTGAATAAATGGCATCAAGGAACAGAAGTTGAAGGGGAAGATGCGTATATGCGTGCTTAACCGGTTTATGTAAAAAATGTCATGGTGACAAAAGTGGAGAGGCGGTGTTTTTGAGACTTTTCTAAACTTTAATTATTTTTTTTTTGCAGAAAGGAACTTGCTTGATCAACTTTTTCATTCTTTTCATAAAATAACCATGTCCGATTTAACGATCAATGTGGAATTCAGGTAAATTATTATTCTCATTGTTTTGATTATAAAGTGACATACTTCAATGTAAATAAGCGATTGTGTGAATGAGAATAAACTTATGTTTTATATGAATTGAATTAATCTTAGTGGTGGCATGGAGCTACTTTTCAACAATATTCGTCAACATAAAATCACTCTTCCTGCAAAGTCTCCACTCGACAACACAAAAGCTACACAATTACGCGACCTGATATTTTATATTCGAGATAACATGATGACCGAGAAAAAGGACCTTTTTGTTGAAAAGGATACAGTGTATGTGTACATAAAACACGATTATGTTGGGCAAGGAGAAGAAATGGATAAATGAATGAAAGAATGAGAGAGAGGAAGCGCAGTTTTTTTTTTTTTGAACTGATACGAATATTACAATATCTTATATAAATAGACGACCTGGTATTTTGGTATTAATCAATGAAGCAGATTGGGAATTATGTGATGAATTGGATTATGAATTGGAAGACAAGGATGAAATTGTATTTATTAGTACGCTTCATGGTGGATAAAATGTATATACACAAAATAGTCAAATATAATATGAAATTTTTTTTATAACCTTAATGGTAATACTGGCCATAATACTGCTTGACCTTTTTTTCGACATGTATTCAAATAAGCAGAATTAAGCATATGTTCTTGTATACGAATGTGTTCTGAGGAAGAAGAGGTAGTTATTGCTTCAGGATCATTTTTGTCAACACTATGATATACTAAACAAGTAGTTGGTGCTTCAATTCCATTTCTGTAAGCATCCGTGATCCATTTATCGTGCTCTTCTTCTTCTATATTGTTCTCCTCCAATTCTTTTTCACCTATTAAAATTTGGTGTACGTTTTTAATATATTGGTGTTCATAAAAAGCAATATATCAATAGACACACATAATATTTTTCACTATCAAAAAACTTACGTTCTTTGCGATATGCTTCAGAGAACTTGAATATTTCAATGGCTTCTTTAGAAAGTCCTCCTGGCTGCCCTTCTTCTTCTTCATAATATGGTTCCTGTTCTTGTTCCATATATTCATTAGTCACACCTTGTGTATACGTTTCTTGATTAGCTGAATAATCACCATTGTTTTCTTGATTAGACCAATACGCGTTTGATTCATTATATTGTTGCCATTGCGATAGATCAGGTTGCTCTTGCTGCTGTTGCTGTTGTTGATTCAATATAAATTGTTGCCAATGTTTTACTTGTTCTGGATTAAAATGTCTGTCATGAAATGACTTAAACTGTAACACATTACTCATGGCGAAAGAAAAAATAAGTTGACAAAGAAACTCTTATGGCTGCGACAGGTCTCAGAAATTAAAATGAAGGAATTTATTGGTAACAGCAGCATAATTCATCCATGCTGACGATAACCCTATCTTAATAAGTATGCATTTACATTTCTACCACATAATTATTTAAGAGAACTACACATCATCCGTTGCTTAAGAGCAATAGAGTTGTACTATTTTTACATATGATGCTACTTATTGTATGTGGATGAGTATGATAATAAAAGTGATATAAGATATATAATGCACATTTATGGTTGATTTGCTAATTAAAATAAATAACAGAAAAAAATAGTTTATTTTTTATTTTTTGGTTGTGGTAAAAAGGAAAGTCTGAGCAAAATATAGGTAGGAAAAAGTATAATTGAATATGAATTTAGTGTGAGTAAAAAATGTTTACATCATTGATAAAGATATACGACAAAAGCAATCAATTATCATCACCACCGTCTCCATAAGGAATCAGAATATTGTTCGAAAACATTGATTATCAAGTTCATAATAATTTAATAACCTAGCTAGCCGGCAATTTGTGCAATGTTTCTCAACTCGAGCTCTCAAAGATGGGCTCGAGCGTGAATCCTTTCATATATCATTTCTGCAATCAAGGGGCCGTGGTGCCTGTGGCCGCGGGCTCTAATTATGGTCCCTTTTTCAATAATTTATATAGTACAATGCCATTTATCTTCCTATCATTTGAGTATTTATACCCTACTTTTCCTCTCTCCCTTTCATTTTTTTTTTTACTTATACCATGTTATGGATATATCGATACTAGATAAAATAGAATAATAACCAATTCGAACTCTATTCCACATAATATTAGCACATATATATATACGCTACATCTATAGAATCCTTAGAATATACATTTGTTTTCATTTCTGGATCTTCCTCTTTCTTGTTCCCTTTCCCAATGACATACTTTATTATGAGAATTTGTATCATGTGTTGGTTTCACTATATAAAAAAAAACTGCAATGAATTTTATCATTCCAATATTAGATATCAATAATAGCTTTTCGAAAGTCGCAATACCGGGTTTGCTTTTTATATTCTTGATGGAAATTTGGTAAAGTTGTTATAAATGATTTAAGTTGTTGTCAAAGTATATATTTCACGCCAGAATATCTCGTTGCCCAGGCATTAATTCAACTACTTTTGATGATTTTTCCTTATATTTTCTTCTTTTGATACAGGTCTTCTTTTATTTGATTTTTAATGAATAATAATGTATTATATAATATGATTGCTATTATGTATATAGACAAGGCTAAAATCTTCTTTAAGTCTCTATTAGAAAGAAAAAAGAACAGCGTCCATATAATCATCTTGATACCACGGTAAAAAGTGGAGTGTAGAACTGTTATGCATTTTCGGTTAATAAAAGGATAATGGAGCAGAAGAAAAGTAGTCCAAAAATTCAATGATATAAAGCAGCACAATTCCTTATATTTATTCATTATTATGAATATAAGAATGTCCCGAAATATGAAATGATTTTGTTTTCAATCTAAAATATATATACAAAGCCTTTTATATGGGTAAATAAGTTATTTATTATTTTATTCAAGCTTAGAGTTTATGTTTTAATTGACAAAATAGGGAGTGTTAGTGTGTGCGTGTGAATATACGCCGGGGTGCATTTACATATTAAAAAAAGGAAAGTGGAGGAATGTTTAGTACGCTATATATATTTCTAGCTAGGCAATTAGAATAAATTACAATTTAGAAGGAGGGTTCAGAACAATATTAGGGTAGCCTGGGGTGTGATGAGTCAACCAGTGAGCACCATCCACAACCAACATATGGCCAGAGATATATGAAGCAGCATCCGAGAAAAGGAAGACAGTGGAGTGGGCAATATCAGTAACAGTACCAGCACGCTAATAAATTATTAGATGATATTGGTTAATATTCATATATAGCTTTCTAACTATTCAGGATGCAAAATACTTACTCCAAGAGGAACGGTTTGATAGTTGGTAGATTTAGTTGCCAATTTGCTCATACCAACTGTGTTTTCGATAGGTCCTGGAGCAATACCGTTAACACCTATAATGAAAAATGAAGATGTTAGTTATTTTTTCCTTTTCTTTGATCCTATATGTAATGGCCCGTTGAGGCTTTCCGTTCGATCCCATTTTTTAACAACATAAAAAAAATTCCAACTACTTACGGACACCAAATGGACCCAATTCAACAGCCCAATGCTTGGTCAAAGCCTAATATATGATGAAGTAGTAAAAAATCAGCCTAAATAATCCTAGAATTCAAGTCTGCAATAATCGACCACATATATTTCATTTCTTTTTCTCCCCAGTCTATTACTATACCCACCAAATCCGAATCCAAATTTAAATCCAAATGCAAAATAATAATCAACTTACATCAATACCAGCCTTGGCAGCACCAGCGTGTTGTTGGTATGGAGAACCAGTATAATGAAGAGTCATACTGACATTAATGATAGAACCCTTAGAAGCCTTGATATATTCAGAGGCAGCCTTGGTGAGATTCCAGGTACCCATCAAATCAATTTCAATAACGGTACGGAAAGCATTGTAAGAAAGTTTTTGGAAAGGAGCCAAAAAGTTACCAGCAGCGCCATTAATTAAATAATCAATCTTGCCAAATTTTTCAACAGTCTTAGCAACGGCGTTTTCAACATCGGCAGGCTTACGAACATCAGCTTGGACAGCACTTTTTTTTACATATACATATAAGCAAAAATTGATCTTAAAATTCCCTCCTTTCCTCCTTTCTTCCGTTTAAAAAATATATCTCCTTACATGACTTCACCACCAGTAGCTTCACTCATTTCCTTAGCTGCCTTTTCAAGCTTATCCAAACTAAAATAGAAAAACGATTGAGCAAGACGTCAAGATTCATTTAGTTTTTTTTTCGATTTTTTTTTGTTAATGTTGGCGAAATTAATGCTCATTTTACCTTCTGCTAATAATGACGGCTTTACCACCATGACGAACAACAGCTTCGGTCATGGCACGACAAATACCACTTCCACCTCTATATAATGGTGAAAAAAGGATAAATGATCAATATCCGCATATATAGTATATCCTTTTTTTACTTAACAGCAAAAAATGAAGAGATGTTTTACCCAGAACATAAGAGAACTTTGCCTTTGAAAAGTTCAGGTTTGAAAATATCAGTAGTAGATGCCATAGTATAAGTTTTTAAAAAAAGGTGTAAAAAATGAGGAAAAGAAAGGAAGAGGTGTATGTATTGAAATATATAAGCTGTCAAACTGGGAAAGATTGGGCTTTTATTGAAGTTATTAAGCAGGATTGTTGTACCCCGACCGGCGACTTATTTCCAAATCAATTCAAAACCTGGGGATCGATGGATTGCTCTTTCTTATGATGTGGGGATAAAGAAAAGGAGGAAGAACTTTCGGGAGTATATTAAACAAGAGTGCGTGATGATGATGAGAATCTTACTCATAGCTTAATACTTATTTTTTTTTCTATATTTGAATGAGTTCGGTATAATCCTTCTATTTTAGGTTATTTTCTTCTTGCTTAAAGAAATATAATTGATGATTTGTGATGCTATATACCTTCAATTCATTTACTCTCACGCCATCTTCTTCATTATTCTCTTGTTATATATACTTCTTCATGATAATTATATCATTTACTTTTTTAACAATCCACATGCATGTTGTTGTTTCTTTAAGAATTGAACTCTGCCAACCATTGAAGGAAAGTCGGGGCATTTCCTTTTTTGGAGATTTCACTGTGACCAACTTTAACGAATTGGCTGCAAAAAGCTATTGAAAAACTGTTATTTCCTCTTTTAGCGAACCGAGTGAATTGATTTTACCTAAGCAAATACGAAATAGTTGATCCGAAGTATGGACACTTTAATAATTCAATTTGAAAGATTGTTTTTCCACACTACTGTTTAATATACAGAATGTAATAAAAAACACCCGCCAATATTCGATATTACTATGTTATAGTAATGTTGTTCTACCCATCATCCTACGTAGAGCAAAGTTTACTGATTATTAATAAACAATAGTAATAGTGTCATTTCAACAATTAATGAGTTATATTTATCGTCATACAGAGGTGAATATGTGATCTATATTATACAGGGGTTATTATACAATTATAAAATAACTTGTATAATATATTACCATTTCATTGATAGATTTATAAATACATTGTTAGCGAATTACATGATGGATATAGGTTGAAGTAAGGCCGTGATATAATGATTAACATAATATAGAAAAGTAAGAATAGAGTAATATGTAACTTAGCACTGGATTCTTCTACCAATCATATGGTTTCCTTATGCAGAAAAAAATAATGAGCTTGCTGCGTTCCGAACAGGGCAATTTCTTTTTAACTAAACAAAAAAATAAGTGAAAAAAATGTGGTCAAGAGCAATTACACGTTTAAGTTATCGACGCGTCATTGCACCTACTATTAGCCCTTTGCGTAATGCCCAATCTATTGCCATTAGAACAACCTCTAGACGCAGTGAGTATTTTAGATCGAGGATCTTATAATTAAGAAAACAAACGCGTATAGATACTAACGACATTTATGTAAAAAGCCATTTTTGCCACACGACCAAGATTCGATCGTTATTCCGATGCAGAGGAACAAATGAAACTAGGATCTGAATATTTGAATAAAGGATCGATTGATATGGTAAGGAGAGAGAAAGAGAGAATGGAAGATTTAGTAATAAAAATAAAAAGCGGGAATGGTAAGGGTAGAAATGGTTATTAACTTTTTTTTAAAAAAAAAGGCTATGCACAGTTACCACAAGAGTGTACAATTAGTTCCTAGTGGTAAGTATTTGCTGGTAGGGATGACTTTAATTGATAGCATATTCATAAATATAAAAATTATTTTTTTAGCACCTGGATACTTTAATATTGGTGTATGCTACTTCCAGATGGGTAAACATCAAGACGCTATTCGCGCTTTCGAACGTTCGCTCGAGTTCGAACCAAACCAAGCCGATGCTCATACCAACATTGCCTCTGCTTATTTGATGCTCAAGAATGTTCCTGAAGCTATCAAACATTTGGAACAAGCATCCAACTTTAACCCTTTGGATGGTGAAATTCAATATAATCTTGGATGTGTTTATGAAGCGACTGGCAAATTGGATGATGCCAAAACCCGATTTGAACGTGCTCAAATTTTAGGCATCGAAAAAGCTGATGAAGCTTTGGATAAATTAGCGAAGAAGATGGAGTAATTAATAGAAACAAATATATATATATATATATTAATACTACTATTACTCATCATTAGTTATTTATTTAACATTTATTGTTATTTTATATGTGTAAAGAACGAAGGACCCTGTAAAAGGAAAGGAAAAGGAGGGTGAGCGAAAGGGAATGATGTTATCATTTAAAAACTTATTACTTGAACATACCTTGCGACATTTTCCATATGTTTACGACGTGCTTTTTGTCTAGGAGCACTATTATAGCTGGTTGTATTATCTCGTAACAACCTAAATATAAAGTGTTTGTTGTTAGTACTTTTATAAGAGAAAAAAAAAGAGTCATATATATATAATGTCAACTTACTTTTCAAAAAGTACAATTACATCACGTCCATTCACTCGTTCATATTTACTATTTTTAATTGCTGGTGTAAGATATTCTTCGGCATTATCACTCATGGCATGATTAATAAGCTAGGATTATAAAAAAATAGATAATCAGTTAGTTTATAAAATTTTAAATCAACAGTATATTTTTGTTTGTTTTACCTGGCGAAGCTCAGCAAATGTATCTAAAATAGTTGGATCACCCAGTTGGTGTATAAAATCTTCGATAAATCGAACGTCTGTATCAAAGTTACGCAATGCAGCATCCGTAATAACTCTATTATCAGGATCTAAAAGTAGATTCTAGAGAGTGGGTGGATACAATATTTGTCGAGTTAACATGTTTTCCTCACTTTTCGGTTGTTCATACTTTAATATGCATAAAAACAGTATACCTTCAAAGAATGACTTAAATGTTCCAAAGCATCAAAGTAAAGTAGACTCTTAATAGATTCAGGCAAGTTCAATAATGCTGCATTAGTTACATTTGTCAAAAACGTAACAAGATCTTGCAAATGTGAGCTTGGGTATTCTTGTAATCCTCGAGTTTCCCTATAGGTAGCAACAAAAGATGAATCACCAGACATTAGCTATACCTTTTTTTTTTTGCATGATCCAAATAAATTCCCTACCAGTCAAATTCAGCCAATTCCAAAAACTCATCCAATTTCGAATTCACTAATTCGAAAATACGTTTTTCAGCTCTCCGCCTCGTTTCCTTGAATGTTGAAGAAGCTTTCAGATGAATACGACCGGATCGATGGAATGAACGTGTTTCCATAAGCAACATTTCAAAATCAGGACATGTTGATTCAAAGTATTCGATATTGATAATGATTTGTACAATTTGTGATAAGTTTGTAGATTGAAGCTTTTTCAACAAGATAGCGTTGACTTTTTGGATAAGAAGACTGTCCACCGCCTAAATACAAATAGTAAAGGCACCCATATTCAATGATAAGCTTCCCGTTTTCTTCATTATATCATTTTTCTTCCTTCTTTTTTTAAGTAAAGAAACGATCTTCGTTACCTTTTTCAGGATATCATCCATTTCACCGTGTGTTTGTGAAAAGCCTTCAGCAAATTGATAAAATTGATGCACAAATGCGCTCACATCGCGACAACATGTTGGAAATACTTTGGAGAAGGGTAATCGTAGTGGGAATCTGTCAGATATTAGATATTGTTAACAAAAAACAACATTTCCCATAAAAAATGGAATAAAACCTAAGTTATTTACCCATGCCGTTTAAGAAACTCGCGGTCTGGACGGAATCGGGTATATTGCATAACTTCTCTAAGTTCATCAGCGTTTTCAACCGTCATTGGCATACATTCATCTTCTTGGACAATCTATAGAATGTGTGCATATTAATATTAGAATTCATTTATCATTCAGACCAAATTCTATAGAAAATATCAATGAATTCTTACCTTTTCAAATACTTCACTATATTGATTAATCAACAGCTCTGAGTAACGTTGGAAAAGTGTAAGCAAGGTTTCTTGTAATGGCTTGACTAAGTAATCAAAACTCTATAGGTGGCACCAAGAAAAGTGCGTTTTAATATATTTTCATCTAGCAAAATGTATAACCATGTAAAAAGATTTTTACCTCAAGTGTTTGGATAAAAATTAACAAGGAGAATTTGATGCGTAAGAATAATTCTGGGTCACGACAACCTTTAAGACTTTCTGATACAACCAAGATAATCTTGCCTGTTACCATTTCCCATAGAGCATCTACTTCTCCTCGACTTCTAAAATCTTGAGTACTATGCATCACGATATGTTCAATAATAAAGAAACCAACAATGTCCTGCAGCAAGGCTTCAAAAGGTGTCATATTTCCATCTCGAAGATTGATAGGTGCAGATAAAGCAAGATTTGCTTGTGCCTATGATATATGATGATCCACTATTAGTTCATCCGCCCTCTCCAAAAAAAAAAAAATCCACCATTCCATTTTATCGTGGTGATATGAAATTTTACCCGACGATCCTCCTCATAAGATGCTTTAAATTCATGGCGTCTTCCTAATGTGTCGTACACATGGATACATCGATACAATGGTTCAAAATCAATAGCGACTTCATCGACAATACTGGCTGTATATATACAAATCATAGATTGGTCAATATTATTTTTCTCTTTTCTTCCTTTTTTTGCTACTTCTCATCCTGCACAAAATCACAGCACGATAAAACATACATTCAAGACCTTCATTAACAACCATTTCGATTGCTGAATTAACATTATGATGCTGTAAATATCTCAACTTTGGATTATCTGCCGTTTTTGCACGCCAACGATCCTGTCGTTCCTGCATACGCTGCATTGCCAATGATCCAATTTCGCGGGACACTCCTCGAACACTATAAATTATCCAAAAAATCGGAAAAAAAGTCATGAGCTTATTTTGTAACCAAAAAAATCTGAAATTATCATCCAATCTATAAAATAATTGACAATTTACGTTGCTAGCCATTCACGTAATTGTACTGTCACGTCATCTTGAACCAGCTTTTGAGTAAGAGGTACTCCTTTACTAATATGCTGTACAAAGGTATAAGATGGCATATCTTGTAAATGTTCATTCTCCAAACTATCCAACGTCTGATACAGTAAAAAAACAGGTTAATTTCCTTTTTTGACAGACATATTATACATAGCAATCATCTCCCAATCCACTTACTTTCAAAGCAGAATAATATTTTTTGCTTTCCAATTGACCATTTGCTTGATTGGCAAGCTCTAACATGGTCAAACTTTTTTGTAAGACTTCAATTGCATCTTCTACGTTTTGTTGAACTCGTCGGGCTTCTATTAATTCGCGACGCTGATATGGAAACCCAAAATAAAAAGGATGCATAAAAATTAATATCAATTTTTTTTCCTTCCACACATGAGATGAGAGAAAGAGGAGGATATATTTATTACCTTTTCAGATAATCTACTTCCTCGAGTTTGAAGTGCAATATTCACATCAGCAATCTTTTGACGTAAAGCAACTGATCCTTGTCGCACTTTTAATAATTGATCAACTGCTTGAACGAATTCCTATCCAATCCGAATATAAACCATTATTAACCTCAACGACTGGAATAATTATACGTTCATAAATACACTATGATATATATATATATATATATATATATATACGTTGACATACTTGATAATGCGCATTACACATGCGTTCAATTTCAGCATCCTTTTTACGAACAAGATTATCCAGTTGATCAACGAAAGCTTCCTGTCGGCCTGTTTCAGTAATCTGTTTAATAACTGGACCTAGCTGTTCCAAGTTCTCGGCATCATCTATTGCTGCTGAAAAAGTCAATTCGAGTCCACCAGCAACTACATCGCTATCGCTAACATTGGTCCTTTCCATCATGTTTTCCGCAAGCCGATTAAGCTCGGGATCATTTTTCGCGACAACAGACATTGATGCCAAATAATAATAAAATTGGTGAGAGAGGGAAAAAAAACTTGGTGTCACCCTTTGGAAAAACGCACGTTTTTAAAAATGCACAAAGGTAGATAAATTCTAAGTCAGCAATGTTTCTTGAAACAAGGACTATTTAGCTCATGTTCAATATAAACAACACGCTTTAAAGTAATGTCATCTTCAAACATAAGAGCATCTCTAGAGCTGTCAATATTTATTTTATGGAATTGCATTGATACACATCAAATGCAGTAACGGCAGTTTTGTATATAAACCCGATGATGCCACTCTGCTTACTGGATCTTGTATATTATTACATTTGACAACACAGATGCTCCCACCACCTCCTAAAGCTAATCAAAGATAATCATCAATGGAAATATTCTAAATATTTTTTGGTGTAGAAGCGGGTTGTAATGGAGTTTCCTGCCGCTTAACTATCAAACTGCTCACCTTAAGCATGCTCTTGTTAGATTGCTGACCTACCACCTAATATTTGTATTTTGGGTCTTTGAAGCAAAGAACCGATAGATAATACATATATTCGAAAACCTGCTTACCACTTGTATCCTTATTGATATGTTGATGATGTGGATGGTTGATAAACACTAGCTAAAATACATAATTATTTATATCAAGTTGTTCATTCTTCGTACTGAGGAATTGAGAGGTGCAGTGTATAATTTATCATGCAGTCGCACAAGAAAAAATAATTCTGTTTATCATTGACCACACCTCCGATTTTATAATTTAATAATAATAGCTCTCTTTCTCATATTTTCTTTTCTACATTTTTGTTACATACACTAACTTGTTCAAATACACTTTTCTCAGTCAAGAAACCTAAAAAGGTGTCAACAAGCAAATAATACTATGATTATTATCTTTGAGAAGGTAAATCAAAAGAGTCGCTCAATATATATAACACCATCAATAAACAACTCATTATTCACATATGGAGAAAGTGTTGCAGTAGACACCTGTTTGTTTACACTCCCGGAAAATGCAACTCTGTGATTATTACAACTACCATGCAAGAACTATGTCATCTCAAGGCTATTACTATCTTGAAAGTGTCATAAAAGTTTACAAAAGCATTACTTACCCTCAATGTCTTTTCAATTTTATTTTTATACTTACTTTTCGATATTCTTATGATCAATTACTTCAACCTTGAGGTTTTGGGATTTATTGAGCAGCTGCAATTATTGGTGGTCAAGATGAACCATAAAATTTCAGGGGTTTTGAACACCATCATCAATATTTTACTTTTACCATCTTCAATTCGCCAGCTTTTGAAGTCTAAAATTCCCAAATATTACGGATTATGGTCGAATCAATCAGACAACATATCATTCGGGTGAAGTTGTAAACACCATTCGAGAGCAGTGTCGAAATTTTGGTGCCTCTTGCTACCTTAGGGACGGACGTTTGGAACCTATCCCTCAACCAGAATGCACTACTTCTACCTGATAGTTTTTTTTTAACAAAATACAGATTTCCAGATTCGACCAGGCGGACCACTTACCGGGATTGCTCAAAGCCATTTCATCAATTTGTATTTCGGTCAATCCAACCTCTTCGTGCTTTATATTTATCTGATGGTAAAAACATGTATTCTATTGAAAATTTTGACTTTCTATACCACTTTTTTTTTTGTTTCTTGCTATCAATCAGTAGTCATTCAGAGGTGATGAACGATTTTTCTCAATTAAACAGCATATATTCACTTGGTTTATTAAAAATGGTGTACCAAATATTATAACATCCTTGGTCTAAAATATGAATCAAGTGCATTCTCGTTACGTATCGTCTATACTTTCGTATCAATAACATATTCTCGTCAAACACTTATTAAAATCTACTTACGCTTCAAATCTGCCCAGTATATTAGGATGCCTCTTCATTGGCTATTTTCTCTAATAATTTCCAATTGATACGTCATTTGCATATGACAAACCTCCATACAATTGACTTAAACTGCTTGAATTAGAACATTAATATCAAAATGTTATTAGCATAACATACCAGTAATAGCACTAATTCACTTAGGAACTGTATATACTTCTTCGGCGCCAGGCTAATTTCCAAACAATTGGTTTTTTTTTAAAAAAAAAATGTTTCCAGATGACTAGACCCATCATACGTGTATCGCAAGCCTTTATTGTTTATATTGCGCCCGTCATTGTATTTCGAGAAGAGATTTTCGCCTTTCATACCAGCTATTCATGTTTGACTCAGCAATTTTTCTCTTAATTTGAAAACGTCAAGAATGGCAACAATCCCCAGTAGATACCTCATTTCCAATTAAACTGCTAAAGAATACCACCTACAGGTACGTCGTCGTCAAGCTATACAAGATAAGACAGTCAAAAGGGAACGGCAGACAAGTTGTTTTCGATTGGGAACAATACGTGGTGGTCCTGGTCGTGGTAATTAATATTTTGTCGATATACAAGCGACATATTCCTTTTTCTTTTCAATCAATTTTACATACACATCTCTTTATTTCTTCTTCATGATAGCGCCGAATTATTCGAGTACACTAATTGCGAATGTGAAGACAGTTCTTGTTACTTCCTTTTTTCCACGTAAGATATTTTATGCTTGGATCTTCTTGTGTCTTCTTTTCTATGTTGACACTTTGTTTGTATTTCATAAAATCGAAATCGATTTACTATGTATGTGCCCAAGGTAAATTTTTTTAGTGTCATATCCACGAAGAACAAATATGGAAAGTTTATGTGGTCGTGTCCATAGTACATTAAACACAAACAATGGTGAATTCTCTATTTGGATGTACATGAACCATATCTTATTTCATACCTTTGTTAAAAGCGTCAATTATATCTCACGAAACAATAGCTCGAGACTAAAAAATGTTATACAACACGATTATAAAAGAAAGAATATATACAATAAACCTTGCGGCCAACCATTCATCTAAAACCAACTACTAGAAAAATGGTTACATTTGGTGTAACTTAAAGATAGACTAAAGCATATGAAACACACACCGCAGTAAATAGAGACATCCTTTCTTTCAATATACTTTTTTTTTTTTGAAAACATGACCATTTCAACGCAATGTCGTACTTTACACCAAAATGTCATTCAAGGTACACACCCATGGAAGAAATAAAATGACTTGTAAATTCTCAAAAGAAAAAGGATTTCTGGTATTCTTTGGTTATATAACAACTATCTCTCCTTTTTTTGGTTTCTTTTATAGGTACTACTTATACTATTAAGTCGAATGACAAGAAGCTACAGAACGATCACAAGAACGATACTATATCTGTACCAGATTTACAAAAATACACGATAGAACACGGAAAACGTGGTCAATTTAAGCAGGCGCAAGTATATGCCACTCAACTAATAAATAGCACACCGCCCATGAATCTCCATGGCTATTTATTGAGCGGCGACCTTTATTTCTATCAAGGTTACCAATCATCCGCCATGGAAATATATGATCGAGGAATGGATCAATATCGGATGATGGTTCATATTACTACTGCCACCAATGATGAACGTAGCAACAAAAATGACACCAACAACACCGCTTTTGTTTCTCAGCCGCAATACCAATTATTATATGATCGATATCAAACTGCCAAAATGGCCCACGAAAAGCGGATAGATTTTGTCAATACATTAGGTTGTATCGATGCAACGGCTCTTATTTTTAAACATCTTTTAACACAACAAAACAAACCTCATGGTTTAGATCATGATCATGCTGTGTTGGAAACAACGCTTGTATGCAAAAGTTGGCGTGATTTTGCATTATTTCAAGTACCGGCATTATGGCGATATGCATCGTGCTGGAGCTTCATGAAAAAAATCAACCCCACCTTTCGCCTGTTACATCATCCTTCAGGGATCAGTCATCATGTACGGCAATTAGCTTTGACGGATATATCCTTGAATACATGTAATACACTAATTGAATTGGTTCAAAGTGGAAAATTGGATCATGTAAAAGGATTGAAATACAGTAAGTTAAAAAAAAACTCGGTCGTCTCTCAGTCCATTTCCAACATTTAAAATACATGAAGTATATATTCAATGGAGACAAAAATAATATAACAAGGAGTATATAATGGAACTTTTTTTTTCTATGTATGATACACTTTTTAGTAACAGGAACAGAGGAACAAAAATTACTTGATATGTCCATGGTACTTGTTCTATCTCTCAACAAAAATCTTACAGCTCTCTTTATCAATGAAATTCATGTGGTACATGATATCGACGATGTTGGAGTGCCTTTGGGAAAAATATTATCCACTTGTCTCTCTCTGCGCCATCTTTCGATTCTTACCAACAGAACTGTACATTATGATATCATCAGCAATAATGATAATGATTTGGAGTCACAATCAACATCGTCGACAACAGCAACTCTTTCATCAAAAACAGTAACCAACTATAATGACCATTATTACTATGGATTACGCACATTTGTCATTCGATGCCGTGGTACATTGGATCGTATATTAGAGGATATTGTCTCCCGATCTCCAAAATTACGCGCTTTTAGTACAGCCAATGGATGTAGTTCAAGTAGAATGTTGACTCAACTGGATCGATCATGCCCCAAACTCAAAATCTTTTATATTACACCCGAGCCTCATGAAAAAATAAAGCTGGATGAAATCATGGATGGAGACGAAGACGGGGAAGGTGATCATTGTTACTACCATCATAGCACAGACATCATCAGCAACAATAATGGGAAACAAAAAGAAGGTGGATTAGAAATATTGGGTGTGGATCGATTGGTTATATTTGAACCTCGAGATCTGATGCCATTTTTTCAAAAGAATCAAAACACATTACGAACACTGGAACTTGAATTGAGTGACCCACAAAGAACCAAAGTCCAGGATTGGGCTCCCTTGGCGACCATGGGCCCTTTTCCCAATATCAAACGATTATTCTATTCAAGCAGCGATCGATTAGGGGATGCTGATCCAATTGCTGTCCCTTTGATAGAACGATGCCCTGCGTTAGAAATGATTGAATTTGAATATATTGATCATGTCACTCTTCAAGCAATTCATTCACTCATGGCTTTACGTCATTTGCGTTATCTTAGTATCACCAACAGTGATATGAGTCGTACAATCCAAGCATTTTTTGAGCATCACGCTAGATTAGGAGTTGCGTCCTCCTTGGAAAAAGTATCCCTTGTCTATGCTCATCCATTGACAGATGCCATTTTGGACGCTTTGGCTGGTATTATGACATTGAAGAAAATCACTATTCGAGGTTCTTCACAAGGAGTGACAAAACAAGGTGTCGAAAGTTTCATTAGAAAATATGCAAGCCATTCTAATGTTGACAATATACAATTATCCCAATTGAGACAAGTTTCCTTTGTT
Organism: Phascolomyces articulosus; assembly: GCA_025677815.1. Taxonomy (NCBI): domain Eukaryota; kingdom Fungi; phylum Mucoromycota; class Mucoromycetes; order Mucorales; family Lichtheimiaceae; genus Phascolomyces; species Phascolomyces articulosus. Next base: position 1,628,936 of record JAIXMP010000003.1, on the reverse strand, counting down.
GATATTAGACAAATGTTAAGTGTCTACAAAAACCAAGAGCCCCATCCTAATTAAATTTTTGTTTCTACTACTACTATTTAGCCCGTCATTTTTATCACCTTATTATCAAAATTGTATATTTTATTAGATCAACCCTATATAGTAGACTATAGAAGGCCAGCAACAACAAAAAGTACCTTATTGGAATACATCAATTTTTTTATATATATTTTGTACTTATTAATGAATAATGTGCTATCTTCAACATTGAAGGAGAAGGAAGAAAAACATTTCTCCGTTTAAATGGTCTTCTCCTCGGGTAATTTGACGGAAATGAAGGAGGAGGGGGTTTTTTTTAATAGTGTAAATTAATAATTTACACGGGAACAGGCACTAAATACTATTATATACTGGGTGTACTTTAAACTTATTTGAGCCGTCTTCAGCACCTAAACATTTGGAAACAGTGTCACCGTAACATCTTGTGAAATGATGACGTAAAAATGAAGCTTGATGGGAGATTACCGCCCATTTTGGTCAGGAACAAGAAAAGTGGTTTTCATATAAAAATAGAAGAAAATTCATATACATACAAGGTTTTTTTTCCCTCCTCTCGTCCTTTTCATTTTATATCTATTTAAATACACAATATGGCAGCTACTACTGATATTTTCAAAAACGATATTCTTAAAGACAAAATCCTTCTTTGTTCAGGAGGTAAAAAAATAAAATTGGATAATGCATAAATTATTATGTGGGAAAATAAATTGGCTTAAGAAAACTTAAATCGATTATTTTATTAAAAAAAAAAGGTGGTAGTGGTATTTGTCGTGCCATGACTGAAGCAGTTGTTCGTCATGGTGGTAAAGCCGTCATTATTAGTAGAAGGTAGATTAAAAAAAAACAATGGACTATCGAGAAAAGTATATGCTTAATGATACAAACCACCTTATTAAACATTTAATTTAATGTATATTAGCCTTGATAAACTCCAAAAGGCAGCAAAGGAAATGAGTGAAGCAACAGGTGGTGAAGTCATGTACGTAAGACAATATAAACTTCAGATATGAATGGATGAATACGAAGTGCAACTGAAATATGTAGAATTACTTATATATATATATATATATATATATCTTTTTTATCATTATCATGAAAAAGTGCTGTGCAAGCCGATGTTCGTAAGCCAGAAGACGTGGAAAATGCAGTGGCCAAAACCATTGAAAAGTTTGGTAGAATTGATTATTTGATCAATGGAGCCGCCGGTAACTTTTTGGCTACAATGAAAGATCTCTCTTATAACGCTTTCCGTACCGTCATTGAAATTGATTTATTGGGATCGTGGAATCTTACCAAGGCTGCTTCAGAATACCTCAAAGCATCCAAAGGATCCATTATTAATGTCACCGCAACCATCCATTATACGGGCACACCTTATCAACAACATCCTGGTGCTGCCAAGGCAGGCGTAGATGTAAGGATTTCATTATAATTTTTTGTTAGCTGGGAAGGATATAAAAAAATGAATGGATAATGCTGATATAGATGGGTGTAATTTTTTTTCTTATTAGGCATTAACAAAACATTGGGCAGTTGAATTGGGTCCATTTGGTGTTCGTAAGTTTATCATTTTTTTTCTCATCTTTATCACTGGTTCTGATGTAACCAAAGCAAATCTTTATTGACGGTGTATATTATTATGCATAAAGGCGTCAATGGTATTGCTCCAGGACCTATTGCAAATACAGAAGGAATAAGTAGATTGGCTGGTAAAAGTGCAAGTTATGAAACAGTCCCACTTGGCGTAAGTTTTCTTTTTTTTTTGACATTTTCTATCACTTGTTTTTATACATTCACTCATTACTTTTTTTTTTAATAAATAGCGTGCCGGTACAGTAACAGAAATTGCTCACTCCACAGTATTCCTTTTCTCAGAAGCTGCTTCTTATATCTCAGGTCATGTAATGGTAGTTGATGGTGGTCATTGGTTAACGTCATTTAAACCTGGTTATCCAGGCACCGTTCTCAATCCTCAATCCTCCAAAATGTAACATAAAGTATAAATAATACCCAAAGAATTGGCAACAATAAAAATATTGTTTATATAATTATGTAAAATATTACTTGTTGAAAATGAATAGGAATATTGGTGCATTTTCCGTTGGATACTTGTAATATAAATAGTAATATGGTGTTACCAAGATAACATAAAAAAATGTATGTAAACCTTCTCCTTTCCTGATCAACAGATTATTAAGGAGAGGAAGGACCCTTAAAAAATCCCAATATAAATATTTAATCGACAACCCTATTTAAATACTACTTGTAGTTAATGAAATAAGATAAAAAGACATCATTATCTACTAGTAACATATGAATATTTCATGTTACTTCCATTGACTCACTAATATATATATTCGTCCAATTAGTAAGGATTAAATGGGAAACCGATTACAAAACAAAACTGGAGAAAGTGGGAAAAAAAACCAACGTTCATTGTTGTTATTTTCGCCAAGCTAAAGAATCAACAAAATTAAAAATGGTTAATAAAGCTGGAACGTGCGAATAAATAAAATAATTGTTTATGGTGTCACAATTTGTTTGTTCACGATGGTGAAACAAAATTGTCAAGGCTAGGTTTTCAAGTTTAAAACTTGTTATTTTTTTTTTTATTGTTATTTAGACTTGATCATGCAATGGATTGGTATTATATGTCTTTCTTTACAAAATGCGATTATTATCTAATATTATAATATTATTATACTTTGAATTGGACGTGAAAAAAAGGAGGAAGGGTTCTTTTTTTTTTAAAAAAAAAAAATAGTCAAATTCTCATTTCTATAAAAAGTAACTGAACTTATATTTTTTTTGTCGTCGGATAAACTTTGGCATGTGGTTTTATATTCCATGAAGAAGCAATAGCGTGTGTCTTGGAATGCAATACTGCAGCTATTTATAATAAGTATATAATTTCATGCAATGTTGTAGTACATTAAGCACGATGGGGTATAATGGCTGTATAAGTTATCATGAAGTACATTTCACCCCCACCTCATTCTCTCCTTCCTTCCCCTTCTCCTCTTCCATCTTTTTATAACGCCCTATCAAAATGATACCAATAACAATATCCATCGATGCAATCTCTTCTTGCTCCTTAAAAAAAAATATCAATACTTTACCAATTTCATACATGCACCAAGCCAAGGTAGCCGAAATAAAATAAAATAAGACACGTTGAAACTCGGACATTTGGTCCAAGAAAGGATAAGGATAATGACTATTACGAGAATGACAGACGCCTGACCAAACATAATACGAGAAACCAAATCCGTAAAGCATGGCAATATGGCGTACCGAGCGTTTAAATTCATTGTTAAAAATAAGGAAATCAAACCACAAAAACATGGCCGGAAATAGATGTAAAGCACAATCTACAACCAATGGTATTGGTGGCATATCCTTGGGTGTAATAAAATGCGGATCTATTAATCCCATACCCCAATAGAGTGTGCTGATAAGGCCTTCCAGCTTTTTTTTTTTTTTTTTAGAAAATAAATTAATTTCTTTAGTCATATACAATGGTATTTCTCGGTAGATTCGGAGAAGGATGACTTTTATATATTATTCACTTACAGGTAGTGCAAGATTGGATACGGTTTCATAGGCAGCTATAGTTTTTTTTTTTTTTCATCATCGGAATTCAGGTTGCAGAAGTTAGTACGTAAAGGGGGAAAAAATTGCACCTTCAACAAAACGTCTGAAACAAATTCTTTTAATACCTTCAAAGACTTTTGGGAGTAACAATGCTAAAAGTTTAAGTAAAAATGCAAACGTTGCTACCGTCAATCCAAGAATCGTAAGATACTATTCAAATGGCATCATTATTTTTATCATGAATAGGTTAGCATTCTATATCTATATATAATATATAGCTCATATATATAAGGATGATATTGGTGCACGTTTACCTGAAAATGTCCTCCAAAGCCAACTGCGTATGGGTTTTCATAAACCCAATGTACACAATAAAGGGCTGTAAGGTTGGAACCTAAACCCACTGTATTTATCAAGATGCTTCCCATATGATGATATTGTTGTTTTTGGTTCCTTTTTTTCATTATCACTGTCATGATATTAATATATAGTGTTGAGAGAGGGGGGGAATATAATTTATAAAAAAAAAAAAAAAAGAGAAAGAAATTGGTATAATTAAAGAAGAAAATGAACAAAAAGAAGAAAAAAGAACCGCAACTCCGATTAATGCTAATAATAATGACATATCTTGGCCGGCTCTTCATTGTAAAAAAAAGAGTCACAAGCTTCAGTTTTTTCTACCCACTACTATTAAATAACTTCACAAAGAAGCTGTGAATTAGCCAATAAAAATCGCGTAAATAGGCAACCTGATGCATCAACCTTAATACATAGGTACGTTAATCATTGAATTATTTTATCCTAAAATAACAAAATGATGAATTCTATCATCTGTATCCATAGCCACACAAGCACGCATATAAATACCAACGACATCATCACCAGGTAATAAAAAAAACCACGTGTAGAAATTCGAGATATGGAGCAGTAATAATGAGACTGACAACATAACAAATTAAAAGCAGACTTCTTTATTTGTTTCCTTGCATATTTATTTATATAGTCCCTATATGTAGTTTATTTTATTGCATTTATTGCACGTCGATATAACAATGGGGTAATATGCAGCAATTTGTTAGTGATCATTTTTATACTTGTACATTGCTCAAATGCTGGGTTATTGGGAAGAAAACATATCATGATATAAAAATTATATCAGTCAAGTGATACTTTCTATCACCAACCAGAAAAATACCATTCTTTATTTCTTTTTAACAAGAAAATCTTGGTATTTTTCATATTTATAGCCGTTAATTTTTTTTTTATAAAAAGCATCTCCACAAAAACACCCTTTAAAACTTATATTTAAAGAATCAGATAAAAGTTGTTTGATAAGATATATATATATATATATGACATCCCACAGTTGTGATCAGTTTTGTAGACTTATTATCAGGGCAATATTGGATTTTAAAAGACTTAGGCTCATAACTTTGTGTGTCACCAACAAGAAGATAAGCTTCTGGTATTTTGATAAAAAAGAAATTGTTTCTTAGATATTGATTGGAAAATCACACATTTATTATACTTCTATAACAATAAAAACTACCCTCTTCTTACTTTGGCTACATTCACATTTCAATATTCCGAAGCTTAGTACTTATTTCATTCTATTTTAGAAATATAGCTCAAATAGTTTCATAATTTTTGAACAAACACCAGAGGAAAGCTCTTCAGAACTATAAAATGCAGTTTCTCTTATAAACTTTGGAATTGAACCAGGACAATATTTTAACGGTTATAACCTGACTGCATTACTGTTGTCAATTCTTCACTGCTTTCTTATTTAATTTAGTAAAAGAGACACTTCTATGTATTATTTAAAATATAGATAAAGAAAAGGCAACCAACTTTTTATAACTCATATATATATCTAAGCAAATAATTAGGTAATGTTCTATCTGGTAGCTAGTTAATATAATATGTATTGTTCCTGTAGTATATAACTAAATAGATTCCTTCCCTTGATGAAGATCATACATATAACTCTAGAGAAATCTTTCTATACAATATAGAGATAAGAGTGACACATTTATAAGTACCTGTCACTTAGTCTTCCACTTTACTGAATACAAATTTAACCAACTAATAGAGAGGTTGGATCCTTCAATCAAATATATGATATATTGGTTTGCTTTGTTATTTTATACGGTCGTTCTACGTACTATATAATTTATTTACCTCTAAAGAATTGATCACAGACTGGATTCTTCTTCCAAGAGGTCCTGTCAGCATCATCGAGAATATGAAGGGCAATTCTTTGAGGTTTATTAATGTAGCATATATGAAAAAAATGAGGCAGTATATAAAACTCTACTGCTAACAAAAACAATAGTCACTACTGCACTACTACCACACATGTAATAAGTGATTAAAAAAATTGCTATAGATCCTTTTTTTTCTGCAGTTAAAAATGCTAGGGATATGTAATAATATGAAATATGGTACTTTTTTTAATTGATTCTTGATATATATTTATTTATACCTATGTATATTTACATAAATTCACACATATACTTTTACGATCCTTCGTTTTCAAATGTATAATATTATTATTAATGATAATGGCTGCTCACTCGCTAATTAAAATAATAATATGATTTCATTTTGAAAATTAGAAGGAAATAATATAAAGAACTTCTTTTATTGGAGATAGAGCCATTCTGCCAAACCAGAATTACGGTATTTATGTAGTACTACAAAGAGGATACCAGTATCAAGTATCTTTTGTTTCAAAAACAGATGATATTTTTAGAGTAGATCGTTCGCATTATTTGATTTATAATTATTCTACCTTTTGATCCATATATATATTATATTAATATAGTCTTTTTAATTGATTACTAAATTAGGAGTAGAATGTAAAAATCTTGGTAAAATAATATTATATGATAAATCAAGCACAACAATTTTTTGAATCTATAACATAAAAGGTCCGTTTTGTTATATAGCGTGATCATGGTAAACTAGTAACCTATATATTACTTTATAGAAACTTTGTATTTTTTTTAAAGTTTAAAGATTTTGTTACACGTTTTTAAATAGAATACTGATTAAAATACAAATCACTCGTGAAAGTGTATAAAGTGTCAAAATGGATTGACTTGGGAGGAGGGAGCGCTCCCGAACAATACAGCAAGTAACAACGGCCCTTGTGCCGACATATTTTAATCTCAGTTATAAAAAAATAAATTCTATTTGGTGATTGAATATTAGTATGTAGGGCTTTGCAAATTAGACTTATCCAACAAGTTACAAAGTGTCTTTTTGGTTTTCTATAATATATTCATATCACCACCATACAAGTCTTTTAATAACACATTTATTCTCTCACCCCCCAATAGAAAAAAAAAAGAACTATTCTTTTATAACACTTTTATACAAAAAAAAAAAACTCAAATCTTTTACCATGGCATTGCCTAATTTATGGAAGATTTATTCGTCATTTCGCACACCCGAAGAAGAGCGACAATTTTCAAGAAATGCCTTTTTCAAGTTTAGTGGTTATATTTTATCATGTATTGCCATGACAGTATTGGCATCACGTTATACCAATGGAAAAACCAAGTTAATATCTGCCTAGTAACAACAACAACAAACACTGTTGTAATCCTAATACCACCACTTTACTATGATTCTCTCTCCCCCAAGGCAATCTCTCCACTTTAGAAAAAAAGCACGCAAAAATAAAAGAAGCGATGATTACACAAGAAAAAAAAAGTTGTATCTCGTGAATTTCTCAGCATCATACAAAATGTTGATTTTTTTTTTAATTAAAATCAACTTGCAAGACTGTGTAAAAAGAAAAACGCGTCAATGACTATTTAAGTTTAATTAATATAGAAAATGTTCTATTTTACATGTTTTATATTTATAAAGGTTATCATCAATACAATATGAATAAGTAATAATAAGTAATAGTAGAAGCAGTAATAAGTGTAACATTTTATAACATGATCAAGTACAAATAGAAAGGCATTGATTTATATATAAAATTATATATCTTGAATTGATCCATTCACCACGCTATGAATTACCATATCACAAAGAAAATTCAATGAATAAGATGAGATTGTGTTCACCATTTTTTTGTGTAATTATCTTCTATTAAAAATGAAATGTTATTAATAAAATAATAATAAGTCATTTCATATCCATTCAGCCAAATAGAAAAACATAGATTATTTATAAAAATAAATCCATTTGGTTTACGTCAACTTACTAGATGAGGTTAATCCGCGGTTCTTTATGTCCATTTAATCGCGATTAAAAAAAATCCTGATTATTGGAATATGATCTATGAGCAAAAACAAGAGAAGAGCGGTTATTTTTTTATTTTTTTATTTTTGGTTTAGCGGATGATGAATTACGAACGCGAATCGCTTCAAAATGTTTTAATTGCAAAAAGAAAGTGAGTTAATCTAATAAGAAAGGAATATTATAGGGTGAGTTTGTTCGCGACTCTCTCTCTAAATTTAGTATCATGGATAAAATGGATTGTGATTTATGATCCAAGTAATATCAAAACAAGAAATAGAATAAAAGAATAAGATAGGTTTGTTTTGCTGCATAAAATTAAAAAAAAGGTACATGATTTTTCTTCATTTCTACTGCATTGTCGATCATTTTTTTCCATTGATTGTGAGAGGGTAAAAGAAAAAGCTCTATATATACAGTGTTGTTATTAAATCGTATGAGAGAGAGAGCGGGAATTCTGATGATAATAATTACAAGTGCCAAAAGAAAAAGCGGTGATTTCTTACCCTTTTCTCCATCTTTTGTGTTGCCCAAAATATAAGTTCAAAAGACGATTAAGAAAAGAAAAACAAGTTTGATATCATCGTCATAGTCATTATCATCGTCCGTACAACCATTCAATCCAAATGCTTTTTATGTTTAATTCCCAGCATTATAATAAAGTAATAAGTACTATAGTAAACTTTTTAAATCAATTGCGGGGTTATTATATATAGTTAAACTTGAAAGGAAGGGTGGTACCTTTTTTTTTTTTTTGGTTTGTGTGAGAATTCCTATATAAAATAACTCAACTCAACCAAAAAAAAAAGGTTTTCCAATCAAAGGTTCCGCAAAAAAAACCAACCTATTTCCCTTTCCTTTCCTTTTCTTTTTCTCTCCCTTTTTTTTAATTTTAATATTATACATCCTGCCTCGTATTCTATCATTCCCACCTTCCTCTACTACCACCTCTTCTTTCTTTCAACTTGAAAACGAAACGGATATTTTTGCTATGGTGGATCTAAAATATACAGAGATTGAAAGTATTCCTGGTATTATCCAGGATCTTCAAAAAACATTTAATATCGGTACAGTTTTTACTATATAGATCTCTATTTTTACAGCATGATATATATCCCCAATAAAATCAACGTTCTCTTTCGCAACCATATCCTATCCAATATATAAATATACCAACCTATATCAATATATATATACATATATACATATATAGGCATCACTAAGGATTTGAGTTTCCGTAAACAACAACTGAATGGTTTGATGCGTTTCTGTATCGAACAAACCGATGCTATTGTTGATGCTTTGCATAAGGATTTACGTAAACATCGTATGGAAACCAATGTTGGTGAAATTTCGGCTGTTGTTGATGAATGTAAATTCATGATCAAGGTTTGATATCCTTTTGTTTTTTGTTTTGACACCAATGTGTGAATGTGAATTAAAAAAATATATGATATGATATATTTTTTTTTTGTTACTTACTGACATGTAATTATTTATATTAAATTTTTCTAATTTCTTACATGTGTCATATTTATATGTAAATCATTCGATTCAATCCAACTCATATCATATGGTTCCATCTTCGCCATCAATATCATTATCGATACAATAACAACAATGTAAAATTATACAGAATTTGGATCGTCTTTCCAAAGCAACATCGACAAAGAAGCGTTTCCAAATGAATGCTATGGATAAGACCATTATTCGCAAGGAACCTAAGGGTGTCGTTGCTGTTTTGGGTAATTTATCTTACTGTTTTCACATAGATCTAATAGATAAGACATGTCTTCTCTTTTCTAACTAACATAGTATTTTATTTATTTATATAATAGGTGCTTGGAATTATCCTGTAAATATTTATTCATATAATCATGATATATATAGAGTGATTAGCAAAGATCGAAAAAAAAACTTATGATTTGATGTATCATTCTTTATTCTATAGATCAACTTGTTACTGCTTCCTGTTGTTGGTGCTATTGCTGCTGGCTGTTGTATCGCCATCAAGGTATTACAAAAAATACATCCTTATGCATCTCATGTATACAAATTATACATGATTTTTTTTTTAGAATTTAGAAATATCCATATCAAGAAATGGTTACTCACATGGTTTCTTGAATTATCTACTATTAGCCATCTGAAGTTTCAGCCAACACTGCTGAATTGATCGGTCGTGTTTTACCTCAATATCTTGATAAGCGTGCTTATTCTGTTATCAATGGCGCTGTTCCTGAAACAACCAAGCTTTTGGGTAAGTCTTCATATATATATATATATATATATATATTACTCAACAATAAAAAAAGAGGAAAATGTATCATAAAACTTACTCTGATATGAATATAGAACAACGATTTGGTCATATTTTCTACACTGGTAACGGTGTGGTCGGTAAAATCGTCATGACTGCTGCTGCTAAGCATCTTACACCTGTCACTCTTGAGTTGGGCGGCAAATCGTAAGTGGAACCTTTTAAGGAGATGGCTAATAAATGAATGATGATGTTCGATTTATACTTCTTTAAGGAGAAAATATTCTTTTTACTTAATATCGATATGCGAAATTCTTAATTCTCACTTTTATTTAGACCCGCTATTATTGCACCTGATGCGGACTTTAACCTCACTGCTCACAGACTTCTTTGGGGCAAGTTCTTTAACGCTGGTCAGGTAATAATATATTATTATTATGAACAAAACGAATAAGAAAAAGAAACATTAGAAAAAACTAACCAGTATGTATAATGATGTCATGATAATATATTTATATAATAGACATGTGTTGCTCCCGATTACGTTCTCGTTACAAAAGAACAAACCGAACGTCTTATCGTTGCTTTTCGTAATGTCATTCGTGAATATTATGGTACTAACCCTCAAAAGAGCGATTCGTATGGTCGTATTGTCAGCACCCGTCAATTTGATCGTCTTAAGGCTATCCTTGATAAATTGGATTCCAAGTTGATTGCTGTAGGTGGTGATTCAGATCGTGATGATTTATACATTGGTCCTACTATTATCAGCCCTGTTACTCCCAGCGATGCTCATATTATGCAAGATGAAATTTTTGGTCCTCTTTTGCCTATTGTTCCTGTAAAGGATATGGAAGAAGCCATCGAAGTTGTGAATTCCAAGTAAGTTTTATTCTTTATCTGATGCATGATGGTGATTATGAAGGATGACGATAGTGTATGACTCCTTCATCCCCCTTCTCTCCTCCTTTTTAATATGAATAAGACATGTGTTCTAATCTATCATTTTATTTGTTCTATTTATTTTTTCTTGTACCGCTGCAGAGACCAACCCCTTGCATTATATATCTTCTCTGGCAACTCAAAGACCTATACTAACAGTAAGTACTTGTTTAGCATTTATATTCCATCTCCGTTCCATGCAGAAATAAGAGCAATGGATGACTAATAAATGTAATCTTTCCTTAACAGTTTTGAACAAAACCAATTCTGGTGGTGCTTTGGTCAATGATACATTGATGCATCTTCAAGAACTTTCATTACCTTTTGGTGGTGTTGGTCCTTCTGGTATGGGTAACTACCATGGTGTAAAATCATTCGATACCTTCACTCATGAACGTGCTACCATGATCAAGTCCACTGCTTTCGAAAGTGTCATTGCTGCTAGATATCCACCTTACAATGATGACAAGGAAACCTTGCTTAACCTTCTTGTTTATGGTCTTCCAGGTTCTGTGGGTGGTAAAATCAAAACATTGATCCGTGCTTGCTCTGCTTCTTTCCGTGTTCTTTTCCGCAAGCAACCTCAACAAAGTAATGCTTAAAAAAACCCAATGTGGATGATATCAAAATGAGGTTATTTTTTACCCTTCTATAATTATTACCCTTTCCAATTATAACTATTGATTCCTTGATCAAACATAAGGATTTGATAGAAAGAAAAACATTTAGGTCATCTTTTCTTCTATATTTATTATTACTATTATTATATTTATACGCTCCTTCATTTTAATTATTCTCTGACCTCTATTTTCTTTTGTTGTAAAAAAAAAAGACCATATCCTCAAAACTCATCTACTACTACAACTACAGCCGTCCTCAAATACTTTTCTTATTACAACCTCGATCTTGCTAATTTATGATTTTGTTTCCCTTTTTTCTTACTCCTACCTTTTTATTATATGGATTAAATTTATTTATAATAATTTTTTTAAAAAGAAACCCCTTACCTATTATTTATTTTTACTACTAATCTTACTGTTATATATATTTACATTATTTACATATTATTATTATTGTTACTCTTCTTATTCCACTTATCCAAATCTTGTTTATACTATAAAAAAATGTCATATTTTTTTTTAACCAGCTACCTGGAAATCAACTTTTAAAATACATCCCCGCGATCGTATCACGTTTCACGGACAAAAAGTGTTTAAAAGCTTTCAGACTTAACTCCTTATTATTATTAACAGGGATGCTGAGTGTAATATATATATATATACAAAAGTTGGTAAAGCTGACGTTATTCAATAAATAACACTACTATATTATAAACTAAATAATAATAACGGACCTTATTTTGATTCAAAAAAAAAATAGTAATCTAGATTATCACGTTATTCAACACCGACATATGCCTAAATGTATTGTAAATAATAAATCAGGAACTGGATCTGGTGGACTTAATTAGATACATGAACAAGTCTTTTAACACACCGACAATAAGTAACTCTAATGATATAATCCTATATCTTCTTTTTTTCTTGTACAGGAACATCAATAATACCCTGGCTGACGTATTATACAATTTGAAAGAAAGCTCGTTAAAATCATGTGATATTTATAATTTTATAGACATCTCGTTGAATGTGGATCTTTTCTTGGTTACAACACTTTTTTATCTATTCTAACAGACAAGATTTTCATTATCCAAACTAGTTGAACCGAGAGAACTAGATAACAGTGTATTGCTTATATCAACGGATGGAAATGATAATATTGGTGTTATATTTTTGATTAATTATTGCTATATATAATACGCCATTATTCAACCAGATGAGAATAAATATAAACTCATTGTTATCATTATTTTGAGGGTTGTATGCAGGTTTATTAAGGTGGCTGCATAAAATTAAACATGCAGCATCCAAAAAGTTACTTTACTACCAATTCAAAAGGAGTTATTTATGTGTAACCTTTTTCTTCTAAAAAGAGAGAGAACCAAACACCCCACGTAAGAAAGGCAAGTTTTCTCAGCATAATAAGAACGAACCATAATGGATCACGTAATAGATTTCATTGTCCAATTACCAAACGAGATATTGACACTTATTTTTTCTTCATTGACTACCGAAGAATTGGGAATTGTCTCCCTTGTCTCGCCAGCATGGCAGCATCGTATTGCTCATTGTGATCAGTTGTGGCAATCGTTTACTTTGCGACAAGACGATGAAACAAGCTGGCTCATGATTCCAAATGTCCAACAGCATGTCAAGATCCTCTATTTTTATTGCTCTCCAAATACTCAAAGATCCATCCATGCCAGTGATATTGAAGAGTATATCGGGAATAGAGCAAAGGGTTATACCAACATACTCAAAAGGAAACGAGGTAAATAAAGGGATTCTATATTATAAAAAACGCGTCAATGGTCTTGTCAAATAATATATGAAAAGTCTATCATAGAAAAGTAAATACCAGTTATATCAAGTATCGATTCTTAAAAGTAATGCCAATAGCGGTTATCCTTGAATCGTTTCCCAACTTAATACACCTGGAGCTCAAACACTACTCTTCAGCCAATCTCACCGACAGTTTGATTACAATGACAACTAAGACTACCACTAAATTATTTCAGTATCAACATCTCACAGCATTAAGACTTGCATGCAGTGGTGGATACTATTATAAAACAGAAGATGTAATCCATATTCTGCGCCAATGCCCATCGATTCGCTACCTTTCTGTTTCCTATTGCAGTTTCCAGCTGTTACATGCTATTGATTGTTATTCATCAAATCTGGAAGTAGTTGTTTTCAACGTTTTTGAACCTTCTTCATCTGATGGATATCCTTCTAACATGATACTTCATCGACACTTTTTATCTGCAAAAAGTATTCATTTTGATATGACACGACGCCATCGAGTTCAGCAAGATCAACAAGGAGGACGCATGCGATCACTATTCTTTTTCGCGAAATCTCTAGACTTTATCATAGGTAGAAGACCGACAAATAATAGGAACCATCCCGAAGACTACAAGGATATTAGTAGGATGATTGTTCATAATGCACACTCTCTTGAAGAACTTGTGCTCTATCCCATTTATTTACCGGGGGATGAAGCAAGAAGCCTGATGATGAAAGGAATACAATGGAATTCTATTTTGACAAAGACATTCAATCATCTACAACGGCTTTGCTGTAATATCCCTTATTCAAAAGAACATGCATTTGCAACCATGATTCGCCATAATTGTCCTTCTCTGATGGATTGCTCCATTGTGTATCATGGTGCTCTCATGCCAAGTGTTGTTCTTGATGCCTTATCAGAAAAAATAAATCTACGACGTCTTGTGCTGACGATTGGAACATCATCGGTTGATATATCAGCATTCCAACGACTTTTACAAAACAATCACAAAGGGAAAAATGGAATCCAGCATCTTGTGTTTGAACGTAGTGGTCGTAAGTCTCCACTATCCAACGCATTGCTAGAGAGTTTAATTACAGCTCAACATGGCTTACGAGGGTTTGAAATCAACAAATGTTGGATCGATTGGTTTGCGTTTGAAAAGTTAATGAGAGATATAGATCAACGTCGGGATACTTTATTGGAATGGATTATTTACAATAAAGCTTGGTATATTGATGATGATCGACGCGAATATTCTGGAGAATGGATGGTAGGAGAAGATAGTAAAAAGCTGGAAACGTTGGATTTGGAAACATTCCGTGCTTTTACTCCAGATCCTATTGTGAGCGATATTAGTGTTTTCATCCAACCAGAAAAACATCCAAAATTTGCCCAGGAGCTTACTATAGCTGGAAGTAACGCAAGTAATGTAGTTTATTCTTTTCTGCAGGATCAATTAGAATTTTCATAATTTAACACATGTCTATATTATTTCTCGTATAATAAATATACCTTTTACTTGTTTTATATGAAGTGGAATAAAAAAAATTGGGTATTTTCACCCCTCAAGAGTATAACTCTGTCTCTCTTTTAGGATTTTCTGCACTAAATACGAATGGATCACAAAGTCGACTTTATTGCAAGATTGCCACATGAACTATTGTTAATAGTTTTTTCAACATTTACAACTGAAGTACTGGCCGTTACTTCCATTTTATCCTCAATATGGAGCGAGGTGCAAAATAACAGAAAGGCTATTGCTTATTTTGCGAGACAAACGCGTCGGGTCATCCAATAATTTATGTCCTTTCTGATATGTCTTGTATAAATAAGTTTATCGACGTCGAAGGAATACCCGTTATCTCAAGTATCGATTCTTAGAAGCTATACCAATATTGGACATTCTACGTCTATGTCCTACTACTCGTTGTCTTTCTGTTTCAATATGTAGTATCATTATATTACAAGCTATTGAATGTTTCCCGAACCTGGAAGTTGTTGCGATTAATCTTGATGTACGTGAGATTGACGAATATGCTCGTCTCCTAACACTTCAAGAGCGCCTCTTATTGGAAGAAACCACCAATCCCACAGCGTATCATTCGATTCAACAAGGCATGTATGTGATCAATTGCTATCCAGATATTTTCGGAAGATTTAGATAACTATGCTGGATACAGTATTAGCTCTAGGATTGTCTCGAGCGCGCATTCCCACCAAGAATTTATACTTTATGCCACCATTCCAACTTTAGGATACGATGAAGCGAACAACACGGTGAAGGGTGCTATACTGGGATCATACATTATCAACTACGTTCAATAATTTACAAAGACTTAGTTTTGCAATTCCATTTACAAAAGAACATGCATTTGCAACCATGATTTGTCATCATTGTCCTACTACACTGAAAGATTGTTCCATTCCCTATGCCTGTGCTCCTGTTCCAGGCGTTGTCATCGATGCTTTGTAAAAAAAAAAAAAAAAAAAAAACTGCTTTACAGCGCTTTATTCTGACCTATGGTTACTCTTCAGTTGATATGGCAGGATTTAAATGATATTAATAATGTTATAGCCATTACTGTTTTTCAATCAAGCTTGTGTCTTTTTTTTTGAGATCATCATCACTGTTTACGACGATTTAAAAGATTTATATTATTTACTACATGTTCATTGTATTGTATATGATGGTGCATGTACATTTTATAATTTTATGTAAGGAAAATATTGTTATCCTTTTTTTAAAGAGTTTATTTGTATCATACACAAGACGACAAGAGAAAATTGTTTATTATTACTGTGTACTAGCTAATAATGACAACTATAACGGCTTGTACAAATAACAATTTAACGGTCAAACCGAAATGATTTGTACGTGCGCAGAAAAGAATGGCACAATGTATAAAATTATAAAGCTGTTTTTCTACATGCAATCACCAGAGTTAAATCCACATCTTTTCTCCTCGGCTACTCCGGTTTCGTCTTGAACAGCATGAGCAATACCAGAAGAGATTGCCAAAAGGGCTAAGACAACAGCAAGTAAAGTGGTAAAAGTAAAAGTATGCATAATGGTATATATGGATTTCTTGTTTTAATAAGGACTTGTAACTGTCGTCGTTGTTATTGTGTTTAATTTTCAACAAGCCTTGAAAAACAGCCTTTTTATAACTTTTCCTCTTTGCTTTGATTATCAGGAAACCAAGCGGTCATCATAACCAGACATTTTCCATTGATCTTTCTAACAACTAAACTTTATTCATATATTGTTACAAACAAAGAGGCAAATCTTTTCAGAAAATAAGAATATTTTTGCATTCATATATCACAAGAAACATCTCCAACACAACGTTTTGTGTTTTTAGTAAAATATAGGTACTAAAAAAACTCTCTAAACAAAAACCCTGAGTATATCTCTTGAGAGTAAAAGTAATGACATTTGTACAGCCATTAGCACTATATCGCGATCCTCCTACGTTGCGTAAAGAGTTCTAACATAATATTATATAGAGCAGTTTTTTGTTGTTTCTAAAATATTTATATGCCATCTATTGCCAACGAATTAGACAGGTAATAGAAAAGGGTAGTAAACTAACATACACAAAGTTACACTACTGTCGTATTCTACATAATAAAATAACTCCATTATAAAATATATATCTGATCATATAAGGGCTCATCCCAAAGAATATGCCCAAATAAGGAAATCCAAATCCTTCAATTTTAAAAAGGAAGTTATGTCAAATCGCATAACGATGTACACAATAAAGCCCAAACGAAAGGATCAAATGATGCGCCATATTCTTGCACCCGATCCTATAGATCACATATTAATATCATCCTCAATAAAGAAATAATTGTATAAGAAGACCTGACTCTGTTATCCATAATATATAATAAGCAACTAAGCCCTCATCCATCATAGAATAAAAATAACATAAACTACCAGGGATAATATGTCCATGACCATTACCAATACGTAATAAATATGAGGCAAAATCGCGTAATATAGTTGCATCGATAGCATTACTTGTTTGTTGAACCCTCATATTTATTTAAAAGAATATATGCTTTCAATAGCAGTAGTATTGTCAATCTTGTTATTCTGACTGGTATTAGTAGGATTCATTGGACAATCAGAATGGGCGCGACGACTATGGCCAAAGTTATCACAGGTAGAGCAACGGGGAGTATCTAACTCCATTTCATTATTAAGACGGGTGGGACGCGTCTTGGATTGGCTAAGGAATCTCGATGAGTGATACGTTAATGACCAATTTGATGGTAGTGACGACAGATGATGGTACATATGTGAAGAGTACATGAGAATAAATAAATAATCGGTAATAATCGGTGTATTCGAGATATTGATAAAGTTGATGGGCCCAATTATTATAGAGTGATAGGATAGGATGAAGTTGGAAGAAATAGAATTACAAGTATCACATCCCTTCGCTCGAAATACCACACTTGGAACTGTAGGTGCCTTTATCAAAACAGAAAAGCATCTACAGTTTGCTTAAGATATTTCCACCCGTGAAAGCTCTGCAGAGAAGGTAATAACAGTTTTCTACAAGAGCATTTGAAATTACCATGATTTATTGTAGTATATCAGCTCTTCATCAGTCATCTACTAAAAAATTTCGCTTTCTTTCTTTGTATTATAATCGAATGTTGTAATAATAGAATATTTAATTTTTATATAAGCGCAATCAGAAAAATTGCATACGTTTAAAGCAGGGCTTTTTTTTTTTTTTTTTTTTTTTTTTTTTTTTACTTTTTATAAATTTTGATACTCTATAGAATCTGGTCATTCATTATTAGAAAGTTGTCATGATTGTTATGATCCTAAAAAAAATGATATTTATGATCATTAAATATAAAGGAATTTCCGTAGATTCTATGAGTGACTTTGTTTAATGCATATGAATAATAAGTATTTCTATATAGATTTTTTACAGAGACTGTTTTTTGAATAAGCTCTTTATTTTTACATGTATATATACACAATTCATTTACACTATGGGGGTTTACTGTAGTTACGTATTTTATATTATGAATAGTTGAGACAGGACCTTTGGTTATGCTCATTGGTATCCTTAGAGAAGGGTATTATCATTAGTTTATGATAGAGTCCTAATTCAGTTTTACAAGCTTCCTTAATTGGTTACGCGCTTTGACTTTGCATACTTCCCAATAAGAAACAACTTTTACTTTTTGCGTGAGAGTTATTCTACTGAAGGACTAAACACACATGATTCACAATGTGGACCCCATTGCTCATTTACCTCAAGAAACACTAGCTCTTATTTTTTCTAATTTTTCTACCGAAGAATTAGCTGCTGCTACCATCGTTTCACCAACATGGCACCATCGGATTACTGAATGTGATCAATTGTGGCAATCATTCGAATTATACCAAGAAAATGGAGCAGGCTGGCTTGTGATTCCAAATATTAGAAAGCATGTCAAAAGCCTCTATTATCATAACAGTGCCTGCAAATCTATTTTTGGTATTATATCATTTATTGAATATCGAGTAGATCATTACATTGACCCATATGACATTAAACGAGGTAGGGTCAACAATTTTAGGGACAGTATTGAAAAACACTAGTTGCTTAACGATCCTATATTTCATTTCTAATGTGTAAAAAAAGCTTATCATAGTCAGATGGATACCAGTTTTATCAACTTACGGTTTTTAAAAGTACTCCCAGCATTGATAATCCTAGAAACGTTTCCGAATTTGACGCATATGGAACTAAAACATTATTCACCCATTGAACTTTTTACCAATCTATCTGCGATACCCATCACTAGGCCATTTCAACACCGGTACCTCACTATATTAAAACTTGTATCTGGTGATAATAATCAGCATTATGAGACAGAACACTTATTGAGCATTTTACGACTATGCCCAGCTGTTCGTTATCTTTGTGTTTCACGTTGTAGCCCGCCTATATTAAACCGAATCATCGAGCGTTATCCAAATCTGAAATTGGTCAGAATTAATCTTGATTTACCTTTATTTGATAGAAATTTCAATGGGAATTTTCATCGACGTTTCTTAATTACAAATACTTATTCTATGAAGCATGATTTGCTTCGGCATGAGCAGCAACAAAATATACAATCAGTGGCTATGCAAATAATGCCTGAAGACTTTAATAGGAGGGGTGTGATCGACTATACTGAATACGATATCAGCACTTTAATCATTCCTAATGCACATTCTCTTCAAGAATTCGTGTACTATGTAAATATTCCAAAATATCGGTTTGATAGACTATCCGATCCTATTATGAACGCGACACAGTGGAATCTTATTTTGTCAACTACGTTTAGTAATTTACAACGACTTCGTTGCGAAATTCCTGTTACAAAAGAACGTCAATTTGCAACCATGCTTCGTCGTCATTGTCCTAATCTTATGGATTGCTCGATTGCCTACGATCATGCACCTATACCAGGTTTTATTCTGGATGCATTGTCAGAAAAAAAAGCACTACGACGACTTGTTCTAACTTCAGAATTATCGTTCGACGATACAGCAGCATTTAAACGACTTTTAGAAAGTAATTACAGTGGGAAAAACGGGATACAACATATTGCCTTTCTTCATTGTCTTACAAAGGAGATTTCACATGGGCTGTTAGAAATATTGAATACTACTGAACATTCCTTAAGAGGTGTTGAAATCAACACAAGTATTATCGATTGGTTAGGATTTAAAAAAGTCATCAGAAATGCAGATCGAATGGACTCTTCAATCGAATGGATTATTTACAATAAAGCTCATTATGGTGAGTATACTGAAATCGATGAATCCTACACCCGCAACAATAGCAATCAAAACACGAGAATGATGCTAGGTGGAATTGTAGACAATGATAAATTGGAAAAATTAAAATTGGAAACGTTAAATGCTATTATTCCCAATTCCGGCGTTTGGGCTATAGGTGCTCTTGTCAGAAGGGAGAAGCATCAAAAATTTATTCGTCATCTTGCTGTGGCCGGGGAGTTTGCAGAGGATGTAATATTTATTTTTCTGAAAGACGAATTGAAACTGCCATAATATTAATGACTGTATCTTCCCTCCCCTCCCCCACTTCCCCTCCCTATGCATATGATGAGCTAGTTTTGCCAATATTATGATTAACACTAGATTATTATATATATGGTATGATAAAAACCTATTTGTTTGCTTAATTTTGTTTGGTAATTATACT
The DNA here is from genome assembly GCA_025677815.1 of Phascolomyces articulosus. Taxonomy (NCBI): domain Eukaryota; kingdom Fungi; phylum Mucoromycota; class Mucoromycetes; order Mucorales; family Lichtheimiaceae; genus Phascolomyces; species Phascolomyces articulosus. Next base: position 1,608,197 of record JAIXMP010000003.1, on the reverse strand, counting down.
CAACCATAGAACGAACAGGGCACAAAACAAATAAAAAAGTGTACACTTATCGATAATGGGGCTCTCAAACATACTTGTATTACTCTTCATGCCTAAGTATACCAGATCAATACAATGTTACTAATCGAAGTACAGCAATATTATATGTATTGTCCTTGAATAAAATGAAGGAGGGCAAATAAATACTTTTTTTTGTTGACAATCAATGTTGCTTCTTGTTCTATTTTCTTCCTTTTTTTTTTTTTTGCTTCGACTTATTTCATCAACAGCATTATTTTTACTTTCATTTTGGTATTATATCTATTTATTCTTGTTTCTTTAAGCAAAATTCGGACCTTACTTAAACGTAGGAAAGCATGCCCAAAAGCACAGGTCAAACCAGTCTTCTACACTACTAAATATAGATATTAACATAAAAGTAAGGAGTTACTTTTATTACCTGACCGAAATGCGGATTTCAGCTTTGTCCATCTACTTTTTATTGACTTTCAATATCATAAAAACCACCTCTAATACCATGAATGGTGAAGCTGGAAATTCGATAATTATTATCACACAAAGAAATCTTACTGTATCAGCAATTTTCAACAATCTATAAAGACTTCACTACAATATTCCTCTAACAAAAGAAATTCAGTCTGCCACCAGGATCCGTCAACATAGTTCAAATATTATTGATTACACCATATCATATATGTCTGTCAAACAGATACTAGATGTTATTACTGATGCTTATCCTAGAAATCAAGCCTTCGACACCTTTCTCTAATCGTCCAATTTTCTTTCATTGATGCTATTACGGTTTTCAAACGACTTCTTCAAAAAAAAAAATATAACGAAAAAATTGGGATAGAGTATCTTTCACAATATTGACTCCCACTCGGCATGCTTTACGCAGGATTGGGATCATCACTAGTAGAATCAACTGGCCAGGATTTAAAAAATTGATTCGGTACGTGGATCGAATGGACCTCTCCGTTGAATGAATCATTTTCAAGAACATTCATAGTTTCTTTGATCCTATGCACGATATTAAGCAATAATCGTGTGACTCAGCAGTGTGGATTTGTAAAAAAAAAAAAAAAAAAAAAAGGATTACTGCAAACATTATGGGTAGAAATTTCGAAAACAGTGGATAAAGGTAATGCGGGAGTTCTTGTGAAAATAAGCATGACCTTGCTACTGATGAATATCAATCAGTTTCCAATGTGATCCATACATTTCTACAGAATGAATTGAAATTATTATCATGATTTTGATAGTTATACATTCTATATTTACATACAACTTTCCCCTTTCTTTTCAGATCAATACGGAGATACATTCTTATGCGTAGCTATACAATAAAATCTCTCTATCATTAATTTAGACAAATAAGAAAAAACTATACGATATGGTCAAGTAGGCAATTGCCTTTTTTTTTTTACTTCGTACATTTGTTATGTATGATAGCAAATACCTCAAAAAAAAAACAGAGCGAGGAACATACTGTATATTCATAAATTGATTTTGGGTTGTTTTGGTTGTTTATCCTTAAATAGACCAAATGCGCAACAAACGTCTTCATAATAATTAATCAACCATAATCAGTTATTGAAATTCATGATTCTTATACAATATACTATTTTACAGCTTTTTTTTATTACTTTCCATTATGATCATAATGGTAAAAAATTAAATATATTAACTATGACAAAGATATAAAGGGAAGAAAAGAAAATGCAGGACTATATAACTTATTCACAGTAGTGATTTTTTTTTTCATTTGTTATGTATGAAAAATAAATAAATGTTTGTACAAATATAGATATGCAACTTAAAGAATAGATAGAAAAGGAAGAGTGATATGAAGTACGGGAAGATAGGATACGGGGGAAAAGGGAACAGATTGATGAAATGGAAGGTGAGGAGGAACAAAATGCAACGAACAAAGAAAAAATGAATAAAATTGAAAAGGTTTCAATTTCTGTTTGATATATAATGTCAAATGGCGCGTGTAAATCCTGATCATCGACCCATAGGAGACATCATGGCAGGAGATATAGGTGATGACATAGGGCTACTAAACATCACATTCATTGGATCTACATTAGGTGCCATAGGACTTGGTGGCAAAGGAGTTCTTGCAGCCATTTCTAACAACATATCGGGTGTTAAACATTGTTGCTGCTGTGGTGATAATGGCTGTTGAGGTGATATAGGTTGTTGTGGCGATAATGGTTGTTGTGGAGAAGGTTGTTGAGACCATGATTGTGTGTCATGTTGTAGATGGAATTGCTGTTCCTGTTCTTGTTGCTGTTGCTGTTGTAAAAATTGGTTATGTTGGGTATCCCAATGTTCAGGTTCATTCCAGATGGCATGTTGTTGTTGTTGAGTAGGGTGTTGAGGAGGTGGGGATGTTGATTGAGCTTGTTGAAACTGATATGGTTCTTGTTTAATGTTTGGTTGTGGCGAAGTGATAAATACATTGGGTGGACCTCCTCCTTGTTGTCCGTGTTGTTGAAAAGATAACCCGTTCATGGTGGGCATTAATTCTTCCATTGGAACGCCCTGTTTTTCGGCTAATTGTCTCAGCATAAAATGTTGTTGCAATTGCATCTTACGGGTTTCTTCAAACCCTTGCAAGAGTCCAGAAAAGCTTTCTTGTAAGGCTTGAAACTGACGTTGTAAATCTGCTTGAGACACTTGAAGCATTGAAAAAAAGGTATGCATGTCACCGGTTTCTCTTCTTAAAACTTCAGAATCCATGGCTTTACGTCGAATATCTTTGAGTATATCGGGTCGATTCCTTTGGAATTGTGGATGTGAAAATTCCCATATCTCGTTTTCATTACCACGTTGCCCTCTAGGTGATTTATTAATCTTGTGAAAACCATACCTAATCGTTTTTATTGATCATATTAATACTTTGTTACAATTATGCCGATCTTTATTTGTTTGTTATTTGTTTGTGTATATCAATTAGCTTACATGTTTAACAAACGAACAAAACTGGAAAAATTGCCATGCTTAAAATATTCCGGCAAGACTACTTGTGCAAATCGTTTTACATTGCAAATCAAAAATGAAGTGCCCGTTGGATTCCATGATACTAAGTCTTGATGTCGTACATCACCCACCAAGCTATTATATATTTTTATAAACGCATTATTTGTTATTAATATGTGTTGAAATTAGTTTGATTGACATCAAAGAAAAACAGAAAAAAAAAGAATTATTACCTATAAAGTTTACTAATAAAAGAACTAACGTTCTTTGTAGAACGCTCTGAAGAAGGTTTTTCTGATGAACGTCGTGTCATGGAATATTCTACAGATGATCCACTAGATGAAATACTTCCTTGTCGACGGCCCTCGTATTCAGGCGAGCCAACGTCTAGATAGTCGATTCCAGACATGTATAATAAAATATATATATATATATATTTTTGCTCGTGTTATTTATATAAAGAAAAAAAAATCAGAATAAAAGGAAGAGAGATTGCGTGAAACCAAATAATGCACACAAATTCACTCCAGAACAAATATTCTTCGTTCTCTTGGTGAAAAAAAAAGCTATTTTTTTAACGAATTAAGTAAAAATGTTTCACCTTTTTTTTCGATATGGGTTTACGTGAGCGTACATTGTTTTATTATAATTAGGTGAAATGCAATATGATTTGGTTATGTGAAAAAAAATTGGTTGCGTGTGGGAAGAAAACAATGATCGGGATGATTATTTTTTATTAATATGAATGTTGAAGGGAATAGTCGGGATACTAAGTATTTACAAGTTTACGTTTTTTACCGCGCCTTTCGGATGATTCCAATGCTTTATTGACTGCTTGAACAACGGGATGAAGCATCTATAAAACCAACCGAGAATGTGGCGTGATTTATAAAAAGAAACAATAGCAACCAAGAAAAAAGGTGAGTTTAAATATTCTGAAACCATTGCAAAAAGGGTAGAAATAGCAGTGATAGGTCGATAACTGTCTCAATTCTGTTTTTCATTCAACCTACCATTTTACATCGTTCTACATCCCCTCCTGCATCTTTTACCAATTCGACAACATCTTTTAATTTGCTTCGTTGTTTTTTTAAGCTTTCTACCATTCGAACGTTTTTATCAGCTTTATAGGGATCAAAAGAAGACCAGAAATGTCGTAGGATTTCATTCGTTGCTGAATGATAGCTTTGTATTTTTTGTAGGATATGGGGCGGGAGTTTGACATCTTTAAAATATTTCCTTTTTAGTTCAAAAGACCGTTTTCTATTTTTTTTTTTTTTTTGAACATCGTCTCTTTACCGATTATGCACACACACATGATCGGTTCATCCCGTTGATTTGTTAGAATCTCTTCCGTATTTTTTATATAGATATTTTACCTGCTGCTGCTATCTTCCGATCATGCTGAACTTTTCGCTTTATGAATTCTGTTAAAGTTAAACAAGCCTTGTTCGCTGCTCTAGGTTCCATAACCGACTATTTTCGAATTATATCCAACATTGTGTATTCTTTATTTTAGTGAACCAAGTAGAATATATCAAATGAAGTAGTATAATGCCAAATAAATAAATAAAAAAGAGATTGAAGAAATCGAATTTCTTATCAATTACCTTTGTAAGATCTGGTTGCCAACCCTGGAAGTCTTGTTTAAATTCATTCAACAAATGTCTGGCGTCCTAACAAATTCACACGCCAATTTTTTTATGGTTGAGTCATCCCATTTTTCTATTTGTTCTAGAAAGAAAACCCTGAACATAACATAAGGCAGAGCCAATGAACGGGATTTTTTTTACCTCTTTGTTCACATCGACATCCTGTTTCTCTCTACTTTGACTTTCAAAATATCTTCGTGAATCTTCAATATCTAGTACAATCTTTTCTGGTGGGTTTTCATCCTGTAAATCGGATATGATAATTTCTCTCTCGATATCATCCTAAATCGGGAACACCATGGAAACCATTGGTTAGTATCAATTTAAAATTCACATGAAATGTAGTTTTTTTTTCAAGGTACTTACTACTTCCACCGCTTTTGGGTCTTTCTTTTTACTAAATAGTTATATTTATTTATAAAAAATTAGTTCTCCTCTTCTCCTTTCCATTATTTTTAAATCCTATTTCAATCAAAACTTACGTTGGTGGGGTTTCTAATACTCGCATAGCATGTCGATTAAACCGTCGAATCAATGGTAAGACCTGAGCAGACCCGCCTGGTTTCATTGTAAAGTCGGGTGCATTACCACTTTCTATATGATCCTCTTCGGTAGCTGTCAAATCAATGGCTCTTTTAATCTTATCCATCCGAGATAAAGAAGGTGCTTTCGAGTTTTCTACGTAAGTAAAGTACGGTAAATAGACATTGTACATATAAAAACTACATTCTTTCTCTTCTCATTCTTATTCTTAAATTTCTAATAAATATATAATTTACCTTCATCCTCTTCTTGAAGGCACCTATCAAAAATATCATCGTATGGTGCCATTTGAGATCGAGCCCCTGTTCTCGACCGATGAAAAAATTCTGAAGCCAAAAATCGTTTCCAGAATTGTTGTTCTGAAACCTTTTAAATAATAACAATTCCACCCTAATATTAGCATTTATGCACACTATATCGCCCACAGTACTTCTTTGGTATATATAATCGTCCTTCCTCTCTTGTATCTTCCACTTTCCCTTCTTTCCTAATAACATACTTTATCAGGAACATTTGTATCATATGCTCGTTTTACTATTATATAAATAAACGTACATTGAGTTTCGTCAAACCAAGTATATCCCAAAAAGTTCTCCCAAAAAAACTGCAATAGCGGATCTGTCTTTATATAGTAATCATTTTACCTGATGGAAATTCAGTAAAGATATTATGAATGATTTGACTTGTCAAAGTATATTTCACATCAGAACCATCTTGTTGCCCAGGCATTAACTCAACCATTTTAGATGATTTTCCTTTTTGTCTTCCTTCTTTTGATACAGATTCTTTATTCAATTTCTAATAACAATATATTATAGTTGGTATATTTTTCCATTATCCTATCTCCTCTTCCATCGATCCATCTATGAAAATATTTTCTCCACATATTCTATGTATATATACATCTATTTTCCTTTTCTCCCAAATATTTCTCTTATAAACTTACTTGTCGTATCCGTTTCACATAAGGACTACTCCAAAATTCTTCCTCACTGACACTTTTATCGGACATCACAAGTTCATCATGCAGTGTTCGTAGTTCACGGCTGGTCGATAATAAATGTCTTCTCGCATTAAACTCTTCTAATCGCCATGAAGATGGACTTCCTGGTGTTGCAGCGGCAGAGCCCGAAGGTGTAGGGCTATTGACAGTGGATGATGGGGTAGACACACCTCCAGGAGAACTTGCTGCTGTTGCAGTTGCGGGTGTAGTTAAATTCGGTGATGGTGTCGCCATTGCCGATGTTGCTGTTCTGGGTGTTGCTGCAGGAGTCGATCCTCGTGATGCGGATGATCCACGAACACGGCCTAACAATTCGGCAATTTGGGACTTGATTGCCTCGCGTTCTGTTAATGCTTTTTGTGATATAAAATGAAAGGTGTAATCTTTTGGTTTAGGTGTCGTCACATTGATTTTTAATAAAACTTTGGCTGCTGTATCAGGTGTTTGTGATAATACTAAATGATTCATGTTTTTTTTAATAATGTTTGATATAAATTCAAATGAAATGGTAACATAGATCAAACGAAACAATAATAATGATAGAGTAGATCTATTTTAAATTACGTACATCCCATGTCACTGTATAGTATAGAAGGATTCAAGTGTGGGCTGCCTTGTTGCTGCCATGTGACACGTCGTGGAGTAACAAACAATGTGCCTTCATTTTTTCTATATCGCGTAGGAGCACGGAGAAGTAATTGTTCATTTGGCTCCCACATTGGCCAGGTTGAAAGGATTGAAAAAACAAGAACGAGATAAAAATATCAATTTCGCTGTTGTAGAAACAAACTGCGGCGGGCTTTTTTTTTGTGTGTGTGCTAAAACAGCAGGCATAAAATTCACTAAAAGTGCATAAACATGTCAATTTCCTCCCATTCCCGAACCCTTTTTTTACAGCACATTATAACTAATAAATAGCACAAGACAAGGCTATAAATTTTGCTATATGATGGTATTATTAATTAATAATAACAAAGTCCATCATTAGTAGTTAACAAGATTCTATTAGTTATTAACTAAATAATACATGGAGATAGCAAGAATTTCATCACCAAAATGCAGTAGCAGTGTATCTTTACACTATTGATATTGATCTATCTTGTTGTTTATACTGAAGAAGAATATAATTTACTACTTAGTATCTGTAACTGTAGAGTTTGAAATATACTCTATACAGTACACACTGTATCTACTTGGACATAAATGATCATGAATACTATGTTATCCAATTGGATAAGATTTTTAATAACTAGAGGAAAGAATATATCACACTAGTAGTCAAAATTATATGTCGTAAAAATGCTGTCTATTGATCTGCATCCGTAAACGAAGGATATCCAAGATTTGTAAAAGTGATTCAACTAAACTATCCTTTCCGTTTCACTGGTGATATTCAACCCAAGGAAAACTAAGTCATCGGTGGATCTATTTTACCCAGATGAAAGGAGTCACTTTACCAAAAGATATTCATAGCGTCATTTTACTTGTACTCTTCATGTAATATGGACGGGATTGAGCAGCATATCTTCCGCGCCTTGCTTGGGTTCTAGAATAGCGACTCAATTTCCTTTTTTATACATTCTAGTGCCTCTTGTAGGGAGTGTATTGGATAGATATCATGATTTACTATTTTAATTTTTGTTCCTGCCACCTTTTTTTTACGCCATTTGGCCAACTCACTTTTTACTATTTCATTCACAAAAAATAATGAAAAAGCTATAAATGGATTTTTTTATAATATATTGGTCACACTGAAGATGATGGAACAGGGTCAATTCGGGTAAATATTTTTATACTTTTAAGGTTCTACAATTCATTTAAATAGGTAAAGATCAGAAAAGAAACGTGTTTTTCTACTCAAGTTACCTTGCTATATTTTTTCATCTATTTTTCATCTTTTCGAAACACTTCTTTACACCTTTTTCCCATCTTCCCTGTCCGGTTTTTCCTTTTTTACATATCCATGAATCTTACGACGATAACTAAAAAATTGGAAGACGTTGTAGATATCAACAATATTGTTGAAACAATCTCATCCCATACTGTAGATACTGATAAACTTGGAAAAATTGCCAAGGCAGCTGCTCTCACGTATACCACTTATATTATTAGTACAGTAAAGTATCTCCACATCTATGGTTTATTAGCCTCGCTTTATTTTCTTTACTCAAGCTCAAGTGTATTTACAAATCAATAAATATCCTTATAATAGAAACTTTATGATGCTTTCTTTGGTCCTTTGAGTGGCCTTCCAGGTCCTATTGGATTCCGATTTTATGGATTTCAATATTCGCGTAGCATTGGTCGTAAACCTGGAGACATGTTAGTAAAAATGAAATAGGAAAATATGTATAAATTTAGAGAGAAAAAAATTACTTACTAACTATTAAATAACTATGACATTTTCTTTCTGAAGGTGGGAATGTCTTAAGGTTTGGCGTGAAAAGTATGGCAGAGTCATACGCCTCGGCCCAAATCGAATTGGTATTTCTGACAAACGCATGCTTCGACAAATTCAAGTAAATGATGCTGATTTCTGTAAAGGCCCTATGTATGTCAGCCTTCAAAGTATGTTACCAATTTTTGTTGTATTTTTTTTTTAAAAAAAATTATAGAAGTGCATTATCCAATGATTTTAATATTTCTTTCAACGGATACTTGTCCCTCATAGGAAGATCTCCTCCTACAGTATTTAATTTAATTAATAGAGTTGAACATAAGCAGCGTGTGAGTTTTAATCCTATATATAATGCCTCAATAAATATATACTGTATTTTAAAGCTGCTTTTGCGCATTGATTTTGAGCATTTACGTATATTTTGTATTATAAAATAAAAAATTATACGCAAAACTAGTCTTAAAAATCTGTAATAGTATGACTAATATAAATTATTAATTCCTAACTGTATATAGAGACGAATCATTTCACCCGCATTTTCGATCAAGTATATCAACTCACTTGAAAGTTTTATGCAATCTACAACAAATGCTCTTGTCAACCGAGTTGATAAAGATATAAAGAAAACACTTGATGAACAAACGGGCTATGGTAAAGTTGATATTTGGTTACTTGTTCAGTATTTGGCTTTAGATGTCATTGGTGAAACCGCATTCGGCAAAACGTTCAATATGCTGGAAAAGGAAGACCATCTTGTATCTCGTGCCGTGAATATGCAAATGGAAAGATCCTTTAAGGTAATACACTGGAAACACTTTATTGTTGCCTTTGCTTATAGTATTACTTCAATTTATCCTTTGTTAACTGTATCTTCTCATTCACAAATAGCTGCTAACAAACCCAATTTTGGGACCATTGTTGATGAAATTGCCCAACAACGGTATCTTAAAAGCAAATGAAGAATTAAAGGAAGTAAGTATTATATAAAATATGGTAATGTAATAATTGACTAATGCTTAACTATGGATGTTGACTTGCTGATTTTTTTTAAAAAAAACCCTCCCCTTTTTTTATTATGTAGTTTATGAAGCAAATCATTATTGAACGATTGGAAGGTGGTGAGGCAGTCCGCCGTAATGATATTCTTCAAATCTTAATTGATTCTCAGCGTGATAATGATCCAGAACAAAGACTGACAGCCCAAATGATTGCTCAAGAAACAGTATTGTTTCTTACAGCTGGCTCCGAAACAACTGCCAACACAACTGGTTTTGTGTTTGTGGAGTTGATGAAGCATCCTGAAAAACTTGCATTGTTACGTCAAGAATTGGATGCTGTACCATTCGAAAATGACCAAAAGCTTCTCAACCATGAACAACTCAAGACTTTACCTTATTTAAATGCAGTCATCAATGAAACTTTAAGATTGGACTCCATTATTGTAAATGGTTTTGAACGTGTGCCACTTAAAGATACTGTTCTCGATGGACACTTTATTCCCAAAGGTGTATGTATTATACTTTATTTGACATTACACAACATCTTGATTTCATTTCCTTTACTCTAAAAAAAAAAGAATTACTTTTGTCTTATTTTTATTGGAATATACTTCTTCTCTACTCGATAACTATACAGACTATCTTGCATATTAACAACTATCATGCGCATATTGATAATGATTACTGGCCGGAAGCTGAAAAATGGATTCCAGAACGCTGGATCGCAGGATCTGGTTACCCAGAAGCTGATACCGAAGCTTTTTTCCCGTTCAGTGCTGGGTATGTAATATAGATATTTTTTTTTATCACTGCTCTATTAATTTCATATATGCGAATTACTTACCCACTATTATTTTTTTACCAACGATAATATATATAATAGTGCTAGAAACTGTATTGGTCAAGGTTTTGCTTATCAAGAAATGAGACTCTGTATCGCCAACGTGATAAAGCTTTATGACATGGAAGCCATTTCTGAGGAAGTCATTGCTTCAGATGACAGACGCTCTTTTATTACTTTAGGTGTGAGAAGTGGAAGTTATAACATTAAAATGAAGCGTAGAACAGTTACTGCTTAATGGAAAGAGAAAACTGGTATATATAAAAAAGTAAAACATAGAAATATTACACATAAAAATTATCCAATGTATTTTTTTTTTTGTCACTCATTCCATCATTGCTATATAAGATATTATATTTTAAGTAGTGGTCAGTATATATTATATAAACATGTAAAGCTTTATGACAACTACTTATCTATTAAGATTTGGAATGGTGATTTAATCAATGTTATATATAGCACGTCAAACTATTCCTCTCTTGAAAACAGTATTTTTTGATATAATTCAAATAAATGATAGTAATATTCCTCATTTCTAAGTATCTTTGAACAATACGTAGTGTTATTATGGATAGGGAAATACTGGTTGTTATAGGATATATAAAGCAAGTAGTAGAAATAAGAATATTCATACAGTAATATACGGTAACAACACTGTTAATCTCCTTTTTGAAGTCTGTTTCATTGGTTTTTTGCTAATAATGTATGATGCTCTAAATATAATGTTTAAAAGAAAAAAAGAATAACAGTAAGAAATATAAAATTAATTACCGTCATTTACTACATGAAGAACATTTGGATAGATGTTAGCGTGTTGATACAATTCATAAAGAGTGTGAATTATGGTCCTGAAAATGCAATGATAAATAGCTGTCTCTCCTTGTTTTTCTGTTACACTTCTTCTTTGTTAGAACAAATTAATACTATTTATAAAATTATGTATATTATCTTCACGTTGTATTTTTCATTCTAAGCATGTTTGTATTGTTTTTAAATATACAATAATCTATGGATATATAGATTCTAGGTTAATTTCATAGTGAGGAAAAATCAAACTTTAACTCCGAAAGGTACTAGGAGTGGAGACACCTGTCCGGCCTTGTGTAACAATAGAACCTCAGGACTCTCCCGTCGGGGACCCTTATCCAACCATTGTTACACAAAGCTACCTCTGAAATGAAGAAAGACGAAGCCGTCTTTTTGATTTTTTTGCTCTCCATTCCTTTTATTTTATGTTTTAATGTACTTCTTCATTCCTTTTTTTTCCCTGCACTACTTTCTAGTATACTCATTTTGTACTTTTTCTAATCTCATCTCTTTTTTTTTTTTTTCAAAATAGCAAAAAACTTTTTTACTGGATATATAAGTACTACAGGCCAGCTACCACAATTTTCCGTGCCTCCCTTCGGCAAGCAGTATCAAAATCGATTATGATGTGTTCAATAGGGCAAGTAACTTCGAAAAATTGTGAGGGTTGGATATCATGTTCTAAATTTTTTTTTTCCACGGTGCATTTCAGAGAAGATGTTATAAATTTTTTGGGTTATTTATTTTCTGAATATTTACTACTTCTAGAATATATAAAAAAAATAAATCGAGGATAGATATAAGATAAAATTTTAATAGCTGTCGGTGCAAAGATGAAATCATCAAGGGGCCAAAATCAAAATAATATTAAGACGTTAGAATAAAATTAATGAGACGCAAAATTGTGCTGGTATGGTAACACTATTTCTAAAGAACTTGACAAATATATTCATTACTCTTTTTGTAATGACAGCTACGTTTCTCGGCAGCTATAATGTATTATTATCAAAAATCCCATGTGTCACCATTAAATATCAAGTGGGGATGGTATATTCATATAATAATAAGGTCATCTTATACTGGCTGCGTTTCCTTGATAATAAATTCAGCGGACGATTGAATCAATACATGATGAACAACAGCCAGAATGTATAGTTTAGGAGTAGCTTTAAATAGAAGCAATATCGGATAGCATCAGTATGTAGATCTTGTCTTCATAATATATCTCTCGGATTCTCACATTATTATTTGCATGATTACAAAAAGAGAATGCTGGTATCACCGTTCTTGTATTCTTTTTTCTATTTCTTTTTCAGCGTCCTTCTTTATAGAAAAGGACCTTTCTTTCGATGTAATATAAAGAAGATTTTCGAGTCAGAGTAGCAGAATATTATTATAATCATTGATCTGTGTACAAAAATTATGTATATTTAAAAGGTTTATAGTACTTATGTTGTCATTGTATATACATTCTTCCCACAAAACGTGATGTTTTTGACACAGATCAGATTCATATATTATATATACCACGTAATAATGGAAATAATAAGAAGTCTAGTGTCACTCTTTCTTGCTATTATTCTACGTCGTTTAAATAAGCAAACCTTCATAGTATATCGTATAAGGACTACTACTTTTGTAACTATGCTTACAGTAAGGAATACGTAGTGGATCGGATTACTACAATTAACAATGAGGATAATAATATATGAAGCAATAATAAACATAAGTATTTAAATAAAAGGTGAATGGGTGTGAACCTTTTTACTAAAAGAGGTTCTGGTGGGAAATAAGTAAAACAACGTTACACTCTACCAGTGATTTTACGGTTCATATATAAAAAACTAGCATAAGAAGGCCAGCCAAGATGTATTTGGAGTACCGTGTAACCTTACTCAACCTCTTATGGTGAATTTAGAGATAACAGAAAACTAAAAGTTGACATTGGCGACATTTGCTGCTTTTTCTTTATATAAAACAATTTGTTAATCATATTCTATTCTATCATATTATAAGGCTAATATTGTATTAAATAATAAGTATATAAATGTATATAATGATAACTATGTGAAGAAAGAAAAAGTGTGCATTTGCATTATATCATTCACGTGAGAAATACATTTTCCTTTTGGTGTCATCTGTTGAGAAAAAAAAAGATTTATTATTATTGTTGTTGTTGTTGTTTTGAATTACGTTAAATAAGCTGCTGATACAATGAGGAATGTATATATAAAGCGATAATTACACAATGAAGAGAACGGAAGAACTGTACCTGATCCTGCAATAATAATAAGAAAGTCTCAAACAAATAATTTAAAGGCATATCATATAAAAACTGGTGGTGCACCGCGGCGTCTCCCACGGATGGCGCACGCCTGTAATCATGATTCGGTTATTCAAATGAGTGAGTATCCTAGCATTCAAATATGGTAAAAATTTCAGCCGCCAGTGGTAACCCTGTCAGCGAAAAGCGAAAATTGAAAACAAGGCAAAAAAGCGTTACCGTTCTCTTCTTTTCTCATTCTCAATCTTAAACCTTTTTTAACCACCCCCCTCTCTTGATTTCTTTTTTTTATTATTATTATTATATTAACATGTCCATCGCTCTTACCTCATTGAGAACTGCTGCCGTTCGTGCACGTTTCGCTCCTGCTGTTGCCACCGTAAGTGTTTTTTTATTATTCAACTGACATTATATTTTTTATCAATTGTTATCTTTTTTATTTATTTTTAAATCCACGTTTTTTTTTAATTCATAAATATGCAATTTTTCATATAGCCCATGAGCCGTTTTTTGAACACCACTGCCAGCAACAACATGGCTACCCCTACTGAAGGTGCTCCTACCAAGAAGGAACCATTGATTAAGACTTTTGAAATTTATCGTTGGGTAAATATAATAATAAAAAAACACGTCGTCTCTTCAAATAATACACGTAAACATCATATTTGCACATAATCGATAATAAGTTACTCATATGACCCAATAATATTATATAGAGCCCAGAAAACCCTACAGAAAAGCCTCGTCTTGAAACATATAAGATTGATTTGAACTCATGTGGCCCTATGATTTTGGATGCCTTGATTAAGATCAAGAACGAACAAGACGCCACTTTGACCTTCCGTCGTTCTTGCCGTGAAGGTATTTGCGGTTCGTGTGCTATGAACATTGGTGGTGGTAACACTTTGGCTTGTATTTCCAAGATTGATCGTGATGTCAGCAAGCCTGCAAAGATCTACCCCTTGCCCCACAGTAAGTTTTTATATACTTCGTTATTATGTTTATTACTACGCGCGGGAAGTGTGGGGGACGACACCTTCTTTTCCATACTTCTTTGATGTTTATTTTGTTTCGGTCGGAATATACCGGACAAATTGACACATGAAAACGGAGTTTTTTTCTGTCCTTTTTTTGCCCTCTTTTATCTCTAAAAAGGTCATCTTGAAACTAAAACAATAACCGTTCAACTCATATTCTAGTGTACATTGTCAAGGATTTGGTTCCTGATTTGACTCACTTTTATAAGCAATACAAGAGCATTGAACCTTATTTGAAGCAAACTAACCCACCTGCTGATGGCAAGGAAAACTTGCAATCCATCGAAGACAGAAAGAAATTGGATGGTTTGTACGAATGTATTCTCTGTGCATGCTGCTCTACCTCCTGCCCTTCGTACTGGTGGAATCAAGTAAATTATATTTTGTTTTTATTATTAATGGATATGAGAAGAGAGAGAGGAGGGGAATTAACCAGGGTGCGGGGATAATGGGTGATGCCAAAACGCGGGGTATTGTTGTAACAATATTGCAAAATATTGATCAATATAATTTTTTATATTTTATAGGAAGAATACTTGGGTCCTGCAGTCTTGATGCAAGCATACCGTTGGATGATTGACTCCCGTGATCAATTTGGTCCTCAACGTCGCGAAAAATTGCAAAACAGCATGTCAGTTTACCGATGCCATACCATTATGAACTGCAGTAAGACTTGCCCCAAGGGTTTGCAACCTGGTGCTGCCATTGCCAAGATCAAGTACCAAATGGCCTTGGAATAAATCAAAAAATAAAATATAAAAACAAATGGGTCGATTTAGAAGCATTCAATTTTAATAATAATAATAATAAAAAGCACAAATTGTCTTTTGTTCCTCAATATGATTGTTATTATATAATTTGAAATGGGTATTTGATCATGGATGGGTTGAAGGAAAATGGTTCTAGTGATGATGCATGAAATACGCCCTTTTAGTATTTATTAAGCGTTCGGATTTAAGATTTTTCGGCTAAAATTTATTTAAGTGTCGTGTCTAGTTTCTATTTATTTCTATTACTTCAACTGCATACAATAATGTTCGAAACTCCTGTTAAGCGCATTGTAACCAAAGAAGACCTTGACGAATTCCTTCAATCAGATGTTTATAATGAATATATTGACTATATCATTCGTCTTAATGATTCAGTTTGTGATCTAAAGATCGATCCCAATATGGATGTTTCTTCGGTTAGTAGAATAAGAGAGAGACCCAAAAAATAAGTAATCGAGTCAACCTTACTCATCAAAGTAAACCTCCATAACAATATATATATATATTATAGAATGTTTCCAAGATTCTCGAAATTATAGATACTTTAATTCAATATGTCAAAGAGATCCCTCCTGTAGAGAATTCAAAATCTCGTTTCGGTAATCCAGCTTTCCGTGATTTCTACGATCGTGTTCAAAACGTAAAGCATTTATGTCATATATTTTTGGGTAGTTTCGCATTTCCATCTATTTATATTATTAAGCTATAGCTATCTTTCTTTCCTTATTTTTTATAGAATATAGGTGTATTATTAAAACCACTCGTGCCAGAAGAAGCTATTCAAGAAGTATCACGATATTTCATCGAGAGTTTTGGTAACCGTCGACGTATTGATTATGGTACAGGTCATGAAGCTAACTTTATGGCATTCTTGTAAGTTAATATTCCTATTGTGTTTATTAGTAATCGGTCAATTTTTGGGAATTAAAAGCGTTGCATATACTTACCAACAGGAGAGAATATAATCAAATACTTTAGATTATGTCTTGAGAAACTTGAAGTGCTTACAACAAATGATGATAAAGCGGTCGTATTACGAGTATTTGTAAAATACATTACCCTTATGCGACAGCTTCAATTTGAATACTGGCTTGAACCTGCTGGATCTCATGGTGTATGGGGATTGGACGATTATCACTTTTTACCCTTTATGTTTGGCTCTTCTCAACTTAAAAGTAAGGAAAAAAGAGGGCTGACGATTTTGAATTGGGTTCGAGTATAAAATATCTAATAATTCTATTATTACTATTTTCTTCTTGGTTTTCAAAGATCACAAGTATATTCGACCCAAATCTATCCACGATATGGATACAGTTCAAGAATTTTCCAAATATTACATGTACCTTGCCTGTATCAAATTCATCAACGAAGTCAAAACATCAGCATCTTTACGATGGCATTCGCCCATGTTGGATGATATATCCGCTTGCAAAACTTGGATCAAAGTAAATCAGGGCATGGTTAAAATGTATAAAGCAGAGGTACTGGGTAAATTGCCAATTATGCAGCACTTTATGTTTGGAAGCTTGATCAAATTTGAAGGAGGTACACCACAACCAGAAGATGATGATGGAGGTGATTGTGGGCATGTTCATCCACAACAAGAGACATATGCTAAGGGACAAGAATATCCAGAATGCTGTGGTATTCCTGTGCCAAGTGCCATTGCGGCTACAGCTGGTAAACGATCCAGAGCTATACCATTCGATTAGTTATATTCTTATATATATATATATATATATATAAGAATATGGATGACCAAAAAAATTAAAAAACATTGTATAGTGGCAGTACATAGTCATTATTAAAAAAGGTTTTGCTAGTTATATATATAAAAGTTGTATAAATCATTTTCATTTAGCATCAATTTTTACAGAGAAAAACCAATGAAAATGGCTATAATTGAAATCATACATAAAGAAAACCCTTACTTTTATTAAGCTCCCACCCCATACTTGGCCTTTAGCAACGATAACTCGATAGTGTAAAATAACAATGTTGCACTTTATATTATTATTAATTTATATATCCAATTCTACCAAACAATTTTTTTACAAACACCATTCAGACCTTCTGTTTTCTTGCTCTTTACTCATATTTTGTCAGATACAAGATAAATATAACTTATCGTCTAAGTACATAGTTTGAAAATCTCACACGCGAATAAAAGTAAGCCTTGTGCAAATAGTAATCTATTAATGGCGAAAAGACCTTTCAAACTTTATCTATGATATAACAAAGGATCGGCTAGCAACCTCGCGACCATATCCGCCCGAATACTACATAACCGGGTTGATATATTTGATAGTTGTTATACTTGTTATTCTTAGCATCATGTGCTTGATAACTGAATAGCCAAAAAAAAAAAAGATGAAGTACTACTGATGCAAAAACGTTTGTAGAAAACAAAGCCAACTTACAAGGAATGTTAAATCTATGCACCTATTCTTCAGTATTAGCTTATCCTGCATTATAGAATTCGTTTGTGCCTGCACAAAAGGACAAATGAAAACACAGCTCTCAATGCACCTTGTGTCAAGGTAATCGTCATGATTTCATATCAAATCGAAAATCCATGAACCTAAACTTCGTTTACAACAACCAACACTTGTAATTATAATTACGCAAAAACAATATTAACTCTGATG
Source organism: Phascolomyces articulosus (assembly GCA_025677815.1). NCBI lineage: Eukaryota > Fungi > Mucoromycota > Mucoromycetes > Mucorales > Lichtheimiaceae > Phascolomyces > Phascolomyces articulosus. The sequence goes on along the minus strand of JAIXMP010000003.1, from coordinate 1,590,228 downwards.
AAGCATAAACATATAACGACCAACAAATTATGAGTACAAGCATCAAGAATAAAAAGAACAAATTATAATTACGTAATATGATTCATGCATGAGCACATCAAATCTCATGTCATTGTTAAATGACCTGAAGGTACCAAATGTGGTGTTTTTATTAAGTATTTCAAATTAATATTCATTTGAAAATTAGTGAGCATTTAATTATCTTACCTTGCCTGTCACTGACACGCTGGATTTGAAGGAATTTATTGTAGCCACATCTATCTTTATATATATATATATATATATATATATCCTCTTCTATTGAAATATACTATAAAAAATATATTTTGCTGATGCTCTTTTACGAACTCTTCTCGCAAAAAATTCATATTAAAGTTTCAAAGTTAATCCTAAACAAACAACAGGGGTTATACGTAAATTCAATCCTTAGAAAAAAAAGATTCATTCGTATGTAGATGCAAAAAATAAATTCATAAATTCATAAAACAGTTACTTTGAATACATTTGAATATATCCTGAATATTTTTCATTATTGAAAAGGCAAAAATATTCGAAATATATACGAAATATATACGAAAATATGAATATTCAAAAGGTATTTAAAAAAAATATTCGAGATAAATTCAAATTTGGGGTATTTTGCACAAACAAATGTTTGCATATTTTTTTTTCTAAAGTGAAGCTAACCACGCAATTTGAAAAACAATGCGCGATTCCTGGATAGTATGATAAATAATGTTCTTCAAGTTTGTCTGAAACAAAAAGAGATATTTTTCTAGCCTTACTTATCTAGGTATCATTTCAGATTCATATGTATAGGCACTTACGGAAGACATACAACGGTATATATTTACAACGATAGTATTTTTTTTACGGGTGACACATAAAAACAATATATTTATATACGATCAATAATTACAGTTTTTTATTTTTTTTTCATTCAATGGGTGTATGTACATTTTTTTTCTGTTTTGTATTTTATATGAATGATTACATAATATGAAATATTTACATAAATATTACTTTTCAATGGTATAATATATTCAAGGAAAAAAAAATAATGCTGAAAATCCTCCATCTCCTTCAAATTAATCTGTAACGTCCAATGTTTTCGTCGTATCCTTCCAAGACAAAATCATCTTTAAATTCGACCCAACCGTAAGGGTATTCATAAGTATTGTACATACGAAAATCATCATCATAGTCCAATTCAATGTCTCCACGATGTTTCAGAAGTTTCTTCACTTCATCATCGGATACAAACTCCAAATCCTTCAGACATATACTCCTGACATCAGAATGTTGACAGTATCGATATACAAATTGCTGAACCTCTTTTCTTTTCATTTTGCAGTCCGTTATCTTGACAAAATCTAGTCCTCTGAAATCCGAGAGCGGCTTCCATATTTTAATATGTTTGAATCCTTTGCAGTTGATAAGCTCGATATGTTTTAATGGAGAAAGTTCTTCGTTTTTTGATGAAGCATAATGTTTAAACCAGGAATGAAGTTTTGTTGATAATGAACAGCGTTCCAACTTGAGTTTTTGTAAGTGATGAAGATCCCTTAGGGCATTTATAATTGAGTTACTCAAAAGGCCGATGCCTTCCAAGCTAATGCTTTCTAATTCGGGAGTTCGTTTGATAAGTTCCACAAAAATGTCATCAAAGTCAAAAGTTCTTACATATTGGCGTTTGTATTCAAGTGTTCTTAATTTCGTGAATAGATGTGGTATATTACTGAATAAATCGTGCCATCTTGCAACACACATGGATGTTTGTGTTTCATATTCGTCATCACAGATGTCTAAATAGTCGTTTAAATCGAATGTTAATATCTCCAATGTCTTTCGACTCTGGGTCAAGAACGGGACAAGGTAGTTCAGTTCCGATCCTTTTCCTGGTGCAATAACAATTTGTTTGAGACCTGTTGTCGTTGTCATATGTGAATTCTGGTGATGGTATTGTTCATTGATGATTTTCTCGATTAATGAATCAAGGTTATCTGTTTCGTTCGGTAGAATAAGAAGTGATTTGAGATGTGAAAGGGAATAGAGTTCAAGTTTTTCCATTGTAGTTCTAATGACGTTGCGATGATCACGGCGACCTGATCGAGTGCTTGTTACCGTTGTACCAAATACACGTAAATTGGGGGACCTTTGAAAAATAACTCCTGCAATGGTATCGTCCAGAGGGTGTCCACGTACAATAAATGTTTGAAGATTTGAATATGTAATTTTTGTAGTGCCAGAGAATGGTTTTATAATGTGTGGGCTGTATTGATAATCCTTTCTATCCTCATTTTCTGGTCTTGTTGTTGCACTATCAAATCCAAGATGAATAATATTGGGACAGTCACTCAAAATCTGTTCCACATCGAGAAGTTGAAATGATTTGGGAGGATTATAATCGATTGCGAGAATCAACGATGTCAAATTACTTCCCACTTTTGGAAGAAGCACGTCCATGTTGATCGTATCTATAAAGTACACAATTAATCAAATATTCCTGAGTGTTTTTTTTTGTTGGAAATTACAGTTCAAAAGAGTAATTTACTATTCATACCAGTTTTTAATTTTCGAACTTTATCCAAGTTTGCATTATTCAATATTGCTCGATATTTTTCTTTCGTGTTCTTTGACATTTGGTTGAATGATTCGATGCTTGTGACACGTGAAGCCACTTGCTCCAACATGATGAATGCAGGTGAGGTGGATCCACTACCATCCCATCGCGCTGATTCCCATCCACTAGAGCATAATGTTAATACAAATTTTCTCCATATTTTTGATACAAATGTGCATGTAAAGATCGTCCATTCTCCAATACCAAAGTATTCAAAAATCATAATAGATACTTCAGAAGGAAGTAATTTGATAGGATCCTTCTCATTCTTTTTGACTTGCAAGACGTGATTGGATAGAGCCTGGTATTTTTCTCGTAAAATTTGTTTCTCTTCTTCTCGTTCCATTGATTTCGCACCTTGATCGAATATATTCATAGCAATATTATAATGACCTTGTCGTTTATATAATTCTCCCCGAACGAGGAATGCCTCCATTGAATGAGGATTATTTTCGATCACTGTACTGGCTAACTCCCATGCCTTGTCCAAGTCGTTGTCTTCAGCATACTCTTGAGCTTGATTAATTACATGCTCCATTTCATCCTTCCAATCTAATTCATCAGAATTATAGGAAAGCTTTCTTTTAGGAGAGGCCGGAGGGAATTCCATTTGAAGAATATAAGACAACCAAAAAAAAAAAGTTTGACACTCAAATCCACCCAGTTGGCTTTCAATTATTTTCAAGGCACAATTACGAATGGTATTAAGCGTTTATTTCAAATCAACAATAGCAATCATAAAATCCGTCAGAGTAACTATTATATCCCCTTATGTACATTATCAACGACATCCCACCATTCATCACGGTCCTAGTTATCTTCAAGACCGTCATAATCGTCGTGGATCAACTTCTCGGTGTTTCACCAGTGTCTTTATTACTTCTTTCAAATCATCAATTCAATTCAAAGAGCCTTGGGATCAAAATCCTGACAATAGTCGTATATAAATTGTCACAAGTACTTGTATCTCATAAGGGCACGATCCAACCTGATATAGTCCAATTCCTTAATCTTCGAAAGTGGTATCTATATGATATATGCCTGAACCCAGTACGAGAGTTGAATTCAAGGAAGTGCTTTAAGTATGTTATTCTTCTTTCGGCAAGGAAGAAGAAGCTTCGTTTTTTTCTTGATGATACAACATACGTTGGAAATAACCACGTATAAATTTCCCCTGATAATTCATATATTGTTCTTGATGATGTGAGAACTTCTCTGGTATGTGCAATCTCTTCAATCCACGAACGAAGTTCGATTGATAATGTTCAATGGGTGAAACTGAGCTCTGTAAATAACAAGTATCCTTTAATGCAAAAACAACGGATTTATGCAAGACAGTCAGGCATTCCAATATGACACTTTCGAATTTGGGCATTGTTTTGGTAAGATCCAAGAAAGCACAATCAAAGTGTAAGCTTTTCAAATATGATCGATGATATTCGCCCGATTTTAACTTGTGGGATAAGTTGCCTAACACATCATGAATAAACTTGCGCCAATTGTATTCCCAGATAGGCTTTTGTTGTCTATAATCTTCACCCCAGACTCCAAAATATCCGAGGAAACCGAAATTTTAAGACTCCAAAATATCTCGACTTTTGTTGAGAAAGGGTACAAGAAGGTTTATATCAGCACCTGTTGCTGGTGTAAGAAGGACAATATTATGTTTAAGACCAGTCCTAGGCGTTGTAACTTACTGATATCCTATAACTTTTTCGAATAGTGATTCGCAATCCGGGGGGGGTCATACCCTAGAAACATGAGTAATCTCAAATAGAAATGCAATGCTTTTTTTAGCATTTTAAAAAATTTAGTAATTTTTTAGTTTTTTTATATACCCCCTTACTGCTAAAAAATTACTAAGTGAGTGAAAAAAAATTTTAATATATTATACAATCTATATACCATTTGAAAGCTCTTGGAATGCTGATTCTAAATATACTATTTGTTTTTGTATCTGATCACTACAGTATGAGATATAGCCTATAATGAAAAAAGTATATTATAAGCATGTAACACGGATTTTATTTAGTATTATAATAGAAAATTACTTTTCAAATATTAGAAGAGAATTCTATGTAAAGTTTATTATAATACTTTTTTAATTATATCTATTTCTTTTTCTTTGCTGGATAGGAATATAGTCATCATCATCATCATTATTATCATCACTTGATGATGATTCTTCAGAGTCTTCATCACTTCTTTCTTCATTAACTTCCTCTACCTCTTCTTCACTACTGCTACTATCTATATATTTTTTTAAAAAAAAATAACAGAAAAATTAATAAAAAATTTTAATTTTTTTAAATAAAAAATAAATAAATACCTGGAATCACAATAACTTGAGTAAATTGAGGAACTGGTCTATCATCATCATCATTACCACCATTGGTATTACTGCTATTAGGGCCATCCTTATTATTAGGATTATTCAGTAATGCATCAAAAGAAACCTCTTTCAAAGCAGTAATAAAGGCTTGCCATTGGTTGCCCATATGCTTACGTCTCCAGATAAACTCAACAAGTTTCCAAGGCATCATCTGTTCTGTTCTGTATCTGGCTCCAACTCTGATCTTAATACTATTCCAAGTACCTTAATAAAAAGATCAGTATTAGTCAAGTATTTATTTATTATTTATATATTACTCTTATTACCTTCAATAGTATTAGTATGTGTGCCATCAGGTGCCTTGAAAGTCTCTGTATGATTTACAGTTTTATGGGTATAATCCTGTTCTCCATCTTCCAAAGAATTATACCCAGCCCAACAATCAGTATGAATAATACTACCTGGAGCAATATATGCTGTCAATAGGTTACTGAGGGTTTCAGATGTTATTAGGCACAGTGGCTAAGAAACATCTTCTTTCAGAAGTTCTTTCTACACCACCTACAACCCAGACACCATCTACCCTTCTACTTATTCCATTCTGTGTAGGTTTTCTCTTGCCAAACTTGGATTCATCAACTTCAACAACTACACCAGGTCCTCCTTTTTTTTAAAAAAAAAATATAAAAATATACATACCAATTGTCATATCTTCTAACTTCAAATTACCCTCCATTAACAAGTACATATCATTAATGATATCAGTAACAGTATTAGGAGCTAACTTGGTAAGTTCCATAATTTGCTTATGAATACCATTAAAACCACCAGCTAAATAAAGGTAACAGACAGCCATAATCTTGTGGAGTGGAGCCTTTTTACCACCAAAAAAAGAGCGGTTTCTCATAGAAATACTCTTTCCATTACAACAATTTCTAAAACGACAACGCCAATAAGGGCCTTTATCAATAGGAAAAACAGGACGCATTAGATTCTGGTTTGGGCAAAGAGGGGCAGAATTGGTAAAAACACCTTGCTGAGCTAACCAACTGATAAAATTAAAGGCTTTAGTTTATATTTATTTATCTATCCATCCATCCATCCATCCATCCATCTATTCATTTATCCATCCATTTATCAAAATAAAATATAATAAAAAAATAAAACTTACTTAAAAGTATCCTTATGATTATTAAAAGCTGATGTAAATTCAAATAGGTCAGGTAAGCCTTGGTTAATATGCATAGTAATGAGTAATAAGTAAAAGAGAGAGGTGCTCCATAGTGGTTCTTCTTACAACATTACGGTGATGGCGTCATACTTAGGACGAGAGCAACAACTTGAAATGGGTGTACCAAAAATACGTAGATTGGGAGGATGCCGAAATATTACTTAAGTTACTCTGTCGTCAAGTAGATAGCCATATATCATCAACAACTGAAGTTTTGAATATATTGTGTTTGTTGTTGCACTGTTAAATAACTTGATTACATTTGTATTGTATGGGCAATTATCCTCAAATCATCTAGTATCATCCATGCCGAAAATAAGACGAACGATGTTGGCTAAGTTTTCTAAAATCTTCTTCACGTCAAGTAATTCAAATGACTTTTTGGGAAAGCAATCGACTATAAGAGCCAATGTTGTCAAACTTAGTCCCACTTTTGGAATAAGCAGTTTTGTTGAGGTAGCCATATCTTTATACATATCACATAACCTACGTTAAAAATAAATATTCTTATATAGTTTGTGTCGTATCTTTTTGTTTGTTTATTTTTCCATACTTGATTTTAATTCTCGAATAGCATTTTTTAAAATTTTATGATATTTTTCCTTCACAGTACCAGGCATCCAAATTCATGATTCAATCTGGTAAAAAAAAATTGGGCCACTTCTTTCAACTTGGTGAATGCTATAGACATATGGCATAATGGTTCATCCCAACCTTTTGGATCGTCCCATCGAGCGTATCTCCAAGCCTCTGATTTCGCGTCAACGCTTCGAGTCAAAGGTACAATGGAGGATTATATTTTCGAACTTTTATGTCTTAATGCTTTCAAAGATCGTGGCAGGTATTTCAGGTGGAAGGATTGCAACAAACTCAATGAATTATCCTAATAATTTCCTCCATTTCTTGGTGATATTTGTGTAAAGTCCGTTTATCCTCTTCGTGATCCACTCTACTGACAACATCATCATCGCACACTTTTATGGCAACTCTAAAATGGCCTTGTGCTTCAAAAAATTCTCCATGAAGCCTGTAGAATTTCAATTTATAATGATACATCATCTTGATTACATTATCAGTGAGTTGACGTGTCTTGTCAATCTCTCCCTCGTTGTGGGTATTGTATAAAAAATAAGTAACAAGTAAGCTGATAACTATCTTCGATTCGCTTTTTCTCGTCTAATAGAAAATAACCTGGTGGGTAATATTAGTCCTGCAACGAGGTTCTTGTAATAATGGATCCATTTGGATTTAATGGAGAAGAGTAAAACCAGAAAAAAGAGTTGACTAGAGATGTTTTGATAACTTATGCGTTTTTGTGTTTCTTGGGTGCAGTGATGAACCCCTTTATATGTTTGTCATGTCTATAGATAGGAAGAGAGAATGTAAAACCCAGGTAATAGTTAAAACGACAGTTTATAGAAAATACACACAGGAGATGATCTTATCCTTTCTTATTACCAGTTTTTAATTTTCGAACTTTATTCATCAGTGGAGATATTAGGATAAAGAGATGTCGAAGTGCGTACCAAGTGTATGGAATTTCAGATGCCCAACTTGCTTCACTGCCTGATTCTTCTCCACAGCCGAAAGTATCTTTGAAAACCATCATAAGTATCTCTATTAACATCCTATAAATAAAATCATCTCTCGCATATCATACAATGATAATTCATTGAAATTTAGATACTTACTACAATCACATTTAACCGTTCCAGTACTTGTATTTTTTTTATGTCTTGCATATTTTATGGGGATATGAACTTCTGTTGAGGGATCGCAACGTATATATCTTTCTGCCTTTTAAGCACATGAATTGATGATGTTTCAAGGCACAGATCGATGGTGCATATATATAGGGTTCAATAAAACTTTAATGTATAAAAAACTATTACTTCCTATTGGAACTAACGTACTACCGGTAATTTTTCAGCATGAATTAAATCATGATAGGTATTCATATCCATTTTACTCCACTATATAGCCAAGCACATTATTACCCTTTCTTAGTAACTTGCCTTCGCCAAATTAATATTTTCTTGCAAGAATGTGTGCCCTTTGCGATTTCGTCTGTTTCCCAGGTCCAATTCTTGTTTATTCCTATGCATCATGAACAAAGTGAAGATCAAGTTCGAAAATATATTATATTGGAGTTGTCCTCTGAGGTTTCTTGTTTCTTTCGGTTGTTGCTACAAAGTTTACTGGCTCTCCATCATAATAAAAGATGAACCCAGTACCAATGTAATACAAAAAGCTTGCTTTACTCAGGTACCTTTTCAGTCTAACGAAAGATTTTTCTTGCATACACATGCTGTAGAAACAGGATATACTCAGCCATTCTTGTTTTTTTTTTTTCTAATGGATGTCTTATTTGTGTTTGAATCTTGGCTATTTCAAGTCTATATAATTATAAATAATATGTTATTAATTAGTCACCTAGCGATTACCGGACAATTTGATAAGATTTGATTACATACATGTTTCAGAAGATTGTTCTTAACACGTCCTTTGTTTGTTTGTAGCCAGAGCCAGAACACATCCAAGTATCTGTCTCTGTTTTCCTCCAGCTCAGTATCAGTGCTGCAACGCTCTGTTCATCCAATGTTAGTAATAAATTTTAGATTTTTTTGTTTATTATCGCATTAAAATACTACCTTCGCACGTGTGTTAATGGCAGCAAATGATAGCTGGACTGATATTTTGGATTTTGGAATGGTGTATACAGCGTTTCTCCTATCTTTCTCCAGGATGGCTTCTTTGTCTCTCCACATTGGTATCAGCACAATCTACAGTGTATAATGAGCCGAGACTGAATAATTACGTAAAGTTAGTATTTCTCATACATATACGAGTAACAAAAAAAAATTGACATCATGGCTCTCTCGTCACATTACGTTCTTGGATATCTAGATTTTCGCCTTTTTCAACTCTTCATTTTAATGTTTCTGCCGCTGAATATAAAGTATCCCAGACATTCTAGTCGTTGTCCGTTTTTACAATCTGTGATTCTATATAAATAGATTTATTATCATCAATATATTCATATATGTCGACATGGTAATTTGTAATAGTGACCAGTGATATTGTTACCATCATAAGCACTCTTTTGCTCGTCTGTACTTTTCAACAAAATTATCATCATCCAAACAATCCAGAATAACTTGAATAGCCTTAAGTTAGCCTTTGGATTTTATTCTTTTTTCATTGATTGAATTCTTTCGTATGGTGAATATTGGTAAGTTGTCTTCCATTAGAAAATATTGGAGGAGAAAGAAAAAATGACTTTTATTATTGAGAAAAAAAAACCATCCGTACTATAAACACAGGCTTCTTCCTGTTTCTAATATAAGGTAAATCTTATTCCAAATGAAGTATTAGAAGGCTATTATTGATGAATTGCTAGAAATCTAAATCTGATAAGCATGGATTGATATTGTTGAGAAAAAAAAAAGGTACGAAAAAAGAAGTATACTTCCTAATTGCATAAAAATGAAAATAGACAGCAAGTTCCGGTTGATGTCCGGGCCCAAATAATAGAAAACCGTCACAAGTCGGCACCCCTACTGGAGAAAATCGAAAGGGCTAAACACAGCAAAAGAAAAAAAAGAAATAGCTATTTGATATTTTTTCCCTTTCCAAGCTCCACTACACATCTCCCAAAACCCCCCCTCTCCCTTCTTCCCAAAAGAAACTACACATGAACTCCGTACGCGTTCTCGTTCGACAGGCAGCATCGGCCACCGTTCGTCGTAATGTCATGCCTCGGCGCGCTCTTCACGCATCGCCTGCTAGCATGTCCGACGCGCTCTTTGTGGTAAATTTTGAAAATCATTTTTTTTTCATTACAATATATATATATTTACTTGGAACGAAAGCACCTCAATATTAAAAATGGACGCAACTTTATAACATATAAACGAAAAAAAAATAGCATCGTGATACACCCGATAACAATGCAAAGATCCCATTCGAATTCAACACAGAGAATAAGAAGCGTATTGAGGAAATCTTGAAAAAGTATCCACCTCAATACAAGAAGGGTGCCATCATGCCTCTTTTGGATCTTGGTCAAAGACAACATGGTTTTACCTCTCTTTCCGTCATGAATGAAGTTGCTCGTTTGCTCGAAGTACCACCCATGCGTGTCTATGAAGTGGCTACTTTCTATACCATGTTCAACAGGTAAATAAATATATATATTTTAAAAACGACACTACTCGACATACCAACAACAACAACAACCAGCGACAGATGGGACAGCACAAACAACTCAGATTTTTTTTTTTGCCAATTTAAACAAAGCAAACAGGGACGATAAGAAAAATTGATAAAAACTAACATTGCCTATATATAATAATTGCACTTTTGATATAGACAACCTGTAGGCAAATACTTTTTGCAACTTTGTACCACTACACCTTGTCAATTGGGTGGTTGCGGTTCTACCAAGATTTTGAACACACTTACTGAAGAACTTCAAATCCAACCTGGTGAAACCACCAAGGATGGTATGTTTACTTTGGTTGAAGTAGAATGCGCTGGCGCCTGTGTAAATGCTCCTGTGATGGCTATTAACGATGATTACTATGTAAGAAGAAAGGATGGATAGATGGGATGCTATGTAGAATAGGAAGAGGGAAATAGAGAGACAATAGAGAGATAACTCATTTTTTTTTTTTTTTGCATGAATTCTTCAATTATATGATGATAAATAGGAGGATCTTACTCCTGAAACCACCAAGAAGCTTTTGGATAACTTGAAGAGTGGTAAGGCTATCAAGGCCGGACCTCAATCAGGTCGTCTTACCTGTGAACCTGCTCCTGGTGTCTACACCACTTTGACTGAAGAACCTTATGGTCCTGGTTTCAAGGTTCGCTCGGATTTGTAATTAAAAAACGCTTCTTTTTTTAAATAATAGATGATAATAAAAAAAAAAAAGAAAGAAAAGCATTTTACTCTATTCTTTGATTTTTTTAACAAGAAAAGCAATCAATATCTAGATTATATAGAATGGTAGGATGGGCATTAAGATAATATAACTTTAATGAGAGGTGTTGTTGTGTGAGAGATTGATATTTTTTTTCTCGGTATAAAAAAAGAGAGAGAGAGTAAGAAACTGTACATATTTATATATAAAGAAAGGATGCAGAAAGAAAGAAGGGGGAAAAGAAGAAGTTGGATTCTAATAGCTAAAAATGACAAATATATGTGTTTGTGTTTTGGAAGGATGCGACTTTACAATAGAAAAAGAGATAAAGAAAATTATTTTATCATAGTAGTAGTAAATAGTAGGTTGTTATTATAATTGGAATGATGAATGATTAAATTGTTATTATTGATCATGGTTTTTTCCTGCATGATAGACCATATAACCAGGAAGACCATAGACAGAAAATCCCATGGCATTGGCTACTTTACCAAAAGCTTCAGCTTCTACTTGATGTTGATATACAAAAGGTGGGAAATTGGCCCCTTCACGATGAACATGGGATTTGACGAGTGTAAAAGTTGCACCTACACCATCCAAAGGAACTTTATGATGAACACCCATATGGGTTGGCATATCTACCAACTATAAATAAATATATGTTAATAAAATGATGTATTTTTCATATGCTGTCTATCATTTGGGGGGAGGGAATCACTAGAAAGAGGGAGGGGGGAGAATCACTTTATATTTTGGCGGGGTTGTGTAGAAGAAGAGGAGGCAAAAAAGTATATAAAATGAGATGATTGGAATTATCCAACAAAGGAGAAAATAAAATGATCCTTACCAAAGAACGACCAGATCCTAAATAATAAAGACACCCCATTTCATGAAAAAAAAAGATGGATGGATTAAAAAATAGGGCTTAGACAATATAATTTGGGGAAGCGTGGATCATCACCAAAAATAGCTCTTTTTCTTTTATATAAATAATAATAGTTTACCTTCCATCAAAATATAATCCTGTCCTACCCATTTCTGCATTTCCAAAGAATAATCCGTTTCAGCCCAGTTATTACGATCATAAGCCCAAAAGGCATTGTCTTCACGATATAATAAACAATTGGGTACAACGACATCTTCATTGATACGCATTAAATCTTCGAAGATTTGTGGAGGGTATTGGATCACATTGACATCAACCCAAGCAACCCAACTATGAAAGTCTCTTAATGAAGCTGCTAATAAGAAATTACGAGCGCGTGCCATGATGGTTAAATCATAGGGTTCATTGTTGTTTAAAAATTCAAAATTACGTTGATAGACATTAATTTCATGAAATCGTTTAAACCATCGTCCTTGATAATGTCGTACGCGTGCTTCCAATTGTTTATTTTCTTCTTGATCAGAAGAGTCGGTGGCCAAAAGACCAATCGAGATAAGATGGTTTGGGTAGGTGGATTTATCTAATTGTTCAAAAAATCGATCAAGGAAATAGACACTGCCCTTGACCAATGGTGTTAATACCAAAAGATGTTCGTTCTGGGCTCGTGCTTCGGCAGTAGCATTTAAACTGTTGAGATTAAGATAATAAGAACTATGATCATGGTTCGTGGGTTCGTTCGATGATGAAGATGATGTAGGTGGGTCAGGATACAAGGATCGTGCTGTATGACAAGTGGTATGTGAATAATGATTGGAAATAGTTGATAATGAAAATAAAACGAGTGCTGATAAAACAGAAATGATAATGACAAGTCGTCGTCCTCCTCGTAAGAATGTAGTCATGGTTTTTGGTATATATGTAATTTTTTCGTATATTATTGGATGATATTATGAATGAAAGAAGGATACTATTTTTCCTTTTTCTTTTTCAATATAAATATTAAAAGAAGTTCCCTTTTAATCAAAAAAAGTAGTGGTTTGTTTTGAATAATAATAATAATAAAAAAAGAAGAAGGAAAAAGAAGAAGTGAAAAAGAAAGAAAGAAAAAAGAAAAGTTCAAAAAGCCATTCAAGTTAAAAAAAAAAAAAAAGGTACACAAAAAAAAACGCCCCGAAAAAAGTAAATTTTTTTATATTTTTACCCTGGCCATCTTTATTCTTTTTTTTATTACTGCTAAAAAAAAAGGGTTAAAGAAGTTGTAAAAAAAATATGAAAAAAAGAAATGAAAAAAATTGACTTCTTTTATATATAAATTCTCTTTTTTTATTATTATTTTATTTTATGATAGGACCTTGTACAAAAAAGAGAGAAATGGAAGAAAGGAAAAGGAAGAAGGGCTGGACTATGATCAGACCAGTATGATTGATATCACACACACACAATCAAAAGCTATTGATGAATAGTTTTCAATCGGAGTAAGAGAGGTTATTTTTATAATAGACAAACAAGTGGTAACAAATGGATCGTCGTAATGTAACGCTCTGTTGTTATTTCTAATAACAGCGTTGCTTGGCTATTCTCTCTCACTCTCTTTAAAAAAAGAGAGATTCCAGACTTGTGTTACCAGCAATGAAATTTTGAGGGTGCACAGTGATCTACAAAGAAAAAAACTAAAAAGCTGCCAAGAAATGAATCATTTAGTTCAAGCTTTCTATTTTCTACCTATTACTACTATACCTTCTACTAAGTGATATTCTCCCCTTTCCTTCTTCTCCTTTTTTTCTAATACTATAGTACTAGTCTCATTACATTATGAAATATTATACACTCCCAACTTCATTAACGTACAGATGGGTTTATTTTGGATCATGTTGTACAAAGCTAAACTGATTTTCCATGACGATTAAAAGGGAATGGTTTCACTGCGGCTGAATTTCATAAAGTAAAAAATCATTGTTTCACAAATATTACTAAATACTACTACTACTGCTACTACTAGTTCAATAGTAATGAAATAACTATATATATATATATATATTTTTAAAAAAAGATAGCATAAGAGGGTAATGGAATGAGAGTAGGGTGCTTTTGTTTTTATATATAATATATACACATAAAAGATGCCTGGAGGAGAAGGAAGGAATTTGTAAAAAAAAAAAAAAATGAATGGTATGGCGGTTATTGCTGTTTCTTAATGATACACATTTTTTGTCGATGACATAGGTAGTATATAATAGTGGTGACAAAATGAGGGAGGGTGATCGACATAATACAAAATGGATAGGAGGATTATTTACATAAAGAAAAAAAAAGATGTTTTTATGAAGAGGAAGGAGCATGGGGTTCAAGCCAACCTAATCGTGCAAACAAAGCCCATAAATGACTGACCTTATTGACATCAATACGACATAACTTTTGGGCATCGGATTTACGAAAAGGTAAATCCTTTTTAAAAGAATCTTGAGCTCCCAGAATAAGTGATCGTTTACACATTAAATATTGTTTTGGTTGTAAACGTAATTGTGAAGCAATATTGACTTCACAAGGATGAAGTTGATCATAGAATTCCATGTGGTCAATTTGAAGTGGTGAATTGGCTATATTATTGTGAGAAATAAAGCATGTCAGATATATATTACAATCTTTAATAAACCCCCATGACAAAAAAAAAAGTAGAAATAAAGAGGTGCCACACACACACTCCCCCCAAATGATATCAACAAACAAACAAACAAGAACGAAATCCCAATAAACTTAATTGCCAAGAAGAAGAGAAAAAAAAGAGGAGCGAATGTTTTACCTTTACCTTTATAGGTGGGTCGGACATTAGGTTTCCTGTCAAACACATCATAAAGAGGTACCCATTCAGGATCATATACTAATGCATCATCCACTGTAACATCCACTCGATCATAAGCAGCAGCAGCTTCAGTTCTAGCCTTTTTCATGTGACGATCCACCATCGAAGCCAATGTAGATGCAATAGGTCGTTTTGATGTCATGTGGCTCAGTTGATCATCTTGTTGTACGTTCATGGTACGATTGAGATTAGCATTGTTTATCATCATGGGAGAATGATGATGCTTCGAATCAATGGTATCATGATAAAAAGAAGAAGAACGTCGTCGTTTTCGTAGCAATTGCTCATCTTTTTGCAGGATAGCCTGCATTCCATATTGACGCACTTGCTCTGCATTAAAATAAAGTGAAAATGCATGGTCTGCTGCATCGGGTGAAAGACTGCGCCAGGGTATGGATTGTTTTCTTTTGGATAAAGGTATCGTTGGTGATGATAAATCTTTTATTTTAGTAGGATTCTTCTTTTGATTACTTCTTTGGGATAAACAAGATTCACCATTGCTATGTCGTTGTTGTTGTTGTTGTTGACGATGAACAAGGAGTGGAGGTAATGGGTATGGAATATGAATTTCTTTTTCTTCTTTGATTTCTATGCAAGGTGATATTTCATTGTTTTTTTTAGAAAGAGGTAATGCCTTTTGTCGTTCCAGATGAAACTTGAATGTCTTTCTTTTTCTTTGAGGATGTGAATGAGAGGGTGAATAAGAAGAGGAGGATGACAACAATGGAGATGATGATGATGAAGAGGATGATACGATGGATGGAGAAGATGATATACAGGCGGTTGTACTTGTGATTGTATCCATTGAAATAGGTGGTGATACAGGAGGAATGTATATTTCAGTAGGTACAACTAATTCATCATGATGAGGTCCTTGTTCTTGATGATCATGTTTTGATAAGGTAGTAGTATCCAAGGGATAAGATTTTGGTGTCACTGGAGGTGACAAAAGTCGATCATTATTCATAAGTGATGTCAAGTCCATTATCAAAAGAATAAAATTGAGAGAAAAAAAAGTGGTTGATTGTTTTTTAAAGAAAGAAAAAAAAGAGAAGAAAAGGAAAAGAAAAAAGATGAATTTGGATGCACCATTTTTATTATAATAAATGCGCAGTGCCAAATTTATCCACAGATTATAAAAAAAAGAGCCTATTGAATCTTGGCATACGCATACCACACAATTTTCCACACTAATCCCTACTAATCAACTACTTAATATATAATTAACAACATATCAAATCATCATCATTCAATTCATCAGTCCATTCCGTATTAATTTAACAAATAAGAAAATAAAAATGGGCGGTGTTCTATATACTACACATCCATTTTTGCTTATACTTATCCAAAAAAGGATGTTAACCTTTCTCTTTTTTTTTCTCATCATCATCATCATCATCACCAATTTAGCAGCAATTGAATTTTCCCTTTTTACCTGGTTTTAATTACTATCCAGTGAGGAAAAGGGAAAAAAGTAAAACATATTATTGTAGACTAATGATTATCTGCCACACACAACATAATATTATGGGAGATATTTATAAAACACAGCCCCTCCCCCACCTCTTCCCTTCTTTCTCTCTCCCCCCGATAACTGACCCCGAAGATGATCGACGTAAAAAGTATATCCAAGTTTTACTTTTTTATCTATCAATCAAAAACAAACCAACAAATCATTGCAATTGATATTTTTATATCATTCCAAAATAGATAAAGATCATTGGAAATTGATATATTTATATATAAAGAAAGTGAAAGGAAGAAGAGGCTAGGCTTTTTGTTTTCTTTTTTCCCAATAGAAAAAATGAACCTTTGGATTTAGTTGTAACAAAAAAAAAAAAAAAAAAAACGATGGGCAAATCAAAATGAGACTAAACTCAATTCGGAGTGACAAAAAAAAAGACGTCGATCCATTCTTTGGTTACACGATGACCATTCACCAAATCAATGATTTATAAAGTACACACACACGACATATCTCATTTATTACATATCCACACACTTGATGAGAAAAAAAATAGATAGTAATCCTTAATTAACATATTCATTCTTCTACTACAACCACATCATCAGTCGTCACAGACTCTTCTTCTTGTTCTTCAATATCAAAGAAATAATGAAAATGTAATATAAGATATTTAACAATCGTTTGATGATGTCCTAAATTAGACATCGTGGTTGCAAATGAGGCTGGACCTGGAGCTGGCTGTAACAAGGTCGGTCCGAACACAATAGCTAGATTGGTTGCATACATGTGATTGGTTGCTTCAAAATCCGTAACACTATATATACATACAAGATGAGTAAAAGGTTCTTTTTTTTCGTCAATAACAACACAAAAAATAAAAACAAGGACTAAATTGGGTAAAGCCGCTTCTAATGATGATGATAATTATTTACATGACAAAATGCTCAATTAATCGTTTGAGTAGGGTATAATTAGGGTCTGGTAGTTTTTGAATCACTTGCTTGATCAGGTAAACCCGTTGATCATGGTCTTCAGATGCTATTTCAAATAATATTTAAGTGAATTCTATCCTAAAACCATCTTATAATACCCGGATAAAATAGACATAAAACATTATCCCCTTTTTTCCTTTTTTTTTTACCTGCTGCAAGGATAAATTGATCATAATAAATATGTGTCATCAAAGAACTGGGTATATTACGCAAGAATTGTTTAAAAGCATCCGCCACTACATTAATATCAGCCCATTGAGGATCTCCAAGATTCACTTTCTTCATATCCGAATTGAACGCTTCTTTAAGTTGTTCTACGACCGAACCAGTGCCAGCAGTGCGGTAGATCCCAACTTCTTCTAAACCTCGTTTTTCGATTTCCGCAATACACTTTTCCACTAAAAGTGGCACCGAGCCATCTTCCATCAAATGAACCAAGTCTACACCATAAACAGACTTCCTTGTGTTCATCGTGGATGTTGTGTGAGCTGCATCTGACGTTCCACTACTTTTATTCATTAATAAAAGGGGATCTTCTTCATTAAATCGACTGCTGCGTTTTTCTTGTTCATCCGAAGCCAGCACACTACGTCGTTTGACGGCTCCTTCACGCGCCGCATTATTAATATGTTGTATCCAATCGTGCATTTCTTCCCAATGACTGGCTTGAAATAAATATTGACCTCCTTCTTCTGTGACGATACGAAACACATGATCTCGTTTTGTATATGCACTGGCAACAGAAGTTGTAGCATGTATCAAATTAATCACTGTGGATGCTTTGGCTGTTTGATAAAAGTGTACAGAAAATGAAGGATCACTTGTTGTGGTAGTGGTGGTAGGTGATATAGGCGACAAGGATCCAGTGGTGGAAGTAGAAGAAGAATGATTGGATAAAGAGGTTGGACGTAACCCACGAAACAAGGAATTGAATATGGGTAAAGGAGGTTGTTGATGGTGACCTTTCCGTTCTTGTTTTTCCAAATACCGAGCTTGTTCATTTTGTCGTTTCTGTAGTTTATGTTGTAAATCACGCCACTCCTTATCGATTCGGTCACGTTCTTTAATATCTCGTTTTAATTTTTCTTGTTGTTCAACCACCAATTTTCCAAATACACCATGATGACCCTTATTGGATGTGCCACGAATAGTGGAAGAAAGTGATGAGCCACCACTACTATTACCACTTCCTGTGGTGCCAGGAATCCCTCCTTCTTTTTTATTTTCCTTAGTGGCATAATCCTTGAATTCTTTCCAAGTTGATTTTGTACGATCAGGACAAATAATAAATGAAAGATACTCTTCATCAATATCTTGTTGTTGTTGCTGTTGTTCTTCAAGATCCATTTGAGCATTCATAACCAATTGTAAAAAGTGAAACACATAGCGCCGTTTATCAAAGTTGATCATGTGTTCCTTGTGATTATAGGTGTCTGGAACAGCTGCACATAATTCCAACATTCTATCAAAAACCCACCCGACACTCGGGACCAGTACCATAGTATCGGCTTTATTGTTGTTATTATGGATCGACCGTTGTACATGGCTGAGTAAACATTCTAATGTTTCTGGCTGATGTTGCTGTTGCTGATTTGAATGTTGTTGTGATCCATAACGATGCGAAACATGTATCCAAGCTTTTGAAAACAATCGTACTTCAGGACTAATCAAAGCACTTGCAATGGCATATTCCACAAACCCAGGCACGCGTCTTGGCCTATCCTCCACATCTTTCAATTCAGGAAACAAGAGCATCTGTTCTGTTGCTGATTTACTCAGAACAACCATTTGTAAAAACTTGTCGATCCGATGCACACGCGTTTGAAAATCAATGTGACGACTGGTGATCTCATGAATGACCCAACTTCGGATAATAAAATGCATACAGTATAAATATTGAATCGAACTTGGGAATGCTAAGAGCAAATCATCCGCAGAAAAAGCAGAAGGTGATACAATTGACCGACGGGCACCTTCGATAGCAGTAAACACATCTGAAATCATGACATCATCTTGTGAAATATGGTAGTCTGTGGGCTGAGCACTAGGGGCATCCCGTACAGGTGACAGTGTCATTGACATGGAAGGGGTTTGTGAGGCTTTGTGGGAAGGTAACCATGCATATAAATCACTCGACTGTGCCTCGAATACATCAAACGTTTGAATCCAATCCTGCAGGGTCACAGAAGCAAATAATTGTCGTACACATTGATCTGCTTGTTTCAAAAGGAGTGATGCAGGTTTCTGATCCACCAAACCATGTTGTTGTTGTTGTGTTTGCATTTTCGAATGAGGGATTGATTTTTTTTCTTCTTCGGTAGGTTGCGTTGAAAGAGAAAAGGCCATAGATTTTCTTGTTCCTTGTTTAATCGCTGTACGAAAACCTTGTGTTCCACTCGTCAATTGTTTGTACAACTCGTCCACTTTTCGACTACATCCAGTATCATAATCAATAGCTTTTAAATCATAACTTGGGGATAATATCTTGTGGATGAATTGTTTTCGAAGTTCTTCCAATTGCCGATCAATATGTCGTGCAGCCGCCAAAGATGCCTGTTGATCTGTGGTGATGGTGGATTGTTGCATGACTGTCCGCCAAGCTTCCAATGCATCTTGGGCTTGTTGAAGAAACCTTCCAATATGATTAAGAATTTCAATTTCATCCACAAAATCATAAAAGTGCTCTTCCATCCAATGAAGCATTAAATTCACCACGCGAAGTTGGATTGATACCACGACTCGCCAATCAAAATCTTCTGCCTTCATTTTTACCACCGTTGACGTTGCTGAATTTTCATCCTCCTTGGTCTTTACTGCCGTTGCTGTTTGAAAAACACTTTCAAGTACATTGGTCTTTTGTTGTTTGATCAATTGTCCAGCGGCAATAGCACCTGTAAAAATTTCACGCAATAATTCCAGTAATTCCACCACAGAACAAAAACTACGATAGGTGACAAAAAAGGCATTGACGTATTCTTCTTCGTCCAAAGCAAGATGATGTTGTTGTGCATTGAATTCTTGATCCATTAATTGATTGGATAAATGCCATTGTTCACGCATTTCTTTGTTATATCGAGACACACCACCCACTAATACTTCCACCAATCGTTCCAAACGACCTGCTTTGACATTGACAAAAATAGGTGTACTCGAATCGCTGTTATTTTTATCACCCTCTTTGTTAATATTATCTGATGATCCAAAAGGCACCTTTTCTCCTTCTTCCTCCTTCTTTTGAATCGCTTCATTGGCTGTTGGTGCTGCGGCCGTCATACTTATGGTGGTACTTGATCGGGAGCGAATGCCTGAACTTCCTTTATCCGCTAATACCAAAAATCCACTTGATGTACTTTTCTTTAGTGGTTTTCTCGTCACTGAATCATCGGCTTGTACCAACGTCGATGCTTTCAATACCAAATTCCCATTTTCTACCAACAAGATCCAATCATGAGGGAACGATGCTCCACCATTGGGTCCTCCCTTCATGTCCCTGCGTTGTTGTTGAACAGCATCCAAAATTGCTTTGGCAGAATAACTTCCATGACGATGTGAAATAAGTGATCCAAGCCATGTTCTGCTATGATGCGATTCGAGATAACTATCGGAATACTCTTCACTTTTTTTGTTGCTGCTGTTGCCGCCGCCGCCGCTAGACGACACACTGGTCAAACTATGGATTGTTTCTGTATCAGCACCACCCATACTACCAATAGCACTACTCGAAGAGGAGGAGGAAACACCTGCCCCGCCCGGTGGAAAACTATACGTTCGTCGTCGGAACATTTTACGTCGGGTGACACGAGGTGAAGATCGTGCGTGATCAGGTGGAGGAGGTCTATTACTATGTGGCTGTTGTGGATGATGTGATAAAGGAGCACTAGTAGCCGACAATGGTGTATGTGGCATATCCTCCGATTTCATACTCTGCGTCGATTTTTTTTTACGTAGATTAAGAGAAGATCGTTGAGGTGATGTTGCATGATGATCCAAATGATGTTGAAATAACGTATAGCCTTCTAGAACCTCTGGAAATGTCAATGTGGCTGAGGAAGGGGGCGCCACATCTGTACCATGGTGCAACGAGTCAAATTTGCGATGTCGATCATAACTTTGTCCAAAGATCCGCGGTTCGCATGCCAATGAACATTCTTGTAAATATTTAAAATCATGAGGTACAGAGATAAAATCTGTCACGGAATGTTCAAAAAAGGCTTGTAATGGACCCACCACTTTGAAAGAAGGGACCTGCCCTTCTTGCTCTTCTTGAATCTGTCGCATAGTGTTTTTATTCATGATTGTCCATGTATCTAGACCTTGTCTTACAGCGTGATAAATTCCCCAATATTTGGAAAAATTCACCACACCTTTTTCACCATTGTATTCATCTTTGAGATGTTTTCGAAGTCGATCCACGGCTTGACGTAATGTACCAAAAAAGGGTAATCCTGGATGTTGTTGTTGGCCTTGTTCTGTGAAAGAACGATGCTGTGGGTTCATGATACGAGCAAATGTATCTACTGCCACAGTTTTCTCCCACCCTTCCATCCACATATCTTGTGCAAATAATCCATAATCAGCCAACAATCCCACCCATTGCTGTGTGACGGTAACCACCAAGGAACGATCGACTGATTTCCATGATTCTTTGAGTCGAATCACTCCCAATGAACAAATAGCTACAGCAACAGCACACCACCCTGTCATATCACCCAATTGCGTCAATGCAATACCCACACGAATCCAATGTTCCAATAGCATGGATCGATTCAATTTCAAATTCTCCATTTCCATATCTCCACTTCCTCCTTGTTGTGAATCAATAAGAATATGATTCCGTATTAATTTCGTCAAGAAATGAGGCGATGCTGTTGTAAATACCAATGAATTGACCACCTGAGGTGATGTTTGTGGACGAGGAACATAGGTCAATGGATTGATCAGGGTGGACTCATGTTGACATTGTTGAGATCGATGAAACCAATAGACTTGTTCTGCAAAAGAGTCTGGATCAATAGTCAAGAATAAACCGGGTGTTAATCCAGTGATCAACATGTTGGATAGATTCACAGATATAGGTCTTTGTAATTGTTGCTGTCGAGGTGTTGTTGTACTGGATGAAAATGGTGTGAATCGTTGTTTGTTGAAACGAGGGATATCTTCCACAGTCAGACGATCCATTTTCTTTCGCTTCCCACCTTCTTCTGATGCTGCTGTGGATGTAGATGAAGAGGATGAAATATTGGATGTATCTGTTGGTGGTGCTAATGCATTACTAATCACATGATTACCATTATTTCCATTGCCACCACCTGCTTCATCGCCATTGTGTTTGACGGTAGCCAATACCAATTCCTTGACCTTCGTGCTTTTTTCTCGTACTGTCTTATCCACAGATTCAATGGATTCCAATCTTTCCAAAATGGAAATTATACCATTGGCCACATCACCCACTACGTCCTGCATAAACTGGGTGGCATAGAATTGAAAAATATCCAGTATACGATCTGCTACTTGTTGGGGCGTATTGGATATATATGTATTCAAGATGGTATTGATGGTGGTACTGCTGGTATACATTGGAAATGTCAATAGAAAGGCATTCATATATTCTTGGTCCAATACTTCAGACGTCAACAATTCGTGGATCAATGCCTCCACGGTTCCACCCAATACAATACGTCGTCCATCGGTATCCTTGGTAACATGTAATGAATGCTTGCTGTTTTCATCTTGAGACATGTGTTCCTCTTCGTCCTCTTTACTAATTTTGATTCTTGGTAATCCAGCTTGAGATTCAAATGCATTCATCCAAGCGGATTGGACTTCTGTTGATAATGAAATATAGATTCGTTCTTCTTTTTTTGGTTGTTGATCTATCATGAGGACAAGTTCGTTACCACGTTTTTCCACCTGCAGTTTATCGAGGGGTATTCTATCAATTTCCTTCCATTTCAATGGTTGTTGCTGTTGTTGATGTTGTATACCCATCATGCAAGTACCAATCACAATTTCGTTTGTAAATATCAATAATGCTACATAACGTTGTTGTTGTTGTTGGTGATCCTTGAACTTAGCACCATAAATATATCCATCACGTAATTTTTCATCATGAAATAAATCAGCTGGGTTATGGATCACAATCGATTCCTCTTTTTGCTGTTGCTGCTGTTGCTGTAATTGTTGTTGCAAAAATAAAGAGGTTTGTAACTGCCGATGATGTTTAGGTGATGGCACTAACGATCGGAGCGGCGATTCAGATGACAGCTTATACAGATAAAGTTTATGCCCACGTAAAACAATGCGATAAAGCTTCCAACCGCGGTGATTATGTGGTTTGTGAAACGCTCGAAAGTCAGCTTTTTTATATAAAAAGCCTTCTTTGATAATAATAAAACTGGATCGATGAGGATCTTCATCTGGTGGTCGACGTCGTTTATTGACAACAGCACCTGTATTATGATCCGTCGTCGTTGTTGAATGAGAACCACTACTACTACCCCCTGTAGTAATACGTCGTAATCCCATCATAGAAACGGGTCTTGGTGTTTTACGTGCAGCCGTTGCTGTTGCTGCTACAGTCGATGTGGCATTGCTACTAGTACTACTACTACTTGTACTATGAGATACTTCAAGGTACATTGGATCTTCAAAGGATTTAGACATGGGTCGATCGGCATGTGTCGTAGTACCAGACCAGTCTGTGGATGCTGTCATGGCTGCTGACTTTGGAATATCGATCGATATAGGTGATCTATGCAGTATAAAACGCGATGAAGACGAGGTATGTGTCGTCGTTGTGGAAGGAGATGACTCTGTATTATTGTTTGTGTTTGAACTTTCATTGCTACTAAAGAGACGGTTTTTAAAGAATGATAATGCACTTGTACGATGTTCGTCTGATTTGTTGCTAGTCGAAGATTTTGATTTCTTGGATTTCATGCTCTTTTTTGTAAATCTTTATATATAAAATAATAGAGGGTGACCCTGAATCAGTTTTTATAATAGTAAATACATATACTAGGATACGCTTCTTTTTTTCCTATCTATTTATCTCTATACACCCACACAAAATATAATAACACATACAAATAGATATATAACTCTCAAAAATAAGTCTAAAATATGCTTTTCAATAAATAACTGAGAGATAAAAAAAAGTAAAAAAGAGTGTGTGAAAATGTAAATATATATAAAAGCAAAGAAAGAAAAAGAGAGAGAGAGAGAAAACAATAAAAATGAAACAACTCCTGAAGAAGAGCAACAACGCAGCCGAAATTTTGGGTTACGAAAAGGATTTCATATTATTTTTATCTTTTTTGGCAAGTCAAACCAAGAAAGGGAGGGAGGAAGGAAGGGGGGGATAAGTGTCGTTCGGATGGGGGGAAAACAATGTGAATTCGTGAGTGTAATTTGAAAATGATAGCTAAATAGGATTGATAGATGAATTTTTTTATGTATATAAGTTATGTTGTATATGTAATGTGTGTGTGTGTGCTGTGATTTTGGATGGAAAATCCTAACTAGCTCGCATCATCTTTTTTCTTTTCAAACCCTTTTATATATAAATTTATATATATATATATGTATAATTTGATATGTGATTTGTATTTGTATATATAATAACTTTAATTAACATGATTGAACAAGTAACTGACACTCTCACCGTTATGCTATAAATGATACATTTTCCAAATTAGTATCCCATCTAATTTATATAATATTTTTTTTTTGTGTAGAAAAAAAAATGACACCATCAGAATAGTTATTACTTACTGTTCGTCTTATTGCTTCAGCAAGAGTAGAAGAAACATCAATGACTTCCAATTTGCTACATCTGTCCAACTTTTCTTTGGGAATAGGGAACGTGTTGGTGACGACAAGCTATAAATAATAATAATCATTGTGATTAACCTTTTCCGTTTGATCCCGTCACATATACCCTCCTCCTTCAGTTTCACCATTTACCTTATATACACTATCGCAATTTTGAATTTTATCAACAGAATCACCACTTAAAACACCATGTGTAGCAATAATATATACTTTGGCAGCACCACACTTTTTCACTAAATGTTCAGCTGCATCCAAAAATGTACCACAATTATCCACCATATCATCCTATAGTTAAATATATATATATATATATAAAACGACCCAATATTATTAATATGCTATATATATATATATATATATATAGATGATACCCCACAGCTTGAATAAGACTTACGGTAAGGAAGACAGGTTTATCCTTGACATCACCAACCAATGTAATTGTACTTTCTTCACCTTCTGTATTAGCAACAACAGAGACGGCAGCATTCATGACATCGCCATTCATACCAGCTTCATTCAATGAAGAGATAGATGCCATCATGATATCTTCTTCTACTTCTGCAACAGAATCTTCTTCATCTTCTGTACGTACACTTCCATTGGATGCCTTGGGCATGCCACTATAGGGTCTATTGTGACCCTGGGGGCCTGCACGTGCTCGGTCTTTATGGATAAGTGCAAAATCAAGACGGAGTGCATCTGCAAGTGAGGTCACTCTATATAACACTTTTTTATTAATAGCTGTGTTTTTTTTTCTTTCCCAATTGCCTCCTTTTTTTTTCTCTTATTTTCTCAATGTCCTACTCCTAATCTATATAGATTAGAATCCTATCATTACCTTTTAGCACCACCAGCATTCTTACTCACTACAACGCCTTCTTGCCAATTAGGAACGTTTTGAGTGATCCATTTAGCAATGCTTGGTTCAGCATATAAATTATCAACAGGTCTTTGGAAAAACCCTTGCATTTGAGAAGCATGTAAATCCATTGTCTAAAATAATTATAAATTAATACAGTTATCTATCCACTGTTTTTTGCATACTAACAACAAAGGAACGACACACTTACAATGATATGATCAACACCTGCTACTGCCAACATATTGGCGACCACTTTTTTTTGCATGAAAAATAGAATAACCAAATCATCATCAATCGACCCAATTCTCATATATAGATCCATAGATTATATATATCCAATAGTTTCTCATATTTTTTTTTCTGCCTCGTCATTTATATATATCCTCTCTTTTTTTTTTCCTTTTACTTTTTTTACACGCGATTGTAACATACGTTTGGCAGTAATACAAGTTCTTCCTTTTCGTTTGCTTTGTTTACAATAAGGGAAATAAGGCAAAACTGCTGTGATACGTTTAGCAGAACCGATGCGAGCCGCTTGAATCATAATACATAATTCAATAATATTATCATTCATATCTTCAGACCCTGACTGAATAATAAAAACATCCTCGTTACGAATAGAAACGCCTATTTGCATATACATAAAATATCATTGTTAGTTTTCTCTTTCCGCATGGTCATAAGGAGACAATGGAAAACATCTCCCTTTCTGCCTCCCTCCCCCTTCGTCAATAACTCTATATAAAAGAGTAATGTTTTTCTGGTTTTTTTTTATTAATATTACCAATTTCGACACTGGTTTCCTTGTTGCTAAACTTTTTGAGTTTTGTATCAGCAAGTGGTGTAGCCAATCGTTTGCTAACCAAATTAGCAAGTTCCGGATGTGAAGAGCCTGCCAAAATCTTTGTGTTTCTGAGCATCATGAGTAAAAAATATATTTATATATTTGGAAGAAGAGAGAAAAAGAAGAAAAGAAAGAAAAAGAAAAAAGGGTTTCGTGTATGTATGTGGGTTTGTACTAAAAAAAGCCACAATTTTTTTTATAATTGGAAAAAACAATATGTAGAGCACTTTTGTGAGTGAGAGGAGAGGTTCCAAGATAGGTTTGGTGATACAGATGAGATGCCATTGACCCGGTGGGGTTTCCGAACATCCGTAGAACATAACGAAAAACACTTTCTTCACATATGACACATGGTGTTCAGTTTGATTATTATGCGACGAGTCCTCTTTTTCTTTTATTATATATATCTTTTTCTTTAATTAATAATAAACAAATGAACATCCATGCCGGAGCAACAATTTTCCTATATTTTTTTTTGTTATACAATCGGGAAAACTCATAAAAAGTTCGAAAAAGGTATAAATTGTTGATATTAGGTAAATAAAATGAAGGCGTGTATATAATACTTGAGCCATCGTTGTAAAAATATTAATTATAATGTCATTGTGCGGGTCCCTAAAATGAATTGTCTGCGTCTCCGGTTTATGCGTGTTCTCTCAACAGTGGACAATACCTCTGGTATCAACATTACAATATGTCTAATACAAGATGATGGCGGAAGGGATGTATTTGATCTCATCAAAATCCTTCATTATCTTTTATTGCAATTCTGCTTTATCATATTTTTTATACAAGCTCAAGATAATCTTCTTCCTCTGCTATTGACACTACTAGCAACTTATACTATAAATCTTCGTGTTCCGAAAGTTTAATTGTTACCCGATAACCCCGCATGACTAAAACGTTTTAGTTCACTTTTAGCTTATTCATTACGTATATCCATTGAAATCCATGGTAGTTATTGTATATACATTTCACCCACCCGAAATTTATCAGTTGTAATTATGACAAGATGACCATTATTTATAGAGCATTCTTCAGTCATAAAGTTTGATGCAAGAAGATGGCATCTATTGGTCGAAACCCAAATTCCTTTGGGCTTTGTTTTTGCGCCAAATAAAAGTAACTCTTTGTCATCTTCGGCTTTGAATTTTTATCATCTTTTACGGGATAAAATTCAGTGCATTTATTTTCATTAATAAAGACAAAAAAGCAAATGTTGCTAACATTGTGAGATCGATAATATTGTATAGGTATGTAAACGCCACATTTTTTTCTCTTATATTTTCTGTTCGTTGTTTTGAAAAAGATCCCCCACGTGTGGAAATGTGTTGACTGGCGTGTGCAACATGTGACCATCCTTTCTAGGTTAGTTCGATCAATGCCTCGATCTTGTTAGTAAAAGGCGCCAGGATATAACTTGCTCATCATAAATTGCTGATATCGAGAATGGTGTACGCCTTATAAATCAAAGATATTTTAATAATGGCGAGCTAACACACTGTTCCATCATCTTCACACCTACTAACATCGACAATGAAAATCATTTACGTAAGTTTTATTATATAATTATCGAAACAATTATAAAATGTATCTTTTGTTGGTCTCATAATTACTATTACGCTACTCCTTCTTGCTCTTTATTATGATGGTATGCTGCTCAGCAATAAATATAAAGTGTTGTTTCTATGAAGCTTGTTTCTGTAAAGTTACAATTCCGCCACTATATCTCCCTCTTTTAATAATGAAGCGACTATTAAATGTAGTAATACAGGTAGTGAAGTATAATATATGATGATACTGATTACAGCCCCTTCTTTTTATATACCTATACTCATTAATTTATATGAACTTGTAAAGTTATATATTAATATTTATTCGGTTATTTTTATATATTATTTCCCAACTGCCAAGACATATAGCCCATGCTGCCAATTTCTTTCAAATAATTGAATCATGTTGTAAAGGAGATGACACACCAAAAAAATGGATCTGTGTCCCAAAATAAAGGTTTACCCACAATTTAAGCATGGAGTAGTATATAATAATATTTGTTTTGTTTTTTTCAACAATATACTAAGCTATGGCTCATAATTATACATCCCTCCATACAGTAAACTGTTTCAAACTGTCCAGTGCCAATGACTTCTTTGTAAACTGGTTCATGATATCTACATCTAATTGTAATTCTTCTGGTCAATTCTAATATTTTCGATTATTTTGATCGAAGAAACTGTAAGAAATAATTGGAGTGTACAAATGTAAAAGACTATATTTTTATTGTTTTGCACCAAGAACTGGATAATATCTTGGAAGCAAAATGATATTGTTTGGTATATTGAAATATCGAAAAGCCATGGATTTTATAGCGTCAAAGATATGAAATGTGGTCGTTATCAATGATGTTCATAATGATAAGATTAGACTTGCACCAATTACTGTAATAAGAAAGATTTTGAGATTTTTAAGTGAACGTTTTATCATGACCTCCATTAATAACCTTGATAGGCCGGTCGTCCATATTCACATTGATAACTACTATTATAATACCACCTTGATAGCCAGTGACAAATTAAATTTGAATTTTCGTTAGAATGATATTCAACCATTTATAGATGAATGTAAGATTTTGAGAGTATTACAAAAGAAGGGATAATGTAAGTGGATTTTACGTAGGGCGTAATAAAAGCCATATATGGTGTTTTATCACTAATGATTAAAAGTAAATCTTTGAATGGAGTCGATTTTGATGATTTCAGCAGGCTTTTCCTACTACTGTGTGAAAAAATATGAAATAATTCATTAGACTAGTTAATTCGTTTAGTATATTTTAACAAATAGTATATGATAAAAAACGACCAGTTACATGTTCATCATCAGCAATAACTCCTAATAAAGAAAATTGCTGTAGTAATATATATTTTGGTTGATGAGAAAACTAAACTAAGTGATGAAATCGAACCAAAATTTGTATATTTATTTTATAGTTTATAATGTATTCATATGCATGGTTCATCTATCACCCCTTAAAGTGTATTTTAATTCATATAACATAATAATAACGTGGACTTCAAATAAACTCACTCCTTGATGATAATCTCTACATGAACAAAATAATAAATATTACAATATAAAAAAAATTACACTAATAACTCTTCTTTTTATTTTGCTCTGCTGATCTCTTTCTGTACCTTTCAACTACAGCAACAGCAATAGTAAACCTATGACAATTCGACAAGATAACCTCAAACGATTACAACGTCGCCGAGGGACTGCTTCTTTTTATTGCGTGTTTTGCAGGATACAGTATAGGCGGTTGATTCATTTTCAACAACACTTGGAGCGCGGTCAAGCACATACACCAGGAATAGAATGTCCATTATGTGGTACACACTTTCATCAACAATATATCATGGAAAGACATCAACATAGTCGTAAATGTCGTATTCGACGTGCTGAAATTATCGCCTTGCGTGCTTTATATATAATCGAACACCAACAACAATAGCAATCAACAATTACCTATTATATGCATATATCCAAGTATAACAACATTAATATTTAAGCACCCATTGATAATCATTATATTATCTGTATAAACTACGTATAATTATTTATGTTACTATTATATTTATAAATATATTCGCTTTCATACACATTATTCATCCATTAAGATATTATTTCATATGATGACATGCTATATCTTTAAATAAAATCAATATTTACCCAGATGATTTGTTTAGTAATAAGTAATAGGTGCCTTAATTTCTTTATGTGTGTACTGTTTCGATATATATATAAGAAACATATCTGTTCCAAGAAGTAACATAAACAAATATCTGTCCAAAGAAATAAGCAAAACTCGTAGGAGTACATGGAAGCAGTTTTGCATGAAACTTGGTAATGCCCCAGACAACGAAGCAAATGCTACCATCAAAAGGATGCGTCGAAACAGAGAGTCATCTCATCTATTCTCGCCCCCTGATGGTCCTCAGCAAGCTGTAGAAACAATGATATCTCACTTTTCCAAAATATTTGGTGGAGAAAATATGGAAAGAAACAAATCAAGATCAACTGCTTATATAAAGCAACAAATCTTCCATCCACCCACCAATGACAATCCATTTCCCGCACCAGAGATAGAGTTTATCATTAGCAACATGGCACCACGCAAAGCTCCAGGTGATGATCATATTACAGGAGCAATGCTTAAACCAATTATACAACCCTTGTCTAAAGTCCTAAGCAAATTCTTCCGGCTATGCTGGAATTGGTCTTGGATACCGTTATCCTGGAGAACAGCACAAGTAGTCCCAATCTACAAAAAAGGGGATCCAGGAGTAGCCGCTAATTACCGACCAAATAGCCTGACAAGTACACTGAGGAAACTTCTTGAACGATGCTTCCTGCCAAAGCTTCTCAAATCAATGCCTGCTCTAGACATATCTCAAGGAGGTTTCCGCCATCATCGCGGTGCATTAGACCAAGCTTTCTCTCTTCACACACTCATCCGCCAATATCAACAACAATACAACAACTCACCTGTTCTTGCTTTTCTCGATATCAATTAGCATATGATTCAGTAGATCGTGGTATCATATGGTCAACGTTGCAGAAACACCTGCCGAGCGCTCTGTTTCATATGATCCGCCATATGTTTGATGATATACGCATCTCCGACATTTCACAAAATTATCAATCCCGCTTCATTCATCCAAAGAAAGGAGTACTACAAGGTTCTATCTTGAGCCCATTATTATACGCAGTCTTTATCGACACTCTCCCAAGACGACTACGTATTAACATGCATGTGCGATGTGAAAAGCCACTATTCCTTCGAACATCTACAGCCAATGGAGCAACAGAAGCATCAGCCCAACTACAGAAATATACAGGGGGAAAGAATGGACGTCCTGACAAAAATCGGCCTGATCAATCAAATCTTATAATATCAGCTTGTCTCTATGCTGATGATGTAGCACTAATAGGCTCTCCTCCAGATATGAAAAGATTACTACGAATAGCTGAACGACACTCGAAAGACCAAGGATATAAATGGCACCCTGATAAATGTGCTATTATCGATCCACAGCAATCTCAGCCATCATCGCAACAATATCAACTGTATAACAAAATAATCCCTTTAGTTAACACTTTTCAATATCTCGGTATTCCCTTTGACCATAATGGTAATAGTTCCGGGCAATTGGTGAATCAACGTACCAGCAAAGCAACAGGAAATATGGGGTTACTACGACAACTTGGTGTCCATCAGTACGGAATTGGTCTATGGCCTGCTTTAAGAATATACCGCACTTTTGTTCGACCAGTTCTTGAGTACGGTCTAGCCATTACCGTCTTATCTGCTACACTAAAAGATAAAATTGACAATGCACAAAAAGGTTGTATAAAAATGACTCTTAATCGAAATGCAGCAACTCATTTTCCAACCATCGTTCCAATGATGCTAGCAGACTTACCCTCGATGCATACAAGAACTCGTATTCTCCAATTAAAATTTGCTGTTCGACTCCAAAATTTACCTACCACTACTTTGACACGATCCATTGAACTACCCTTTTCCTGGAACAAAAATAAGGATAAACATTGGAAGCATCTAACATCGAACAATCCATTCTACCAACTATACACTAAGCTAAAAAATGGAATCAACCCACCAAAGTACTCACTCAAGCAAGCCATATCCCAAAAACGAGATGAAGAATATAAAATCCGGGCCGATAAAAAGAAAACTATCCGTTGTCTTCGCGATAAAAGAATGATCGACCCAGTACTATATCTTCCTGCTACTCCACGTGACCGACACAGATTTATCAAATGGAGAATGCACTGGCTCCCATCCTACTCTCTGAAAGATTGTAGATGCGGCCATCCAACAGCAAATAGAGAACATTTTACACGTTGTCCTTTGATGGAAGAAGTACTTGATGAGTTGAAAACAACATTTGGTACAATTCCTGAACTCCAACGAGAACTAAAACCACTCGACTACGTTATAAATCATCTCCCGCGCTCAGAAGTCGACTTATCACTTGGAAAGTGGATCAACTACTGGTTTGTACTAATCCGTGCCCTCCGGGAAATCGACCGATTAAGTCACTCCGTAAATGACTACGAAGAAGACGAACCGGAACCTGCAGAACCACCGCTGCCACCACAACTCCCATCATATACAACTCAAGAAAGTAACCAAGTTACTATATAAATTTATATTTTCCACTCCTCCCACTCATAATCATTATACCTTCTATTTTCCCTTT
The DNA here is from genome assembly GCA_025677815.1 of Phascolomyces articulosus. Taxonomy (NCBI): domain Eukaryota; kingdom Fungi; phylum Mucoromycota; class Mucoromycetes; order Mucorales; family Lichtheimiaceae; genus Phascolomyces; species Phascolomyces articulosus. Next base: position 1,557,091 of record JAIXMP010000003.1, on the reverse strand, counting down.
TTATTTCTCTTACATATGTAACATTACCACATTATCCACACTAGCTTAGCTTTTCCTCCTAAAGGGGGGTTTTTCAGCTGATGCCATATATTCTTTTGCTCATACATAATCTTTACCACTAAGTACCGCAAGGAAGCGACCACATGCCTATAGGCGCAGGTCAACCCAGTCTTCCACAATAATAAATATAAATTTTAATCTAAACAAATATCTGTCATACCACCACGCAGTATAAGGCTCATCTATTCTCAGTCAAAAAATTACACGTGTTGCTTTTTATTCTTCCCTTTCATTGTAATACCAATAATACAAATGACGCGACGAACACAGCAGCCACCTTATAATGCTGTGGATTATGAAGAGAAGGAATCTGAGGAAGAATTTGAAGGTGATTCTGATAAGGACGAAGCAGAGGAGAAATCAAAAGAAACGAAGCAAGTGGATAAGCTCATTCACGATGCTAAATGTTATGAACAAGGAGACAAGTTTGAAAAGGCACGCGAACTTATTGATATTGCAATGACTATGGATCCTCAACGATTGGAATGTTACAAGATCAGTGCGCGTTTATATGCTAAACAAGGTCGTTATGACGCTGCTTTGAATGTGTACAAACAAGCTGAGAATGGAATCGATTGGGGACAATATAGAGAGGACTATAAAAGAGATTGCCTTGAAGACCTGGAAGAGAAGTATCAAGAATTACAGGAAATTGCCCAGCGCGTCAAAAACAATCCAGTGGACTTTATCATCATGTTAAATATACCATCCAATATGATTTTTGAACATCTTGCTGAAGATTCACAGACTATCTTCCAATGTCTCTATGTCTCGAAACGTTGGCGAAATTTTATTTTATCCAACTGTCCTTTCATATGGCAGTCGGCGCGATGGGAAGATTGTTCTCCTGCTTTTGTCATGATGGAAAAAGTGACACCACATATTACAAGTATTGAATCAGTAGGCTGGATGCCTGGTCATGTCAACAACAGGTATCGATCTATAGTAGAAAATGCAAGTTTGGATAAAGTCAGAGAACTAAAGACTGGTAATCTTGATGCAACCACAAATAACTATTTAGTTTTCTAACCATGTGCCTCTTTCTTCCATTATAGACATAACGAATATGGATTTACTCCTTACAAAGATGGGGAAGAATTTAACATCCTTGACACTCGCTATTGATTATTATGTACCCAAATAAAGATGCACTTGTTCAACAAATTGACATGGAAAAGATCATGAAACTCTGTCCCAACATTGTCAATCTTGCTTTCGATGTTACATCAACAAAGCCTCGACGTAGATCTAGAAAGGATTTCAAATTACACCCAGATATGATCAAACCATTTTCTGATGAAACTGCAACAACATATCCAAACCTTCGATCATTGATAATCCACGACCGTCCTCTGAATCCTGCAATTACACGAGGTCTATTTCATCGAGCACCTAATCTATTAGCCTTTGGAACATCTACATCAAATGACTATCGGACCTCCAACAAAGATAACGCGAATTTCAAAAGGATAATAGAACAACTTGATATCTATTGTCTCCCACGTCTTAAATGGCTCCTCATCCTACCAAATGAATCCTATGAATTTTTGCCGATCATCAAGAAAATCAACGAGGAATGTTGTGATGAAAATAGCCGTAAAACAAAGACAGAATTGACAAAAGACAAGGGAATCAAATACATTATCATGGCACCAGAAAAAGGAACAGATCTCACTTGCCTTGCACCCATCGTCGAAAAAAGTCGAGAGACATTACAAACTTTAATTGTCAATTTGAGGCGCTATCTGGATATTGAAGATGAAGATTACGACAAAGAATTCCCTGTATGTTTAAAACATTGGCGCTACTTATTCAATCATGGACGTGATGGTGAAATGCCCTCGTTTTTTACTATTATGGATGGACGTGATGGCGGTTTCCCCCAAATTGACGGTATTGGATTATGTGCGCCATCCTGTACGATCGAAGGACTTTGATAACGTCATTGGAAAAGTGATACAAAAATCACCCAAGATGACATGCCTTTCCCTGGAGAATATTATTCACATGGGCGAGACTCTCATGTCTGCATTCAGTATGCTTTGTGTCTTGCAAATGGCCAAGTTTACACATTGCACTATATCAAGCGAAATGGAGGAATATTTCTTGGACTATGCATCGCCAAGGAAAATATTCTTCCCTTTATCCCATCTCGAGTTTGTTGATTGTTATGGATTCAAAAAATTGCCTTTTCTTTGGGAAGCTTTGGTGGGTATCCCGGATTTGGATTATTTCAGAATATCCAACTGCAAATTGGAAAGAAAAAATGTACAAAATTTTGTTCGAAGGTACTGCAAGCGCTCTGATCCATGGAGTCTTCATTTGGAAAACCTGGAATCGGTATCTTCTGAAGAAATCTTTCAGTTGTTGAAAAGTCGTGGAAAATGTAAATTGAAGATTGATCCATGGGAGGAAAAAGCTCAACGCATTAATCGTCGTGCATGCAATCTTTATTCTCAAGGAGATTCTGATGAAGAGGACGAAATACATATGGGGTATGATATGCACAAAGGAATGCGTTATCATTTTGTCTAGTATTTGAAAAAAATACACATCACACTCGTGTTTGTATATTATGCTTACTAAAAGATAGCAATTATGTTCAAAAAGTAATGTAGTTTTATTGTAAACATGTATATCGTAGCTTATATTTTTTTTCATAGCAATAAAATTACTTACAAATATTCATCATGGCGTTTTATTGCGTGTTTTTGGGGATGAAATTAAAAAACGACCATTATTTGTGCTTTATTTCTACTTACTTATTGCAACCTTTCCAGTTTATAACTTGGCATTGATATAAGGATGATAAATACATGTAGCTAAATATATAGGTTTATCCATAAACAGGTTTATTTGCATGTTTTATAATTTAGTTCCTGGTTTGGTGCATTGACTGTTTTTCTTAACAAACTGTTTACCGATGGACTAGATAGAAGAGAAAGTGACGGTGCATCTTTTAGATTAACACATGGATATATTTGATAAAAAACAAAAAGAGTATAGTGTCGTATCAGTGTCAGAATGATCTATGGAGTACGAAGAGGATAAATTGCCATTACACAAAAAACACCAAGAGGCGGAGGAAATTATCAGAAAGCGCAAGAAGAATTCAACCGACTTTGTTGCAATCCTTCCACCTGAACTATCTGCCGCGATCTTGAAAGTATTAAAACAGAAAAATTCGAAAGGACAATACTCTGTTGTACCTTTGTCTTGAAAATCTGGCGAGAGTTTCGTTTATTCGTGTGTCCAGGTGGATGGAGATACGCCCGCTGGGATGCACCAACAGCATGGAACAAACCACCACCCAAAATGTCGTTAGCATTCATTATGTTGAAGTAGCCCAATCTGTTACCAAGATTCAATCATGTTCTCTAATACCTGACATTCTTAAAGGAAAAATATCATACGGTATTAAAAACGCAAAACTGAGCCATATTCGAGAATTAGGAGCAGGCATGAACAAATAAAACGTTGTTATTTAATAATATCAAACAGAAAGATACAGCACAAGTTATATAAGAATATTAATATTTAACATTTATTGGGTTTGGGCTATATGATACGTACATATATAGATACAGATTCCCTGAAACTGCTTGTTCCAATAGTGGGGCATAATTAGACAGTAATGACTCTTTTGATCATCGATTGCTTTCCCAAAAAATCATTTCAACTGTTTGATGTGTTGAGGATATCAGAAGATTTCACCAACACTGTTCAGCTTATTTTCGACATAGCGAAAACTAGAGCACCTCGAATCTGGAAGGGATAATGCATTTTACAATCCAAATGCGTTCAAACTGTTTAACAGTTCAACAGCAAACACAAAATATCTAAATCTTCAATTGTTGATGATATATGGCCACCCTCTGGATGAAAGAATAACTGAAGCCATATTTTAACGCTCTCCCAATCTACATGTTTTTGGTACATCCACATCAAGTAACCCCTATTATCGCCATTATCATCGCCATGATATAAAAGCCACAATGAAACAACTTGAAAAACACTGCTTTCAAAGCCTAAATGCAACCATGTTATTACCCGCTAATGCTTCCCCCATTGTCAATTCAATCACCAAAGACATACTTAGAGAGGAAACTACAACATTATTCACAGCAGCAACAACTACATTGATTAGCCTAAAGCATATCCTTATTACGTTCAGACCTGGTGTACATTGTCCCATTTTTCAACAAAAGCTGAGACACTTTGGAGACATTGAAGATTAGCTTTGACAAGCATTCACATATTAGTAATGAAGGATACGAAGAGGGAATGCCTAACTGCGAATCCAATTGGCGCCAATTCATTAATGGTATATCTGTAGACATATACCCCAAGTTGACAGTACCAGGCTACCATAGGGCGTATTTAAGAGAGTTCAAGGTTGACTATGGTAGAATGGATTTGATTAAATGGTTGCCCGAACTGAAAGATGTATCTTTACATAGTCTGGCTCTCATGAGTGATCCTGTTGTATATACATTAAAGAGTCTTCGTAATTTGGAAAAACTCAGATTCGCCAACTGCACAGAATCTGATAAACTTTGTTTATGATTTCAAGAGTGTGCACAGTCCAGAGAAGATGTAACATTATCAAGAAAATTGTATTCGCTACCAGGACAAATTTATGGATGGCTATTCCCAGATAACAATACAAGAAGACGAAGAAGAACACTACGATTATTATAAAGAAGAGGAGTACGCCGAGATTGACGTGGTATCTACCTTCTTCTTCGGTTTTCCAGAAGAATGGGCTCTTAAACTTATTGAATTTGAATCATGTAGCGGATTCGGATCTGTTCCCATATGAGAGCCAATGTCAAACATGCAAGGATTGGTGTATGTTAAATTAATAAAAGTATACATCAAGAACAAATATATTCACCAGTTTATATTTAATTATATTATCATCATTCATGTTCAGAGAACCTTGATATGAAGAAATTTTATGACATGGACGATAAATTGGCGGAGAAACTTATTGAACAATGAGGACTTACTGTTTTCTAATAACAAAAATCCATCGTGTATTATTTTTTATGAACAAAACTATGCTGGCGTTCCAATCAATGTAGCCTTCCTTTTTATTATCTTATTACCACTTTTGTTATATAAGGCTAAATTGGTATATATAATGGAATATATATCCTTACTAAACGAAGGTTCTATTTATTGTTACTTATGGTGGTCAATTTTTTGTCGATCTGGAAGGAAATTCTACTGCAATTTCAAATGACGTCTTCCGTAAACTAAAATATAACACTTACATACTTATTTAGATTCACAAAATGATGATAACAATGATGACGAAGATGCAATACGTTGTAAGTCTGTTAATACGTTCTGCTACTGCATACAGTATAATCACTGCTGTCGATATAAATATTAGCTACTACATAAACACCAGCGCATAATGGTATAGATAATAGCAGTAGTAGTACGTACACAATAAGAGCAACATAATACACTTTTAATCATTTGTTGGAGACATGAACTCATACTGTAAGTTGTTATAGTGATAATCCAATGTTCATCAAAAGTAGCGTTGATAAATCATATATCTAATTTTATTATTCACCAAAAATAGTAAAGCCTCTGCTTAGCAACACGGTTGATGTTAAGCACATACCGAGCCTATTTTTCATGATCCATCAAAACTAGATACATTCAAATATAATAAGAGAAGTAGGCAACTAACGATGGTGATTCAAGGTTGTTAGCAATTCATCAATAAGTATAATAGTAATAATATGCGACACGTTCGCTAAAACATTATTAATTATGAAATAAAAAATCATTTGGCACCACAATATCTTTCTTCATATATATTGATATATACTCCTTGAATATTATTACTTATGGATTAATAATATGTGCTGGTATATTTGCTAGTCCGCCTACATCAATAAATACTATCACTGCTTAAAACTTGATTATTTAATTAAAAATTGTATTGATTTACCAGACAAGATTAAGAAATGAATTGTACAAAATAATAACTACTACCACTACTGTTCTACTATTATAGTACTAAGATGTTGTGCTGCATATTAAAATGAAATGAATAGGGATGAGTCATCTTTCTCTTGATCCTTAGGATACAAAGGTTGTTTTTGATGAAGATAAAATCGAGTGCTGTTTATGGAATAAACAACACTAAAACTGATATATAAAAAGAGGAATTTATACATATAATGACTATGTTGAATAAAAAAGATTGATGCTCAAGATATTTAGGATGACTCCCTGGTCCAGGGTCATCTTTTTGAATTAAAAAGTCTTGCTTGTTTGAGGCACTTTCGGATACCCCGATGTTTTTTGCAAATATCTGGTCGTTTGAATCGGGTGCCACAGAGATCACATCGATACGGATAATCTGACGAATGCACAGTATTCTCATGCCTTTGTCTATCCCGCTTACGCCCAAAAAAAGTACCACACATGCGACACATTTTCTTATCAGATACAGATGGGAAACTAACAGTGGTATCTGTTGCAGATGACCACGAAAAAGACGGCGGTGTTACTTGTGGCGAGTGGAAGTTTATTTGTGCAGCAGCAGAAGGTGGAAATGTTGATGCGGTGGGCCTTAAAGGGACAACCAACTCTTGTTGCCGTGCATGAGACATCGAAAATTGCTGCTGAAATTCAGTGTTATTACTACCGCGATCCTCTTGTCCTTCATATGGTAAAGGTAATTGTGGCACCTATCGCATATAACAATTAATATAATAAATTTACTAACTAAACGTGTAAAAAAAATGTAAAAGCAAGAAAACAAATATTGCTTGCTTCAAATATTGACTTACTACTTCTACGTCCTCCGATAGTGGTGGTCCTACCCTATTGTTTTGAGGAAGAGCGGAATCCAAGTTGCTTTCAATGCCGTTATTAGGGGGGGCATAATGCCTATTATGATCAATAATAAATGACTGTTGCTGCTGCTCCCTCGCAATATCGTCAAAAAGAGTACCATTGTAAAACGCATCATCATCATGCTGCTGCATTGATAAAGAATGCGGGAATCAAAAATTGATTAGTTATAAAAGTAATAAAGCAAGTGAAGTGAAATGCATGAATTTTCCGACATTTTTATTTACCTCCTGTGGTACAACAATTACATCATTCCTATCTATGAATGGCAAGGTCTCTATTTCTTGATCATGAAAAAACTGTTCTTCTTCTTGTCCAAAAAAGGGTGATGGTGTCATAGAAGCTGTCGTAGAACCAATAATATTTGATCTTACTGCATTGTCATCCATGGATAACGGGCTATCGTAATAGAAATATGATGATGATGTATGATTGTCTACGGCGAGAGGAGATGAAGAAAATAGCTGCAACTCGATTTGCATGTTATCAGGGGTTGTAGATGATAAAGAGGAATGGGTGAATGCTCTCTCTTCTTCTGACCACAATGAACGTTCATCTAGGTGACGATTATTAATAAAACTGCTGTTTTGTTGTGGTTCTTCATTTGCATTGGTGGAATAGCGATAGTAGCCAACAGTATTCACTTCATTAGTAGCAGAGGTAGATGTATATGAACTTATGCCCAAAACGACATTACTGTTAAGGTAAGGTTCTTGTTGTTGTATGCCAGTATTTATCATAGAAATATGATTATTATCATTTAATTGTTGAAATATATGATATAAGTGAAGAGAGTCCATTACTGGTGGTGTTCATAAATCTACGAAAATTTTAGTCGAAAATATAAACAGTATTCTTTTATTGCTCAATTCAAGTCTTTATTTTATATTAATTTGAGAAATAATAGTGGTCCGGTGACTTTTCCCGAGATACCCATCAGTTTTACTTGAAGTTAAGTTAGGCTGTTATAATCTGGTACAGTTTTTGCGTGCTTACAGTAGAGGAGGTAGAGAAACAACCCCCCCCAATAACCATTTCTCCACCAGTATCATCTAGCTATTTATCAAGAGAACCAATAGGAGCATAGATATCAATTATTGCTCGTCTTGCATATCATCTTGTAATCAATTAAGCCTCTATTGCACCATCACCTCCAACAAGGATTGTCTTAATAGGGCAATTCGTATCACTTGGAATGGATTTCTCCACACGAGTTTAGTGTGTGTGTTTATTTTTTTTTTAAAAAAAAAAGCAAAACAAAATGAGTTTTGTTGTTGATCGTCATGTTATGCTATGGTACCAAAAAACTACTCAGCATGAACTAAGCTCTTAATGATGACAATGATAAATAGCAACCGCTGTTGATAGCACATGATGATATTCTTGATTATTGATTAGTTTTTCCTGTTTATAAAAAATGAATTAAATTTTAGTCTGCATAATTACCTCTAATAATTTTTCTATTTTATAATAATTAGAGCATCAAGAAAAAGCAATTGCAAATGAATCATAGTATGTATAACAATCTTAATAAAATTTGAAAATAAAGATAATAAAACATCAAGAAAAGTAGCGGCATTTTATTTCAAAAAGAAAATTATAAATTCGTAAATTTGATCATCACATGTAATAGTGTCAACTCGAAAAACCCGGTTTAAGGAAGGAAGATATTTTCATATACACAAATAAATGTGGATTGTATTATTGGCCTCAGACACGCAGTAAGGAGATATAGGAATGGTAAAAAAAAACTGATTAGGACATGATAATAAAAGTACTTGAATTGGATAATAGCAGTTATCAACGTCATAAAAAAAAGCGTGGCAAAAAAACAATTCCTTTTGTTGTCCGGGAAAATTGAGAAGAAGAAAAGGAAACTAAATGAGAAATAAGGAGAATAGTACACTGTAAAATCAGTTTAACGTGGTAAGTCTGTACTACATGTGGCACTCAATGGAGATATGCATCAAAAATATATCAATTTTAAGGATGAAGAGTTTGTGTCATAAAACAAAAAGTTTAATTATTGTGCTCTTTACGAGGAGAAACATGGCAGCTACTTACTAAACTTACCCTACTTAATAAGTAAAGGTGAGGAGATCTATCATATTTTAGACATTTGCTACTAGAAGTGGGGATCGCTGCAGGTAACAATTTGTTTTGTCTCACATGTTGTGGACTCATTAATTCATTGTAATTGTGATATAAGCACACTCATCATAACTATATTTCTGGTGTAGTTAGCTTACAATATATGTATAATTGCAAAGCCAACACGGAATGATGATTCTGTGTGCAAGATAGTGAGATAAAAGGGTGTATTTATCTGAATAAATCTACGTTGTACCTTACATGTTATACGATCAGCTGATATACTATAATTCTCAGAAACTCTTCTCTCTAATTCACAAACGCTTCCTACAATCTTCTATATGAACCTAGGAATGCCATGACCGCTAATAGAAGAATATATATGGTAGGATTGTGATCGCCTGATAGGCGATCTCTGGATCGGGGACTTGACGACCAACCACCTTTACTGTTTTTTACTTGAACCCATACTATAATAATGAAGATACGTAAGTACACCTGTCTTTTTATTATTTGTTTATTGCTGCTTCTTCTTGCTGTGAATAAGCTTTTATTTTTACCAACACTGTCCTATTTTTTTCACATACCTATCTATAAAAAATCACATCAGATGATAACGGCAAGGACAGAACTATTGCGGCGCATTTAAATACGTACAGTGCAAAAAAAAAACCATACTGTGACCACATGTAAAAAGTGTTGGCGGGTGACGGTAAGACTACCGTAATTTATGTTAAAGGTATGTCGTGGGTAAAAAGAAAGGAATTGAGAATTACAATGAAGAGAAACAAAATTAATTCCTCTGAGTATGTGTTGTTTAATTGATGGTATGATTAGGAGAGATGTCAAGAAATACGTTATTCAGCCAAGCGACATAACTGCATCAGCTATAATCACCAAAAATAGTTAAAGCTGGTATTAATTCATTGTACTTGTTATTCTTGACTACTGCTCTCAAATAAACGATGGGAATGAGGCGCAGTTGTGTGCATACTTGAGAATAAACTAATTTTGAACCTGGGCGTTATCCATACACAACCTTAAAAACGTGATTAGTTTTTATCTTTGTTTGTTATTTCTTTTCTTTTTGTTTGTAGCAGCGTAATAGATGTGATAACAATTGCTGTTATAAATTATTTTTACACTAACTTTTACTGATGCGCAGCAGAAAATAACAACAACAATGATAATAAGAATTGAGCCTATAACTAATATCTTTTCTTTTTATCATGGCGTACCCCCGTAACTACAGCACGTAAGCACATGATGTTCTCACTTGGCTTTTTTTTTATTAATTATACACCTGGAGAAATGAATAACTCTAAACAATAAGAGTATTTTGTGTAATAAACAATACATGGTGATTTATTGATGTTGTTTTTGCTCGGTGATTTGATTTGATACAAGATAAATTACATGTTTTTTAATTCGAAGAATTGATGGTAATATTGATTTATCAATTTAACAAAAAGATTTGATAATAACAATAAAAAGTTAAGTATGCTACGCAGAGGATAATGATAACACCTATATTAGGTGATACGCTGTTACACGGGATGGTCAAGATAAATCAATATGTACCAATAATGGAAGCGTCCTTTTCATTACATTCATTATTATCATTTATGACCATAGTTTTGGAATCTGTGTGCCCTGTTGTTAAGGAATCTAAAATAGTAAAATCATTTTTGTAACCAGGTCAATCTTGCAAAAAAATAAAGTCTAAATTAGGAAATCGTTAAAAGTTGAGGTGTTTATGGTATATGACTGATTAATGATGCACTATGCATAAAATTCTTGACACAGAAGAAAAGAGAATATGTGTTATTATTATTATCACATTGGTTACCCGACTTGATATTTTTAAGATTGATGATCCTCCTTCACCGTATGTATCCCCACTATTTATACTTTATGACATAATAATCATTGTTTATTATTGGACAATTGAAGTTGCTTGGTGTAGTGTTGAAATTAGTACCAGCAGTTGGCATCAGTATAATTGCAATTGGTTCCATATACTACGCCTTCTATGTTTCATTGAGCAAACAATATAATAACAAATGGATTGTTGAACAAATCGAGTTGCATATCGATCAGACACAGTCACAGAGAAGGAAAGAAGCGACCATTCAATTACAAACTTCAATGCCACTCCTATAATTCATGGTATATCACCAATAGCTGCCACCTTTTTTTTTTTTTTTTTTTTTTTTTACCAGTGAACACATGTCCATGTTCGAATGCAATACATAAATGATGATTAAATAAATTCCAATTGTTTGCACATACAAACAGCAGAAAAAAGGACGTACTTTGCACAAAACATATTATTTAATGCATTTTATGGGCAATTAGACATATAATAATCTTATTTGGAAAATTAAATGTTCATATGATCCAATACATGAACTTATTGGATCAACAATAGCTGTCTATTATTATTGTATGAATCATACGCAGTAGTATGTTACAAATGAGACGATGTATGAAGCGTGCTTTTATAGTTTTCGTAGATGATAAATGATAGGAATACGACTGTTTATATGATTTGTGGTATTCAATCTAAAGCTTAGGGATAATACTTGGCGCTGACGCATTGCTTTGTTGTCTTTCTTCCGTTATTATATATCAGACTGATAAGGCTATACACTATATTTTTATTTGTTAAATTTCGCTACTCATGTTGATCTGTTGCAACCATTCTTACCACATCACACTATATGCAGTATAATCACACAAACGCAAAATTACAGAATATGGGTGTAAGCAAGTATACTGATCTTTTGTGATTCGTGTATATCTTCCACTAAAAAACACAAAAAATTTGCTTGTTGCAACTATTTTTACATAACATCTGGTATTATAGTAGTATCGATAGCATTTTGAATAATGTATGATTATCACTTCCATCTGTCAATACAAAATATTATCTGTCCCTTTTTTAGTTTTTATGTGTGATAGAACATCATCTCATATTCATATAAAAAGCCTGAGGACTTGAGCCTTTCGCGTGTAAATACATACAATTTCCACTATGGGAAAGAAACTTGGTAAATCTTATATTTTGACTTTCTTTAGGCTAACATAACAAGGAAACTATTAAGCAATTATCTTGGGATAAAAAATTGCATTATGAGGCGTATGGTAACAATAAAAGTTTCCCAAAACGGACGTTAAAACGCTCGGGTGTGGCGCATAATTTTATTTATATATGTCACGTAGTTTTCGAATAAACTACTGCGACAGACACGTCTTTCTTTTCAGTTTATAAACTAAAGTACTATGGAATCACGACAACTCTATGGTGGTGCCATTAGCTGCGTTGTAGCAAAATCGTTTCTTGATGCTAGGTATGTATGAAGCCATTTATTTTATTTAGCCTTTCTCTATCTCATTGAGGTGAAAAATAAACTAGCTGATCTATATGTTTTTATTAACCACACCAATCTAATATAAATAGTCAAGTTCGACAGATCCCGGACAATCAAGAAGTATTTGTTGATACTGACACACAGCAAAGTTTAATAATTGAATTACTTGAACCTGTTGAAGCACAAGACGAGAGCATCGCTAGGTATATACATACACATATTATTTTGTTATTATGTTCCACTTGACTCATGAATCTCGGGATCGGTTTTTTTTTAAAAAAAAATTATAGACTCCATTTCGAACAGCTTGCGAGTGACAATGATGCTGTCGCAGCAGAGATCATTAGCCTCCAACGCGTACCCACTAATACTGTGACACCTAAACTTCCGTAAGTGTATACTTCATTATTATTACAATGGGTATCATATTAAAAAGAAATAGTAAATGCGTATCATTCTCTAATGCTTCGTTATATAAAAAACATGATAGACCAAACACTACTATCGTTCATGTATTACGAGGAAATCAAAAGGTAGCCAAGTTTGATGAAGCCAAAAAGATGGCATATAACACGGTTGAGATTATGATGGCTGTTGTTCGACTTGAACAAGTTTCTACTGATCTTGTTATTTCTATCAATGCCCCTGTATTAATTGCACCTGGTAGTAGTGATGAACAGCAACAGCAAGATACCACAGTGCTCGATGTAGAAAAACATATGCAAGAGGTTTTGAGCCAATTGCAAGTGAATGATTGGAGTCTTTTTGGATAAAGAGAAAAAAATAGAAAGATCATTGTAGAAGGAGTTGGAGTAGAAAAAAATAGGAACTTGTACATATTTATTTATATATCATAAATGATACAATAAGAGAGGAAATATATAAAGAAAGAGAACCAAATAATGGTGATGATACAATAACAAACTGATATTGTTATTTTTTATGCTGTTTGATGAAATGGAGTAGTGCGAGGTCGTTGAGAAAGTCCATCATTAAATAAATTATGAGTGCTTCCTGTGGGTGTGCCTATATTATATAAAGGAAAACAGATTTGTAATAAGATAGGGATGAGTAACCGATATTTTTTTTATAAAGCGAAGGGATCGACACACATCCTATTCCAAATAATAAATAAAAACAAACAAACCTGCAACAATACCACGATAATCCAATCGATAAATTTTAGGTGGTAACCCTTTACCAAATTTACGGTTGACATGGTTTGAACAAAGAAGTGCTGAGATCATAACAAATAAATGAGCAGGAACAATAGAAAACGCAACTATAAAACAGGTCGTTAAGGCTTGACGCGTAAATTGAGTATATTTGAATCGACACCCTGGCAAAACAGTTCGTGGAAAACATGCATTGGATTTTTCATGGAAATCCGTAAATTCTTTATAACCGCAGCAATGAAGCTATTTTTCATGAATATAATTTGCTTTCGATTAGTGATATCCATAATCTATAATAAAAAAAATAGTAATAGATATAGATTCCCTTATCTTTTTTCTTACATTGGCTTGAACTCTTGCTCGACCATCTGATGTTAAATCATAATGCCATTGATAGGATAATTTACCATCAATATTCCATTTATTTTTACGATAAGAGACGTATCCAATTGAAGCAATCATGGCAAAGGTAAGCCATAAAAGTAGATTATAGATGGTCAATACACCACGGTGATTAAGTATGATACCAACATAACCAAGAAGCGAAGTCAAAAGACAAAATATGCCTGTTGCAGTCACCACTATAATACATAAGTATAAAGTAATCCATTATTAGCTCTAATATATAATGTTATGGTATGCACGTGATGTGCTTATTCAAAATAGGATGCTCTCATCTTACTGTTTAGTAGTGTTCTTTCACCCACAATGACAACATCTGCACGAAGATAGACTAGTTTATACAAAAAAAATTAAAAATAGACATATGGTATCATTATAAACATGAGTATGTTGTTCTGCCTTATATTATATAAATATAAATGGTTACTAAATATTTACATTTGCCAAATGTAAGTATAGCCAAGAGCAAGATGCCTAATCCATAAAAAAATAACTAAAATAGTCATACACTTTAGTTTGTGATCTAAAAAAAACAACAATATATATTTCTCATGAAACACATTGATACAAATGTTTTTTTTACGTATAAAAAGACATATGACTTACAAGCGTATTACTTATAAGGATCCACCACTTGAACGTGGACCAACGCATTTTTCGTTTTACATTGGGATCCGGGACATAACGTTTCATTAAATGAACACTTCCAGCAGTTGTGGTATCAAAAGAACTACGTGATAACACACTTCCTGTAGAATGACGGTGGATGTTATCTGTAGATGATGATACCCATGGCAATACAGGTCGTGGAAGTAGATCTTCATCATCTGAAGGTGGATAACATTGTTGCTGTGATGGTAGTGATGATGATGGTCTTGATGAAGAACCTATTGTTTTTTCCATTTTCTTCTTTTATTATATATAAGATGTATGGTAAGTTTTTTTTTTTTTAAAAAAAAAAAAGAACGTGAAAGAAAGGGAAAAGAAGAATCAGAAGAAGAATGTAAATAAAAGATGCGATGTTATTTTCTCTCGAATTCAAAATATAGTTTTACACTTATTATTATTATATTTTTTAGTCTGCATAACCCGTTACGCATATCATCATCAAATAGAATCATCCATCATTATTATCGTTATCAATTTTTTTAAAAAAAAATCGTGCAGATCCATTTCATCCTATCCTTTCTTTCCCATCTTTGGTCAAACTCGGTTCTAGTTTTTATTTTAGGATGAACCTGGTTATATTTAATAAACAAAACTTTTGTGCATAATTATTTTACTGCAGGCTCTTTTTTACCGTCTTTTATATATTTCTTATTATTATTGATATACAAGATAAAAGGATAAAAAATGGAAGGGGGTGTTGTTGCTGTTGTTTTCTCTTTTTTACATGACTATTTGAAGAAAACCACATGTTCTCACACCACACAGCATTACATAGCACACAGAAACACACAGATACGGTTGCATATTTATCATTTGCATAGATATAGTACAATATATAAGTATCTGCCCTGCCTTTGTAGTGTACATACATATAAGATGGTTACAATTCAACCCCCTTTCTTTCTTTGATTTACCCTTTTATCCATCCAATCATTATTGAAACCGAAAACATCAGTATCTATGGGAACTAACTAATGATAATACAATTCATCCTATTTTTTTTTAAAAAAAAAAAGCAGTCCAGCAATCATCATTATCATTCATCATGGTCTTGTTGGGGTTTATAATAAGAAAAAAAAAGGGTGATAATATATGGAATAAAATGATTCTAAATAATAATAAGTAAAAAGTATTGCGTGTAATATAAAAAGAGGGATAATAACGAAATTGGTATACAATAAAAAAAAGGTGGTGGAAGTTGATACAGGAAAGGAGGTGGTGCGTGGATTGATTGATTGATTTTGATTCGATATGTTGTATTTAATACATAAAATAAGAGATTGAGGGAGAGTATGTCACTATTTTTTAGCTACTAGATTAATATTATCCCCATTTTAAAAATGAAGATATTATCAAGTGATATAAAGACTTTAGTATTACTATTATTATTATTACAAACGTTTTGATGGTACAGCAGCGAATATAATGGTCAATACAACAGCTATTACAATCGTCACAGCTAACAACCATAATGATCTTGACCATAAAATTCTTTTCACTTGAGGCTGCCTTATTTTGTTAAATCGAAAAGTTGTCGTTTCACTATATACAATCATAAACAAAAGGTCAGTACACTTACATATTCGTTTACATAAACAAACATGCTTCTTCCTTTACCTGACATTGAATAAAAGAACCCAGATTGGATCTAATCCTGTCAAGAAACAAGAAATATTCAAAATACCAACCCAGAGAGGTAAAAGAACCTATTATCAGTATAAATGATACATTAGCGATTCGTTTTCTAATTCATATGTTTTTTTTTTTTTTTTTTTTTTTTTACAAAACAAAATAAAATAAAATAAAAGTGAGAGATAATTTACCCAAAATCTAACACCCCATTGAGGATATCCAAGAAAGATTAAACTAAAAGCAGTCGTAAGACCTGCCAATAAAGCAATCAAACCAAAGACCAAACGAAGCATTTGTTGCCACAAGGTCAAATTTCCCCATACTTTTAATCTTAAAAATTTAGGAAAAGCACTTCGACGCATGTATTCAAATAAATAATCTTTTGCATCCGTAAATACCAAGGGGTCATCTCTTCCACCATCTTCCATTTGTCGACGCATATTAGCTTTTAATTCTTGAGGCAATTGCGTTAGTTCTTTGGATGCGGAAGGTACTAAATATTTCAATAAAATACGTTGTGCTGAATCGGTTAAATCTTGACGGTTTAACATGGCTTTTTGATGTAATCTTTCACGTGTTTGATCCAAAGGCGGTCTTTCTAACGGTACAAAAGAATCTTCTAAAAAGTCTTCTTCTAATCGTGGTGTTTGTGGTTGTTGTTGTAGAGCACCTGGTGGTGCTAATGATTTTTTTAAAGTGGTCGTAGAAGATAAAGGAGAAGACGTGGCAATAGGTTTTTTTTCGTCTAATGAACTAACTTGCGATAAACGACTCAAGACACGAGGAGATTGTACACCATCGGCTAAATCTTCTTCTGTCAAATAACCAGATCGTCGCATTGTTTTTACATAACGGCGCCAAAGTAATTCGTGATGTTGCACGTCAAGATAAAAATCCAATACTTCTTCCATGTGTAACCGATCACGCATGATGATGTAGAAGTTATATAAACATACTGGAGGTAATGTTTTACGAGTTAAGACTTGTTCCAATGTAGGTAAGTCATTATGAAATGAAGGTGATGTCATTTGATAAAATGGTAAATGAAATAAATATAAAAGAAACAATAAAAGGTAGTGGTAGTTTATAATAAAGGTATGAAATAATATATATATATATATATAAAGAAAAGGAGTCAGCGTTCTTTTTTGTACTCAATAATAATAATAATAAAATAAATATGATTATTAGTATAGTGGCACAAAGAAAAAAAAAGAGGCTGGTACTATCTGCTAAAAAGCGTGTAATAATGATGGATCCCGCAGCTTATATCCACATTTCCCATTAAAAAAACCCGCAGTATATAAATGGTCATTCTCCCTTTCTTTTTACTTCATTTTATTTTTTCCCCTTTCAAATTATCATTTTCTTTCTTCTCCTTTTTTTTATTATTGTTATAAAAAAGAATGATCTACGTGACTGATTCTACTAATAATCTAAAACATAAAGATTCAAACGCTTCTTGTCGATTTGTTTGTGTCAGTGACACACATGGGAAAGATAGTTTTTCATTCCCTATTCCAGAAGGAGACGTATTTGGTAAATTATCAACAAAACCAAATAATTTATTGTTACTATATACTTACTTCATTAATCATTTCTTCCATCCCTACGACAAATCTTTTATATAGTACATGCGGGTGATATGACGAGAATCAGTAACCCAAATGAATTTATTAAAACGATTGCATGGATTAAATCATTACCGCACAAGTATGTAGTGTTCTATATGTTACTATTAATTATACTACATCATAATTGATCATCGATGCAAGTTGTATATACTAACTATTATATATCTTAAGAATTAAAATTGTCACAGCAGGCAATCATGATCATATTCTTGATGAAAGATTTGGTTATATTACAGAAAAACAAGAAATATTAGCCAAGATGGAACATGCCGGCATTATATATTTGGAACATGAATCATTTCATTTACCAAAAGAACTTGGTGGATATAAAATGTTTGTGAGTCCTTATGGTAAGTCATTATCTAAGTAGTGAGAGCTTTATTAGACAATATTTAAATAACATTGGCATTTTATTATATTATAATTGTAGCGCCCTATCATATTGGAGGCGCATTCATGCCACACAGCTTACGAGGTAAATTTATATAAAAAATAAACCTCATATTGAACATTATCCTTATGCTTTTGTCTATTTTATATACACGCTTATAGAAATCTGGGAAAAAATTCCCAACGATGTAGACATTTTAGTCACCCATACACCTCCATTTGGTTATCAAGATCGCATTGTTCGTAACAAATCCCATGTTGGCTGCCCCATCCTTCGAGACAAAGTTGATACCATTAAACCACGTGTTCATTTATTTGGTCATATTCACGAAGATCACGGTTGGGAATGGACACGAGATGGAAAAACTTTAATGATTAACGCATGTATTTGTGATAAGCGTTATAGACCTAGTCAACGTCCTGTAGTATTTGATCTCTGAAATATTTTTTATATAGTATACTTGTAAATTTGTAAAAATAGTTATTGTTACCACTACCGCAGCATATTAGAACACATACTTCCCAGCACATGTCATACATCATCTGTTTAAAATAAAAACCATCATAAATCTAATTATACCAATTCATTATTATCTACCTATTGGTATAAGAAAAATGAGATAAATTGTCATGGATAATGAGATCATGGGTTATTATTATTATTATCATCATGCGAAATGAACTAACTTGCATATATTGCATAAATTATATATATCACAACTAGTAACGAGCTCCTTGTCTTGCTCTCATTCTATTGTGCCCATAACATTTACCGCCACTCTTATATATTCTAATATCACAAAAAAAATTAGACATCATTCTATAAATCAAACGCATGTCATTATTATTAATTATTGGTAAAAAAAAAAAGGGAAAAGAAGAAAGGAGAAATAATATAACGCTCCTCTCTTTTAACAATGATAACTAATTCATTATAACAGATCCAATCACCCCAACCCATCATTAAAAAAAGTGTGCTATTTTTTTTTTCAACAATACAATTCCTCATCATCAAACGGACAAACAATTTATTATTATTATTGTGTTATTTAAGCTGCACCTCGAAGTGGTCTGCTACCACGATGTCTCGTATTGCCACGACCTCTACCTCTACCATTTCTTCCTCGACCGCCACGACGGCCTGTTGTTTCAACCGACATTTCACCAAATGTTTCCAAGTTCAATTTTTGTTCTTGTTGATGTTTCTTGCGATAATCATCGCCACTAATTTTTTTTAAGAAAATGTATCAGTCATCCTAATCTTTAAGATCTCTTCCACCACTCCATAAATATAACATACCCTGATTTCTTCAATTCGGCACGTTCTTTGGCATCACACGAAATATCATCAAAGAAACTCTTGGATTTATCATAATAGGTATCTGCTTCAGGAATCACAATTTCTTCTTGCTCATCCTTTTCAATTTGGGTTGCCTTATTCTTTTTGTTGTTGACTTGTTCTTCTTTTTTTTTGTTGGAATAATTATTCGGAGGATGTTGTTGGGAAGTTGAATCCTGGCTATTGTTGTTGGTATACAAACTACGTAAAATTTGTTTCTTATCAAATTTAGCATTGGAGGAAGCAAAATCGAAATCTTGTAAAGGAACAACAGTGCCATTCTTGGATGAAGAAGAACCATGTTTCCTTGTACTGTTATTGCGAGTAGCTCTCGATCCATTTCGTGATTGTCGTTTTTCTAATCAAAGTATATATTTTTAGAAAATGAAAAAAAAAGAAGTTTTACCTTTCTTTTTTTTCACGCTGATCTGTAGAAAAAAAGAAACTCACCTCGTGTCACTGTAGTTGAATTGTTGGTAGTAGTCGAGGTGCTAGTGCTGTTATTGAGGGTCGTTGTGGCTGTAGTTGTAGTAGCCGTCGTAGTGACATTGGCAGTAGTGGATGTAGTCACAGTACTAGTAGCAGATCGTTCTTTTACATTACCAGTACCTGATCCAACAGCAAGTTCACTCACCGATTTAGCCAGCTTTTCAACAGAAGAAGCAATTTCATCAGATGAACTCATTTTTCTTCCTGTATCTCCTCCACCTACTAATAATTCATCTTCTTTGTTGGGTGTCACTGGTCCATCATCCTTCAAATCGGGTTTAGGAGCAATCACTTGGTACTCATGGTTTTGGGGAGGTGATGGCAAAGAATGAGACTGTTGTTGTTCCAAATAAGTAGATTCTTCTTTCACTACAGGAAGATGTTGTTGCGTAGTAGTAGTTGTTGTCATTGGAATTTCATGAGGTACTTCCATCGTAGGTGCCATTAATGAAGGTGGAGGAAATTCTTGTGGTTGCTGTTGTTGTTGCTGTTGATGAGCAGGTTCCGGCATTTGCATCAACGTAGGTGGAGAGGTAGTAGATGATTGTTGTTGTTGCTGTTGTTGAGGGATTGGAGGAGGTTGATAATATCCTGGGAAACCCATCATATGTGGTGGTGGTACAGCTGCGGCTCTGTAGGGATCGAATCCATAAGGTGCTGGATATGATGAAAATTGTTGCTGTTGTTGTTGCTGCTGTGCTGTTTGATGTTGAGGTTGAGGAAAAGTAGGAAGAGGTTGCTGTTGTTGCTGTAGCAAGGAAGTTGGATAGTACCCAGTCGTACTCTATATATAAATATTTATTTATTTTTATAATTTATTAATAAACTTATATAAGGTTTAAAAACAACATTACGCTAAAAAAAAGAACAACTTACAAGGTCATTGGCCATATAAGGCTGTTGTACTGGTGTTGGTGTTGTAGTAGCAGTTGCATTAGCAGCAGCAGCAGTTGGAGCAGGAGCAGCAGCGGGCGGGGCTGGTGGCCCCTCAAACACTTGTAGATCCTTTACATCCGAACCTCGGAAGACAATATAGTTGAATACAGTATCAGAGGGTGGGATTTCATCCATAGGATTTCCACCACGTCTTCCTTCGGTTCCAAGCGATACAACTATAATAATAATGAAATACGTTATAAAAAAGATCTTCGAAGAGAGGGAGAGGGAATTTTTTTCAAACTAGTAACAACTTTTTTATATCACTACAACTTCTTTCCCTTTTAATCAAGAGTCCATTTTTTCCTGCTCATATTGTATTATATCTTTCCCGCCCTCCACAAATACAAAACCCTTCTCCCCCTTTTTTTCATAATATTCCCTCCCCCTTTTTGAAAAGAATCTCGAGTTTTCTTTTACCTTGTTCGAGTGCTAATGTGGCATTTTGAGGATCAATATCATGAAGGACACCAATATAACGGATATCGCTATTGGATACAAGCTTTATATTTATGTATGAATAAGCATGATTGGGTTTATTTATATTGAAAAGGTCAGTTGAGATGCTAAGAAAAGTCGTAGAGTCAATATTTTTTTTTTCCTTACCGAGATTTTCGAGCCAATGAAGCGTGCACCGCTCATTATTGACTTTTTTTTAAAAAAAAAAAAAAGGATTAAAGACGGTGGAGTTGAGGTTTTGCGGGGAATGGAGGAGAGTAGGGGAAGTTGATGGTGTAGAATAGAAGATTATATATGAGAGAGAAAGAGAAAGAGAGAAAAAGAAAGTACTGTAGTTTGGTTTAATGGATTGTTGTTTACAGTTGTAAGGTTGTATAAGGGAAGAAGAAAGAGAGTTCGTGCGATTTTAGGGTCTCTTTTTTAGGGGTACGAAAAGAAATAAGAGAAAACTTGTTTCGGTCCTTTGAGCCGACGCTGGGCACCCACACATCAGCACAACACCACCTTTTGCAACCCAGCAATAGCCTTACACGTACCTGAGTCATTCACACGTTTTAACTGTACCACACTTTTGTATTACATTCTTTCAATTGTCAAGTCTCATAATATCAAAATTATACTAATGGTAACAGTATCATCTTCATCGTCCATAAAGGAAAAATGCTATTATTATTTATATTTTAAAGATTTTGGTAAAAAAAAACATTCATAAGAACCATATACTACGTAATATTTGTGATATATATTTACTGATACCAGGTAAATTGTTGATGTTAGTAAAAATTATTTATAATAATTGGGTTAATGACTATAGATTACTTTTTTGAGGGTAAAAAGAGCATGAATATGATGCTATTTTTATACAATGATCCCTCGCTCCGCTTTAAATACCAAAGTGCACAGACTCGATTGATTTCATGATTGATCCAGCATCACTATCGACTTCTTTTCTACGATTATCATGCAAGTACGATGGGCACTAAATTTGGATGGAAGCTGAAAATGTCTTATATGATAATAATTTACATTTTTTCCCTTTATCATTACACCTAATTATCATACATTATTACTCTGTGCAACATAATATAAAGAGAAAAAATCTTCTAGATGCCCAAACCTTTCTACCATTATATGATTGCAACAATATTTAATACGTAGAATAATCACCTATATTCATGATCTATCCCAAAAAACAAGGCATGAGATTAATTATTAAATGGATTTTCGCCACGTATCATAGAGTAATAGTAGAAAGAAGTGTTATCACCATCCCTTTTACTTCTGCACCTTGTTAATTTGGCGTAAAAATCGCTATTTCATACATAACGGATCCTCTTCTAATTCTCTTCCGACACTTGTAATGTAGCGATAGTTGCCTTTATTATACTTCTTTATATCTTATAATTGTTTGATTCCTTCTTATTAAATATATAATTATATTAAATCCTTCATTTTTCTGATAAAGATATTGAATTTACTAACTGATAAAGCGGATTCATAGCCACTAATTATTGTCATATTATTTGTTCCACGCCAGATTAAAAAAAATGAGTATGATGGATTGTTATTTCCAAACTATTATTATACGATGTAATTTTCTGTTAAACTTAAAATGGCCCCATTGAACATGTGAAAAGAATTCGCCCGATTTCATAAATTCGATACAGAATTGTTACCAATCCGTAACATGTGTCAAGATACTGATCAGGATCTCTGAGGACAGTTTTGTATAAATTAAGTTTGTTTTTGGTGTGCCTTTAATGTCTGCTATAATTTGTTCCATGTTAAAAGAGAAAGCATAGATGGAAAGCAGGCTTTCTGTGCATAAGAAAAAAAAATATTTCGCAGATTATCAATATACCACTTCCTCCGACCCTAATTTTTAAAACAACTTTTGCCACTGATATACAAAAGTAATCAAATGACATCGTCCATAATTCACATAATCAAACCAGATCTAGCATAGACAGAATTCTAGCAAATAAACACTTTATACGCTATTTTCAATTCCCTTCGTCTGTAGATGTTTAGGTTCTCCTGCTTACCGGGGAATACAACACGTTTTATTTAAGAATCACTTACTACAATGCAACTACATTGAGAATGATAAAAGGAATAAGTATTTATAATGTGAAAGTATATGTTAACATGATGAGAGACTGGCTACCTTTACTTACTGCCTTCCATGTTATACCAAGAATGCATATAAAAAAACCTGCAACATTTTTTTCCTTGTTGCGTGCGTAATAAGATGAGCGATGGATAAGATCTCTCCTTTTAATTACAATGGATACGATGATGTCCTGACAAAAAAAAAGCCAATTCCAAAATTCAGTAACGTGCATACTTGTTGAATAGGTCAAGAACTTCTTGACTAGACCTCCATTTAATAAGACAAAAAGATAAAGAGACCCATTTATTTATTACATAGACAAATCAATATTTATATACTATCATGAATATAAATCTAATTGGGGGAGGCAATCCATTCTCTTTGTACACAAATGTACAACCTTCACTATAAGAATATAGAGACTTCCTCCAAAAAGTTATTTGATAAATGTCCAAATAGAAGGACCGAGAGAATTCTGGCAGACCCGCACCACCACAGTAACCTTGGTTGTGAAAAAAAAAGCTTAAAGGTGATAATAAATTTCAAGGGCAGCAACAGTTATAAACTAATAAATAATTTCACTCATACAGTTTTCTTTTTTCCTTCTCCCATTAAACGAACGAATCACAGGTACAAAGTTAAATGAATGCTAGTTGACGGTAACAATAAAGTAATAATAATAGCAACGTATTTATTAATTCATAAATAATGCTTTCATTTTTTCTTTTAATTATAGCATGCTCACACACCTAGAAAGCGTGAAAGATTATCGGGTAAGTCAAGGCGAGCATGTCTGGCGATCAACGATGCGAAACGAATGGAACGCAGGTATAGTAATTAGTTAAATAAATTTTGCTTGGCAACAATAATAATAGTAATGCGTTTATTAATTCATAGATACTATTATTTTTTTTTAAAAAAAATCTTAGGAGATGCTCATACGCTTTCAAACGCGTGCGAAACAAGATGAGCATGTTCGGCGATCCGTACCTTCTGGTTCAAGTCCCCTTCTGGTTGATCCATTCTGGTAGAATCATATATGGTTTGGTTTTTTGAAATTGGTAAATGAGTTAAAAATATATTTGGTTCGAGTTTCTTTTGGTTCAATCAGTGATGCTTGAATCGAAAGAATGAGAAACAATTAGAGTTTTAAACAATTTACGAACGACAACTATCAAACCTTTTTAGTTCATATTCTTTTGTATAATCAAAGAAGGGTTGGTTTTCTGAACTTGCACAAAGATCAGCCGTAATCCCTTAATGATTACATTATTATTTTTCTTTTTGGGAACCTAGGCGATAAATGACCTCCTCGTTGGTGTTTCCCGGGCAACATGTTACTAAAAATGACATGGCTAAGAAGTATCGCTCCTTACTTTATATTATTTTAAATAATAAAAATACATTGTTGTTTACAATGACATATAAATTCATTATCACTGTTGTGGTTGTACGTCCTTATATTGATTCATGTGTGTTGCTATTCACCAATACGTAAATAAAATGAGAAAGTTTATAAAAAACATATACTTTTGATGATAGTCTTATGGATTACTACATTGGCATAAATGTATTTGTATTACATGCAAAAAAGAAATATCACGACGAAAAGAATGAACCAATTAGTAAAAACTGATCCAAGGACTATATATACATAGAATGATTTTTATCTGGTGTTTGGAAAAAAAGGCGTATTCAACTTTTTGTTTCCTTAAAAACTTTTCTATATTAGTACTAAGAAGCCCAAGTAGTACTCCTGTTGAACGATCCGATTTCCTCCAGTTGCTTGAAATGTTTGTTGCAAGGTGTTTCAAAGCCGTTTTACCATCATTGAAAGATAGCATGTTGTAAGTTTTCCAGTAGTAAAACGTCCCAAAAGTGCTTAGACTTCTGGCTTATGTTATGAAGGTTTTGTTGCTTTGATTGGATAATGTGTTCACTTTAGGAATGAATGAGTTTATAAATCAAACACTGTCTGATCAATTGAAACACCATATAAAATCTGACAGGATGGGAGGGGTAACAAGATGATACCTTAGTAGCATCTTTATCACTGTGTAGTAGTAATATAGCTTCTTGATCACAATAGTGGAATTAGAATATCTCTGCACAATTTTAACAAAATAAAAGAGAAGATTACCTTTTAAATAATTCTTTCTACAAGAAGTGTCAATTTAAAAAATGTAAGTGCGAAAAAACGTCAAAGGGTTAAAGACAATAGATAGCTGTACTTTTATGTTTTTACCTCGTTGATCAAGTTTTTAAACTCTAATGAAACTTACATAAAAATCTTGTGTGTATATATTAAAATAAATACACGACCTTTATTGAAACATATAAAATATAAAAGTTTGATCGATCGTTTGTTCCCTTTGTCAAATATGTTTTGTAATAGCACTTGCATTAAACCATTGAATTCATCAGGTACTACGCTCTTATTTGTGGTACAGTGAGGATGGTATGAAATATCTAAAGTAGAGTATATGACATCTTAAAGTCATGCATTTAAAATAAGGTGATATGTCACTGATCCAAATTATATGCGCCAAGTCAAATAATTTTCGCACCCAAATATTTGTAAAACGGAACTCTCTTTCCTTTTTACTTTTTCCTTTCACTATTCAATAACCTTATTTTTCTTTATTATATTACATCGCGCTATTATCTATGCATTATGGCAACGTAATTGAAACCAATCTCTTTTACTTTATAAATAATGCTTAATGTATTATATTCTTTTTTTCCATATTGTTATTAATTTCATTTACTTTTTTTTCCCTCCTGTTTTGTTCCTTTCTTTTATTCTTTTATGACCATTAGAAACGTCAAGTCAATATAACACTTTTGTTTTCCTCTTTTGGTGCATTACCAGTTGGATTTATTTGATGTTTCCAATGTTAATGTTCTAATTAACAAAGTTTACCTATGGGACATTTTGCATTATCTAGTAAATATTTTTTTTTGCTTGAATATTATTTTACATTCTGAAATGTATTTATATCATACTAATAGCAACACACTTTTTTATGTTTACAATTTAGTTACCAAAAAACTCTCAAGTTATATATGATGGTTTCCTTTTATTATTTGGTCAAGTAGTACAAATTAGGATGCATGATTTGGGTTCGACTCCCAGCTTTGATCTAGGTCGGGGTAGCGGTGAAGTTCCTTCGTATACCGTTTCACAAGTCGCTAGGAAAATCTTGTGAGGTTGTGCGTCAAGTTCCTAGTTCCCGCCTAGTGTGCCAGAAGAGGGCTGCGTATCCAACTAAAGGTGAAATGGTCCGACTAAGGATCTGGGAGTAATTTAGACACCGAGCTCGTAAAAAAGGCTTAAGGACTGTCCTGCATATTTGACATACATCCCGTTACCTTTGCGTAGATCACTCAAAATTGCTCTCTTCACCCGCTTCCCCAGTGCAGTGGAGGAAAGCAGTTTAATACTACGGTCCTTGTATATCTTTCATTGGTCAAACAATTGAAATCATTTTTTTTTGGGTACAGATTTCAATGGGGGTTGACGAAACCATACGAGAAAAAACCATCATGCCTGACAGCAAAGGTTATTTTGGTGTACGTATTATTCTTTTTGACTTTATATTTCTAATGTAACATACAAAATAATGGAATATAAAACTTACTATTTTATATTTACTAGGAAAATACACAAGCCTGAGGAGGCAATAGATGGAAATAGTCCTCAATAAACACACAAGTCAGTGTCTGCTCCACTGTACTGTTTTTCCCTGGTGTGTCGTACTATTTCTATCTATATGCTTCCAAACCACCTGTTGGTGATTATCAGTTATTTGGGAGCATGACCAAAAATTTGATAATCCAGCTTCAGGGATCCGTTTGAGTAACAGGTACTAAAAGGCTTGCTGTTACAAGTGAGGGCTTATTTTTTTTTGATATGGCAGGACACGGATCAATGACTTTGTGATATATCGTTTTTAAAAAACGGCTTTAGAAGGGTGTCATTGCGAATATATCATACACCTTAAGAAAGAGGGATTGATTTGTATAATATATATATATATATATATTTCAATCACATTTGTTGGTTTCAATGGAAACTTATGATTAAGACGTTGGTTGCACTCCATCTCATATCATTTTTTCTTTGTTTACTGATATAAGTCTTTCTTGAATTACCCCCAAATTGAATGACAACCTTTTATTCATATTTCATGCCCAATGAAATATGTATTTAAAAGAGTGCACAAAGACTTGTCTATTCATCGGGATTTCGTTTATAGTAACAGGGCTAATAAAGGTGTACTGTTACAAGGAGTGGAGATCGACCACACGCCATCTCCTCGCGATGGTCTCCGGAAACATCTCACTTTTTATATAAAATAGTAAAAAGATGATGTTACCAAGAGCGTGTCAATCTTTTTTATATGAAATAAAAAAATCAGTTGTTTTTTTCAATCGAACAATAATATTGATATCTCAGATCATGATATACAACACATAATATTAAAGACAAGCCAATTAAAATAAAACTTTAATAACAAATAGACATAGTATGTGCAAAAAAGGAATAAGTAGAATGAATTTGTTCGTAAAAAAATTGCCAGTATAGTAAAACTACAAGAAGAATAAAATGATAAATGGTTTTTTGATAGGTGTCGGAGTGAGATAGAATTATCCCAATATACATTTGCTCATATAATAACGGGAAAAAAGTGCTAGTGGCGATTTTTTTTATCAGACTTATCTCGTTTCATATTCTTTATTTTGATTAGACCTTTTGTTTGATATATTTAGAATACCACAATAATTTTATAAAAATGGTTTTTTGTATGCATACGTGTTAGTTTAAAATAAAATTTAGAAACAAAAACAACAATATATTTAATTTTAACATAAAATCAAGAGATTGTTTATTTTTTGTAAATTTTCAATGGTTGAATTATTATTAAATAGGAATATCATTATACATATATTAATATTTGTATGATTTCAGTAGAGAATTAGTAATTCATAAAATAGTACTAAAATTTGTTGAGTCATCACGTTGACGATCCAGCACCATCAGGTTTTACTGGTGCTAATACAAAGTGTTGTATCTGACGATTGGGCATATCCGTATCATTTGATCCAGCACCACGGTTTTCAGATACGGGAGCATAAGGAGGACTTTCGGAACTATAGAAGGTTGGCTGAGAATGTGGAAGTTGAGATGATTGCATTGCCACATAATGATAATCTGGATGGTTTGAAGGATTTGGGGCCGAATCTAAACAAAAGTGGATATTATCAGTGAAACCGCCATAGCAACAATGGAACAATAGTAAAAGTGTCAAAAATAAAATAACTTACAATGAGAAGCATCGGCAGGTGCAGTTGGCTTTTGCCCAGCATTTAATTGCTCATCGTTATACATAGGTGGGGAATCGATTTTTGAAAGTATTTCATGATCATCATCGTTACCAAAATTATTTGAATTAAATTTTCTTTTATTATTGGATTTTTGATTTCTTTTTCTTCGAAGGAAAAAGAATACAATTGCTCCAGCAATTGCCACCCCACCAACCGCGCCAATTACTGCTCCAGCTATAGCTCCAGGACTCATACTTTTATTACTGACACCTGATGTAGTTGATGTTGAATCAGGCATTACTGCAGTAATTGAGGAAATCCAAGCCCATCGATTTACATCAAGTACCCATATTCTGTTTGAAAGTCCAGCTGTGGTTCGACCAAACATAATAAATAAATTGTCTCCTATTAGAATAGCTAAAAAAATAGAATGAGAAGTTTTTTTTTTTTTTGGCATAATAGGCATTAGCATAATTTATCAAATACTGGAAAGGTGGTGCATTACTATCATCATAAACACAGCATATTATTTACTGCTACCATATCCATACCAGAATGACCCCGTAATCCACCTGTAACAAAAGATGCACCAGACTCTTCACCAATAGTTCTATTGCTCCATGACATCTGATTCGTATCCAACAAATAAAAATAGTCTGGTTGAAGGTCATCGTTGCCACTAACTATAATATATTACAAAATTAGTTTACTTTTTATCACTAATCACATCTATCAATATGGTATCCCTTTTAATAATTGTAAACAAGATCCTTCAATTATTTTGTATGAAATATTGTAGCTAATATATACCTGGCACTTGCCCTCCAAACAATACTATTTGACCTGTGGATGGTACTATAACATTATTATTGAAAAAAGATTTTCTTGTTAATACTATTTTACTATAAATAATATTATTAAATATGAATAAACCATACTTAAGGTTGATGTATGACGCAGTCTTGTACTAGGAATTTGTCCGGTGGCGCTTTGATATCTCCATTGACCACTACTGGTGTCAAATATAGGAATTGAATCCATTGGGGCTCCTTCTCGGTCAGTTGTACCATTTGTTCCAACTGTTCGTCGTAAGCCTCCAATATAATATATCGATGATTCAACACGGACTGCTGAATGATAATATCTTTGCTCCTGCAAAGACTGTACAGAAGCACCGGTAGACCAACGCGAGTTCTATAATATAATTCCAAACAAAAAAATGATTATCATAGTTATTTAGAAAAAATTTACTTATGAATATTATATTACTACTAGAAAATAAGATTTCGACCTACTGCAACGTCAAACATAAACATTTCCAAAGGATATTCTGTACCAGTAGATAAGCCAGTTGCTGTACCCCTATACAATAATTATTGTTATTATAAATAATTGTGGTGTCATATTCAGTATGCAAACAGGTTTTATAGCAAAGATATTGTTACCGAAATCCTCCCCATATGTAAATTATATTTCCATCTTGTCCCAGTGTAGCAGTATGAGATTGTCTATTATTATTAAAATTCAACGTTTGATACCTTAGTAGCATCTTTAAGATTGAATAACTATTTAAAAGCACCTACGTTAATGCTCCACTCCTGGATGGTATATTGTTGGCCCAAATATTACTAGAATCGGCAGCATCAAACATCGTTGTATTGTATATTGGGAGTGTTTGACCTCCATCACCACTTCCAACGCCTCCCTCCATAAAGATACGCTCCTGGCTCGGTATTGCTTCAAATACAAAATAATAATTTGGTCCCACTGTGTTACTGAGTCGTTCCCATGCTTCTTGAATTCCAGAAATATCTCTATCGCGCGATAAATTAAGAGTGACGAATACATCACGAGTAATAGCAGTTACAGCATTAGAACTACTTGGATTCACAATCTGACCACCGTAACAATAAATGGTTGCTACTGCTGATAAAAAAGCACATCCTATATATATAAAAAATTACAGAAACAAGCTCAGTTTTTTTATGTTTTATAAATCAAAATAATCCAGATCCAAGATCTACATGGTTATTTTTTCTTTTAAAAAAAAAGAGAGAAAAGGAATAGGAATAAAGGTTTGGTTATATGCATACTTTGATCGGTTCGAGCTTCTGGTGAAAAACCATATACCAGAATTGATTTTGGTGATGCCAATAATAATATCAACAACCAAGAAAAAAATCTTTTGTATAATAGGTGGTTGAATAGCATAAGGCTAAAGATATATATATGAAAAAATGAAATTTGAAAAAAGGACATCTCAACGTATTGCAATGATTTCCTCCTTTTATATCATACTTGCATTCCGATGTAAACAAAACTAAGCCCGGGTGATTATATAAAAATAAAACATAAACACATCAAAACTTTATTTACTTTGATACTTATTACATGTCGATCATGTTTCTGTTTCTAATAATTATTTAAAATCATGCATCTACTATTATCAGTTGGAATATTATTAGAGAAGAGTATTTGGTATATTACAAAAGAAAAAAAAAAGGATCCTGCAGTATTATAATGTTCTATAGAAAAAATGCTAAAAAGCTGTTTACTTATAGCGTTTTGTTTATTATTTCAAGTAAATATTTATAAAATTGTACATCAAATGGTAACGTGTACGATTGGCTTAGCAACTTAAGATGATTACCAAAAAAAGAAAACGCCAACTTTCAGTATTATTCACATCTTTTTTTATAAACAACTGTGTCATGGTCATTCATTTTGATATATGATTCTTGTGGATACGATAATTCTTATATATAAACAAATCTTTTTTTAGCATTATATTTCACTTATCATATGTCTTAGTTTTCAAAGAATAATAATAATAAACTAAAATGTGATTGGAACCACTGCTTTTGTTTGATAAGATATTTTCTTTATGTTTATTGCAATGATCACCAAAATAATAAATATATTATAATGTATGCTTTTTCTTTTGAAAGTAGAAATTACCAGGAATAAATTTATATTGTGCATGAACCAGGTATTTGGGTCTAACACTTACTATGCAGCACTTACGTCCATAAAATGGTGCATTCATAACAACACCTTAACTTCGGCCATACCTCAAATAATTTGCCGTCATTATCGAGTACGTAATATAATATTTAAATAAATAACGTGGTATTCTCTGGATTTTTCAATAAGGTACATCATATGTGGAAAAAAACTGACAATAACTGAGAATTGTTATTAACAAGAAGTAATGTACATTACCAAATACTATAAATCGAACGTATGTTAAATTAAGGTTGCGTTGCGCCTCATTTTATTTATCTATCCATGCAAAACATTGAAAGACAATATTGGTAGGGTAGGCTATCCCTTATTCATAGGAATAACATTTTTTATCAACACTGCTAATAATGGGAAGTGTCATTGCTCGGTGATGTTTCACCATCAGGTTTCTTTTCAGATTTCTAAAAGGTGGTTGTGAAATTAAGGCCAAGAAACAGATGACTACCAGCAGTAGTTACAAAACATTAATAAAAAAAAATACTACGGTTATAGGTAGTTGCAAATGATATAGCGATTGTAGACTCAGAAAAAAAAGTGATTAAGATACAGGCGATGTGGTATAAATATAAATAGAAGACTCCCTTGAGCTTTATTGGTTGCAATATAACATTTTATTCGGAAGCATTAATATTTTTCCCGTTGTTACGAAAGTATTATTATTTTCAACATTTTCATAATAAAATATGATAACGATTAACTCCATCAGAAATATATAACTGCAATGAAGTACAAACATATTAATTACGCTCCATCAGGTTTGACTGGTAAGACGATACGATGGACTTTTGCATTATCACTACTACTGCTAGCCATAGAGACATCAGGTTTTTCAGTACCATGGAAGCTTGTTGGTGTGTCTTGTATCGTTGTGGTATTCTCAGGACTGTTATCAAAAGAATGAGGGGGCTCGTTACCAAGTACTGTTTTTTTAATAAACAGAGTAAGACTAACAAATACGAAACTCTAATCATATGTTGTATTTTTTATTATTATTCTTACTGAGTAAACTTACACTGAGTAGTATATACTATTGTTCGGATATTACTAATCTTTTGGTTTTCTCCTTGATCATAATAATTAGGCGGTACGTCCATCATGAACGATGTATCATTGTTATTTGACTTGTATTTATTCTCATTGTTAGATTTCTGTCGTCTTCGAATGAAAAAGAACGCAGCAGCGATGATACTTAGCCCAATAACTACACCAACCACCGCACCAGCTATAGCTCCAGTTTTACTGCCTCCACCCGATGAATCATTGGATCCAACACTGTTCCCAGGTTTCAATGGCTGGGGTTTTACAGCATCAACACTAGAAACCCAAGTCCATCGATTTACATTAAGTACCCATACTCTGGTGCTTGTCAGATCCATATTTACATCACCGGACCGTCCAAACAAGATAAATAAATTATTCCCAACAAGTACAGCTAAATATATATAGTTTGATTTCGACAAAAAAAAAGTTAGAGGATTTGTCTTACAAAAAAATAAAATAAAAAAAAGAAAGGAGAGACTACTTTCAATTATTAAAGGACGAGAGCTAAATGCACTTACAAGAATGACCACGTATTCCGGTTCCATTAAATCGTAATCCCTCTTCTCTAATTGTTGTGTTACTCCACATCATGTTTTTGGTATCCAATATATAAAAATAATCATGACGGATAATAGAGGTGTTAACTGTTGTTATAAAACAATTATTGCCATGTTCGTTGATTATTATAAATTAACATTTTTAACATTAAAGCAATTTTTTTTAGTTCGTTAGTGTACTTACGCGGTGCTTGACCCCCAAGTAAAACAATTTGGCCGGTACTTGGTACTGAAAAATATAAATTATAATAATTCGTCATTAAATACATTTTAATTTTCCATGGTAATTTTATAAGATATTCAAACAAAGAAAGCATACTTAAGGTGGCTGTATGACGAATACGTGGACTTGGAGTTGGGCCTGTAGTGGCTTGAGTGCTCCACTGACCACTATCTGTATCAAATAATGGAATATTATCCATTGACGCACTTCTTGCGGCGGATATGTTACCTGTCACGGGGTATCTGCCTCCAATGAAATAAATAGACGAGTCAACCCGCACTGCTTGGTGATAATATCTGGACTCTTCCAAAGAGCCTACAGCATTTCCTGTATTCCATTTTGAACCCTGTCAATAATAAAACCAAGAAATATGAAGTATTTAGAAATAAATTACAAGATATACTTAAATAATAACTTTTAACTTACTTTAATATCAAACATGTACATTTCCAATGGATGCACTTCTGTTCCTGAAGGCAATCCAGTATTTATGCTCCTAAATAATGTTAATTGACTGTTATTACTTACGATATTTCATTGTACAGTAAGTACTTAAGCTTATTGGATAACATTTACCCGTATCCTCCCCAGACATAAATGGTGTTGTTATCATTTCCAAGCGTGGCTGTATGCGTTTGTCTGTATGTGATACCAATTTAATATTAATGGTGCCTTTTTAAGATCCATTTCTTTTTACGATATTCAATAAATATATAATAATTATACTCACACCATTGGTCCTCTAGCAGGGGTGTCGGTTGACCAGCTCTCTGATTCCCCGTTATAAAATGTTGAATTGTGTCTTGCAAGCGTTTGGCCTTGACTGCTAGCACCGCGGCCACCATCCATAAAAATCATATTTTGATTAGGCACCGCTTCAAATGCAAAGTAAAAGTTGGCACCAGTGTCTGCATTTACTTGTTCCCATGCACTTTGTATTTCAACAGCACTCATATCCTTTGATAAATCAAGCTTGATGAATATATCACCTACAATAGCCTGGACATCGGGAGAATCTGTTGATCTTAAACTTTGCCCACCATAACAAAAGATACTGGCTGATGTTGCCATAAATACACACACTGATATTCATTTTATATTTTGTACATTATGTGATGAGTGATAACCCAGGGTGATGTTTGGTAATTACATCCAGTTGCAAAAGATTAAACACTCTTGTATTATAGAATGAAATCAAAAAGATTGTATTCTTTTACCTGCATCAGTTCTTTGATCTGGAATGTACGCATTTATTGTTTGCAGCCCCATAACCAACAGTAACAATGATAAAACCATTGCCCTGGTTGCGGGTATCACTATTGACAGTAAAAGTAAAATGATGAAAAGATAAAAGAATAATTATTGTAGATCGCCGCTCCTACCCTGTTTTTATAGGTATATCCATTTTTTTCCACTTTTGGCTCTGAACAAAAACTAAGCCTCGGTGTAACAACCATAATCTATCATCAGAATTAATAATCTCTTCATTTAAACACATTTATCAAAAATAATCGTTTCCCTCTTACCATATTACTTAAAAATGCTTTTCTGGAAGAAGTCATATTCCAAATAGACTGAAATTTATTCTTATACTAGACTATTTTGTCATTATGCTCATTATTTCAAAAAATGCTATTTATAAAAAAATCACTTTCTCTTGAAATGGGGTCTGAACTTTTTTTTTACTTCATTTTCTAGTGCTAAACTTGCAATTTTTTTTAAAAGTAATTTCAACATATGATTCGAATGATATCAATTGGAAGACATAATTCTGCGATAAAATGTACCCGGTTTCTGGAATAATAGTGGTTCATCCAGCTAATCATTACAGGTATATCAGAGATCGTAAATTACCAGATCCAGTAATTTAAGTGATATCACACAAACTAACAAGGGAAAAAGTTTAAACCCAAACACTATTACACAATATATGCATCACTATACTTTATAGTCTATCTGTTGTTTGCTCATTTTTATTAGGGAACGTTTGACATTTTTCGCTTATTTCCATAATTTAAATTATTATTGATGATATAATTATATACGGTATCGTATAGTTGTAAATAGAGAAGGTATTAAATAATTAAATAAATAATCAAAACGACAAAATTTTACGATATATCCTTTTTTGGTATTATAGTTATGCACCATCCGGTTTAACTGGTGTCATAACAATACGTTGCACTTGATCACTAGCATCACCGGTATTGGCATCTGGTTTTCTCAAACTATAAAATGGTGCTTGATCACTCTTCGAAACCGAATGGTCCGTATCATCAAATGAATGTGCTACATTTTTACTGCTGGATTGTTCGTCTAATTACATGGCAGATACAATATTAGAAACATATTACAATGCTTTAAAGTTGTACGGTAAAATTACAATCATTGTAAAAGCTTACGAGGAGTAATTGGTAACATAGGATGCTTATTATTAGTCTGATATCCTTCATCACAGTAGTTAGGTGGTACATCATCCATAGTCAGTATTCGATCATCACTTGATCTGTTTTGGTTTCTCCTCGATGATGATCGTCTTTTACGTCGAAGGAAAAAGATCAGTGCTCCTGTAACAATGCTGACTCCAACAACACCTCCCACTACAGCGCCAGCAATAGTTGATGTACTATTGTTACTTCCACTACTTCCTTTCGATCCACCTGTACTATCGCTTGGTAATAATATTGGTTGAGGTACAACAGCACTCACTGAAGAGACCCATGTCCATCGTTTAATATCGAGTATCCAAACTCTATTCGTATTTGCCATTACCTGATCACGGACACGTCCAAACATAATATACAAATTATCTCCAACAAGAACAGCTACATGTATACAGATTATTAGCTTTGTTATTATGAAGTCAGTGAGGTCGATAGCGATGACAAAAAACCATATAACTCCTACAACATTATATTGAGGCAATAACAAAAATTTAAAACAACTTACCAGAGTGTCCACGAATTCCCGTTCCATTGAAGCTTACCCCTTCCTCTCCTAGTGTACTATTGCTCCATTCCATTTTTCCGGTATCCAACAAATAAAAATAGTCTTCACGTATATCAAAAGTGGAGACTATTATAAAAAATTAATTAGTATAAAATTAGTAAGCACCAAGTTTCTATTTTGTGATCCCTATTTTTATATATTTAATAATTACAAGGGTTTTGTCCACCAAATAATATAATTTGGTTGGTATCTGGTACTAAAAAAAACATTGTTAACGATAAAGAATTGTATTATTGTGGTTTAATGTTGATTCTCTTTCTGACGATAAACATTATGATAATTGAATGCTTACTTAAAGTAACTGTATGTCGAGTGCGTGTGCTTGGAACCGGTCCAGTAGTGCCTTGTGTTCTCCATTGCCCGTTATTTGTATCGAAGATAGTGACACTATCCATAGGAGCTCCTCTTGAAGCTGAGGCATTGTTTGCCAATGGATATCTTCCGCCAATATAATAAATAGATGTACCAACACGCGCCGCTTTATGATAAAAACGCGAAGCATCCAAAGAACTAACAGCATTCCCTGTGTTCCATTGTGACCCCTGAATAATATCCATATAAAAATAGGTAAATACCACGCTTTTAATTGGCTACTTTTTATCCACACTTGCTTTTTTTTTTTTTTGTACTTGCTTTAATATCAAACATATACATTTCTAATGGATGTACTTCTGGTGATCCCTCTGGTAATCCGGTATTTATACTCCTATGTTACATTACGTGATATTACAAATACAGATGTTTTTGTTAGTATGACTATTACCGTTAATGTAAGACTTTAGTAACATATTATACGCATCAAAATACATACTGAAATCCTCCCCAAACGTAAATCGTATTATTATCCTCTCCGAGAGTAGCTGTATGGGTTTGTCTAATAATTATAAAATACGTCAATGATGTTTTAAACTACTTTTCGTTTTTTTTTTAAAAAAAATATTACATACACCATTGGACCTCGAGCTGGAGTGTCGCTAGACCAATTTTCGGATTGTCCATTATAAATAGTCGTGTTGTGTCGAGCAAGTGTTTGTCCCTTTTCACCTGTACCTTTACCACCATCCATAAAAATGAGGTCCTGATCAGGCACTGCTTCATATGCAAAATAGTAATTTGGTCCGACATCGGTATAGACTTGTTCCCATGCATCTTGTATTTCATCAATATTCATATCTTTTGTTAAATCTAATTTGATAAATATATCGCCAGCAATAGCCGAAACAGCCATAGACGTCTCAGAACTTAAAGACTGCCCTCCGTAACAAAAGATGTCTGCCGTGGTTGGAAGGAATGCACAAGCTTTAAAAATTATTTAAAGTACAATTTGTATATCATTTCTGTTAATATGAAGATTGATGATTATGATTTATAGAGATATATAATCTTACTTTATTATCCCAACTATTGTAATGATTACCTGTATCAGTTCTCGGTACTGGTGTCAGTCCATTGGTTTTTTGCCCAAGTAATAATAATAATAGCAACAATGAAGGAACTGTTGCATTTGTCATGGGTAATAACATTAACAAGAAGTAGAGTAGGAAAAAGGAAAAAGAGAGAGAAATGTGAAATTACGGTTGTGAAATAAGTTTTCTTGATTTATATTATTTTTCCATTTTCAGGTTTAATCAAAAACTAAGCCTTGTGGAACAAATATTCCATTTCAAATAGTAAGATTTTCTATTAGTTAATTAACGATCGACAAAATGATAAAAAAGACGTAGGGTTTTTCTTTAACGAAAAGAAAAGACCTATAGCAGTTCCTGCCATTTATTATTTATAACAATCTTTTCAATTAAAAAAAAAAGTCTTTTAAATTTTTCTTAAACTTTTTGATCCATAATCTCGGATCCCAGAAAACACGTTTGATCTGTGTAATTCCACAAAATAAGTCTGTTTGTTTTTCTGTGCAAAAATTCACATCTTTCAGCAACAGCATACGATACATTTTTATTAACAAAACGTGTTGATCGTTAGAATAAATATGCAAATTTTAATTTTACAAAATTATTATAAAAAAAAAGGTAGAATATGCAGAATTCAATGGTTTTTTTTATTTGAATCACATGAAGAAGAATCCAGAAAATTGGTTCGGGAGAACGGGAAAACATGGCATTTTAAAAAACAATTAAAATTATCGAATAGTATCAAAGTAGTATCATATCTCATAAACACAATGAACAGTCCAATCAACCCGTATGTGCTTATTCATTCTGTCACATTATGATGAGTTTGATCTTTGATAACGTTACATAAACGATACTAGCGTGTTAGGACCTCTTAATTTCATGCACAGAGTCGCTTTCGTCGTTATTATTATATAACAAGCGAACACCTACACCATACATAATAAAAATATGCAGTTCTTTCTTTTTGAATTTGACACAATAAGAGGAGTTCAAAAATTAAATCGGGAACTTCGAAAACGGGATCTCTCAGGTAATCGATTTCATAAAAATTGCTGCCTGAGAGATGCCAACTTCTATACCAAAATTTTGTTCCTAGTGCTGTAGCATGTTGTTTTTTAAGAAATTTCCTGCTGCAGTAAAACCAGTATTTGTTGACTATATAACGATAAGCAACATATCACTATAAATACCTTTACCTTTTACACTAACAATCCTTGACCCAACATCACAAAAATAGCATAGAAAATACAGGGAATGATCCTTTGCATCGATTGGATTACAAGAACAATATTACAATAACTCATGTTTTACATTGTACAGCACTACTATGTAAAACAATATAGCCTTTGCGGAAGTTAACAAAAGCACTGGCTTATATTAATAGTAATATGGAATTTATTGTATGAGTGATATATTGAAAATATTTATATAATTTGATACTAAATAATAATAATAAAATACAATGTGTTGTTGTTTGATTACAGAAATTCATGATTGTTTGTTGTTTTTTATGGATTTATAGGATACATGATATTTGCTGAATTGGGAATTTATTTAATAGTATACAATAATAGTACATGATATAACCAGCATGTTTTTAATGATTATTTGCATCTTTTAAATTAGAAGAATATAATAGAACTACATTCAAACAAACAATTTGGTAAGTAGAAATGTTAGAAAAAAAGCATCATGACATTATTACTGTCACCGACCCCCTTAATAATAGACAAGAGTTTATAATCTTACCATGGACGTATTTATTCTATTAAACCCCATCTGGTTTGACAGGTTGCATGACTAAACGCTGTACTACTGGTTCGGTGGTATCACTAAAATCCGGCGATACAGGAGGAGCGTCAGGTTTTTCAGAGCTGTAATTAGTTGATCTATCTTGCCACGATGCATACTCGGTAGAAGTTGGAGAACGTGCGTCCACTCTACTTCCTCCATCGACAGCTAATGATTATTATACAATATAAGTGTTATTATTAAATGCTATTATGATTGTGTTATTCCACTCTTGCGGAAGGGGGATTATGAATAACAACATGTTGATATTCATTTTCAATTTAAAAACTTACAATGAGGAACATTTGTATGTACTGGTTGGTAAACGTTATTGTGCTGATCAGTAACATAATATTGAGGTGGTGGAGCTTCTGAAGGGGGATATGGCATATTGTTATTATATGCAATATCACATCCATTTTTCTCATTATTATTATTGTTATTATTTAGTTGATTTCTCTTTCGCCGAAGGAAAAAGAACAGCACTCCAGCAATGAGACTAACTCCAATGACACCGCCTACTACAGCTCCAGCTATAGTTCCTTTGCTAACTGTTCCATTATCACCACCACGAGTTGATCCATCCGTTGAATCATCAACAGTGAGCTTTTTTTCTGGTAAGAGAGCAGAGACAGATGAAATCCAACTCCATCGATTGACGTCAAATACCAATAAAGTGTTTGCAACAATACTGAAATTAACATTCAGGGTCCGGCCAAACATGAAAAATAGGTTGTTTCCAGCAAGAACAGCTACAGTAGATTATCGTTCGAGATACCTTAATAAGTACCATACAAAAAATGTATTAATTGCATACATATCTATCGTGTACTAACCTGAATGTCCATATATTCCGAGTCCGTTAAATCCTGCCCCATCGATAGTAATTGTTTTACTGGTATTTGTCCAAATCAATTGTTGATTACTAACTTGAAGAACGTAAAAATAATCGGGGCAATAGATAGTATTATTCGCTATTATTATTTTTTTTTACAAATATTAGTTTGCTTCTCTATTCATCTTTGAATTTCTCCATTTATTTTTTTCTATTATTATTACATAATTAGCGTAAATCATCAAAATACGTACATGGATCGTGGCCACCAAACACTAAGATTTCATTGTTGTTTGGTACTGGAGCAAAAAAAAAAATAATTGGTGTCAATGCAACATATAATTACTATCTCCATTTCATTTGTATAAACTGTCGTGCTGAAAAAAAAAGATACATCAGTTATATAAATATAATAAAGGGGAAAGAATCATACGTAATGTTGCCGTATGGCGAATTCTGCTACGAGGAATAGGTCCAGTAGTGCGTTGTGTACGCCACTGTCCACTGTCTGTGTCGTAAATAGGAATAAGATCCATTGGTGCATCGACAAATTGCTCAATTGATAATGGCATCACTCCACCAATATAATAAATCCTTGTTCCAATCCGAACTGCTTTATGATACACACGAGTAGCATCCAAGGATCCTACTGGATTTCCGGTTGTCCATTGTGAATTCTACAAGTAAGTTTTATGATAAAAGTGTTAAACCATATGGTAATAGCATTACTAAATACCTAATTCTTGCAGTTGTAAGTTATTTTGTATCTTACTTGAATATCAAACATATACATCTCCAATGGATACTCTATTCCCACTGTTAATGACAAGCCTGTACTTTGATCTCTAATGATTGCAATCCAATTATTTTAAAATTATTATCGGTCTATATTTCAATACACGTGACACTTTAAATTCTATAGATAATAAAAAAATTACCTGAAACCACCCCATACATAGAGGGTGTTATTATCTTGACCAAGTGTAGCTGTATGTGTTTGTCTGTAAATGTTTATATGATAATTATAATTAATATATACTGTGTGTTAGTAATTTCATATTTAGTATTATGGCTGCGCAAATACAAAAAAATATATTCCTTTTTGTTATGGTAGCAATCTATTACTTACATCATAATACCATTTCTACTCGGAGTATCAGTTGACCATGATCCTGTATCTGTATTGTAGATTGTTGTTCTATATCGAGCAAGTGTTTGTCCATTATTGCCAGCACCTCTTCCACCATCCATAAAAATCATGTCATGTTGAGGAATTACTGCAAATGCTGGATAAAAATTTGAACCAACGTCTGACCCTAGTCTTTCCCATGCATTTTGTAACGAAGCAACAGTCGTATTTTGCGTTAGATTAAGTGTAATAAATAAGTCACTGAGGATAGCCGTTGGAGCATCATCTCCATAA
This sequence comes from Phascolomyces articulosus, assembly GCA_025677815.1. Taxonomy (NCBI): domain Eukaryota; kingdom Fungi; phylum Mucoromycota; class Mucoromycetes; order Mucorales; family Lichtheimiaceae; genus Phascolomyces; species Phascolomyces articulosus. Next base: position 1,514,803 of record JAIXMP010000003.1, on the reverse strand, counting down.
CCTGGTGTCAATTCAATCATTTGTCCACCGTAACAGTAAATGGTTGCTTGACTTGGCATAAGCCCACATTCTTCATATTTTTTTTTTGAAAAAAAAAAAAATATTATTATATATACATTGTTTTCAAAATCTCAATGTAAAAGAAAATAGGTATATAAAAATATATACCTGATTCACCACGAGCTACCGGTGTAATTGCATGGACTAAAGTATTTGAGAAACTCAACAAAAGCAACGATAAAAATCGTGCTTTTAATGAAGAGATCAACATGAACAAAAAAAAAAAAGAAAGAGAAAAAAGAGTTGAGGTATCTAAGAAATAATCAGAAAATTACGGACATTATAATAATTGATCTCTTTCACTGAGAAGCCATCGTTCACTTTCCATATAAAGTAATCTAAGCCATTCCTTGTATAACATGCATTTAAACAATTTCTTTCTTGAAAAATGACAAACTATTATAGCCTTTTCTCCCCATAATTCAATTTACAACAAAGAATAAATATATACTACTTTTCATGTTTGAATGTTGAGTAATTTATAAACCAAAAATGATTTAATAAAGTTTAAAGCAGTAACGAAAATTCCTATCAATGTAATATTGTTGTTAATTACATGTTGATGAAGAGAACCCTGGTGGAAGCACATGGATTACCAAAAGTTACTTGTATGGGATTGGAGCATGATGACAGATTTCCAGGTTTGGGTAACTTTTATTTGGGTGAACCCGGTATTATGTTTTCAAACTTACATGTTTGTGTATAAAAACATTCACCTTACATTGTGTAACAATAAAATTACCATCCTTTGGTTCCTGAGACAAAGTCAAAAGAAGGTATCAAATATAAAATTTATTACAAAGTACATGAGTTCTATGAATATTTTGCAATTGTTGTTGTTGGTTATTATTATAATAATTATTAAAGGATAAATATATATTCTTTTTCTGATCAACAGAAGAAAAAAAATGGTAATAATTCCACCCATTCATGTTGGAATACCAATGTCTTTAATAAAATTACATTGTTTTGGAAACTTGGGAAATGTCATACGTAATAATGATAGTGTATACGTATATGCTATTCAATATTATCAATCTTGTACCATTATTATTTATACTGCATCAGGTTTAACTGGAGTCATCACAATTCGCAGTACTTGATTGGCAGGGTTATTGCTACTTTCCGGTTCTTCGGTAAGATTTGGCTTTTCTATACTCTCTAGCGTTAGTCTGTTTTGCCATGATGTTGCATTATTTAGAAGATAAGGTGGTTCTAAGCTACCATTACGAGCTTGAAATAAAATATAAAAATATATGATCAAAGGTGGTTTAGTATATTTATAGAAATTATGATGAACAGGAATTTTATCTATCAAGTACAATATACTTATTTTCCATTTAATTGAAAATAATTCTACTTACAATGAACTGCATTCGGTGGTAATATCTGAACTTCTTGTTTTTCGGGATAGTTGTACTGAGGTGGATCATCTGCATGAGCCTTTTCATCATCATTATTATTGGAAATGTACCCATCTTCTTTATGATGTGTGCGACCTGACTGTTTACGAATAAAAAATAAAACTGCTCCAGCAATAGTAACAAGTCCAACTACACTGCCTACTACAGCACCAGCTATTTTCCCTGTGCTCTTGTTACTACCACCATTGCCTGTTGTACCATCATCACCTTCCGATGAATCGTCATCGCCGTCTTTGGTGGATTGAGATATAGGTGTCACGGCTTTCACGGAAGAAACCCATGACCATTCATTGACATCTAATATCAATATATTATTTGAAACAATTTTGTTACTAGTCGCATCGAGAAAACTGCCAAACATGACAAATAAGTCGTCTCCAACAAGTACGGCTTTAAAAAAAAAGGTAATATATATATAACGTCGTGTCATAAAATAATTAGAGAAAGAGTAATAAAAGAAATAAGGGTTAGTAAAAAAAAAATCATTGTAAGAAAAGTTAAACGTATTTATTCCATCAATCATATAAAAAAAAGTTATTGACGTACCAGAGTGATCATATATTCCGTTGCCATTAAAACTAGCGCCTTGTTGGTTATTAATTGTTTTTGTACTCCATGATTTTTCACCACGCGTTTGGAGTATATAGAAATAGTCTTCTCGAAAGACAGTGTTATTGTTGTTGCTGTTCACTAATAATGTATTAATATTGGTATATAAAAAGTTTATTATTAATTAGATATAGAATGTTATAATTAGATTTTTACATAAACGAAATCGCTACTTACTAGGAGCCCGTCCACCAATCAATACAATTTCGCCTGTATTTGGTACTATATTTATAGAGAGAGACAACAAGATATTAATAAATATGTTTAAAGATTTGTTATTATATATGTTATAACTCTTATTTTTGATGATAATATAGGACGTAGTATTATGATCTAGTAGAACCAACATCATGCTAATAATAAGAAAAAAAATTAACAACGTACTGAAATTTACTGTGTGTCCAACTCTTGGACTGGGCATTAACTGTCCGGGTATATTTTCAGTACGCCAAGTACCAGTATCAGTTTCATAAACTGGAATTTTATTCATTGGTGCATCTATATGATTATTTGGTATCGATGTTGGATAGGTGCCACCAATATAATATATAGAGGAATCAACACGAACTGCTCGATGATAAACTCGTGCATCCTCCAAGGTCTCTACTGGGTTTTTGCTCGTCCATTGTGAATTCTAGTTTTTTAATGTAGTAGTTTTATTTTAAAAAAATTAGATTTTCATTTTTTTTGAATGTTATATATTGATTAGAGATAATAAACGAGCAATTGAATCTTATTAACTTACTCTAACGTCGAACATGTACATATCCAATGATAATTCGTATCCAGTTCCAGTTAGTAAACCAGTATTTTTGTCCCTATTACAAGTTGAGGCCATTATTATTGCTCGTTATTAATAACAATTTCCTTTTCCTATTAACCAGGCATAATAGGTAGCGATTGAAATTTTTTTTCTTTACCTGAAGCCACCCCAGATATAAATTGTGTTATTATCTTTTCCAAGTACAGCTGCGTGTGATTGTCTATTATTATTAAAGTTGTCCATGATTGTTTTTATACCATGATAAAATAAATATATGAAAACAAAAAATACGCAATGTACGTTCAAGTTATTATGGTGTCACAATAGCAATAGAATAATAAGAAAAGAAATAATAATTTTGATTCAATAATTATTTAGAACGTACACCATTGCGCCACCTCTCCCTGCTGTATCAGTCGACCAGTCATTTGTCTCTGTGTTGTAAAGTGTTGCTTTATAGCGAGCAAGTGTTTGACCACCATTATCTGCACCTCGACCACCATCCATAAAGATAAGGCCTTGATCAGATACTGCTTCAAATGCAAAAAATGAATTGGGTCCGACATCTGGTAGTCGTTCCCAGGCATCTTCGATAGTATGAATATCCATATCTTTTGATAGTTTTAACGTAATAAATACATCCCCAAGAACAGATGTGGGGGTTAATTCACTGAAATTCTCTGATCCTTCAATAATTTGTCCACCGTAACAAAATATACTTGCAGATGTTGACATAAAAACACATTCTTGTGTAAAAGAATAAATATAATATGAGATGATTTTCTTATGAATTGATTTTCTTTTTTAACCATAACAATTGTTACTTGTAAAAAAAAAAAAAAAAGAGGTACCTGCTTCACCCCTAGATTCTGGTCTGATTGCATAAATTTGTTGTGTTGTTGTTGATAATAATAAGAATCCCAAAGATGTTAGTGATAATAAAGAAGAAAACCTTCTTGCTTTTGATAAAGATATGAATAACATTGTAATAATAATAATAATAATATATAATAAAGGAATGAAAGAAAAAAGAACATCGAATGGATCTCCCAAAAACCTAATAATTAAATCTGATGTTTTCCTCGTGTTTCCCCATACAAGTTCTGAGACCTTTTATGTAACACGAACTGCAAGTAGTATTATAAAATTATAGCATCTTTCTTTCATAACTTCATCATCTTCACAAAACAAAAAATGATTACCCCAACATCCATGCTTTTACAATCAAAAAGTCATTAATAATTTTTGTTGCTTATTGTATTATTAGATGTTTCTTTTATTTTCATTATAATTAAAATAACTTTTAATACAAAAGATAGGATTTACTTGTTTTATTGACAAATCAAAACTAGAATGATGGAAGATCTCCAGCAAAAAAAAAAAAAAAAAAACTAACTAAAAAAAAACAGAAAGCTGGAGTAATATAATTTATTTTTCCGTGCGTGGCACTTGATATGTGACTGACGGACACAGGGTGTATATTTCCCATTTTAGATATTTTTGATTTGGGTTATATAATTTTCTGGTACAATAAAAAAAAATGTCATTCTTTTTTTTTCAAGTTCCCTTCCGTTGTTTTATATCAAACCAAAGTAATGGTATACTAACCATTCTTCATCCATTTGCAAATCACAATATATGTAACAACTGCATATTTTTTATGCGTATTACAACTATTTTTTAGACATTCAGAATTTACTTCTTTTAATGGCCCACTAGAAAAAAAAATTCTTTTTTAAGATATATTTGACTCACTGTTAAAAAAAAATCGTTCTATCCAAGAAAAGCTTGTTCATCAAGATTTGGTGTTAACCTATTTTGGTAAGAATTTTTCTATGCTCTCTATTGCTTTGCAAACAAAATGGTTTAATAATGATCCTGTTGACCAATAACACAACACTTGAAAAGTTATTCTATTCACATTGAATCTAGATATATATAAAAAAAGAAGTAAATCTATATAACAATAAAAGGACCAGGTGAAACTATCTATTCTTTTTCTTTCGATTGAACATCATCGTATTCACTATTGAATCCATTCAAATAAAAAATTATTTTTTTAAAGACGGTTTTTAAAGGGATACGTATACAATCGCGTTAATAATTTCCTTGAAGTATTTTCTTTAGGGGTTCAACAGGGTGCCACCAAATCTTGTCTAAATAGATCTAAAAATGAGTGTCTATACCCCAGCCACTCTGTGTGTAATCCAAGTAAAAAGACAGTACATCAGTACAAGTACCAGTTTCAAGCCACGTAACTTTCCTATTTTTAGAAGAATTCTTTTGGCATTTATAAGATGTTAGAAGCGATCGAGTTTAGCTTCGATAATAGTTTTTGATACACAAGAATCATTTTTCAAAAAAAAAAAAATTGCTTCTAAACCATATAGTAGACTTCTCCGAAATCCGGATTTGATAAATTACACCGGGTGATCTTCGGAGAAGAATATCATATAGCCAAGAAATTGAATGATATGTATTCTACAGGACAACAGTAACAACAACTCGTTAAACTGGTACCTCTCAATATATGCAAAGAAACTGCCAGCTCAATGAAATTCTTCTTTAACTTTTTAAGTTTTATATATGACATTACTAGAAAAGTTATTTATAATAATAATAATGATTTGAAACATGCTATTGCTTTGGCGAAAAGTCAGGGTAATAATAATAAACGGTAACTATATTACTGTGTGTAGTACTAGGTTTAATTTTTCCAGGTACACCTTGAACACTCACTCTATGTTTCATAAACTGGAATTTATAGCCCATATAATTACTCATTCTAATCCGGTAAGTGTCTCCAATAATTTAATAAATGGATGAATCGATCCAGATGGCTCAATGTTAAACACGTGTACATTGTGAATTATATTTTACTAAAAAAAGAAGACTTGCATATATATGTTCTTATCCCACCAACTAATATACTGCACACTTTGTATTTTTATTAGAGCCTACTTTGCTATCATGTATATATCTCCCACCACAGCATCTACTCGCTTGTTGCCCTGATCCAGCTGATAACCTTTTCACCTTTGATGATGGCCGTCATGATATATTATATATATGTTATTTGACGACAATATATACATTTTTTTGTCTGTAAAAATTTGATTACTAAATCCCATCTTTAAATGAATCTGATTTCTATCATATTTATGTTGAGTATTTTTTTTTTTTGATTACTGAGATTCTCCAAATAAATAACATCATTGTTCTATCCAAGCACAACAACAGTATGATCCTGTCTGTATTGTTCATAAATACAACATTTATGAGTGTGCAACAAAGTAGGAATTGGATCTCATAGGAGTTCCTTATACACTTATAAAAATTTACATTGTCATTTTTTTTATATACTGTGCCAAATTCAAAGAAACCATTAAGAATGAATGTAAGAACAGCAATTAAGTGATCTTTTGGACTATTTCATTAAACCATCATAATAAAATATATTAGCAGATATAAATACTATAAAGGCACATTCTTTTTTTAAATTACTTATTTTTTTGTCAAAAGCTCGTGTAAATAATAATAATCCTGGTAATTCAAGTAATCCACATCACAATAATTAATTAATAAAAAAAAGAACATGCCTGGTTTCACTTCTGAATTCTGGATTTGATCGCATATACTACTTTATTTCATTATTGTACTACTTGTTTATTCTGATAGGATTAAATGAATTAGAGAATACAAATGAAAGATTCATCTTTGATTTCGTTGAAATTATTTAGTATTCCCAATAAGAATATGAAAAGAGCAAGAACAAAACAAAAACTACTTTAAAAATAATTTAATTAAAGCGTTACTCGTGTTACTCGCTCAAAAATAAATAAAAAAAAACAGGTAAACTTTTTCGTGTGACATGAGTTTTTTACATGATATATTAAACGAGGTTCTTTTATTATAATAGAATCCTTTTTTTATATAATTATCTAAAATATAATTTACGCCCAAAAAACATCAACAATTATGTAATTATTTATATTTACAAGTCAATAAATAACAGTGGTTTATAAACAAATAAAAAAAGTGGAATTATCATGTTTTTGTGGCACTTGAAAACAAACAAAAAGTTTGATGTGAGTGTGGTTGATCCATGAGGGGTACCAATTTCCTATTTTGGAGAATGACTTTATATCCCCTTCTCACGAGAACAATGGATCGACCCCATTTGAAAAAAAGTAATGGATAATAGATTAAAATACAATTTAATGGTAACGCTTATTTTTAGTGACTATGGAAATAACGGTGAAAAAGAAATGTTTAATGTCTGTATAGAAAATAGGTATTAACTTGGTGACTAAGTTTACCTTATTGAAAAAAAATACATCTGTTATTATGCAGATGAGAGGGTGTTTTCCATATCCAAATTTTTCATTGATAAGAGGGATTATATCCATAAGAAGAAGAAAAAAGAATGAAAAGCCTTGAACAAGGAAGCTATTATAGTTATAATGTGTATAATTAAATATGTGTAAGGATAGTCTCGAAAAGCAATTCATCCTAATCTATCATTGAAGACAATAATACAGAAAACAAAGGGTAAGATTTTTTTTTACAATTCATCATTCAGTTATTGTTAACTTTCCAATATATATATGCAGTACTTGACCTTTATCAGGCTGTTTATTACTAACTAATAGATAATAGCACTACGCAACAAATAATAGGACGAATTAATAAAGTTTTCAGGTACACTTTTTTTTGGTTCAAGGTATTCGTGCTGGGAGTAAAAAAAAAAAAAAGAAAAAGAAAAAAGAGGGATGATGATGTACTACCTTTTATCTAGATAATGTACAAAAAAAAAGGCTATTTATATTTTAGAGTTAAGAATATAAAATATTATAAAGCTGGTTGTTATTAATATAATCTTACTATGTTATAGATTAGATGAGTAATCGTCCTATTATTGTAACTTCTTTTTTGTTGGTGTGATATTCAAAAGGAGGTCATTTCATCATCCTATAAACTCAAAGCTATACTGTTATATAATATACCAAAAAGAAATATAAAAAATGCTGGCTGATTTGACAAGAAGAATTCCCACAGTGGTACAGTATTTTTTTTTATTATTATATCTACTAACATAACTCAAAAATAAGATACGTACTAAAGAGAGAACCATTATTTATTCATTATCTAAGGAAGAATCCTACTACCCACACCTATATATAAATATTATTAATTTAATGATCCACGGGTGATGGTGATGTTCGTACTACATTACATGATAACATTAATAAATAAATAAAAAAGGCTATATAGTTTTAAAACTTCTTTATTCATATTTTATTATGTGATATTATATCACTACTACTACTACTACTTCTTAACAAATATTCTTGGTGTATATGATAAAAAGAAGGGATATTGATAATAAGGTAATATGACAGTCATGATCTTATCGAAAACAAAAACAAAAAAAAAATGCATGTCATCGAAAATCAAGTTTTTTTGATTCATGTATTCCCACGCAAAAGAGTACTTTTGAATGGGGTTGATTTAAAGAACAGTATCGTATTTTTTTTAGTACTACACGTGCAGATCCATAAAAGTGGTACTATATATTATATTATATTATGTGTTTTTTAAGAAGAAGTAAAAAAAAAAAAAAAAAAAGTTCCCATCGATCTTCTTTGACATTACATCATTTCATGTTCAACAAAGAATCCTTTTAAGGAAAGATGTCCCTCACACTAATTTAATCCATGGTATACACATCCTATTGAAAAAGAGAATTTCTAAAGTTATATAGATGATATTCTTCTTCTTATACATACTCTAGTTGTTGTTGTTTTTTAAAGTTCCTCTGGTTTGTAAAAATAAAACTGTTGTTGTTGTTTTGGAGGAGGGGTTGTTTTTTCCCCCTTCCTCAAAAGCATTACGTGGTGGAGGGGAAAGGAATTAAGTTCTGAATAAAAGTGGATGTAAGACATTCAAATGACGTAGGATGATCGGATCGATGTAAGATTCGGAAAAAGTAACTAATGATGGTGATTCTAAACCCCCCTCTCCCTCCTTCCAGGCCATTCAAAAACAAAAAAAATGAGTGGGTACGTAAGTATAGATGATTAAGTAAAATAGTTACGAATAATGATGTGTTGTTTAAAAGTCATCACCATCCTAATGAAAATATATAGTCATAGTGATATATTGGATGATAACAATAATAAATCATCCATTAATTAACAATAATAAAAAATAACTTGCTAGAAGCTATCGTTAATTATAATTGTTCCTTGTATCTTTTTTTGTAGTTGAATGAATCAAATCAATTTTTTTTTCTCTTTTGGTGATCATAGTAAAAAGAAGGAGGATTTTTTTTTTTTACATACATCAAATATTCTCCATCTTCTTTTTGTAAACAATTTAGTTGTTGTTGGGCGTTTCTTTTTCAGTCATGAATATTTTTTTTACGATCCAGATTGTTGTATGGTATATCAAAAAAAAAGTTGCTCCTTAAAATGCCTGCAGTAAACATGATAGCCAAAGAAAATCAGAACATGAAGCATGTTGAGATAATTTATATTCACAATTATCTCATTGTACATGCATAATACAGGAGCTGTTGGATGATTTCATTTGCATAGAAAATTATATATTTTTTTTCTAAAAAAAAAAAACCTAACTACTGGGAAACTAAAAGTTGTCAATCACTTTTATGTATTCTAATGAATTACTACTAAATCACGATGAGAAATCATCCATAATAAATCACCTTTTTTTTCTAATATAACAAATATATATATATATATATATATATATATATATGTTGACACTACTACCAATATAAAGATCATAAAATTTTCACATGCAAGTAAACAGGAACAATAAAAAACATATATATATATATTTATATATCTAATGTAGTACGGATGATGATGGATGATGACGAAGATTAATATATGAGCAATAATAATAATATATTCTATTTCTTAATAGACAAATGAATTAAATGAATTGAATGAGAATGAAAAATGATTATTGTTATTATTATTATTATTATTGTATAAACCATAGTACTAAAAAATTATTCTAAGTTAAAAAAAAAGGGGGGGTGGAGAGGAATGGCTTTTTTTTTATATGATGTATAATATTATTCTAAAAATAAAAGAAATCGGGGCATGATGGTTGGAAAAAAAAAAAAAAAGTGCAAGCACTATTTTTTTTAAATGATGTAGAAATGAATTTTTAAATGCATAATAATATAAAAAAGAATATATAAATAATTTTGTGTATAAGAAAATGGAAAGTTGTATAGAAACGAAAGAAAACGGTAAGTAATTTTTTCTTTTTGGGAGTGGAATGTGGAAAATACTAAAAATATAATAATAATAAACGGATGGGATGGGTTGGGGGAGTTATATGTGTGTTGTGTGTAATTTTTTTTTGTTTGTTTTTTGTTTGTTTTTTTTTTTGGTATGCAATAATAGTAGTAGTAATTAAGAAGTGTGTGTGAGAATAAATAATAAAAATAGTGTAGTAATATGATATAAATGGATGATGAGAGTATGATGTTGTTGTTGTTGTATATATACAAAAATTAATTAATTATTATAAAATGTGCTTATAGAAAGAATTGCCAAGATGAAGGATCATTCATGGTTGTTGGAACAACATTCATATTCATATTGAATTGTCCCATGGAAAGATAATGTTGTTGATATTGTTCTTGTTGTTTTTCAAAAAGTAATTGTTGTTGTTCCTGTTGTTGTTGTTGTTGCATTGAAAGTGCAATTTGTTGTTCAATCATTTTTTGTTGCTCCATTGTACGTTGTTGCTGTTTTTGAAGGAGAGCAACTTGTTGAGAATATGATTTTTGAGATGGAACAATGGGAAGTGGGGTGTTGATAACAGGTGGTGGTGGGGTGGCGGGAGAACAAGGAGAATGTGCAGTAGAAGATGAAATGGAAGGGGATTGTTGTTGTTGTTGACTCACCAATCCATCATCAGAAGAATATTGAATCGTATTATTGTTGGTTGAAATGAATAATGTAGGTTGTTGTTGTTCATTGGTACTATTCATAGTAGTAGTAGTAGTAGTAGTAGTGACTGGATAACAAGGTTGTTCCAAAAAGTGACCAGTACCAAATAAAGAATCTTGTTGTTCTGTAATAACAAAAGATTGTTGTTGATTGTTCCATGATGATGCAAGTGAAGAAACAGGACTTGATGCGGAAGATGAACCCCGGTCATACCATTCTGTTGTTGTGTGAAGCATTACTATTAAATGATTGGGTTGGGGGGGGAGAGGAAAGTGGATTGATTAGTTTTTTAGTTTTATAATTTAAATAGTAAATAAGATAAAAATATCTCAAACTTTACATTGAGGTTGTTCGATAGGTGGTACTTGTACGTTTTCCTTTTCTTGTTGTTGTTGTTGAACTTGTTTTTGTTCAGCACGAGGTTGACGTTTCTTATAAGGACCACGTTTAATACCTTTTCTTCGTTCTTTACGAGGAGAATCAACACAAGTAGCAGTAAGACCTAATTTAATACAACGTTGACAAGCTCTTCCATCATCACATTTCTTGCATGCTTTTTGACAATTCACTAAAATAACAAATAAGAAAATAGCGGAGATTTAGTGTCAAGGAGAATCACGTAAGAAAATTTCGTTTGTGAAACAAAAAAAAAAAGTGGATTGATTTTTTTAATTCCCAAATTAAACTTACCACAAGCATTTTTTACTTGTTTTCTCTTGGGTTTTTTCTTGTTATTATCCTTGTTATTCGTATTGGAAGTAACAGATGTTGGAGCCGAAGGAAGAGTAGGTGGCATAACAAGTTGATCTTCGAGAAATTGTTGATAATAGTTTGAAAGAGGTTGTTGATGATGATTAGATACTGTGTGCACAGACATGTTATCTGTATCACTCGTTGTGGAAAGTTGTTGGTTTAAAAAAGATTCAGGTGCTTGTTGATGAGAAGGGAAAATAGCAGTAGTAGCATCGACAGTAAATGACATGTCATTAAAAGTAGTAGTGGTAGGAATAGAATTAAAGTTCATGATATGAAATTATATAAAGAAAAGAGAAAAAAGATAATGAAGAAGTATAATCAATAGAAATAGTAATAATAATAAAAACAGGTGAAAAGAGAATAGAAGGTAAAATAGATTTTGGGTCTGACCGTTTGAAGAAAATCATGGACCTTTTTATATCAAAAATTTCAATTGTCAATTTTCGCACACAGACTTGATTGGCTTACATCACGTTGTTGTTATAGAGTTCTTCCTTTATTAAAAGAGAAGCTACACAAAAAAATTAGCTGCAGTCGTCATCATCATTCATTTTCCTCTTTATTTTTATTATTATTATTATTATTATCATTTTATTTCTTTAGACATTGTCACACATAAAATCCACCTTTTTCTTTTCTTTTTTTTGGGTGCAACTTTATGGTTTCCATATAAGCGAATATAAACCCGGCACATTGATCCGACAAGGTAAAAAAAAAAATCATATAGAAGAATAAATTTTTACACAAAAACCACCCCCTTTCAAACTTCATCCTTCTCATCTGTACTTTTCTTCCTCTTCCCTCCCCCCCCAAAAAAATATGCAAACCTCCTAAAGATGAAACTCTTTTTTTTTTTTGATGATGATCTGACGAGGCAAAAATAAAGTACCTTTTTTTTTTGTTGTTGTTATTGCAGAATTACGTGATGATAATAATACTTGAATTTAATTCCGAATATATATATATATATATATATATATAATATTTATATATAAATGTTTCTCCTGAATAGAATTGGTTTGAAACTTTATTAAGCGGAATTCTTTTATGTGTTAAAATACAAAAGTACTAATAATAATAATAATAATAACACGACCCAAAAAAACAAGTGTCATCGATATATATTTTATTTTTTTTTATCGAAACACAACATGAATCTTCATGGTCGTGCAGAAACATGCATATATATTTATGGTCTTACCGAGTTATCATTTGGGGAAACAGAAAATGCCTTTTATAAAAATAATATTGTTTTCCTCACTACAAAAAAAAAAATCTAGGCTTTAAAAAGAAAAAAAGTTTCGGCTAGATAGTAATGATTATTATTACCCATTTTATTAGTGATTTCATTAGATTACACCTCTTTTTTGTTTTAAAAAGAAACGGTTCCAACCGAGGAATATGAAACTATATTATCATATCCTATAATAACTTTTTTTTTATTAACATCTTTTTTTTTATTATTATCTTTTTACTTGGGTTAGAATTTCATATTAGAGGAAAAAAGGTAGGCCACGATAGAAAGACCTCAAATTTGGTATAAGGTGTTGCCGATCTTGCGGTATTTGAATAATAAAATATATTTTTACACTGGTTGTTTTCTCTCTCACTGTTATTTACTATTACTATTAGTAGACGACACACACACACTTATGAATTTTCCCTCCTCCCACTCCTTTATCGTGGAATTTATCCATATATAAAATGCAGGTTATCGTTTTTTAGTGATACTTTTTTTTTATCTTCCTTCCTCCCCCCAATTGAACACAACTTGACCCTTATTATCCTTGCAGACCGAAAAAAAAAGATTGTCTATGCACTTGTTGTTACACAGAGATTGTCCATTCGCCACGTTTCCCTCTTTTTTAGCTGCATAATTGTCAGTCATCAACCTAGCAGCAAACTTACTCTCCTCTTCTTCTCCCCCCCTCCTTCTCCTTATTATACATCCTAATCTATTAAGCCATCCTTCTCCTTCTTCTTCTTCTTCTCTCTGTCCCCCACTCCTCCTCTTTTGATGATTAATGATTACGAGTTATTTTATTTATTGTTACAAGAAAGTTTTATATATAGTCAATAACACTTTTTTTTTCTCTAATAGTTCTTATATATATTCTTGCTTACTAAATCCGCCTTTTTATTTATCCGTAACATTCCTAATCACCAAATACAAATGTATGCCGATGTCATAGTACTATTAAGAAATAAAGTTGTTATACTTCTTTTTTTTGGGTACTAGGAAGAGACTAATTAGTAGTAAAATAGTTCATAGTAATAATAATAATACGGCTCAGCTCGTGTACTCCTTTTCTTATCCATCTTCTTGTTCCGCTCTTGCATCGTCCTATCTTACACAAGCAAAAAAAAAAAAAAGGGTAATTATATGAAACCCAGCTTATGTTGTACTAAAAAACAAAACATGAAATGATGGCATGAATAAAAAATAATATACAAACATACATACATATATCCTTACAGCAAGTCTAGACATATTCTTATGTATAGCGAAACGAAAATACAATTCTACCGGAGTAGTTGTAATGATAATTCCGTCCATTCATAAATAAATACCCAGATATATTATAATGAAAAAAGTGTTTGTTCAATCCAATGAAAAAAAACACCATATATAAAAAGAGATAGAGAATTCAATAAGTTGAGTTTTTTTTTTGAATTATTACTTCTTACAATGACCCATCTTCTTTTACAATATTTTAAAATATAATTATTATTCAATGAATATGTATAGGTAATACGTACCATACGAATGCAATGATAGGAGCAATTCATTTATTCATTCATCAACAACAAAAAAAGGCAGTGGCTGATCAATAGTTTTTTTTAACTTTGTTTTCTATAATACTATATTTCAACATTCAACAAGAGGAATTATGTCATAATGTAAGAAAAAAAAAAGGGAATCACCCTTCATTTCTATTTCTTTATTATTATTATTATTATTAATAATAAAAAGTATAAAGTCGGGTAATCATATACAAATATATCATTTTGTTCTATCATGTTCATACATTACATGTGAGCGTACGTAGAGTTTAAAATATAATATATATATATCCTAAAGAAGCACAGGCATCCATGATGTAAATATGCATATTTACATTTCAAAGGAATATCCTTAGTTAATTATAAAATTGATGTCATGATTTTTTTTTCAGAACCGACTTGAATATATATACTATTAAGTTTGATGGGGAAAATAAGTGCATTTACCTCCTTGTTTTTATTTATTTATTTATCTAATCTATTATATTATCCGCCTGAAGAAGAGCATAAATGTATATATTAGTATTCATAATATCTTGCTATATTTTAAAGATGAGTATGAATGAAGGAGACCAAGAGGTTTTTTTTTTGGGGGGGGGAGAGGGAGAGAATGAGTAAAGGGGAGCACGTATACTAAGTGAATGGAATTCTAAAATGTTCATTCAAAAAAAAATGAAAGTCTATTTATTATTGCTATGTTGTGTACTTCGAGAAGAGAGATAGAGAAAAACAAAAGCTATGAATAGATTTATTTTTCTATGAATGTGATAGTGAGAGAGGTATATACGTATCATCTTTTAAATGATTATTGACAATGATGATGTTGATAATAATAATCCGGGTGTCAACATAATATATAAGAGAGGAGAGGAGAGAGATAATGAAGAGGAGAACACGCGTGTATCCATATATATTATAATACCATATTCTGTCTTAATGATGAAGAGTTTTCTTACATATTCAATGATAAACATACATAATACATCAAGTTCAGCCAACAAGGAGCAATTCTATTATCTTGTCGTTGTGTTGTCACCTTAATTTAATTCTAACCATAACTTTTGACCATGTCCGGAAAATGATGTTGCGTAATTGAGTCCTGTATCACTACTGCACGACGAGAAACAAAGCATAATAGATTATCATCCATATGTTATTACCATGATGATACATCCTGTATATGAGACTTACATGTATTATTATCTTCCTTCCCCTTATTTTCACATCGGAGTGAACCATCTAATAGGTTACATACGTACTCCAGGTTTCTGTTCCCTTCATTTTAGAACCAATATTGTGGTAACAACAGGTGACTAAAAAGATAATCTATATTATAAACTATTATTTACTTTTTACACGACTATTTACACTATTTATAATATATTTTTATATGAAGGAAAAACGAGGCTGAACATCATAATAAGGCTAGTAGTATAACATTTATTCCATCAGAGTGTTTAAAATAAATATAGTAAATATTAAGGTTATACATATAGGATTGAAAATATTGGCTGTTTCAATTTTTGACATTTTAATCTAGATTAATAGGGTCGTACAGGTTCTAGAGCATTGGGGGGAGGGTAAGAAAGAGTTTATTATTATTATTATTGGGTATAAGAAGGCTAAAAGTTATAATTTCTCTCACTTTTTGTTTTTCCCCACACCAAATCAATGTTAAATGACATCATAAGTTTATAAATATATATTCTTTTTAAGTGAAAGGGTAAATCGATCTAGAGCGTTAAAGTAATACATAATGCTCTTTTTTTTTTTTTTTTACTCCCTAAAAAATTGTAAATGTACGGGCGGGAAATCAAAAGAAATTATAATGCCTTTTAGAAAAAAAAAACCCCATTTTTTGCTCCTTATATTATTCACCATCTCATTTCTCTTCCTTTTGAAGTAATCCTTTCCCTTTCTTTAATGATGTTGTCCTTTACAAATTTCCCTTTCCATACAAAATGATTGGATAAAAAAATTGACTCGCGTTTAAAAAATTATAGTTTTTCTTTTTTTTCGTTGATCTTACCACATCACACACATTACAATAAATAGATATGGTTATACACGTGTGCTACCTTAATGCTCTTTTTTTTTATATGTAGTGAAACCTCCCAAAATACTAATAATAATAATAAGTGATTTTATCCTATAATGCCTAGGTACAACAATAAAAAAAAAACAATGAAAAAAAAAGTGTCAAATAAGTTTCTCTCTCACTAAATAGGTTTATGACTCCTAATAAGTGTATAAAATTTATTATATTTCATTTCATATCTTAAAAGGAACAACGCCCAATCTACATGAAAAACCTCCTTTTCAAAAAACGTCATAATTTTTTTTTCTGTATTTATTTCATACATATAAAAAATGAAATTCATGTATAATAAATAAATAATCCCAATTGTCTGGTTAAAGTAACCAAGAAAAAATTTGGGGGTGGGGAAAGAGAGAGAGAATAGGTAAAAACCCTAATGGGATAATGCACGTGGCACACCAAAGCAAAAAAAAAAAAAAACTATAAACATACAAAAAAAAAAGAGGGTCAAAAAATCCATTTTTTTGGTTTTCTTGTGTAAGCATGAACTCGTCATCATTCATGTTAAATTATAACTCGTGTTCTTCTCTATTATGATTTTATTTAATAATAAACGAGTAAAGTGAGAACGTCCGAGCGTTTCTATTATTATAAACGAATCAATCATCGTTCTTTAAAGAAGTATTATAATAAACTCTGTAAATGATGTTCCACTACGTTAAACCTCCTTAAAGTTTAAATGTGTTATACTTTTTTTTTTTTTGCTGAAACGGTTAAAACAATTAGGCTCATTAATTTTCATGGGAATTTTTATGATAGAAAATAGATGGTGGGGGACTCTTTTGTCGTCTTTATAACTAACTATATGGAAATGAAAAATATCGAATGTTATTGCAAAAAATAAAATAAAATAAAAATAAAAATAAAAATAACAACTGGCTTGTTTTAGAAGAAACTGCATGGCCATCTTCTTTTGTTTATTATTATTATTAATTGATATTCTAGACCCCATATCAATCATCATTTATTATTATTAATATGACCAACAACATTATTCATTATGCATTAATATATAACGATGGAATATAAGTGAAAAAGGACCAGATCCTCATTGCTCTGTAAGGTATAAACAAATGTGCAAAAAAAAAAAAACAATTGAAACACTTTATTATTATTATTATTATTATATACGCAATGACATAATAATAATCCTCATGATGATGAGCACTTACTAGCTCATAAAGAAGTAGCATCATCTTTAGAAGGAGAGAAATAGGTCATTCATTTTTTATTATATAATAATAATTATTTATTTACTTTAAACATTAACTTTTAGCATGATCGTGAGAGAAAGAGTCTGTTCTATTTCATGTATGCAATAAATAATGTAAAGTTAATTGGGGTATATTTTTTACACCTGATATTATTCATGAATATACTCTACTAACTGCTCATTAAAGTTTTAAACAACAACTAACTAACTAGAAGAAGAATTAGAAGATTATGATGCTTAGTAAACTCACTAAGAATAAAGATGGTACCTTTTTTTTTTGTTCATAAAAGAAGATTACAGAGCCACAACAACAAGAATCAAAAAGATACTTCCTTCTTGAACAGTTTCATTACAAGTCATCTATAACATTCTTATTATGGATGAATAACATTGAGTAATAATAATCTATATATCGACAACAACAACCATTGTTTTTTAAGTTTAATAAGAAAGGAGGAAGAGAGGAAAGGAGAAAAAGTTCAAGTCAATAAAGTTTATTTTCTTCTATTATTTGCTCGCATGGTGTATATAGTATATAGTGGCTATCCATATTATCTTTTTTTGGTTTCTAGATAATAGTAAAAAAAAAAGGCTAATAACTACTACTACGGACTACTAGTACTCATCCCATATGGTTTATAGTTTTTAAGATAATCCAGGATTCAAACAAACAAGGAGTTATTGATTTGTCAAAGGAGTAGAAGAATGTCTTATCATACAGAGACATTTCTATTCTTGTATAAAAAGATATTTGAAGTGTTCTTTTATTTTTATAGATTGATGAACAAAAAAAGTTGTATTTTTTAAAGGAGTTCTGATATATTTATTTACTTTGTTTCTGCGTGGCAATACATTGATTAATTATTATATATTTTTTTTCTTATGATAGTAATGAAATTATATACATTGGTAGTTAGTATGGACTTTCAATTGTACATTGTCTACCGTGGCGGGTTAGAATAATACTGATATTTCAAAAGTATCGACTCCTTCCTTATATGTTTCTCCCTTGTAAGAAAAAAAAAGTCAATGATATATGTATATATCTTATCGCCACGTTTTTTCACACACAATATCAAAGTTTTACTTGGTTCCTTTTCCAATTAACTTTAAAACAAGTGGGTCTATATCCATCATCACTAACAAGTTTCTTTTTTCTTTTTTTTTTTTTGTAATTAGTGTCTCATTCCTTATTATAATAAAGAGTGTGGTATAATTATATAATAGATCACTTATCTATATTTCAGAACGTTCTACATTAAAAAAGAATACAAACTTGTAACGCTATCATTTCTTCTTCCTTAGCATATTATAATAGTGACACAGCATCAATTTTTTTATTATAGAACTCCTATAAATATAATTATTATAAGGAAGAGAGAGAGATCTTCCTAACAAGTAATTACTGTAACTGGAAAGTTAAATGTTTATAAGATGAATAGTAATGTCTTTAGAAATTATTGACGTATTTTTCACTATCTCAAAGGAAGTCTATTTCTCCTTGTTGTTTAACTTGTTTTATTTTTTTCTCATCTCCTCCAAACATACTTCTTCCTCCTTTTTTTTATATATAACAAATTTCTTATTAGTTTATAATACAGTGAGAATGTATAGTATTATAAATGAGGGGAAATAGAAACAAAGGATGATCACAAAACATGTTTAGGACTTCTTCCTCGGTAGTGTAACAAATTAGGATAATTAGGAGATCTTCTTCCTCTTTCTTTTCCCTCTTCCCCCCCCCCAAAAAAAAAGTATGGCCCCAGCCCTCTCTGCTGTTTTAAATAATGACAATGATGTATTTTATCTCCCTTAACAAATATAGAATGCTTCTGCATCTTCTAATATCAAAAACTTCTTCTCCCTGATGATCGATGCATGAGGATTTCCCTAATTTTTATTCCCACCCCCTTTCAATCATTCTTCCTTCCCTCCCCCCCAATTTTGGGTTTTTATCACAGCTTCACTTACTTTATTCCCTCGGATTCTATTCTATTTTTGTTTCTTTATTTATACAACACTTAACATTTATCGGCTTTATTTTTGAAAAAAGGAAAAAGCTTAAATTTCACACATTTTCATAGAATTTGTAACATGCGTTGATAAAATGGGAAAATAATAGGACCAGTACTACCATCATTATTGTTTTATTATTATCAACGATTCTACATGATCACAATCAATAATAATATAATTAATTATCACTACTATTATTAGTTTCAACAATATTTAATCCCCCAAAATATATTATTATTAATAATAGCCATAGAATTGTTAAAAAAAATAGGATCGTTTTTTTTTCTAAAAATGAATGATATTTCAAAAGAGGAAATGCTTTTGTGTTATAAAAATTTTAGGTACGTCTTATACAGAAGAACAAACTGTTGAAATTTATAGTAAGAATGTTCTTTTCATCAATTTGTATGTTAGTAAGAGAGTGAATGATAGAATGTGCACTAAAAAAAATATCTGAAAGAGAATAATATATATACGTTACATTGGTGTTACAACAGCAATAATAATTGAAATAATGGAGATGCCCAAAAATAACTAAATAAAAGAACACTGTCTCTTGTTTCTAGGAAATTAGATTCTAAAATCTCGATAGGTACTTTAAACTATTGAAAAATCATTACTGTTTTTTTTTTAAGTTTCCCAAAAATAAATAATTCTCACAAACTAACAAAAGAAGCTTTGTTAGTAGACAAATGGACTTTACTCAATAGTGTGTGGGTCAAAGATACCATATGTACTTATTTCGGAAAACGCTCACCACCCACGAGCAGTAAATGATTAACATTTAATATTAATTGATCCTTCCATTTTTGAAGAGTGGAAAAAAAAATCTTAAGGATTTGCCACTCATGTATTGAATGACTAATGATTCATGTTGCAAGAAAGTGTTTCATCAGGAACATTAAAACTACGTAGGTAATAACAACAATGTCCATTTCCCTATAGCTGAATGATGAAATCATTCAGATTTTTTACGCATGACAATAGGATGATGATGTATATTAGAAGGCAATATTCATAATATCATCCTATTAAAAAGGTAAAGTAGAACAAGTGGGACCATATAATTCTCGATATCAAAAAAAAAAAGAATGAATACGTACCAATTGTGTCTTGAATGGTATTATGTCAATGTATATTATGGAAAAGTATCAAGGTGTGGACTAAACAACAAGATTGAGTGATGTAGCTTTGATAGAACTATTTCCAAAAACTTCGAAAATAATAAGTATAAGGAAAGTATATTAGGATTAACATGTATAATTTGAAAAGAAACATCAAAACGTATCTACAATGATTTATTTATGGCCAGTGATAGAAAAGTAAACAATAATAAAACAAAGAACATCAAGACTTCCCCTCCTTTTATTATACAAAAAAGAAAAAAAATGGGTCCCGTTGCAATTTGGTAAAGGCATTGAATCGATAGTCGACAAGAAAAAAAAATTGTTGCAGTCCTAAAAACTAGTCATGACATACTATGTAGAATAAATAAAAGAACGGAGTATGATTGTAACTACGAAACTATTCTAGATATTACGGTGAATGTTTAAACCATTTTATTATACAGGTCTAACTTTAGCATTTACTCCAGCCCATAAATATCAATATTATAATATCACTTTTTTTTTTGTTTATACCATATTCTATGCGATTCATTATTTGTTTTTACTGACTGTAAAAAAAACCATCAAATCTCAGGAACATTATCATTATATTCATAAAAAGAAATATAAATTTTAAGTATATTACTTTTTTTCTCCTTTCATAAAAAAGAAATAGGCTTAAACATAGATCATTTATTATAAGCCAAGATAATCACTAAATAATTTTTGAACTTCTCGACTGTACTAATAAATGAGGTGGTATGAAAAAAAATCCCTTTTTATCATCATTCACTTCTCACCTTTTAGTTTATTTTATGATACATCTCGTTCTCCTACATACAATATTGGATATACATTCTCCTGATAATGATCAATGCACAAGTAAACCCCCTCTTCCTTAATAGCATTTTCATTACTATCCTTTCTTTTAGTATCATCATTCTCCTTTATTATCCAATACATGTCGTCATTCGATGTCAAAAAAAAACATTCCCTCGGGTTCTACACTTTTTTCGTAGTAGCTTTTTTTTACACGAATATTTTGACTTTATTATATAAAAAAAGTCTCCAAAAAAAATAAAATAAAATAAAAAGCTTATTTCTTCAACAAATTAGCAAAGGTAGTAGCCTTATAACCAGTATCAGAAGCAGCAGCATTATTAAAGAAAAAGTAACCCCGTTCAAGACTCACACCAAGTTCCTTTTCAAGTTGTTCACCAATCTTTTGACTCAAGTTGGCATTACGTTCATTATCTAAAAATATTTTTTTTAGTCATCCAAATAGTCATATAACTATGAGAAAAAAAAATATCCACACCCCTCTCTCTCTATCTATCCCATCCAAAAATGTTTTATTTTTTTCCCATCCTGATATAAAAATACTTACCAATATTGCCAATAGAAGTAATCTTGGCAAGGAAAGCAGCTCCACTTGAACCATTGAAATAAACTCGGTCAACTTTGTTGAAAATAACCATACAGTACTTTATATATATATATATAACCGAGAAGAAAAAAAAAAGGGGTCCCCACACAATTGTCATTTCATTAATAATTTATAAAATAAAGACATTATCTCCTTTCCCTTAACACACACAACTAGATAAACTTAAAAACGCGTCTGAATATTGTTATAAAAACTTACACTTTCAGGCTTGCCAATGCATTCCGAGAATAAAGTAGAAAGGTTTTTTAAAAAGACATCCAAATCGGCAGGAGCTTTTTCAGCAGTAATTTCAAGAGAAGGCATTTTTTTTTTTTGTTACAGGAAATAAAAAAATGAGAACTGTAAAAAAGATTAGACAAAAAAAAAACCTCTCTTAAACTAGTGAGAATTTCGCTTGTATCTTGTGTAACCCCCTTCTCGGTAAGAATTATCTATATAACGTAATAATGCTTACTATACTACCATTTATAATATATAAAAAACTCAAACGTTTTCATAGTATGTTATAAAGAATCTTCTGGAATTAATCATCAAGTCAATAAAAAAAGATAAGAAATGATGACAAATACAATGATATATGTGTAATAATACGCTAAAAAAAAAAAATAGAAAATAGATCTATATATATATATATATTTTAAAAAAAAGAAGAGATGAAGAATGGTTATTTTTTTTTTTAAAAGGTAGGTTGGATGTTGGTTGTAGTAGATAAATGGGGAAAGATGTTTTCGTTTATAAAACAAAAAAAAAAAAGGTAGGATTAAAAGGAAATCATAGAATTGGGATGAGAAGACAAAAAAAAAGAGAAAGAAAAAAACAGTATAATATAGATGGAAAGTAAAAAAAAAAAAAAAAAAAAAAGTAGGATTTGTATATATATAGAGGGAGGGTTTGGATGGAGATGTTTTGTATGAATGACAAAAAAAAGGGTAAAGGTAAGAAGTAGGAGGAGAAATGTTGTTATCGTTCTTCTAGATTATGAAGTCGTTTGCCAATAAGATATGTATCATCTCTTACAGCCTTGAGCCAAATTCGGAATAACTTTGTACAAAGGATCAAGGTACCCATGAATATACCAAGACAAAATACAACAGGATAAGCACATCGGAATAATGCTAATTGAAGGGCACTATCATCAATTCCAAATAATTTTACAGCTGCTACGGATAATAATCCAGGTACAACAATTGCAGCTGTTGAACCACCAATCAAAGGTGCAATGGTTGATTTGGTAATTCTTAAAGTATTGATTTCCCAAACATTACCACCAATGACTCCATCCAAATAACGTTGGACTGGATTATTTGGAAGAATATAGACAACACCATAAAATATACCCATAAAGACAACACCAAATGACCAATCCTATAATAGAAGCAAGTAAAATGAAAGTTAGTCAAAATCATACTATTCTTTTGTCCATTTCGATTATGCGAGGCACAAAAAAGAAAAAAGAAAATAAAGATAAAACCTTCTTTACCTCCGATACATGGATGACCAATGCATCATTTGAATTAGAGTATCGAATGGGCATAAAGATATAGACATCAGCCAAGATACCCAATAAAAGTGGCATCACAAAACCAATGGTGGCTGCAAAATAAGTACCCTTCAATACCTAAAAAAACGTACAAATCCATCTTAGTATCCTCATTGTATATTTTTTAGTATATATATATATATATATATATATCTTACCTTTTTCACACCATTTCTAATGGATCGAGTGACTACAGGGATATCCACATCACCATGATTACGAGCAAGTACTTCATACTTTTGACTCATCCAATTGATCAAGATACTTAAAAACATCATGATATAAGCACCCACAATAAAAGCATACATGTCATGGACTTGATTACTTTTTACTTCTCCTGTGGAGGAGAATGGGACGAGATATTTCTCAAATACATGTCTACCCAATAATAAGGGAGCCACTGTCAAGGAACATGTCAAAGCAGATCCAGATACCCACATCAAAAATACAAAAAAAGCCACACGCCATCGGAAATTGGGTGGAATATAAACAATTGTCGTATTATTTTCCAAATCACCGGATTCAGCAGCTGCAGGATGTCCCAATCGTTTCTCATTTTCATCCAAAGGTTCCAAATGTACTGGATCCACAGGAACAATCATACGTCGATTATCAGGGACAGGTACACTATCATGTTTTGGAACACGAGCTAGTGTACCATCGCGTTTAAAGATAACTGAAGCATTGGGATCTTGATGAATCGTGGTTTCATCAATAGCAACATCAGAAAACACTGCATCATCTTCTGTACTATTGTTTGTGTTAATAATAGGTGCCTTTTGACGTAAAATCCAAGCCAACAATGTTTTGCGTTCATGAGTTCCTTCTTCTTCGGGATATCGACCATTGAACATAAAAGAGGTCAATCGAAGATGTCGCGATACGGCTCGCCACCAATCTGACATGACTTTTTTACAGAATTCACGTGGTTTGATATGAGATACCAATGGAGGTACCAAAAATTGAACAGCCAATAAATCCAATGCCAATGTGGATAATGGTTTACTAATAAACACGCATCACAAAAAACATTTAGTTTTTTTTAATTCCCCAAATTTCTATATATATACAACACCCCCCCTAGTTACATATCTTCCCTCTATCAATTATACATATATAAAAAAAACTTACTCGAATGACCAACGTAAAGGATAAACACCTGTATATTGACTTACAGCCAAAGTCACAGCACCAATACCAACGACAATTAAAATACAATACATTAAAGCACTAGATCCAATTTTACGCACCAACGTCAATACGGGTCGTTCAATCATTTCTTGTACAGGATGGAATTGAGGATCATTAGGATCACGAATAAACCACATTACACCAGGACGTACTGTTTCACGGACCAATGTAATAAATACGGCAAAATGGAACATGAAACCTGTGCCAATAAACCAGTGTAAAAAGGTGACAGAATAAGGATTAGCTCTAAAAAATTCCCAACGGGCAGCAATCGAAGCATCTTCAAAAAGAGGGAATGTCGCTAAATCAATCAAGACACCACAGACAGTAGGGAAAACCACCAATTCAAGGACAATAAAGAAAAACACTTTTAAAAACACTCCTTGTTGACGAATAATATCATTGATACTATTGCCTGCTGCATTTTGCTGTTGTTGTTGCTGTTGTGATGATGAAGAAGGATGATTGTTACCACGTCGTGCACGAGCAAGATACCAAGAACCGAGGAAAACAAGTACAGCATAACCCATTAAAATACAAATACTACGATCCAATCCTGATTGTCCCAAGGCAAATCGATGCCATCGTTCTAAAATAATTGATGCTCCTTTTTCTATTTTTTCTTGAAGGGCAAGAATATGTTGACTCCATACAGAAAGATCAGTAGTGAGAAGACTGGTCATGGTCATTGCTGTAGTCGAAGTAGTTGCTGTAGAAGCCGTCATGGTAGTTGTAGCAGCATGCGTGTTTATTGTTGTTGTACTATCCAAGGTAGATTCAGAGAAAAGATCCGTCACATAATCGTCCATGGTTTTCATGGCCAATTGAATATTTTCAGGTAACATTTTCGAAGCCCATGCAATTTTGGATCGTGTATAAGGCATACCATAATCCAATGTAAAATCAACAATATGATCTGTAATAAATCGAAGAATGGCAATAGGTGTATGGAATAAACTGATAGGTCGAATCTAATTATAATTTCATCCCCCCAACAAAAAAAAAGGAAGTTTTTGTCAATAATGCTATCTCCCTTCACTTTTTTTTACATACACACATCTCCTCTCCCCTCGTGCTCTCCCCCCTCCCATTAATCAATTTACCAAAATAACAAGTCGTCCAATCACATAAGGAATCCATACGGCTACACCAAGACAAAGAGTAATCATGACGGACATCAAGACGGAATTTTGTAAAAGCATCCACAAACTACCTCGCATACCAATAGCTTCAAGAACACCATCAATATCTTCACCAAGATCAAAAGGTTCATCATCATCTACTGCATTATCACGATTTTCATTTCCATTATTATCCCATTGATCACGTACAGGTCGTGCAGGAGCAGGAGGTACAGCAACGGGTTCTGCTTGTTGTTGTTGTCTTCGTTCATGAGCAAAAAGAGGTGCAGTAGGACGGACTGGCATTCCATTTTCAAATTCATCCACTCGTTCAATATCATCATCATCGTCCTCTTCTTCATCGTCGTCATTGTTACGATGATAAATAGGATTTAATAAAGGTTCTTGAGCAGATCTTGGGAAATGAGAAGAAGATTGATTTCCTGGTATATCAGCAGCATCCGGTGAATTAGCAAATTCAGGAGCTCTCCAACGTAATTTGGCAGAAACATCTTCTCGTCTATCATGTTCATCTCTCCAACCGGCTAATAACGATTGTCGATTACTAGATGAAAAACCGTCTTCCTCTTCTTCATCTTCCGTCGTCATTTCTTCTTCCAAAAATGTACCTCGTCCTTTTCCCTTTTCTTCATGATGTTGTTGATCATGATGATGGATATGACTACCACCACTACTGCCTTCATTATACTGTGGTTGTTGTTCAGAAGAAGACGAAAGGGGTTCAAAACTGGCAGCTTCAGGAGAAGAAAATGTATTATTTTCGGTTCCAGTAGATTGATCAAAGTATTCATGATGATGTTGTAATTGATGATGATCAGGATCACTACTACTTGTATGACTTATCGTACTTTCTGAATCTGTACTATTGCTTCGTGTAGAAGATCCTTCATTGCCTAATTCACCCATAGAATGATGTTGGTATCGCTGTTGATTTTCATCCATGAAACGTCTTCTTCGTTCCAATTGTCGTGTAATATCAGCAAGATGTTCTGTAAATTCTTCTCGTTGTTGTGCTGCAGCATCATCATCACCAGTTTGAATGGCTTGTGCCACATTGAATAATAAATCCACAGCTGCTTGTTGTTGAGCAAATCGATTATCATCCTGATGATGAGCACCACCAGCAGCAGCACCCAAGAGATCTTCATTGTCATCGAGCATTTCAATGCCTGTTTCAGCAGGTGTATTTTGAATCACCCATTCTCGGAAAAGATAAGCAGCGACAAAGACAATAATAACAAAAGCAGTAATAATTTGACCTTCAAAACATTCACTTAAAAATCCTCTGAAGGAAAATTCCAGAAGAAATTTTTTTAGAGATAATTTAGTACGGGGTTTCTCTTTCTCCTTTATATATAAAAAAAAGAAAATCAATTCCCCTTCCCATTCTTCTCCTCCTTCTCTTTACTTATTATTTTTATTATTATTAACCCTCCCACATCCATCCTATCCCATTATTTTTGAAAAAGAGAGATAAAAAAAACTTACTTTATACTATAACCAAATAAAATAGAAGAAGTTGTTGATGTTGTTGAAGACAATGTTTCGTTCAAAGTGGTAGTAGAAGATAATAAATCCTCTTCTGATGGAGTGGTGGCTAATAAGGTTGCATTTTTGGCCAGCCTTTTTGCAAATCTAATGCTTTCTCCACTCCAAAAATAAAATCGCCAGGTACATAAAGTTAAAAATGGCAAAATCACAAGCCAAACGACAACGACCAGCGCAGCACGGAAACATGTCCATAATAAAGCACCACATCGTCGAGCACACTGACGTACAAGGACGCTAATCGGTATCCGGTCTGGCATATCATCTCGATAAATGGGTGTAAATGTGAAAGGATATTCGCATAATTCGCAATATCTATTTTTTTTTTAAAAAAAATATATAAAAACAAATTAGGTAAATATCCATCATCTTATCATTTCGTTTCGATCGATAGGTTCAAGATAATCTATGGAAACAATAATAATAAGACAAGAAAATGTTTTCTTACTTTTTTTTACTATGTGATAACCATTCGAGTAAACTATATTATTAAAATTTAAATATTAAATGAGTTAATGATTAACAGGGCTATCTATATCTTTTTTATTTATAAAAAAAAAAATAAAGTCTATTTTTTTTTGATGAAAATAATAAATTGTGCTTTTTACCAATCTTGATGTACAAATCGAATGCTACCAGAGCATTTACATGGATGAAATAATGGGTGATCGGGTGTTGATTCACATCTGCAAACTCTGCAGATCTCTATATATTTTTTTTTAAGACCGAGTTAATTAATTTCGAAAGGTTTTGAATGAATAAAAAAAAAAGAGAACGAGATTATAGATTGGTTTAGTATTTCTAAATACTTGCCTTGATCGTCCTCCATCATTCATCAGTATATTTACTAGAAAAAAGAGAGAGTAAGAAAAAAAAAAGTTTCACCCAATCCAAGCAGAAAAGTTATCATAGACGAAACCTCAATCTATGATTTTTCATTCTCAGTCAATTTTTTTTTTTTTTTTGCTGACAGTTTTTTTATAGTTTTTTTTGGGTCTCTCTCTACTCAAAGTAGTGTGATGTCACTCTTTTTTTTGACTATTTTTGAAACACTTTCTTTCTCTTTTTAAATATACATTTTTTTTAGAGAGAGAGAGAGAGAAGGAGGAAGAGGAGGAGATATATGAATGATATAAAAATAATATTATTTTAAACAAGAAAGAAAAAAAAGATCAATGATTAAAAAAAAAAACAAAAACAAAATAAGGGACCATTCTATAAAATCATCACGTAAGCCATTTATTTGTCGCGTGATATCCATCACATCACTAAAAATGTATAGAACTTACTTCTTTGGGAGAACTAACCTAATTATTCATTTTTTTTTTGCACTACATAAAGAAGCTTAAGTTTTCTAAGAATAATTCTATTAAACCTTTAAAATTAGAACCTATGAAGTTTTGTATATGAACCATGCAGTAAGTATTAGTGTTTCCAATACGTATCAAGTTTTTCGCTAAGTAATTTATACCTTATGAGAAAAAAAAGAGGGTTAAATAAAGAACCGATTTTCCCCGTAATTCCAATTCTTGAAAATTTTCATGATATATATATGATAGATGGGGTCGAAAATGAAAAATGTACTCAAGGGTCTTTTTCATCTCACCTTTTTTTTTTTTTTGATCGGATCGATGACAAAACGTAATCGTTCTTTTTTTTTCCCATGTGAAACTGTTTTAGTAAACTACATCTATTGTAGTAATCAGATAAAAACTTATCTAAAAATTTGCTTTTGTAGGTTAGAAGGAAAAGGGGAAACGATGGAGGATGGACACAACATATACTTCTTTTTTTTTGTCATACCATTTGTCAAAAATTATAATTTGACTTTGAAGTATATATGTAAGATATATGTAGGATAGGAAGGGCCAATGCTTATAAATTCTGAAACCGCGAGAGAATTGCATGCTTTCTGTACTATTTATATATATCTATTTGCTTACAAGAAACGTTTACAATCGGTGTTTACTATTTTATTGAGAGTGAGTAATAATGCAAAAAATGTATGGTAGCCACACGATTTTCAAATGAGTTTTAAAATTTGTTGTTGCCGTTGTGGATCATGTTGTACAACCTTTAAACACATACACACACACAAACACACACACACCCTAACAAAAAAAGACTCTTTGTATCATTGCTTGGCTATAAAACAACTGCATTATTAGTCCCGGGAAAAGTTATATTTATTGTCTTTTTTTTTCCCGACTTGTTCTTTTTTTTTTTTTGTTTGAAAGGTCCCTTTTTTTTCTTCTCGTCCCTTTTCTTTCTCTCTTTTCTCTTTCTTTTTTTTTTCTTTTTCATATTAACTAACTCCCTCCTCTTTTTTTTTCTCTTATTAATATATTAAATACCTTTTCTTTTTATATATGTCTACACCTGTTGATGACAATGGTCATCCGATGTTAAATACCTCTTCTTTTTTACGAAAAAATTCTAATCGTCAATATTCAATCAAACAACAACAAGTCGATAGTAGCGGATTAAGTCGAGCATCAACAGTAACAACAAGTAGTAACGGTAGTAGCACTAATTCATCTATACGATATCCAAGTGATTCAACCAATCTTTCTGGATTTTCTATTGAACATTATCTTTCCAATACACCATTACCTCCACCACCACCACCATCTTCATCGGGAATCCCTCCACCTACCAATAATCCTATGGCATTAAGTGACGATCATTTTGATATTATTGATAGTTTGGATTATGATGATGTTGATGATGGCTTAATCGGTAAGTTTCATGATAATGAAGAGCGGTTGTTGGATATATATATATATATAATAAAATAATAATCAAATTGAGTTAACTTAACTGGGTAATACATGTGCTACAAGACCACGAGATGGTTCATCGTCGTAGAGAAACACTTGTCCATCAACTACTTACATCCGAACAAGCTTATTTGGAATCACTTCAAGTGGTTTTACAAGTCTTTATTGAACCATTGAAAAAAGATGCTAAGCAATCTTCTTTTAGTTTTCTTGGAATGAAAAAGATGATTTGTACTGAACGTGAAACTCGTTGGTTATTTGGTAACTTTGAAGAAATCCTTCAAGTTCATCGTGATATTTTAATCAGTCTTGAAGAACGGTAAAAAAAAGTGTTTTTTTTTGCGTTACCATCTCCACTCTCAACTCCCGACCAAAAAAAAAAAGTATACCATGCTTTTTTAGTTACCTTGTCCACACAAGAAAACTAATCCATGGTTTCTTTTTTTAACACCCTTGAATCTCTTTTTTGGATTTTACCAATCTATTGGAATTTTCGATTATTATAAAAAAAAGAAATAAGAGCTTACTAAAAGATATATAAACTTACCAATGTGTTCCTTTTATTATTACTTTTTTTTAATCAATCATCAGGTTACGAATTTGGGGACCCACACAAATTATTTCCGATGTGTTTCAGAGCTGGGTAACTTTTTTTTTTATTTATATGAATTATATTTTTTATATATTTAAAATTTTCTACCATGCGAATTTGGGGTTGCAAAACTAATATAATTATTTTATTATTATTAATAATATAGTTTACACGTTTAAATACATATAAAGCCTACCTTGATAATTACAGTACAGCAGTAACAACTTATGAACGATTAACTCGATATCAACCATTCAAAAAATTTATTGACGTAAGTCATTTCTATTACCTCTTTCCACTTCCTTCCTCCTCCTCTCCAACTTCTTTTAGCCAAAAATGGCCTAGTCAAAAAAAAAAAACTTCTTTCTCACCCTCCCAGAAAAATATAAATTTTGTAGAATGCTCATAAAGATGCGGCATTAAAAGGTGCTACATTATTATCATTACTTCAAACACCAGCAGGATGTATTAGTCGATATGCTCAATTGATGACGAAAATTGCAGATGCTACTTCACCTATGCATCCAGATTATGTTCAACTTTTACAATGTAAACAACGAATGATGGCCATTGCTGAAGAAATGAAAACAAGGTAAAAAAAAATTATACTTTTGGGTTAGACTCTCGTTGTTGTAGATCTTATCTCTATTTTCCCCGATTTATAAATTTTTACAACCAATTTTTTTCTTGTTGTCCTATAAATATGAGCCTATTATTTCATTGACTTGTTTCCCACACACAAAAAAAAAATATAATTACACTGCATAAATAATGTAATATGTTGACTCATTTATCCTTATCCTATATAATAGAATTGACGACGCAGATAATGTAGATCAAGTATTAATGATTCATCAAGCATTTGTGGGTGCTCCCTTCGGTGTTAAAGCTCAACGAAGACTCGTATTACAAAGTTCCATGTCGATAAGTGGTGAAGAACGTATCTATATCTTGTTCTCCGATATGCTCGTCTTTGTACGACCTAAACAAGATGCAAATCGAACGCTCCTTCAATTTAAGGGCATGGTGCCGTTGGAGCGTGCGCGTCTAAAGCCCGTAGACCCGAATTCCATTGAAATCACTTCTCCTTTTCAAGGTGTGGATACATTAAATACAACCTTTGTCGCTTCTTCACAAGCCCATGTGTTGCAAGCTGAAAATCAAGAAGATCGTGATTGTTGGATGGAACGTTTACAAAAAGTCATTGTTAATATTGATCGTGCCAACGCAAAATGTAAGTCTATTATTTCTTTTCCCTTTTTTTAAAAAAAAAATAACATGAAAAAAAAACATGAACTCTAATATGGATTTATTATAATTAGCTGCGAATAAACGACGAGTAGCTAATGCACGTAGTAAGGATAGTCGTTCTTCTACATCTTCCGATCGTACTTGATGAGCGAGAGAGAAAGAGATACCATATTCATCCCACCGTTTATATCTCTGTCCCCAACAAAAACAACCAAATCACGTCAGACTAAGGACGGCAAATCGATTTATCTATTTTATATTATAATTTTTGTAATATCTTTATTTTATCAACTCAAAAAAAAAAATCAAAAAAACCCTGTCCACTCTTTATTTATTATTATCAGCAACCTCTTCTCCAACAGACGATGCCAGACCTATTATTTATATACATCCATCTCTTTACCAGATTACATATATAACACAACACATCTCACTTTACAACATACAAAAAAAAAATTAGATCAAAAAACAACAAAAAAAAAGTAATTAGGTGGCATAGATAATTTGATAAGGAAAATCGCAGAAAACAACAAAAAAAAAAGTGTTCGCCGGTTCGACCTTGATTTTTTTTATATATATTCTGTTTTTTTTAAAATAATCAATTCTTCTATTATATTATCCTATTCACTTATTTTCTACACTTTTAGTTTTTTTTTTATAATTCTTATGCCCTATTTTTTTTTTCATTCTTTTCTTGCATTTATATAATAATTTTATCCATATATAAATATAAATATATATATATTATAAATATGCCTTATATTTTGTATACAAATTGTAATACTCAAACTACTTGGTCTCTCCTTTTTTTTTATCAATATATGTATATATATATATATACTTTTTTTTTAATACAAGATATAAAACGTAGATAGAAATAATGATAATAATAATAGTTAGGAAATGCATGAATATAAAAAAAAAAGAAGAGGAGGAGAGGGAAGGAAATAAAGTTTTTGGTATATATATATATATTATTATTATTATTCGGTATCAACCCATTCTGCTGCTAATGGACCAAAATAAGGAACATAAGAACGTTCTAATGATGCTCCATCCAAATAAGCGCGGTATCTAGCAATTTATATAAACCTTTCTTTATGAGTGATACTCCATCCATTGATATATATAAAGAGCATTCCACATAAGATATATATATATATATATATACTAACTCTCTCATCCACAATTTTCCCGAGTATTCTACTCCTTTTTTTTCCATCCCAAATATGATAACTTACGAAAGAATAAGAATGAGGAGTATATCAAAAACAAACAACATCCATGATAATGTGCTTGAAATGAACATTAATACGAAATGAACACACATTAAAAATAAGAATAAAGCAGACGACTATATATTGATAAATTAGTTTCACGCGTTCTTTCCACATCCAACCTCTTTATCACCCCATTTTTTTTTCTGAAAAAGAAAAATAGCCTTTTACCTGCCAAGCATGAAAACGAACATAATCATTTTTGGTCTCAAGAATAAGTAATAAGACACCTAAGCTCATAACATAAAGTGTTATTTATTACCAACTACATTCTACCTTTACCCATATATATATAAAGCTTTTTTTTCCTTGTCACTTACCTGTAATGGGACCTAATACATAAGCTAATGCAGCTTCTACATCGACACGTATTGGTAAACGTGTTTCATACTTGTTCACTCGAACGGTGCCAGGTGATCCACTACGTAAACTCGGCCCATGTGAAAAAAGTC
Organism: Phascolomyces articulosus; assembly: GCA_025677815.1. Taxonomy (NCBI): domain Eukaryota; kingdom Fungi; phylum Mucoromycota; class Mucoromycetes; order Mucorales; family Lichtheimiaceae; genus Phascolomyces; species Phascolomyces articulosus. Next base: position 1,480,760 of record JAIXMP010000003.1, on the reverse strand, counting down.
CTTCTTCATAGAGAGATGGATTATCAAATCCATTATTATTTTGACTACTGCTACCCCCACCACCACTTGATATTCCTGCTCCTCCACCTGATTGATAGGTATTGTTGGGTATAGGATCATAACGTCCATTGCCTCCATTCGATGGTGTGGTTGTACTTCCACTACGTGATTTTCCTTTTGTTTTACGATCTTGTTTTATTCGCGTTCTGTCTTCGTCTGGTGATGGTTTATAAGGTGAAAAATCCATGTCGTTCCAATTAATTAATTAATTAAAAAAAATATTAAAAAAAGAGTGCTGTGTTGAAAGAAATATTTTTTTTTTCGCCAAGCAGAAAGAGAAAGAAGGATATAATTATAGAAACAATTGGGGGATTGTGACGTAATAATAGCATTGTATTTCGCATGAAAAATGGATGATTCTATCTGATATATATAAACTTTTACATTCTATTTCTTTTTTGTTTTGTTGTTTGTTATTGTTTATAATGAATTCAGGTTATAATAGTATATGAGAGGATGTAACTTGTTTTTTGATGTGATCTGTAAAGAATATATAAATATGTGATCTTCTACTCAGGATGTATTTATGGACATTTGTTTTGGGTGTGATATATATATATATTAATAATATAAGAAAAATATTTATACCTTTCTTTTTTTTTTCTCGCATCTTCATTAAACATTATATTGAGCAATAAGAAACCTTAAAAGTGATGATGAAAAAAAAGTTATTTTTTTTGCATTTTTTTTATATATTTACATTATAGAACTCAATTTACCGGTTAACATGACTAGTTTGATATAACAACATCAGTATCACATAATAACTAAATTAGAGGACCACTTTGTTGATTCTCATACCCTTTCTTCTATTATTCATGAATGAAAATCACGTAGCTATACATACTCTTCAAAAAAAAAAGATATTCCTCATTTTTTTAATGCAAAAATGATTGACTGAATAACTCAGAATGAAAAGCGCGATCCATTTCATAGTTTCTTGTTCCTGAAATTTGTTATCTTAGAAAGAATTTGATTCTGTTTGTTGTTTTTGTATCCAATCAACAAAAGTGTGCCACCAGAGCGTTAATAATCTTACTTTTTTTTTGCAGACCATTACAATACTATTATTTTAATTGATTTGTTTTTAATATGTAGGACATACCATGATTAGAGATATCAATCAATTTTATAGAGTGTGGTTTACATATCAATATACCATTGTTCGTTTTTTAATGTTTTTTTTTTATTTCATATAAAAAGATTGACACGCTCTTGGTAACATCATCTTTTTACTATTTTATATAAAAAGCGAGAGGTTTCCAGAGACCATCGCGAGGAGATGGCGTGTCGTCGATCTCCACTCCTTGTAACAGTACACCTTTATTAACCCTGTTACTATAAACGGAATCCCGATGAATAGACAAGTCTTTGTGCATTCTTTTAAATACATATATCCTTGGGCATGAAATATGAATAAAAGACTGTCATTCAATTCAGGGGGTAATCCAAGAAAGACTTATACCAGTAAACAAAGAAAACATGATATGAGATGGAGTGCAACCAACATCTTAATCATAAGCTTCCATTGAAACCAACAAAATGTGCCTGATATATATATATATATATACAAATCAATCCCTCTATCTCAAGGTGTATGATATATTCGCAATGACACCCTTCTAAAGCCATTTTTTAAAAACGATATATCACAAAGTCATTGATCCGTGTCCTGCCATATTAAAAAAATACAGCCCTCACTTGTAACAGCAAGCCTTTTAGTACCTGTTACTCAAACGGATCCCTGAAGCTGGATTATCAAATTTTTGGTCATGCTCCCAAATAACTGATAATCACCAACAGGTGGTTTGGAAGCATATAGATAGAAATAGTACGACACACCAGGGAAAAACAGTACAGTGGAGCAGACACTGACTTGTATGTTTCTTGAGGACTATTTCCATCTATTGCCTCCTCAGGCTTGTGTATTTTCCTAGTAAATATAAACTAGTAAATTTCTTATTCCATTATTTTGTATGTTACATTAGAAATATAAAGCCAAAAAGAATAATACGTACACCAAAATAACCTTTGCTGTCAGGCATGATGGTTTTTTCTTGTATGGTTTCGTCAACCCCCATTGAAATCTATACCCAAAAAAAATTGATTTCAATCGTTTGACCAATGAAAGATATACAAGGTATTAAACTGCTTCCCTCCACTGCACTGGGGAAGCGGGTGAAGAGAGCAATTTTGAGTGATCTACGCAAAGGTAACGGGATGTATGTCAATTATGCAGGACAGTCCTTAAGCCTTTTTTACGAGCTCAGTGTCTAAATTACTCCCAGATCCTTAGTCGGACCATTTCACCTTTAGTTGGATACGCAGCCCTCTTCTGGCACACTAGGCGGGAACTAGGAACTTGACGCACAACCTCACAAGATTTTCCTAGCGACTTGTGAAACGGTATACGAAGGAACTTCACCGCTACCCCGACCTAGATCAAAGCTGGGAGTCGAACCCAAATCATGCACCCTAATTTGTACTACTTGACCAAATAATAAAAGGAAACCATCATATATAACTTGAGAGTTTTTTGGTAACTAAATTGTAAACATAAAAAAGTGTGTTGGTATTAGTATGATAGAAATACATTTCAGATTGTAAAATAATATTCAAGCAAAATAATATTTACTAGATAATGCAAAATGTCCCATAGGTAAACTTTTGTTAATTAGAACAACATTAACATTGGAAACATCAAATAAATCCAACTGGTAATGCACCAAAAGAGGAAAACAAAAGTGTTATATTGACTTGACGTTTCTAATGGTCATAAAAGAATAAAAGAAACAAAACGGGAGAGAAAAAAAAAAGTAAATGAAATTAATAACAATATGGAAAAAAAAGAATATAATACATTAAGCATTATTTATAAAGTATGAGAGATTGGTTTCAATTACGTTGCCATAATGCATAAATAATAGCACGATGTAATATAATAAAGAAAAATAAGGTTATTGAATAGTGAAAGGGAAAAGTAAAAAGGAAAGAGAGTTCAGTTTTACAAATATTTGGGTGCGAAAATTATGTGACTTGGCGCATATAATTTGGATCAGTGGCATACCACCTTATTTTAAATGCATGACTTTAGATGTCATATACTCTACTTTAAATATTTCATACCTTCCTCACTGTACCACAAATAAGAGCGTAGTAGCTGATGAATTTAATGGCTTAATGCAAGTGCCATTACAAAATATATTTGACAAAGGGCACAAACGATCGATCAAGTGTTTATATTTTATACGTTTCAATAAAGGTCGTTTATATAATTTGTATAAGTTTCATTAGAGTTTAAAACTTGATCAACGAGGTAAAAACATAAAAGTACAGCTATCTATTGTCTTTAACTCTTTGACGCCTTTTCGCACTTACATTTTTTAAATTGACACTTCTTGTAGAAAGAATTATTTAAAAGGTAATCTTCTCTTTTATTTTGTTAAAATTGTGCAGAGATATTCTAATTCCACTATTGTGATCAAGAAGCTATATTACAACTACACAGTGACGAAAATACTACTAAGGCGTCACCTTGTTAATTCCTCCTATCCTGTCAAATTTTATACGATGTTTTCAATTGATCAGACCGTGTTTGATATATAAACTCCTTCATTCCTAAAGTGAACAATTTATCCAATCAATGCAGCATAACCTTCTCAAGCTTCTTATTAACATGATCCAAATAAAGGTTGAGCATTTCTGGGTCAGTTTATTGCTGAAAAGCGTTTGCAGCATAATATCATTTAAGAATGGTAAAAAAAAATGAGGTCTTTTGTAACAAAGATTGCGACTAAACCGGAGGAGAATCGGATTGCTCAAACAAGAGTTATACTACTACCGCTGAATGACATTGACGAAATACGATAAGTATAAAGAAAAATACCCTGTCTCTCTGCATCTTTTAAGATATAGTCCTTTTACATCATTAATATTTATTTCTATTATCGTCTCCAATGTAATCGCATTGTAGCAGGAGACTCTAATTTACAGAGACGATGGAATTTGAAAACGGTATATATAGGGTGTTATTTTATTTTATTTTTTTTGCTGGAATTCTGTTTCTGAGAGACTCTGAATTTGCATTATATAGCCAATATTAGAGAGAAAATATTCATCCCGTTGTACTATATTACGTATTGTACAAGCAGGTCAAATATTGATAATACATTCTTTCAATATATCTATGTTTTTATACTAGAGAATAGAATACAACTTCAATCAAGTGAAGAGCAGTCCTATCTATATTACTATAGTGGATCCGTCGTTCCAATCGACGTTCTTTATTATATTTTCAATACCTCATTGAAAAACAGACACATGCACTTTCTGCTTAATAGTAAAAAAAAACCGTGACGAGTTTTATAACAATTTTTTTTTATGTAGGGGGTATTCCTTAAAAAGTGGTGACGATAACACTTATAATCACCACCATTGAATGGTAGAAAACAAAGATCCTAAAAAGTACTACTGTAAATTCTATAACTAACTAACGAGGTGTAAATTGTTAACGAATGGATGATGATCCATCAGTCACTTTCAAAAAAAAATATGTGAACGGAACCGTGCGCAGATGAAAAATGAGTGAATTACATTAAAACAATAGAATGCATCATTATTTATATGCTACTAAAGTTATACATTAAACATGTAAACAACAACAACACATTTATAATAATAAGAAATAAACATACCAGAATAAAAAAAGGAAGGGAAGGGGTTTTAGAATTTTTTATTATTATTTTAGTTAATAGTTATGGTTTTTGCTTTTTGCTTTAGATAATAATAATAATAATAATAAAGAATGGGTTCAAGAGAAAGAGAAAAAAGAGATAGATTATGTGGGGGAAAAAATCAATAGACAATTTGAATATGTATATAAAGGTGAGCAGTAGTATATAGAATGATAACCGAGGGGAGTTTTAAAGAGAATGTCATTTTTATAAAAAAAAACGTGTGATAGTTTAGAACATATGAAGAAGAATAAAATTAAAAAATTAAAAGCGGAGCTAACCAGTGAACATAGAAAGCTTTTTTTTTTTAAAAAAAAAGAAGGGAGGTGTTGTTGTTTTTTTTAAGGGATTAGTTGTTGAGGCAAAGGATAGAATGAACGGACATAATAATAATTGCAGCTTATTTTGAACAAATAATGAATTATATTAACAAATGAATGTAGTCCGATAGATACGTGGTGTTTTTTGATCAATAATGATAGTAGAAATCAAAAAATGAGATTGTATGGCGTACATAGAAAAGGGGTTTTATAGTAAAAATTAATGAAGGTACCGATGAATAATATGTAGAAAAAAGAAAAAAAAATAGAATCCAACTGTGGCGAAAAAGGGTTATAGATAGTAGAGGGGCAATTAAAGTAATAATAATAATAATAATAATAATAATAATAATAATAATAAAATAATAAAACTTATTACGCGTAAAGTAATCGTAATAACATAAAATTCGTAGAAATTAAGAATCGATAGTAATAGTAGAGGTTGTAGTAGTAGTAGTAGTAGTAGTAGTAGTAGTTCTTGATGGATATAATGTATAAATGTAGAATAAAATAATAATAGTAAAAGAGTCCGTTTCTTGTAACGATTGGAGTTTTTTTTTTTACTCGATTTGATGAGGCATGTATAGTATATATTTATAAAAGGAGAGAGAGAGAGGGCGTGTGTATGTGTGTGTGTGTGTGTGTCTGTCAATAATAATAATAATAATAATAATAAATAAATAAAAATGGGTTATACTTCTTTGATATACAAAACAATGTTATTTTTTTTTTCTAATTTTCAAATGATAGATGGGCTTTTTATATGAAGTTGTTGAATGGGAGAAGGGGATGATTTAAATCATATAACAAAATCCATTCCTCTTGTGCATCCATTCTCCGAACAACTGTATGTACATAATCATACTTGTTTATTGTTATTATTATTATTCATTATTATTCTTTAAATACGTTATGTGAATTATTTTTTAAGGCCAAAAAAAAAAACATGTCACTTATGATTGTGTGTGTGTATGTGTTTCTCCTATGACTTCTTGGCCAACTCCCCTTTCTCTATGCATTAACAACTATTATTATTTATTTAATATCTATATTGCAGGTTGTAAATTCTACTTGTCACTTATTGAACAAGAAACGAAAGAAATTTCTATTCTTATTATTATTATTAATTTGTTGATGCACTACAAACAACTACTTTTTTTCTTGAAGAACGAAATCGATTATCGCATAAAAAATAAGATCACGTTATTGACAACGACGATAGATTTTGACGCCATCGAATAAGTATAAGCAAACAAATATAATAATTTACAAGTTACTGAATATTGAGTTTGACGGCTGACGCAGGAAGCGAGGAGCATCATTAATTGATCATCAGCATACTTAATCATCATTGCCCCTCCCCCTTGTTGTTCGCTGCTCTATTTTCTATATACATATATGTAAAAGGTTCTTTCTTTTTTTGCTTCTTCTTACGTACAATGCTATGTGATCATTTTCAATTGGGATATATTATTTTTTTTTCATGTAGGAAAACAAACTTTCTCTCTCTTTCTTCATTACAATCATTATTAAAAAAATTAAAATAATAGGGTATACATTTCATTTACTATCTCCCAATTTTTTTTGTTAAGGAACCAAGTATATGGTAGTAAAGCTTTCCATGTCACATTGCTAAAGAACAAAAGGAGAGAGAGGGATGAGTACATCAATATAAGTCCCTCATCATGGTCCATGCTTACTCTACTTTTATGTTTACCTATTCCCATGAGTTTGTTCTAACATTACTAAAAAGCAATAAGGATAATATTCATATTATAAGAAAAAGCCATTCGTTTCAATAATGATAGTAGTCATTTTTCGGTTATATATTACTATACATTAGATTTTTATTATTATTAGCGAGTAATATTGAAATGATCCATTTTTTCTATGATATTTAAGACTTTAGATACCTGCCATGGAATGATGGTTCGATACAGTTTACAGGAGAGAGGATGCATGTACAACTCTAAATATTCTAGATGAAACCACATGCTTTTTTTTATATTATATACTATGCTCAAGAAAAAAAAACAAAAGCCTGGGAAACTTTGCCAAAAAGTATTAGTTCTTTCCCATTTTGAAAAGATAGAAAAAAAATAGATCTCCTTTTTTCTCTCCTTTCATCGTTGTTAAGGAAGTTGCATCATGCAGCGGTGTCCATGTTTGTTTGTTTTTTTTCCTAAAGAAAAACATGTGCGTACATCGGTGTAATTAAAAAAACATAGTGTATAGAAAAAAATAAAGGGTTTTATGTCAACAAAGATTAAATTATTTTCAAAGATAGATATTGATGGTATTATTGTTGAGATCTCTTATTGTTATGTAAGAAAAGGCGGAAAATTGAGTGATTGGTATAGAGTCATTTAAGTTATATACAGGTAAGACATGTGGTTAGATTTTGTCTTGTCATTAATGTAGCAATATCAAAAGATGATAAGGATGAATATATGGCTCAGTGATGACATTGACCATTAATATCATACAAAACAGTGATTGATGGTGTGATTGTCATCCGATATATAACCATCAGCTGTTTCAAAAAAAAGGACCCTGTCTATCATCTTATATAAAACCCTTGTTATTAACTTCTAATATATGTTCAGGGTCTATAGTTCAATTATATATATATATATAGTGTCGATTCCAAAAAAAAAAGAAACAATGTAATCACCACACGCGTCCTCACATGAAAAGGACCCTTATTTCCACGCGACGATGGATAAATGATATTTATCATCTCATTCATGACTTTACAAATGATACAAACAAATAAAAAAAAAGATGACGATATCTTATTGTAAAAAAAAAAAAAACTGGATTAGCGTCGTTCTTGTAAATTATTATGATACGAAACATGTATATTGTAAGATAATTATCGATGATTTAGTACTTGTAATCAATGGATGGGCGATGCTGTTATTGACAGTTTATTATTGTTATAAATTAATTGATAAAGGAAGAGAAGGAAACATGTAAATGAAAAATTGCCTGATATATACTTTTTACTATATGTTCGTTATCTTTTATGCAATAAACAATTGATTGTTATTGTTCATGATATCATCATGTTTCTTTTTTTTTTTTCAAAATATTATTTACGTGTAATGTATAAACAGAACAAAAAAACGCCTAGTAGCAAGAGTAATATAGACATCAAGAGGAGAGAAGAGTATGACAGCATGTGATAGATGCGGATCCTCACTTCTCGTTCTTCTACTGCTAATTGCTTGGATGCTCTGTAAATTACTAGATCATGTATAGCATACAAGAACTTATTGTTGTCGGCATGAACACACGATTAATATAGTGTTAAGATATGAGAAATTAGTATCCAGTCAACAAGTTCGTGGTGATATATAGTCGCTGGTATTGTTAATACCATTGTTATTATTGAGTAAAAAAAAAAAAATAGGTAATCCTGGATCAGATATAAAAGCACATCTTTTTTTTTACGAAAAAAAGTATCCATTCAATCCATCGTTTCATTTCTATTTTACACCTTTTTAACAAAACATGATCTCAACTTGTACTATTTCCCACCATTCTATTTTGATTCTTGTTGTGTTATTATCATTATGGTCTGTTCAATTATCCATGGCATTTACCAATGGTCCATCGATGGTTCAGTATTGGGGACAGGTTAGCATTGACTACAAGCTTTTCCTTTTTTTTTTATAAAAAACATGATTATAAAATATACTTATCTACCCATTGCTACATATTCAATCAAGAATTCGGCAGGTGCTACAGGAGATGGTAGTCAACAAAGTTTAGGAAGCTATTGTAATACAGATGCTACCGATGTCATTGTCATGGCTTTTATCAATACCTTCAATATAGGAAGTTTACCTAACATGGATCTTTCTAATGCATGTAAAGGTTCTTATTTTCCTGGTACTCAATTATTATATTGTCCAGAGGTGGCTAATGGTAAACTATAATAAAATAAATTAGGCACAAAAATTTGCTTTATTCAACTCACTATATATTTTTTTTTATATGTGAATTCTATAATAGATATCAAAGCATGTCAAGCCAAAGGCAAAAAAGTCCTCATATCTTTAGGGGGCGCTGCTGGTTCCTATGGATTTCAAAATGATAATGATGCTGTTACTTTTGCCAATACATTATGGAATTTGTTTGGTAATGGCAAAAGTAATACTCGACCTTTTGGTGATGCTGTATTAGATGGCTTTGATCTTGACATTGAGGGTGGTGGATCCACTGGTTATGTGGTAAGAGGAACCTCCATTTCAATTTTTGATAATAACTTCTGCAATAATAAATGAGATGAATCATCGTACTCTTTCATTCGCTTATCACCCCATCTCAATAATGGTATTATTTATAGACTCTGGTAAAAACATTACGAAGTCTTTACGCAACAGATTCATCAAAACAATATTATGTTACTGCAGCACCTCAGGTACATTTATCTTTTTATATAAAAATATTCTTTTAAAGAAAATATACTGACAAAACTCAATAATTCTATAGTGCCCTTTTCCCGATGCCATCTTGGGTTCTGTCATTAATGGTGCTCTCTTTGATGCTGTTCTTGTTCAATTCTATAACAATTATTGTTCTTGCGGTGGTACATTTAACTTTGATACTTGGGATAATTGGGCCAAAGGCACCTCTCCCAATAAAAATGTTAAAGTATTCCTTGGTCTTCCTGGATCTCCTCAAGCTGCTGGCAGCGGGTATCAATCCATGGATCAATTACAGCCGATCCTGAGTAAAATATCACAATATTCAAGTTTTGGTGGTGTTTCCATTTGGGATGCATCTCAGTCGTATGATAATGATCAAGTATCACCCAACTTTGCTGAAGCACTTGCCAAGGTAGTGCATGGATTACCTGGTGGTGGTGGTGGCGACAGTACAAGTACTACCACTAGTAGTAGTGATGGATCGTCTCAATTACAATTATCCTCATTATCATCATCTGCATCTACGCCTTCCAACACAGAAACTAATGATTGTCCCGTGGCATCCCCTGGTAACACCCTCGTTTCCACTCCTAGTAGCGCTACAAGTTGTTCAAATGGTGAAACAAGTGCTTGTATCAATGGTCAATTTGCATTATGTGATCATGGCGATTGGAACAAAATTTCATGTCCTGTCGGTACAGGATGTCTTTCCAATGCAGATACAGCATCCAAATCTGCCTATTGTGGTTTTGTGACGACTGAACAACAACCACAACAACTTGCTAGTAGTAGCACCAAGAGCAATTGCACCACATCAAGTAGCTCATTCAAAGATATTTCCAATATGCTTGTGAAACCAATAATGCTTATAAAACCTCAAGTCACAGCGAATCTTTATATTGCTTCATCTACTACTACTACAATTCCCACAAATACAACCAACAATGATGATGATAGTCCTATTGTACAAAAGAATACATTTGATCTTGGTATCAATGCTCGACGCATGAATACACGACCTTTTGGTAGCACAGTCACTGTACAAATGACTGTACAACCCAACACAACCATCACATCTGTCAAAGGCGGTGCAGTGAATCAAAATGGAAGACAAGTAACATTGACTGTCAGAAATCAACAACAAAAGATTATGGCACTTACACTACAAGTAACTGGTGAAACAAATTCTGACATATTACTTGCTCCAGACCCAAGAACACTTCAATTTACTTCGTAATTAATTTTATATCTAGCCATTTATGTATTATTATCATTGTATACTCTCTACTACTCTACAGCTTATTATCAAATATCTTTCTTTTTTCTTTCAATAACCCTTTTTTTTAAAAAAAAAAATCAAATAAAATGATAGTCCTTCGCATTCTCTTCATTTCCAATCAATTTCAATGTGATATATCCAATAATGGACTTTCATTTTTTTCAAGGTGGAATAATTATAATGAATATGTCCTTTTTTCTTTAATAATAAAAAAAGAACGCTCGAGTGTGTATTAAATATTGAGAGTACGGGTGTATAATAAGTTTGAAAAAAAAAATAAGGGAGAGGAAAAGAGAACAAAAGAAATTCAAGAAAAAATAGTAGGCCAGTATACATGATTGTGCTTTGAAATAAAAAAAAAAGGGGGGGAGAAGAAAGAGCAAAAGAGTTATATATATGTTACAAGACGGCGGTGTATCCAAAATGTACATGAAGAAAGAATAAAAGGATGTGTTGATTATTATTATTATAATTGTGTTAATAGAAGGGGGATACGATAATAGATGGATGGATTGTATGGAGAGAGGGGTGGGAGATAATATTGTATGTGTGTGTATGTTATCATTGTGATAGTGGTTTGGTTTGATAAGCCATTTGGTTTTGTATGGAAGAAGGAAAGAAGAGGAAAAGGTAGTGGGAAAAAAAAGAGGTGTGTTTTTATGATGGATGAGGTGAAGCAGTAACAGTTTGTTTCATGGGTGAACCATTACCATGTTGCTGTTGTTGCGCTTGTTGCTGTGCTTGGGCTTGTTGTTGTTGCTGAGCTGCTGCCATGGCCATTTGCATTGCTGCTTTATTTTGGTTTCCATTGACTACAGCTGCCATATTGGCCGAAATCATACTATTTGCCATTGCCACTGCTGCTTCTTGAGGTGTCATTTTAGTTCGACTATTTTGTCGTTTAATAGGAAGAGAAGAAATTCCTTTATTGGTTTGATTATTGATAGCCCCATTCAAATGACTTGCATTACCAGGTCGATGATGAAGTTGTTGTTGTTGATGCAGATGGTTGGCTCTTGCTTGTTGCAATGTGATATTTTGTGGTGTGACAAATGGAATGGTTACCAAATTTCGGAGCTCGGCTTCTGAGAGTAATCGTGTCCGATGTTGAAGGTATCTAATGATTTTTTTTAAAGGTTAATTTTTCTTTTTGATGATTCCGGTAACTTTTATCCTAAAAAATAATTATTTACCGATCCTCCATTTCATCCACTTCAAAAGGTTCATCTTCATCACTTGAATCAGAGTCAAATCGATATCGTTCAAAGGCTTTTTGTTGTAATGGTGTATGTGGGGATGATTTACCACCCAAAGGTGATCGTCGATGATGGCCATAATGACTTGTACGATCAATAAGAACACGACCTCCACGACCAATACGTTTTCGGAAACGTGGTGAATAAGATGGTTTTTGTATTGGTTGTGGTTGTTGTTGAGGTTGTGATAAGGATTGATAGAAATGTTTTGGTAATGGAAGTGGGAAAGGTTGGAATGGACACTAAAATAATAAGATAACATTGCATGAGTGATTGATCGATTATCATCTCAGAAAATAAAAAAAAAATATAATTTTTTTTTTACCTCTGTAACATCTTCGTAAGGAGCATCTTGTTCTCGCTTTTTTGCAAGTTCTGCATCAATTGCCATTTGCATTGGTGACTTTTCGTGCCGACCATCATCCCGTTTAAGTTTGTTAAGTGGAATTTTAATGGTGGCACTGGAAAAAAAAAGGATGACGTCGATTGGATGATATAAATATAAATGTATAGATATAGATTAAAAGGATGGTTAAAAGATGAGTCGATATGTGAATATGTCTGTTTGATTTTTTTTTTTAATTGAGGAGGAGCGGGAACAAAGAGCCCACCCTTCGTTTCTTTTTCTTCTTTCTCTTTTCTTTTTTTTTATAGAATAATAATAATAATAATAAATAAACATACCCAGACGAGCCAGTTTCCATGGATGTTTTACGTTTCTTCTTAGATAATAAGGGTAATAAATCTTCATCTTCTTTAATACCCAACTTGCGTTGATATTCTCGTAATCTGATTTTCTTTTCGAATACGGTATGTTCCAACACCAATCCTTCTTTACGAATCTTTTCACGCCGTAATACCATCTCCAACAAGTTTCTCGACATTTCCATTTCTGAACGAAGTTTGCGTAATCGTTCCAAGGATTGTTGATCGGTACGACGAGTTTTTCGAATTGGTTTTGTTTCTCTTCGACGAAAACATACATAAGGATCAATTTCACCTTTTAATGTATCTTCTGAACGAAGTTGTGGTATGACATCTTTGCCTTTACGCTCTATTCGTCGTTGTTTCCAATGTTGATAAATGCGTTCATTTGCCTTGGTTTTTTCTGGTAGGAAATGATGAATGGCATTATAGGAAGGAACTTCCGTTGGATCCTATTTTGATTTTATTCATTTATTTCATATGTCATTACATCTCATCATTCAATGTTTCATTTCAAAGGACGTATCATCAATAGATATAGATAGGTTCATATATTTACCAAGTCAAGATGTGGCCAATGTTCATCCACGGTACTTTCATATTGCCACATGATCTTTTCGAAATCATCTTCTGATAATCGATGAGTGACTGTGGTATTGTATTGTTTTAAAAATGTATCATCTTGTTCATCCATGACATAGGGACAACCAATGGCATCTTCTACGGTGGATGAAAAACGGATCAAAGTCGATGGTTCTTTAAAAGCTTTCTTGTATGATTTACGAAATAACTTTTCAGAAATTGTATGAGAAGCATCTGGTGTTGGGATATAACTTTCGACTTTGGCGCCCGTGGTCACTGCTGCATGAGCAGCCGAAATAGCAGCTTGTAGATCATGCTAAATGGGTTTGATTGAAAAAAATAATATACAATTCGTATCATGATAAAGGAGGAACAATCATATAAAACCATACAAAAAAAGAAAGGATAAAAATATAAGCGATTTGGGGGTTATAATAGTATAAAGAGAATTGTAACCCCTCATCTTATCCACGAGATGTGTGTGTGATTCACCCCCAGTCTCAAACCCACCTATTTTTTTTTTTACCCACACACACACAAGCGTACAAAGCCCACTTGTAATCCCCCCCAATAGCAAACAAGACTGGGGAAGAAAATAAGGGAACTCACACCCATTCACAGCCCAACTCACCCAAGCCCAATATACACACTACGACCTCATCATCCTTTTCCATTAAAATATCCTATATGGGATATTATGGATGATAAAAAATATCTATCTATAATAATAACACATACCTCTTCTTCTTCTTCTTTTTCAACACCTGTTTCTATCTGAGGCACTGAACGTTGAACGTTGGCAGCATCAGAAATATCAGGAAGTTGACTTTCCTTATAGATAGGGAGTGGGTGTTTGGGTGAAAGTTTTTTCACTCTGAATCGGGAGACCATCTGGAATGGTTTTTTATTTTTTTTTTATTTTTTTAATAAAGATGATTGAGTCAGTGAACAAGATGACAATGATAAAAAAAACATATAAAAAAAAACTTGGGTACTGACCACAATAATATATATTAAAAAAAAGTAGTTGTAATATTTTATTATGAATATAATATTATTTAGCTTGGCTATTTCGTCTCTTTTTTTTCTTTTTCCTTTTTTTGTTTTTCTTTTTTTTTTTTTAATACGAGGGGGGGAAAAATATTGAGGAAAAAAAAAATATATTTTTCTCTTTTGCGACTATAATCGGTGCTTGTATATTTTGTACTATAAAAAGTTTGGGCGTGATGTGTCTGTAAAATGGGTTGGGGGAGGAGGGAGGAATTTTTACTCTCTGCGCCAATGATTGTTTGGGTAATTGGATTACGTCACTTCACACACGATATTCTATTTTCCCTATTATCACTCATACTGATTAGCAGTAGTTGTCGTCAACAATTACAATAGATAGATGGCTATCTCAGATAAATAACAAGAATTAGAAATTAGGGATCATTCAAAAGATATCAGTTGTTTTTTGTTGTTATTATTTATTGATTATTGATTGATTAAAAACGCACTATGCGCATAAGGTTATTAAGAAAAAGAAGTAGGAGAATAATAGTGATGCTTATAAAAAACAAGGTGTTGAACCAGAAGTACAGAAATACCAGTCTTATTAAGAAACTCCTACAACTCAACTTATTTAATAAAGCAATAATCGCATCACTCGCTTAACTCATTCACTCACACTTACATCTGCATCTGGCAATCTCCCTTTATTTATTATTATGCCGGCTAAACCCTACTTGCTTTTGATTAGTTTGCTGTCATTTTTTTTTTCATTATAAGTTGACTTATTCCACTTGTGCTTCTTGATTATTTCTTCCTTTTCTTCTTTTCTCCTTCCCCTTCATCTTTTTACTCTTTCTCTCTCTCTCTCTCTCTCTCTCTCTCTCTCTCTCTCTCTCTTCTCTCTCAGTTTTTATATATTTGCCTGTCGCTTCTCTTTTCTCTCTCTCTCCATGATAATGCCGTCCTTCTCCGACCATCTTCATCATCGTCTCCCGCCACCATCGTTATCAACAATCATCATCATCACGATACGACGATCTGATTAATTGTTGTAACCCTCTTATGGACCTGAAGAGACCTTTGATAGGTTGCAAAAGGCAACTCTTATTGGAATTCCGCCTTTTGTTTCTTGTCCTGTTTGGATAAATGGATTCCTTTTTGCTTTTTTTTTTATGTTGCAATATGGAATCCAATATGAATAAAAAGAAAACGGTGACTTGGGGTGCAAGTCATCGTGCGAGGACCCGGGTCGTTTGTTAGATGATCTTTTTCTTTGCTTGAAAGGATGAAAAAAAAGAAAAGGTTAGTTTGTATATTTTATTATATAAATTCAATGAAGAACAAGAACACAAACACGAATTTTGAATTTGATTTTTTTTATATACGAATAAAAATATATGATTTTCCTCTAGTAGTTTCTTTACTTTTTTTTCTTTTTTGTTTTTGCCGTTTCCGCCGAGAGAATGAGATGGAGAAAAAAAATTTGTCGAGGTTGTAGCCGCGGAATTTCTTCCTAGTCATACGGATAGCCTTATTCATATGTGGATATGTGGGTAGTGCCAAATCCCATCATCACGGTGCTCGTCCTGAAGAAAGAGACACTCTTGCATGGGTGGGGGGTCCCGTCTGTCCTTGAGGAAGTGTATTTATAAAAAAAAATTGGATGTAGTTGTGTTTTGGTTGGAGAAGGACAGGCGGTTCTTTATGTAATTACCCATAACCCAATTCCTATTTTTTTTTTTTTGTAAATAAATTCCTTTTTTTATTTATTCTATGTGTGCGTTTTCTTCCAAGGACAATGGTGATTCAGAGAGAAGACTGGACTTGATGAGTTCTTATGTTTTATATTTTTTGATATTGTGTGCATAATTAGATAGGTTTAAGATGGTTTGTTCTTAATAGCCCATTGTTGTATCAAAAATTCCAAACGTCGGGAATTGCCATGTGATAATTTATATACAGATAGAAGAATCTCCATTCAAAATCCTATCTTTAAAACAGTTGAACAGAACCTATTGATGATATATGAATAGATGGATCATAGTACACTGAATAAGTCTTTATTAAGTCCATTTCATCATTCAAAAAAAGGACTTCTTTATTTAGTACACATTTTTCCTCGTCCCCCTCCATCTAGCCCCCGCTCTCCCACCCCCCAAATGAATTTGCAGGAAATCCTTCTTAGTATAATATCCGGTATGATGGATCAATATTTTGACAATCTTAAAATTTCATTCTGTATTTATGATAACATTTCACCCTTCATTTTTCAATAAGTATATAGATAATATATATATAGTATGAAACATACGATAAAAATCTCCTTGAATAATAACAATAATAACCCACTCTTAAAAACGCGTTTCGTTCGATACCATACAATCATAATAAAAGAAACGGTAAAAACGGAGGTCACTCATGAATATAGAACCATTTTAACCGGTAATTTGGATCAGAACAGATGTTGGGGGTGAGAATGGGAAGAGGATTGCATGGTGCTGATGTGTTGATGTTGATAATTAAGGGAAGAGGAGAATTTATTATTACATGATTATTTACGTCTTACACAAAAATAAACAAAAGAGAAAATGTGCGCTCCGAGAATACTTTTACATTTGTTACAATTCGTATTATAATAAATTGGGGGTGGACACCATATTCTATTCCTAATAACTAAGTTTTTTGTATTACAACTGATGAAGATGTGTTGTTACCATTATAATCTAATGATACAATGGTAATCATCATCAATGAGATGATATAATAAAAACAATTGTTTGTTTGTCATTCTAATGAGTTACTATTAATGTAGCTCGTACATAGGAATGAAGAATATTTTTTTTGAGATAGCAAGTATTTCTTATCGGGAAGATGTGCCCGAATTGTTGGTAGGGAAAAAACTTGGCTATAAACTTATCACCCCCCAACTCTTGTTATTTGTACTCATGCTGTACTGTCACGATTTTTATGTTTCCATATATAAGACGCGTAATGATGATGCTGTACGGCGCAAAAAAAATTCCATCAATAGTATTAAGTTTCCTTGTCGTTTTTATTTGTTTGTTTTATTGTAACTAAAAGACACTTATTCCACTCCTTAAAAAATTGTAATAATGATGGGTATAACACAACCAAGAGGAATGATTTAAGGAGGAAGTGTGAGAAAAAAAAAACAAACGAGCCACTATTTTTTAGTGCCGAAAAACTGGGTTCATTGAAAGTAAGAGAGTCTTAACTTATCAAATATATAACTATACCAGTTTCGGTCACTATGCATTTTTATATATATATGAATCATTCTT
Organism: Phascolomyces articulosus; assembly: GCA_025677815.1. Classification (NCBI taxonomy): domain Eukaryota; kingdom Fungi; phylum Mucoromycota; class Mucoromycetes; order Mucorales; family Lichtheimiaceae; genus Phascolomyces; species Phascolomyces articulosus. The sequence continues at coordinate 1,463,094 of JAIXMP010000003.1, read as the reverse complement.
TTCTTTCATGATCAACAAAATTAATCTTGATTATGACACGATTCCAATTCTTTCATTGGATTCATTTCGAACTCTTTTTTTTTGTTTGTAAACATAGAATATTATAATATAGTTACGATTCTATTCATTGGCTTGAAAAAAAGGGGATTTTCTTTGGGGGGAAGGGGAATAGAAAGTAAAAATATTTTGATCGTGACGAAGAGAAAAAATAAGCTATTATGGGGGACTGGGTCGCGTATATGTGAGGGGGGAACTGAAAGGTACATACATAATATAACGTAATAATAAGCAATGGGCATTAGTATGCGTGGCATTTTGTAACTAATAACATTCGGTAATAAACAAAAATGATGGCAGTTTTCATAAATGTGACATGCGTACGTAATGAACACACCGTGTGATGATGATTTGTTGTTTGATTCCAATCACTCAACAAACGTATACATTATCATGAAGGGTTTAGTTTTATTATCCCCAACAGAATATTAAGCATAAAAATGATCAACGCATTTTTATCGAATTAATAATAGTCATATTTACATAATAAAATAATACATACCTTTGGGTTGTTTACCATATCTTTGGATCTTATAAGATTTATTATGGAATACAGAATGTATTGGTTTCTTCTTGATACTTCGCGTCCCCCCATTTTTACTTTCGCGGAACGAGAATTTCAATTTCGCACATTTTGAAATTACACTTACGCGCACACACTGTAATTTCAATTTCGCGTTTTTTTTTTATTTGTGTTCTAATGACGACTGTGAAGGGATTTTTTTTTTTTTTTGAAATTTGAGGTTGTTGTTATAATCGACGACAATTATGACAAAGTACCCACCGTTTCATTTTATTTAGTAATACTACTATCATAAATGTTCATTTACAATTGAATTCTAGCTTTGTTCTATTATATTTTACATAGCGACTACCAACATTTGTTATATATATTTTTCGGGTTGAATGAATGGCATTTATTATAGTATTACTAAAAAAATGAAACGGTGGGTACTTTGTCATAATTGTCGTCGATTATAACAACAACCTCAAATTTCAAAAAAAAAAAATCCCTTCACAGTCGTCATTAGAACACAAATAAAAAAAAAACGCGAAATTGAAATTACAGTGTGTGCGCGTAAGTGTAATTTCAAAATGTGCGAAATTGAAATTCTTGTTCCGCGAAAGTAAAAATGGGGGGACGCGAAGTATCAAGAAGAAACCAAAAACAATAAAAATGTGAAAAGACAATTGCTAAGCCATCTTTGTTTATCAAAGAAATACAAAGGCTATTTTGGTAAGTTTGTACAATATTCAATTTTGTTAAATTGCCATATGAGCATCACAATTCTATTTTCAAGAATCTGATTGTAAAGCATATGTGCTTTGCTTTGTCAAGCTTGAACAAGTAGCTCGTATAGAAAACCATTTTATTCAATTGCATCATTGACTATTATATATAGTATACCAATGATGTTGGGGGCATTACACGAGAAATTAAGTTAGCAACGAGACACAAGAGAATACACTAATACATTGCTTCCAGTTTGCCAATGACTCTTTATTTATGATACCACATTTTGTAGTGAAATCCTTATTACTTCTCCCCTTTTTTGGTGTTAGAATATACAATTGAATTCATCATCATTGATGCATCATCAACTTTCTCCATCTCTCTCTTCTCACATTATATCATCTTAGTATGAATTTATAAATCCCAATATACACCAATCACAATCCTGATGAAATCAACAGATATCATTAAATCAAGGAAGAATATAGTATTATTTAGCCGTTCAAAGGAACTTGTTTGTGTTTCCTTTTGAGAGAATTTTGTGAACATGCATTTTTTAGTTTTGTGTAACGATAACTAGGCACTTTTTTTTGGGTGAAAGAATCAAGATTGGGTCCACTGAAAAAAAATGTCTTTGTACGTAGATCACTAATCCCAATAATAGTACAAAACTTTAAATATACATATTATTCAAACCAAGCTTTACTTAGTCCTTTTTTTCCTTTAAAAGAAGAGGCTGATGCTTCTTTTTATTCTTTTTATTATTATAAAATATTAGAACGCTACTAAAAAGGCCAAAATGCTTCTCAATATCTCAATATGTGTGGGAATGTCCCAATAACTCGTTTCTCCTATTCAAAACAAAATTGGATTACTAAAAAGCATAGATATTGACTATTTTTTTTTTACCCATATTCCTTGGTTTGACAGGTCGCTTTTTAATAATTATTAAGGCTTACCTCTTTCAATTTCTTTTATATACAAGGTCATATAAGAAGTATAAAACTATAATTTTAAATCGAGTACATTTATTTGTTTTATGATGATGATGGTATATTCTATTTTATAGTAAGAGGGTCTTTTTTAACTTGTGGAATCCATTGTTTGTATTATACAATAATGTATTATACAAAATTATCCCTTTTACGTGCTTTGACTGGACTATTTTATTTTTCTTGTTCTGTAAAGAGGAGAGTCACATATTCATTAGTCATATTTTTAAGCATATGGACTCATTTCATAATTCTATAAAAAAATAATAGTACCCACTGTAAATCATTTTGACGACTGAGTAAGAATTCTCTCCAACGTAGCGGCTTTTTCAAAAATTTCATAAAGATAGGTTTGTTCTATACCATTGTTTTCATGAACTTCCTTTTTTGAATCCTTAATAGGATATATAGAAACAGTTACTATGTTGCTGGTAAAGCAATATGATTCAGGTTGAGAACATGTCCTTTTTCATTTCATTAATGATTTTGCTCGCTGATAAGCTTGAAATTATACGATGATTATATATTACTTCATATTAAATGGAAAATAAAAGCTGTTGCTATGCAAATCCTGTTATAAGAGATGATTGAGTTTAATGAAAAAGAACAACTTTTTTCTCTTCTCATCGCATCATGAACCGATAAGAAACTTAAAATTCTCTTAAGAAAACAAAGTATGTGTATCACCTGGCAATACAGCAATCATATATTAGATTGCAAATTCGTTTGTAAATACAGCACATTACACATTTATTAATAGGCTTACTTATCCATTATACGTACTAAAAGAAAAGTGTAACGCATGTCACGATCCATTACTAATTAAGCAATTATTTACCATATGGCATCTTTTTAAAACAGAAGATCCCTGAGTTACTCAACTTCTTGATACTATACACACTTTATCAATCTATTCCATATACTAAATGAATATAGATTGCTTAATAATATATACAACCTTCCCTAACATAAACCGAAAAAATCGACCTACATGGATGGAAAAGTGGATAGGATAAATTGAATGTGTCTGATTGGTGCTGATGCTTGTATTATCTATCTATTCAATGTACAATATTTAATATGATGGAGTTATAAAAAAAACAAAATATCCTTCTTATTTCAATAGAGGAATTACGCCAATTATTACATCTTCACACAATCTTTCTCTTGAAAGTTGTCATCATGACAATGATATCATTTTAAATGACATTCTATATGTACCACTCTGCTGTTTAATAATATATGATATGATTGATATTGATCGCTGAATATGAAGGAAATGAACTACATAGCAACCCATGATAACACCGGGTAATATTTTTGATGTCTATTATAGGAAGAACATTTATGCTAATACTATTACCTTTTACGAATACCCTACTCTTTTAACATTGCTATTTACATGCTCCCATATTAATTTATCACTATTGGCATCAACGAAAGTATGTGGATAAAGTTTTTTTTTATCTACATTGGGGTTGCTCTTTCAAAAAGCGATTTCACAAGAATACTACTTTGCAAATTTATATTTTGGTATCCTTTATGCACTTTTAGAATTTATCTCTATTAAGTGGTGTACCTTTTTAGTTTTGGCATATCTCCTTCTATATTATATCATCAGTCATAATATAAACCATTGTTTTTTTTTCCAGACGCAAACACATTTGTATTATTAGTAAGTAAATGTAGTTGATATCAGTTACCGAACTGACTTATTATGGGCGCCCTCGATCGGGTATATGTTATAGAAATCATTCGTCGTGTATCATGTACAAAGAGTTACTAATACTAATGACAAACAACCGACCACGATGACCCGATCCGATCATAATATGCGTTGGACGTTCTATTTATGTTTACTCGGGGATATTATTAAGAATCCAAAGCAGCCTCCTATTAATTCTATGATCCTTTTTTTTTGTTTCTATCATTACAAAAGTGACCATTCCCCAATTGCAAAAAAAAAAAAAAGTTTCCAATTTACCCTATCTTAGCTTCATATTCTATAATTGTTTTGTTATTATAATTCAATATCCTTAACTTTGGTTCTGTGTTTCCTACTTACATAATATTGTTCGGAAGCTTGTGATAATTCATCTATTTCAAACGGAACTGTTCTGGGTAGTGGACGATGATGCATTTGTTATCGGTAAGTGACAAGCGGGTATCACCGACGGTTATTGAATTAGCTAGTATTACCCTGCAATTCTTTTTAAGAAAAAGATGTACTTAGAATCTTTACTTATTAAGGCAAGTAAACAAAGTAAAAAAAAAAATAGACCCTATCACTATTTATAGAAACATTAAACAATTAGGAACTCTGATCTTTTTACATCTATATTACAATGGACACCAGTATTGGATTTTTCGTAGTACTTCGCGCCCATACATTTTCAATTTCGCTGAAGGTGATTTTTTAATTTCGCGCATTTTATAATACATATATACAGGAAATCTGCGAAGTTAAAAATTTACGTACGCGAAATGAAAATATGTCGCCTGCGAAGTATTAGGAAAAATCCAATATTATATGCATCGGCGGTAGAATCGCTTCTGAAAGTTATCTGTCGTATAACATATTCAACACAGTCATAAAATACCTAATAGGCTTTTGTAGTTTGTGATGGGGGGAGTAGCATCTTGGTAATGTTTGATGAAGTTTTATGACGTTTGTAATACTGAAAGATAGGAATTGTTTCCTTAGTATTCCTTTTCCAGTTTTGTATATATATACAGAACAAATATACTGTTAAGAGACATGAAAAAAAATCGGAGATGACGGATGCGCTGTTTGTAACTCGAATGCGGAATCATCTCTTCGAGAAAAACATAACTTCTTCAATGTAGCAGAAGATTGTTTTTATTATGTATCATAAAAATGAACAATTTGAACCTTTCGCAGAATGGTAAGCTTGCTTGTTGTTTTATGCTCGCTCGTGTAAGTGAACTATACTAAAATAAAATTGAGTATGTTTTTTGTGAGTACTTTTTTAAAAATAACCAGCCATCCATTCTATCGTTCCATATTAATGAATGTATTAATTTTGCTGTCCATATAAAAAAGGTATATGAATTCTTTGTTTTATCAGTAGGCTGGATAACTGAGGTAAAAAAAAAAAAAAGATGAAATGATCTATAAAAACATACATAGGTAATGCTTTAATACTACACTATGTCTTTTATTTCGATTGAATGAGATGAAAGAAAGTTCAACCATGAATATAAGTATATCGTCGTATTCGTTAATAAGAAGGACTCCAGTTATTTAGGTACATATATTTCTATTTCTTGATTCTTCATTTATTTATTGCTAATTTTTTTATATACCTTCACTTCCACATCTTTGATACATATATATGTTATATATATCATGTAATTTTATTTTATTTATCCAGTTCTGATTCTGCTTTTGATTTAATACATATTCCATCATTCAAGTATTTAATCGACGTGGATATATGTACATATTGCTATTAAACCATCAAATGCAAATCAGGATCAACGTTATTACCCTTGCTGTCAAAGCTTATTCTTCGTCGACTATGTATTCGACCAATGGTATCATCGATGCTAATTTCGTTTGTAAATTCAAGATCATAGCCTTGACAAACTTTATGAATACAATCCATATCAAATAATGCCGAAAATATGGTTGCTGTCTCGTCTTCAGCTAAAACCAGCGAAAAAATAAAGTGATGAGGATACGTTTATATATCAAAATATCCCATCTTGGAGCAAAAAAATTCGTATAAGGAGCCATCATTCTCCAAATTTAAAGCATGACGTTGTCCAGTTTTCGATATTTTGGAAGTAAAGATTTGCAATAGGATGAATAGCCTATAGTTTCAAGGATTGCATTGGCAATAAAAATAAAGGGTCCGTGGTAGATACCAGGAATACGTTGTGGTCGTTGTTCGTCATCATCACCATCACGGTACTTTTTAGGTATAAATGGATATAGTTATTGACATATTTTGAGTAATACAGTCATTTCATCTTCTGATACGTCGGTTCCATCATCCATCTGATCTTGTATTCTTTCAACAATAACAAGATCATCAGGATAGGGTGATTGGAGAACTTGCCGACAAATGTGTCTTAGCTGGTTTACTTTTTCATGAGTAATATCTTTAGGTTTTTGTGGTACTTGCTAATGATGGAGAAGCTGTTGAAGCCAATGCATCCAAATTATCCGCCTTGATTATATAATGTTCCTTTTGCCCTTCCATTTCAACCAAGATATCGAGAGAAAGATCATCCAACTCTTTTTTATTTTCATCATCACTGTGGGTATTTTCATTATTCTCTCTATCGTTATCACTTTTTCCTGTTGTTTGCTTTTTTGATCCTCATTCGCTTCGCAGTATAATCTTTTCAGAGGCGATAAAACAATATCAAGATGTGTCGATGACGATGTACAAGTGATTGATTCTTGAAGCACTAAAGCTAACTCACGTTGTTTCTTTTTTTTTATTAATTTTACGCTTCGTTGTCGTTGGTTCATTATTGCTATTATTAGTATCGTCCTTTTTATTCGATGGAGGGCGATGAATCTTTGTTGCCGTTATTTTTTTCCAAAGCGCTTTTTCCCGATGAGGCGCTAAATGGATACGAATCAAGCATCGTAATATTGTATCCAAAGTTTCTTTGGTGGCATACGTTGTTGAATAACAATTGTTAGTGTTTAAAGCATATCGAGAAATAGCAGCTGTCATGCAATGGTGTCTATTGGTAGGTCCCTTTATTATAGAATGCATATCGACATTTTCCAGTGATTTTTGCCAGAGTAATGGTATGTTGTCGTTGTTCGATCCCGTGTATGATGAATGGCTGTACAGATATGCAAGATGACTTGAGAAAGTAAATCCAGGTAAGGTCGACTTTGTTCGCTTGCTGTTCATTCATATTGTTGAAATACGTTTTTTGTACAGTGTTGACAATATCACGAATATGAAAAGTGCTGGTGGATGGATGATGGCTGCGTATACAAACCATTTCCTAGTTTTCTAGGAAGTGTTCGAGATGAAAATAAATATATACTAAGATCATCTAAAGTAATAATCATAGAAAAAAAATGAGTGTATTATTTTTAACACTATTCGTTTTAATATATAAAAAAAGTTGACATACTTTTAACGCAATAGCCAATAATTCCAAATACTCGTCATACACTTTAGTAGTAGTAGTTATAGTACTTGCTTCTTCTTCTGTTTCCTCTTCTTCAAGTCTAAGTTTTGCAATGCTGGCATGTTCTCCTTGTATCATGGATTGGATAGCCAATTCCAAAGTATGGGCATATTCTTTTGAGGATTCCAAATGATATAGTTTCAGGAATGAAATGTGCTTGTGAGAATTGTTTCACAGGACTACTGCTCATTTTTTCAAAAGCGTGTAATCAACAAGTGTCAACATTTTGTTCGTTTTCAATACTGGATCCATTTTTAAATCGAGGATTTTTAGAAATATCAAAACGCGAAAGGGGGTTTACTTGCATGATCAAAAAAGAGTCTGAGTTTTACACCAGCGCAGATAGACTCGAAAAATTGCTTTCCTAGAGACGAAACAAATTCATCCTAAGAGAGAAAAATAATAATTCTTTGCAAGATCAAATTGAATATTTGTCAATCTCTCAAGTAGCGACAGCAGGGTACAATCTAGCTATCAGCAACCAAAATATTTACCACTTCTCTCCATCCTTAAAAAATACCCATTCCTTGTCATAAGCATATCAATTAAAAAACAAATGAAAAGATATTGGCATTATTACTTACTACACACTATATGTGTATAATAAAATAAATAATCAACCTGGCACTGATCGAAAGATCCATATTATTGTTGCCATTATTGTTGTGATAATAATGATAATAATAGATTTATATTAGTAATACAATTAATACTTGGTTTCTTCTATTAATCAATAATTTAATTTAAAACATCAAATAAAATGTGGTTTTCACGAAACCCGTTGTTGGGGAAGAATAATGGCTACCAGAGGGAGATGTTAAGATAATCATCTTGAGATCCGATACATTTAGAAAGGGATCTATAGCATATTCTCCATGTATTCAATCAGAGTAAAGTTCATTACTTCTTCCATTTCAATCTTGTAATTATCATGTTGGGTAGTTTTTTCTTGCATTGGTTCGATTTGGGTTTCCTAATTAGGACAAAGCATATACATAATGCACTTCATTGCTATAGTTTTATCATGGTATTGACACCTATAGACACAAATACGGTGTCTACAAGAACACAGATATGCAATGGTATTTGTGACCTACACAAGGACAGATTATTTCATTTGTTCTCAACGTTCTTTATCACACAGATAAAAACTGCATGATGTGACTTTGCAATATCAAACGCGTTTTTCAAATTTCGTTGTGCTCAGGAACACGGTTCACTCCTTTACCCTTTTTTTTTTATCGCGTACGACATATATATATTATATACATATATATTTGAACCATGCCACGCGAAATTATTACTTTACAAGCTGGCCAATGTGGCAATCAAAGTATGTTATAATTTTTCATATTTTATATATTATATAAATCATAAAAGAATTCAGACTTTTTCTCATTAGAATATGCCATATATAGTTGGAAGTGAATTCTGGAAACAGATCTGTACAGAACATGGCATCAGTAGTGATGGTACTTTGGAAGACTTTGCAACTGAAGGTGGTGATCGAAAAGATGTATTTTTTTATCAGGTATGAATAGATCCATTCATTAGAACCACACAATCGAATTAAAAAAAAAAAAAAAAAAAAAAAAAAAAAAAAAAAAAAAAAAAAAAAAAAAACTAAAATTGATTCTTATTATTTCAGGCTGATGACGAACATTATATTCCTCGAGCTATCTTATTGGATCTTGAACCTAGAGTAAATATTAAAAAAGAGTATATATATATATATATAGAGAGAGAGAGAGAGAGAGAGAGAGAAATCGATCCTGAACTTACGTTGTCTGTTATTTGTTGATCCACTAAAGAGAATGTGAATCTAACTTTTTGTTTTGTATATATAAAAAACAATTAGGTAATCAATACTATTCGAGAATCACCTTATGCAAACTTGTATAATCCAGAAAATATCCTTGTTTCGAATGATGGTGGAGGTGCAGGAAATATTTGGGCACATGGTTATTCTCAAGGTGAAAAAGTATATGAAGATATTATTGATATGGTGGATCGTGAAGCCGATGGAAGTGATTCTTTGGAGGTTTGTGTTCTTTTTCTAGATTATACAAATAGATAAAAAAACTCATAGCTAAAAAAAACTATATATATTTTTATAAAGGGATTCATGTTATTACATTCAATCGCAGGTGGAACGGGCAGTGGTTTAGGATCCTTTTTGCTTGAAAGATTGAATGATCGTTATCCAAAAAAGTTGATCCAAACGTATTCTGTTTTCCCAAACTCAGAGGAAGTATCTGATATTGTCGTCCAACCTTATAACAGCATGTTGACTCTGAAACGTTTGACAACCAATGCAGACAGTGTGGTAATGTTTGGGAAAGGAAAAAAAAATAGGAGGTATCCAATGAATTAAAGTAATTAACTTGATAAATGGGCTACATTATAGGTTGTATTGGATAATGCTGCTTTGGCACGTATAGCAACAGATCGATTGCATACTTCAACACCTAATTTCGAACAAACCAATCAGTTAGTATCCACAGTCATGTCAGCAAGCACAACAACATTGCGTTATCCCGGATACATGAATAATGACTTAGTGGGCATTGTATCATCACTTATACCAACACCTCGATGTCATTTCTTAACAACTGCATACACACCTTTCTCAAGTGAACAAGTAGAAAAGGTAATGGGACGAAGAAAGAAACGAAGGAAAAGAGTGGGGAATATTTTTATCAGCATTTTTTTAACGAAAAGTGTTTATATCTTATAAATACATTTTGAATTATTAAATTAGGCCAAGATCATTCGAAAGACAACAGTATTAGATGTGATGCGACGTTTGTTACAACCCAAAAACCGAATGGTATCCACAGTACCATCAAAGCGAAGTTGTTATATTTCTGTATTAGATATTATTCAAGGTGAAGTGGACCCAACAGATGTGAGTTTTTTTCTTGATATTTATCTGGATACTCCAAGAGTTTTTTCGTTCATGTACTTATTCATTTGGTGGGACGAATATAAAATAAATTTTTATACAGGTTCATAAATCATTATTACGTATTCGAGAACGGCGTTTAGCACAATTTATTCCTTGGGGTCCAGCCAGTATCCAAGTTGCCTTGTCAAAGAAATCACCTTATGTTCAAACACCTCATCGTGTGAGTGGTCTAATGCTTGCAAATCATACCAGTATAGCTTCTGTAAGTAGTTAATTTATGATTTTCCGTTCTATCTTATTTTGTATATGTATGGATTGAGAACTAACAATGAGTTGGGTAATTAGCTCTTCAAACGCACATGTGATCAATATGATCGATTCAGGAAACGCAATGCATTTTTGGAACAATACAGAAAACATCCTATGTTTTCAGATGGTTTAGAAGAGTTCGATGATTCTCGACATGTGGTACAAGATTTGATCGATGAATATGAAGCTTGCGAGACACCAGATTATATGAACTATGTAAGTTAATTATTATCAATTTGTTGAAACAGCTCTTCTATTTAGTTAAAGCTATTAATGATGACGATGATGATATTTTTTTTTATAAATGAATACAGGGTCTTAAAGATAAGGATAAGATGGAAGAGTAAAAAGGATCATATCCTCTCTCATCTCTTATTTTTATTTTCATTTCTCTCTCATGCATGTAAATATATCTTCTCTCCCTCTCTTTTTACAAATAAAGTTACTATTCGATTAGTCGACTCTGGGATATGTGATTTAAAGACTGTTAACAAATCACGAATAAGCTTTTGAAAAGATCATCGAGTTATCTTTAAATATTTGGACCAGTATATATATAGCCAAATTTGGGACAGGTGCAATGTATGCATGCATTAAGTGATAAACATTACTCTGTGTGTTTAATTACATTTTATAGAAAGAAAGGGATTGACCTGCTGATTCTCTATGTTACTTTTGATCCACTTCACTTTAAAGTCTTTCCTCATGACCATTTAACGAATCTTGCTATGTAAATATTATATAATCTAGCGAGAAATTAACAGTTATTAAGATGATAGGTAGAACATCAAATAAAAAATAATAATAATACGTAAACCAAAATAAATTATTTCTTGTAACTTTTTTTCCATATGCTAACTGCAAGTAATTTTTTTTTCATTGTGTTATATAGTTATATAGAAAGAAAAAAATAGGGATAAAGAGACACTATACTTTTTGTTTTTGTAATTACTGTTTTTTCATTTTTGCTTTTAAAGGAAACATGGTTGAAGAGGGAGAGAAACACAGCGAAATAAAGGTAGAAAATGTGTGTTTGTATATGTGATAAAGAGAGGGAGAGGGAGAGAAAGAAGAAAAAGATGTACACTTTTTTTTGTTACTGTGAATATGGGTTTGTAAGTTGTGATGTTTTTTGTGTAAAAATATGTGTATTTGTGTGTGAGAGTAAAATATGTGAATGTGTATGATGTAAAGAAATAGCATTTATAGACTGAATTTTTGAGCAGACTTTTGTGCAGATTCACCATGAGGAGTGAATTCAACAGGCATGTTAGGTGGGACATTAAGGAATTCCTTGATTTGAGTACTAATAAATTTATATCATTATGGTTATGAATCAGTATAGGAAAATTTCATCAATAAGTAGAATACACACCAACTAATATATCCAACATAATCCCATTTCTCTTCCTCTTTCCATAATATCCTATTATTCCTCTCTCACTCAATTACTTACCCAAGCTTTTCGGTGATTTCATTTCTTTCAGAGCTTCGGATCCAAAGGGCTACTCGGAAGAAGACCTTTCGAACAGAAATCACGGCACCACAGACTTCATTCTCATGAGTAAATTGTTCACCAATCATGGCTAAAAGCTATTGAAAATAAACAGATAAAATCAATTATTATAAACTTGTCCATTACTTATTTATATCAATTTATCACATCATTCTTCATTTAAACCTAACATACCAAATAGAGCCAATAATCATTGATTCCTTCACCAGTTCTATTTCTGGGAAACTGAATACTGAATTTGCCACCGTTGGAGTTGGCAGGATCTTCCCATTCAGGTCGAATACCCTTTTTGAAGAAATGGTAGTTCGAGTTGGATTCGAGATGGTTCACCTTGGCAATGTTATTATACACGCTATAAAAAAATCAAAATTAAACCATTGAGTATATATATTTGATCAAAAAAACACACACACAGGTCAATTAATATATGTAATCCAGAACAAATAAACAAATATATAAAGAGAATGTGTAAAATATTTACCCCCAAAAGTCTTCAACTGTTTCAACAGTTACAATTTCCTTCAAGTTTTGTGACCATGATTGTGCATTTGCTTTTTTACCAGGATTATCAAACCACAAAGTCCAGGCATTATGAAGTGGGTGCTTGACATTATAATTTATACGGTCGTGAAACACTGTTGTAACCTGTTCTTCTTTGTCATTAGCTGAATCTTTTTCAGTTGTGGTTGATTCTGTAGTTTCAGTTGTAGTGGCTACAGGCTTTTCATCGATAGTAGTAGTTTCTGCTGTAACTGGTGTAGCTCTCGTTTCAACATCGGTCATGATTGGCTATTTTTTTTGTTGTTTTAACACGTCGTTTCAACTAGTAAAAAAAACAGGTGGTTTTAAAAAGAAGTAGTACTCAGAAAAAAAGCGCGGAATACGATAAACGAGTCACACTTTCCATTATTACACATCTTTCTTTTATATATATATATATATATATGTGTCAAACTTTAAACAATGGTTCCTTTTCATTTACAATATCCCCTTTCATTGTATATTTAAGGATTTATTTGGTATGAATAAAACTTTCTAACAATAATAGCTCAAATATCCAATAATACAGCCAATCCAATCCACCCAAAACGAAAAGTATAATAGAATTCTTTATCCAATCATGCTTCGTTTACGTCCACGTAATCGTACTATTATTATAAACAGTGGAAGATACATTCATGATGAGTCTCATTGTTTTCTTTTGTTCAACCTTATTTATAATAATGGTATATTTTTACCTTCATCCAATTTGGTCAAAATCGTTCTTGATTTTTTATAACCTTTAGCATAATGTTCTAGAATACTTGCAAACTAACAATAATATTTCAGTCCATTATTTACATGATACTCAATCCATATTCCTCCCCTTTCCCTATTTTCTCATGAATCCCTTACCAGATCTTCGGTTTTTGGATGTGTACTTGAAAAAGCTCTTTCTAATACATATAAATCCACTGCTTTGTCTTCTGGTAAAACGGATACATAACTTAATCCAAAATCAATGACCACCTATTGAACATATAAACGATTAACCACTTATATCCTCGTATTCTCTTCCTTTCCTTTATTGATACCATTCAACGTCAAATAATATCGCTAATTATTACCAAAGATCCATTATTATCACGCAACATTAAATTGGATGTTGTCAAGTCACCATGTACGACGTCTTGAGCATGCATTTTTGCCAAGGATGTACCAATTTTTTCAGCCATTGATTCTATATTGATATATTCCTTGCATTTTAGTAACCATACAAAAATTTATATATATTTGAAATTATCATCATATATCTATCAAATTACCTTGGTCGAGATCCGCATAATAGTTTGACTGATTACTAAGTAGCCGTTGTTTAACAGTTTCTCCAACAACACATTCCATATAAATCGTTGCTTCGGGTATATCCACAAGATATACAGTAGGTGTATCCATTCCACTCTTTTTACACTTTTGTAGACATCGTGCTTCTTGAATGACGCGCCTGGCAGTTAACGTTCGATCCAGATCAGGATGACGATACGTTTTTGCAAAACGTTCTTTAGCAATGCATCCTTCTTGTATGGTTAAAAACGTAGGTAAATGATATACACGCTAATGTCAAAAAAGAAAGAGAAAAAGAATAAAAGGAATAATTGTTAATTAATTTCATTTTTAAAATAGCATGTATATTTAAAGAGAAAGAGAAAGACAACGTACAGCTTCTGCCCCTTGCTTTATCAGCTTTCCTTGCGCACGCATATATAATAAAAAGGGAGGTTAAGTCGTTTCTGAGGGAAAAAAATGAACGATTTGCATTGGTTTGTGACTTACTTTTTTGGTTGCACAAGAAAAGTCGAATTTTTTTTTTTCTTCTCTGCTTGCATCTTTTTTTTTGACATACAACTTTTTATATAACATAATGGCCACCATAGACGCTTTCAAGGCACCATCATTAGTGTCAAAAAAGACTCAAAAGAAAATGAAGAACGAAGGTGACGACGATGTAATTGTGGATTCTACTGCTTTACCAACTCGAAATATCTCTACTGAAGAAGATTCAGAAATGCAAGAAGTCTCGGATAAGCCAAACTTTGCTCCTGCCAGTGCTGCTGAAACAAAGGTATGTGTCTATATAGACAACACTATATTTTTTATATATTCTATCAATTGAAATTATCCATGAATATAATTCGATTGAATTCATAAAGCTGATTTTACTGATCACTGCTTTATCCTATATTATTAGACTGTTGTAAAAGGTCACCGTAAGATACCCGTTCCTCAACATAGACTTTCACCATTAAAACGACACTGGTTAGAAATCTACGCACCATTGGTAGAACATATGAAACTTCAAGTTCGTATGAATGTTAAAGCACGAGCTGTTGAATTACGGGTAATTAATTATATTTTTATCGAAAACTGATATGTTTGGGCTATTTTATATATTTGTATTAAACACCCCTCTTATTATTTCATATATTATAAATGTAGACATCACCTACAACTGAAGATACAAGCGCCTTACAAAAGGGTGCTGATTTCGTGCGTGCATTTGCATTGGGATTTGAAGTTCAAGATGCTATGGCTTTGTTGCGTTTGGATGATATTTTCTTGGAATCATTTGAAATCAAGGATGTCAAGACTTTACATGGTGATCATTTGGCTCGTGCTATTGGTCGTATTGCTGGTCGTGATGGTAAAACAAAGTTTACAATTGAAAATGCAAGCAAGACTCGAATTGTCCTTGCTGATACGTAAGTTATTAAAGTACAAATGGAGGAAGAGGGAGAAAAGGATCATAAATCGATATATCCAAGATTCATTTACTAACATTGTTTTTCTTTTTTAAAATTTATAGTAAAATCCATATCCTTGGATCATTCCAAAACATCAAGATCGCTCGAGATGCTGTCTGTAACTTGATTCTTGGTAGTCCTCCAGGCAAAGTGTATGCTTCCTTGCGTACTGTTGCTGCTCGTATGAAGGAACGTTTCTAAAAAAAATTATCATTTAATCCATCTCCTTTTTTTGAAAAAAAATTCTTCATAACCAACTTTTTTTCCCGTTATAATATGAACAAAAGTTTACTGTAATAATTCCATCTCCCTTCCACACCTATCAAAAAACCATTTATCATTTCACTCTTCTTTTTTTGTAGTTTTACCATATTGGCATCTTTTTTTTTTCACGAACAATTTCATTCTACTTATTCCTTTTTGCACATATTATGTTTATTTCTTATTAAAGTTTTTTTTTTATATATAAAGATTTGGTTTTATCTTAATAGACTTATTTCTAATATGTAGGACATATCATGATCAGAGATATCAATCAATTTTAAAGTGTGTGGTTTACATATCAATATACCATTGTTCGTTTTTTTATGTTTTTTTATTATTATTTCTTATAAAAAAGATTGACACGCTCTTGGTAACATCATCTTTTTACTATCTTATATAAAAAGCGAGATGTTTCCGGAGACCATCGCGAGGAGATGGCGTGTCGTCGATCTCCACTCCTTGTAACAGTACACCTTTATTAACCCTGTTACTATAAACGGAATCCCGATGAATAGACAAGTCTTTGTGCACTCTTTTAAATACATATATCCTTGGGCATGAAATATGAATAAAAGACTGTCATTCAATTCGGGGGTAATCCAAGAAAGACTTATACCAGTAAACAAAGAAAATATGATATGAGATGGAGTGCAACCAACATCTTAATCATAAGTTTCCATTGAAACCAACAAAATGTGATTGAAATATATATATATATACAAATCAATCCCTCTTTCTCAAGGTGTATGATATATTCGCAATGACACCCTTCTAAAGCCATTTTTTAAAAACGATATATCACAAGGTCGTTGATCCGTGTCCTGCCATATTAAAAAAATACAGCCCTCACTTGTAACAGCAAGCCTTTTAGTACCTGTTACTCAAACGGATCCCTGAAGCTGGATTATCAAATTTTTGGTCATGCTCCAAAATAACTGATAATCACCAACAGGTGGTTTGGAAGCATATAGATAGAAATAGTACGCACACCAGGGAAAAACAGTACAGTGGAGCAGACACTGACTTGTATGTTTCTTGAGGGCTATTTCCATCTATTGCCTCCTCAGGCTTGTGTATTTTCCTAGTAAATATAAACTAGTAAATTTCTTATTCCATTATTTTGTATGTTGCATTAGAAATATAAAGCCAAAAAGAATAATACGTACACCAAAATAACCTTTGCTGTCAGGCATGATGGTTTTTTCTTGTATGGTTTCGTCAACCCCCATTGAAATCTATACCCTAAAAAATTTTGATTTCAATCGTTTGACCAATGAAAGATATACAAGGAACCGTAGTATTAAACTGCTTCCCTCCACTGCACTGGGGAAGCGGGTGAAGAGAGTAATTTTGAGTGATCTACGAAAAGGTAACGGGATGTATGTCAAATATGCAGGACAGTCCTTAAGCCTTTTTTACGAGCTCAGTGTCTAAATTACTCCCAGATCCTTAGTCGGACCATTTCACCTTTAGTTGGATACGCAGCCCTCTTCTGGCACACTAGGCGGGAACTAGGAACTTGACGCACAGCCTCACAAGATTTTCCTAGCGACTTGTGAAACGGTATACGAAGGAACTTCACCGCTACCCCGACCTAGATCAAAGCTGGGAGTCGAACCCAAATCGTGCACCCTAATTTGTACTACTTGACCAAATAACAAAAGGAAACCATCATATATAACTTGAGAGTTTTTTGGTAACTAAATTGTAAACATAAAAAAGTGTGTTGGTATTAGTATGATAGAAATACATTTCAGAATGTAAAATAATATTCAAGCAAAATAATATTTACTAGATAATGCAAAATGTCCCATAGGTAAACTTTTGTTAATTAGAACAACATTAACATTGGAAACATCAAATAAATCCAACTGGTAATGCACCAAAAGAGGAAAACAAAAGTGTTATATTGACTTGACGTTTCTAATGGTCATAAAAGAATAAAAGAAAGGAACAAAACAGGAGGGAAAAAAAAATAAATGAAATTAATAACAATATGGAAAAAAAGAATATAATACATTAAGCATTATTTATAAAGTAAAAGAGATTGGTTTCAATTACGTTGCCATAATGCATAGATAATAGCGCGATGTAATATAATAAAAGTAAGGTTATTGAATAGTGAAAGGAAAAAGTAAAAAGGAAAGAGAGTTCCGTTTTACAAATATTTGGGTGCGAAAATTATTTGACTTGGCGCATATAATTTGGATCAGTGACATATCACCTTATTTTAAATGCATGACTTTAAGATGTCATATACTCTACTTTAGATATTTCATACCATCCTCACTGTACCACAAATAAGAGCGTAGTACCTGATGAATTCAATGGTTTAATGCAAGTGCTATTACAAAACATATTTGACAAAGGGAACAAACGATCGATCAAACTTTTATATTTTATATGTCTCAATAAAGGTCGTGTATTTATTTTAATATATACACGCAAGATTTTTATGTAAGTTTCATTAGAGTTTAAAAACTTGATTAATGAGGTAAAAACATAAAAGTACAGCTATCTATCGTCTTTAACCCTTTGACGTTTTTTCGCACTTACATTTTTTAAATTGACACTTCTTGTAGAAAGAATTATTTAAAAGGTAATCTTCTCTTTTATTTTGTTAAAATTGTACAGAGATATTCTAATTCCATTATTGTGGTCAAGAAGCTATACTACTACTACACAGTGACAAAGATGCTACTAAGGTGTCATCTTGTTACCCCTCCCATCCTGTCAGATTTATATGATGTTTCAATTGATCAGGCCGTGTTTGATTTATAAACTCATTCATTCCTAAAGTGAACACATTATCCAATCAACGCAACAAAACCTTCATAACATAAGCCAGAAGTCTAAGCACTTTTGGGACGTTTTACTACTGGAAAACTTACAACATGTTATCTTTCAATGATGGTAAAACGGCTTTGAAACACCTTGCAACAAATACTTCAAGCAACTGGAGGAAATCGGATCGTTCAACAGGAGTACTACTTGGGCTTCTTAGTATTAATATAGAAAAGTTTTTAAGGAAACAAAAAGTTGAATACGCCTTTTTTTTCCAAACACCAGATAAAAATCATTCTATGTATATATAGTCCTTGGATCAGTTTTTACCAAGTAGTTCATTCTTTTCGTCGTGATATTTCTTTTTTGCATGTAATACAAATACATTCATGCCAATGTAGTAATCCATAAGACTATCATCAAAAGTATATGTTTTTTATAAACTTTCTCATTTTATTTACGTATTGGTGAATAGCAACACATGAATCAATATAAGGACGTACAACCATAACAATGATAATGAATTTATATGTCATTGTAAACTACAATGTATTTTTATTATTTAAAATAATATAAAGTAAGGAGCGATACTTCTTAGCCATGTCATTTTTAGTAACATGTTGCCCGGGAAACACCAATGAGGAGGTCATGTATTGCCTAGATTCCCAAAAAGAAAAATAATAATGTAATCATTAAGGGATTACGGCTGATCTTTGTGCAAGTTCAGAAAACTAACCCGTCTTTGATTACACCAAAAGAATTTGAACCAAAAAGGTTTGATAGTTGTCTTCTCTTTGCTCTTTTTTTTTTTTAAAAAAAAAACGCTATAAAGGTTATCTTTTATTTTTTTTTGATTATGTTACAAATGTAATTGAATAGCAGTTTTTATATATTTTGTTCCTACGTAAGTACTTTTCGTGTAAGTAAAATATTCTACAGATGTCAAACCCTGAAAGTAATAATCGTAATGCTGCTCAAGGGCAACTTGATGCTAAACACATAGTAGTATATATATATATATGGATCTTATCATGGCGGCTCATATCTAACAACTGGAGGCAGAAATTCATAAGTAAGGGTGTTGATATTTGTGCTGCGTTCGATTTTGTGATCGCACATGATCTGTCAACGCAAACCATCTGCATTTCTCGTGCGGGTGTTATTATTACTGATGGAGCTTTCCCATTGTAGGGCTAATGCAAGACCTCATTGTTTATTTTTGAAATCCGGTATCGATGTTGATCTTAACGTTTAATAATATTTGGCATTGATTTTCATATATTTACATTTACTACGCATTGCGTACATATATCTGACAATAAGCAACTCTGATTTTTATATCATTAGTATCTGAAAATAAGCACTCTGACCTTGACAAAACAGTAGGCATCATTGTTTTTCTACATCGAGCGGCGGAGGAGACGGTTATTTACTAAGTTGTTGTACAAGTGCCAAGAGATTCTGGGACCTATATAAAATTTATTATTTTCTGGCTTGATTGATTGGTATCCGATTGTTGTACTGTTTCTTTATTATGAGATTATTTCAATATTTGGTACTATATTGTACAAAGGCTCAAAAATTGGGTTGCAATATATATAAATAAAATAGTCCTTGTCTTTTTTTTTCTGACGCGGAGATGCATAAGTGGGTTCGACGCCTTTGTTTTGATTCCTTGTTAAAACATTCCATTGCAAAATGTACGTAGTATGCTCTTTAACCTTAATTTTAGTTGTTTGGTAATTATAATAAGAATGAGGTTATGGTTGATATACTCTATATCTTGACAATGAGATAATAAAGCGTGGCTCGGTTTTTTCATTTCAATAACATCCTTTGATGAGATGCTTTTTTTAACGCAAGCTTAAATTACTTGGTGCGCGTCACAAGAACAAAACTTTAAATTTGAATAAACTTAAAAAAAAACCAGGAAGCCCTATCTGACCCGTTTCTACAATGCCTTTTTATGATTTAAAAATATGACACCTGTGTATATATGTATATAACAAAAGGTAATGCAACGTATATTGTCGTATCATGTCATATATTCTGAACAAAGAAAAAAGTTTTAATGTAAGATGAATTATTCCTCTTATATATATGTCTGTCAAAAAGTCATTTTCTGTGTCATGTATCGCTGCTTGCCTGGGACGAGGTAGAGATTAAATAAGTCACTTATTAAAACGTAGAATTCGTTCTCCAATCGTTTTTTTTTACGTTCGACGATGAGAAAAAAGGGAAACTGATACCGCCGAATGTATTCATGGTAAGGAACAGATAATATTTCTTATAGAAAGCTGGACTAGATCTGTGGTATTTAGACTAATACGGAGATTGATTAACGTCATGTATCTAAGATTGCATATTTTCACGTAACACATGTTGTCTAATGTTGCTGTTGATCACACATGTAAATTATTTTATATTATTGTCAAAATAGAACGTTAAAGTAAACCTTAACCTTATTTTATTGAAATATAATAAATGAAACAACTCATTGGTATAGGATGGAGTAATGGAAAAGAAAAATAAAAAGGAATACTATTTAAATCATGAATAATATACGTGATAGTGCTATACACTAATAAGTAAAAGAGAGAGAGAGAGAGATACTAATATCTGTACAAATAGAAAAAAAAAGAAAGAATAGTAAAATAAAAAGAACTAGATAATAAATGCAAAAAAAAGTCAAATCAAAAGAGAGAGCTAAAAGAAAGGAAAGATTAAAAGAATTATTCTGGAGAAGACATTATTCTCTTGTCATGTGTTGCCGATTGCACTACAACCAAACTCGATTGAGCATTTGAAGAGAGTAATCCAAAAGAAAGTGCACCCAAAACAGATTTGAATTCTTTACTATATTGATGATGTTGACCAGAAGGTGATTCCACGGAAGGAGACACTGGCCAAGGAGTGGAAGATGATAAATGGGGCCATGGTTTTCCATCCACCTTATTGTGTCGACCAAGAACAATCAAATCATGTCTACCCAAATTATCTTTCTTGGAATGATGATTGATTGTACTAATGACATCATACAATTGAGAATCTTTTGTAT
Organism: Phascolomyces articulosus; assembly: GCA_025677815.1. NCBI lineage: Eukaryota > Fungi > Mucoromycota > Mucoromycetes > Mucorales > Lichtheimiaceae > Phascolomyces > Phascolomyces articulosus. Next base: position 1,441,504 of record JAIXMP010000003.1, on the reverse strand, counting down.
TATCGTCAATCGTGATACATGCCACATTGGGATTTTCTTCTTCGTTGGTCAAAGTAAAGAGGGTTGTAAAAAGTGTATCATCATCATCCATATCAGCACGGATTGATTTACTACCATACAACATGTCTTGAACAGATCGAACAGAAGCATAACGTTTTCCTTTAATCTGTTGTTGATCATTTTTAATTTCGGTTGTCTTTTCACTGATACCTTCCACTTCTTCTACTTCTTGATCCTTTTTATGGTCCTTGATTACAAATCGAAGAACAAGGGCACGTGCTTGATGATAAAGTTGAAGGCGCAAAGCAAACATAAGTGCAGATCGGTCATCGCTGCCACCAATGAATGGTACAATAATCTTTGTGGCATGAGAAGGCAATGCATGATCTTGAACCAACCCAAAGCCACGATCAATGAAAAGGCCAACAGTAGTATGTTTGATAGCAAATGCAGATGTAGCAAACTCGACGTCAGGAACAGGATACTGATGTTGTTGATATTGTTTATCGAAAGGATTGATATCTTCATCATCTTTGGTAGCGGCAGGTGTTGAAGGTACATTATGACGATTACTAGTCCATGGTAAAAGAATCATATCAGCATCTACTTGTTCGCTATGATCTGCGATCGTCTTGATATATTCATTGGGGCTACGGAATTCAAGTCTTGTACGCAATGCATCAATACCCAGAATACTGGAGAATGTACGAATCACATTCAACACTGGGTCATAACGTTGTGTTTCGCGTTGATCACGAATTTTCATGACATCGGATGCACGTTCCGTCAATTCCAAAAGACGCAGTGCATGGAGTTCCATAATATGTGTTGTAAATCGAGTATCATCGCTTCCAGTTCCCGTAGAAGAATTGGAAAACGAAATTTCTTTTTTGGTTCTGGGTTGTTTTAAATGTTTGATCAAAGCCATGATGGACGGAACAGTTTCTAATCGATTCAACATAGTAACTAATGAGAACTTATCGACACCGCCTGCTGCACCACTGACAAGCATTGAAGGATCCTTTGTAGGAACCACAGAAGTACTGGGATGAATACTTGGATCAGGGTCACCACCGTTTGCTTCACGTAATTCCTCCGCACGTTGTTTTTGGTACCATTCGGGATAAAGTTTGATAACAACGGGTGTGGTCATGAAAGTTGTAATCAATGCCATAACCACCATGATCACGAATACTATATATAAAAAGAAGGTTTTTAGAAAAGATTTGTTTATGTGTTACCTTTATCTAAGCTTGCCTTTTTAGTGTAAAAAAAACCTTAACCTTACCTTGGTCGTTCAAGACGCCTGCATCATGACCAATGTTCAATACGATAAGTTCCACCAAGCTGGTATATACAATATTTTTTTTTGTTTGTGTGAGAAAAATAGAGATTACTGATAAGAAATTTCTTCTGTTTTCTCCTTGCCTCAGCCCTCTCACTCTTGTCCCTTTTGTCTGATCAAAAACAATGATAATTCTACTTACCCTTTACAGTTCATCAAAAAGCCCACTGTGAATGATTCACGTAAACTCATACCACAGAATTTTGCAGCCGCAGTACAGCCAGTGATTTTACCAAAACATGCTAAAAAGATGACCAAAAAGACATAACCCCAAACAGGTCCACTATTTAACAAACCAATTTGTGTTTTCAAACCAGAAAGTGTAAAGTACTAAACAGGAAAAAATAAAATCAGTGTTGATAAAGTTAAGGTTTATCAAAATGTGTGATCTGTTACACGAAATACAAAAATATACGTTACCAGTGGAAGTAGTAAAATATTAACCAAATCTTCTGTCTTTTCAGCAATTTTTGTTGCCAAATCATTTTCATGAGGAATAATGGTACCAGCCAAGAATCCACCAAAGATGGGGTGAACGCCAATAATATCCGTCATAAAGGCAGAGGCCAATACAATAACAAACGTGACAGTCATGAGAAGCGGGGTTGGTCCGTGCTCCATCGATCCAGTTTTGATACAAAGTTTGATATAAAGAGGTCGAACCAAAAAGATTAAAAATAAACCAAATCCTACGGCAGTTAAGAAGACATAAAGTGCTTGAAGTCCATTGGTAGCATTCAATAAAGCAACTACCAATGCAAGTAATACCCTATTAAAGTAAAAACAGGATATAGGGAAATGATTTAATGAGGAAATGATAAAGATAAAATAAGGAGGTGCATTTCTTTTGCTACATCAAAATAATCGATTTTCCATGCATGTAATGCAAGGTTGTTGCTGTTGTTTACCTAAAATATACAACTTACCATGCAGTACAATCATTCAATAAACCACTAGCCATAGTGATAGCACCCACTTTAGTACGTAACAAGTTTAATTCAGCCAAAATACGTGCCAACACTGGGAATGCCTATATAAACATAAACAAAAGAAAATAAGGTTTTTAAATAATGATAACTCAAAAATCCCAAAAACCAAACAACTTTAAAATCCAATAACTTACAGTAATTGCCAAAGCAACACCCAAAAACAACATGAAACTTGAAAATGGAACACTATCATCATTTTGCAACTTGTACAAACCCACACTGACGGCAATACCCAAACCAAATGGGAGTGCCATACCGGCCAAAGCAATCGAAAGACTTTCACGCCAATCACGACGGATCACTTTAACATCTACTTCTAAACCGACTTGGAACAAAAAGAAAATCAAACCCAAAGTAGCTGCCAGGTTAAGAAATGGTAATGATTCCATTGGAAAGATGGTCTCAGTGAAATTTGGAATACGACCCATTACAGACGGTCCCAGAATAATACCAGCAATGACTTTTTTTTATAAAAAAATTAATAAAATCGGTGACACAAGTGAGTGAGACCTTTTATTCCATCAAATCATATCTCAACAATTCTTTACATAACGCCATTTTCCATTCTTTTTTTTATTTTTTACCTTCTGCAATAACTCTTGGCTGACGAACATAACCAAGTGGTATAGCTAATACACGACAAAATACTAATATAATAACAGTCTATAGATGTAAACGCGTATATACTGAGTTATCACCTAATCATATAATTCTTTTTTTCAAATAGAAAAAAATCAAATTATTACCTGAATAATAAATAGCACAATAGGATTTGCAGAATTAAATTCTGCTGGGTTCAACCCTGCAAAAATACCAGCTTGTGGGGTAGCAGGCATTCTTTTTTAATAAAAGTGAAGTAGAAAAGAATGAGAAGTTGAAAAAGAAGAGGTCTGTAAAAAATGATAAATTCCAACAATAAGATTGAACTTTTTATAGGTTTTCCATTGGCTTGAAACTCAGTCGTTCAAGCCCAAAAAAAAAAGTCCTGATTCTGTAAATAGGAAAATCTCCCTAGCTATTCACTCCTTCAACTTTTTGTCATTTGTAGTACGGATATTGCTAACCGTCCTTTTTATTCGCACATGTTTAATAGCATTTCTTCCCACTACTTGTTAAACCTTATTTCTTCAATTCATCATTACTATCATCTACGTCAAAAATAATAATCATCATACTAAATAATATTTGTTTCGATACAAAAAAAAAGATTCTACAGAATCTTCTAAATAGTTAACTTTATTTTGTAATATGCTATACAAGATTACTGTGATAATAAATTTCACGCTTTATAAACGTGGGACGTAACAAAATATCTATTATATGATGGGATGCAAAATTTGTGAGGAAGGGTAAATAGGTTAAAGAGGAAAGTGGGTGGATGGATGGGATGTGGATGATAATCAAAATATCTCTCTAATCTAAAAAAATATAAAAACCCATTTTTCACACATTTTCCTATATTTACAGTTTTGCATTGGGTAAAGAGGAAGACTGCTCATCTGCTTCTGCTTCTAATTCACTAAGATATCGCTCAGCATCCAATGCTGCCATACAACCTGATCCAGCACTTGTGATCGCTTGACGATAACGCTTATCTTGAACATCACCAGCTGCAAATAATCCTGGCACATTTGTCTCTGCTGATCCAGGAATGGTCTTGATATAGCCACTTTCATCGAGATCCACTTGACCCTTAACAAGTTGTGTAGCAGGCTCATGACCAATGGCATAAAATAAACCACTAGCATCGATCTTGCCGGTTTCTCCGGTAACGGTATCGCGAATAGCAACGCCTGTCAGCAGATTTCCATCTCCAAGTGCTTCGGTGGGTGATTTGTTGAAATGAACCGTCACCTTGGGATGCTTCAATAGTCGTTGTGCCATAACCTTGGAAGCTCGCAAACGATCACGACGGACCAATACATGGACGTGTGATCCATCTTTAAAAAAACGTCATTTTTAAATTACATAAATAAATATTAGAATTTACATTTACCGGGTAATTGGATGAAACATATATTAGCTTGATCCATAATACATTGGTAAACAAGTAAAAAAAAAACTTACATTTGGTTAAATAAATGGATTCTTCAGCAGCAGAATCACCACCACCTACGACAACCAAAGGTTTATTTCGGAAAATGGGAACAGCACCATCACATACAGCACATGCTGAAATACCATTTTGCCAATACTTAGATTCACCTGGTAAATCCATACGTTTGGCCGAAGCACCCGTAGCAATAATGACGGCATCCCCTGTATCGGTAGGTTCGGCAGCATTTTCGGAACCTTCTCTCCATAACTTGAAAGGACGTTGTTGAAGATCCAACTTGGTAATCGTTTCTGTTTCAATCACGGTACCACATCGTTCAGACTGAGCTCTCATTTTATCCATGAGTTCACCACCCATAACACCTTCAGGAAAACCAGGGTAATTTTCAACGTCGGTTGTGGTCGTCAATTGACCACCAGGAGCAAATCCATTAGCCATCATTCCTTCAAACATGATAGGTTTTAATTGAGCACGACCAAGATAAACAGCAGCAGTATGGCCTATAATAACATGGTTGGTTGGTTAGTTTAAAATGACAAGTATGGCTGTTATTTAAAAAAAATGTCAAATACAAATAAATAAAAATATTAAAAAAAACAAGGTGATAGAAATAGATATATTACCGGCTGGACCAGATCCAATGACGACGACTTTATGATGTTGAGGTGCCATGTTAAAACGACTTGTACTGAATGCAGAACGAGCACTTGAGTATGGAAAAGGCCGGAATAAATTTGTGGAGCGTACAGCACGAGCCAAGAATAGCATGATGGATTATACTCTATTTTGTGGTTAAAGATATACTCTCACACACTCCACATTTTATATGCTGTTTTTTTTTGTCAGCATTTGCTCCGATTCGAAAATATTTTTTTTTTCATTTGTTGATCTTGATGAATTTGTATCACAGTTTACACAGTTTATCATAATTTCATATAAAAAAGAAGCTACTTGTACATATTGTTTAATAGGTTGATTTTACCATTCAGATTATTGTTGAACAGGAGTGGTGGTCCCATAAACCCTCGTTCACATCATGGAATGAAATGACTAATCGGATTTTGTATATAACGCACAGTTATTCAATTTATTTTTATGATATGATTATTCAGCATCCTTTCAATCACTGCATATATATCATCATTGTGAGGAAAGTTTTTATTATGGATATAACAATATACCTACGAATGATAAACAAGGATGTATTAGATGATGAGCAGATTATCATTCACAACAGTTTTTTATAGCGTTGTATCTACTCAATTAAGTATTTATCATACTAATATATTACCAAGATGTATATAGTAATCTATGATTACTGTGCTGGATAGAACTTTAATCAGTATTATGTACAAAAAAATATGAACGTTCAAAATTCTTTATATAGAAATTATAAAAAGTTATCATCAAATCGCTCTTTCATTTACGTTATATTACGCTATTGACATTTTGATCGTCTAGAATAACCAGAACAACAGGTTTTGTTTCTATATAGTATACGTAAAGTTGTTACCCAGCTTTTACTGTATAGATTTGTATCATAGACATCTATACCATATAATAAAGCACAGTAAATAAAACCGTATATCAAGTAGATTATAGTAAAGTGAACAAATCAAAAAAAATTGAATATTATATACGTAAGTAAGTATAGTAAAAGTTTCATATCAATTACGTAAATGAAAATCATGTCCAATCATTTACCAGATATGATTTCATGACAAAGAATATACTCTTTCATAATATAACTACTTATAGGTGTGGTTGCCCTTATTATTATTTATCTACAACATATTTTTTTTTTGGTGTATAGGTTTGATATTATAAAAGCTTGAAGCAAATAATTCCAGCAAAATATAAAAATATAAAGGTATTTGAAGGATGATATACACAATATAAAAAATATCTAGTAAATTTAAAGCTGATCATCAAAAGCGAACAATGAATAGAAAAAAAGAAAAAAAGATATATACTAAAATAAAAAAAAAAAAGGAAAGAAAGAAAAAGAGAAGGTGTGTGTATATGTGTGAGTATGTGCTGTGTAAAAATGTGCGAATAGGTGCGTGTGTGTGTTGCGTGTGAGATGATTTTTTGTTTTCAGGGAAAAGAAGTTCGTATTGAGTATGTAAGGGACTTGGTGATCTTTGTTTTTTTTTATAATTTGATATAATCATCGTAACTATATATAAAGAATAATAAAATGCAAGGAAGAGATAAAAGAAAAAACAAAGAAACGGGTAATAGGTTTATTTCGATTCATTTCTCTGATCCTCTTGTTGTTGCGCCCAGAGCTCTTTTTGAGACTCTATATGTATCCAAGGTAGTCTGTCCACTTGTTTTTCGCTTGGTTGCTGCTGCTGCCTGTGCTACCTTTTTCAATTTCAATGATGTTTGATTTTCTTTTTCATCCTCCTCTTCTGCTGCTCGTTGTAATTGCTGTTTTTGTAATTCTGCTTTTCGTCGTAAGATCCGAGTCCATGCTTGTGATAGCGAAGATTTATCTTGCAATTTTGTTTCTGTCATACCAACCCAAACGTCTACATCTCCAATGATTTGATAATCAAATACATTTTCCCATTCCTTGGTAGGTGCTGTCTTGTTGACAAGGATAGTAATTCCGTTCTTGTTTTCATGAACTGTTCGAGCTGCCAATTTAACAAACTTTTTAAGAGCAGGGATCTTCAAAGATGTACCAAGAACAATCAATAAATCAGGTCGACGTTTAATATCACTGCATTGTTGTAAACCAATTTTATCGCCATTGGGATGTTCTTCATTGTAAAGAACAATATCGGGTCGAAGTGTGCCGACAGCCAATTGACGCTTGCCCAGCAATGAACGTTCTTCTCCAATGGCTTCACATTTAGGACAAATAGGTGGATCACCTTGTCGGAATGCATCAACGTATTCGGTTGTAAATGGATAAGAGGAAGAGCAAAGTGTACATTTGACTGTAGCCATTGTGCCGTGGAGTTGTACAACAGGGAGGTTTAATTCAGCTTCTAGATCGTCAATATTTTGTGTGTAAAGTCGTAATAATCGCCCGCTCTCTTGTAAATCTCGTAAGAATTTATGAGTTGCTGTAGGTTTAGCTGTACTAACTAAGGTTTTCAATTCGGCCATAAATGTATAAAAGCATTTGGTACGATTGGGATCCTTGAAAAGTGTCGCGTCGAATAATTCCGCTCCTTTAAGTACTGTTCCAGGATGTCTTGCTTTTACAAGATTATATAGTCCATCAGATGAACGAAAATCCTATTCATTTTTTATTATTATTGATAATATCGAAATGAAACCATCCAAATTTTAATTCAGAATAATGTTTTTTTTATTAATTAAAAATTAAAAAGAATTAGTATAACTACTTTCATTGATTATGGATGATGTATTTATTTTTATTTCTTTGCAAAAGAAAAGAGTATATATAACAATTATAACTTACGGGAATACCTCCACTGCAAGAGATTCCAGCACCTGTTACAGCAAGAGCTCTACGGCTCTTATTGAGAAAAGCAGCAACTTCTGTAATGCGTAGGTCAATAATTTCTTCTGGATCGGAAATAGCAATTTTTACCACCATTTGGAATTATGTTATTTTTTCACAGAACGAAAAAAAAATAAAATAAAAAGTTTAGAAAAAATAAGGAGGATTAAAAAAGTGTGTATGTGAAAAAGAAAGGGTAAAAACGCGCTAACAAGAAGAAATAAAAAAAGGTGATAGGAAAGGAAAAAAAAAAAAAAGATATGCACACACAGAACCAAAAATCTGCTTAAAAAATTCAGGCATGTGACTGTTTACCCCAAATTTCGTTTGAATTTGGTGCATAATTTTGAATCATTTTCCTCTTTCATTGAGATTGTTCTTTGATTCTAATTACAAAAGGATGATCGAATTGCTTATAAATATTAGGATTAGAAGAAAAAGAAAAGTTAAATATAATTATCAAAGGTATAAAGTGTAAAAAAAAAACTGTATCTAAGGTTTTTAAGGTAACTGCATCAAACCTGCATCAATGGATCGACCTTATATAATTATTACATGTAACGCATCTGTACCACACTGATTACATCATCTTGTTCCACTGCGGAACAATCCGATTGTTTTTTTTTTTACTAGTTTAGACCCTTTTATTTATCTTTTATATTTTCTTTTTTATATAAATCGATGATTATTATTGCAGTTATCAAAGACTTAATACTAAACATTCTTAATTAAAAATGTAGGGATAAAATGGAAATTTATATAATAAACAGATGTTGTTCAGTTTCAGAATAAGAAGGAACACATGATAATAATATGCTTTTCTTTGGTTCCTGGTATTAACTTTTGTTGATATGATATGTAATAAATCGATTTCTTTGTTATTTAGTTATTCATTTACAACAAATACCATAACAACAAAGAAAACATACCTCTGGTTGCTATGTCAACATAAAACAGACAAATAAATTTTTATTACTATAGGGAAATAATAAGTATAAATAAACATATACATACTATTGATGAAGATATTTCAAGTCTACTAAATTTATATAGTTATTTGAAAAAGAAGAGAATGATATACCTTCAATTTTACTATGGGTTGCTCATCCAGGACATAAGAGAAAAACAAATCAACTTATTGTGGTCGTAACACAACAGGCCACAAAAGCAGGAGGAAATGTTTTTTTTTAATTATTTTTGCTCCGCGAGAACACAGCTTTGTAAACATATTCAAATATGAGTGCAGCATTACGATTCAAACGATCGATTGTTAAACAACTTTCACGATTAACACCATGTGGTGAATCAGAACTTATTGATTTTATTCGAGTACCGAAGAAAAACCAAGAAGGTCATTATGCTATTTCACTTGCACAGATCAAGGGGTCACTACGCGACAGTAATGTTTTGACAGAACAACAACAGAATCCCATTGCTTGGTCTGAAGAGATTGCCCAAAAGGTATAATTGTTATTATTATCACTGTCAATAAGAGATAAAATATCATTTAACATTATAGAAATATGTATATAGTTCATACCAAATACATATATTGCAAGTGCTATAGCAAATGGTCCAAATATCACCTTTAAAGTAGCACCAACCGAATTTATTAAACAAGTATTACAACAAGTACATGAAGAAAAGGAGCGATATGGATGGGCTCCTCATGATACGACAATTCCTTCAAATACAAAAAAATCAACTGTTGTCATTGATTATAGTTCACCCAATATTGCAAAACCATTTCATGCCGGGCATCTCCGAAGTACAATCCATGGTAACTTTATAAAACGGATACATCAAGTCATGGGCTATCATGTTATTGGTATTAATTACTTGGGTGATTGGGGAAAGCAATATGGTAAGTCATTTCCCCCTTTTTGTGTTTACATTCATTTTGAAATGAATTAGAATGGATTGGATTGGATTGGATTGGATTGATGGAATACATAGTACTTACTCTTTTAATTACTACTATCAGGTTTACTTGCAATTGGATATGAACGTTATGGAGATCGAGAAAAACTAGAAAAAGATCCTATCCATCATTTATATGATGTTTATGTAAAGATTAACCAAGATGCTAAGAAGGATCCAGAAATCGATCAATTAGCAAATACATATTTCAAACGGATGGAACAAGGTATGTGTGTATGAAGACATGTAAAAAAAGGGGGGGGATAAAGATATTAGTATGATCCATCAAGAATAAACTAAAAGAATTGAAATGACGAACCAATTACTTATATATATTTGTATGCATGAAATATAACAAAAAAAAGGCGATGAGGATGCTTTAAAACAATGGAGACTCTTTCGAGAATTAAGTATCGAATCATATGCATCCATCTATGAACGGCTGGATGTTTTGTTTGAAGTATATTCGGGAGAATCCCAAGTCGAAGAATTTATTCCAAAAATCCATGCTCGATTAGAAGAACAAGGGCTGTTAACCAAAACAGAAGATGGTGCATCGGTTGTTGATCTTGAAGCCTATCAATTGGACAAGGCTATTGTAGAACGTGCTGATGGTACCAGTTTATACCTAACCCGCGATTTAGCCACTCTTTTAATGCGTATGCAGGAATATAAATTTGAAAAGATGATTTATGTGGTTGGGGAAGAACAAGAAGGCCATTTCAAACAATTGTTCAAAACGGCCGAATTATTATTTGGTTCAGAACTATCGGAACGATTGCAGCATGCCAGTTTTGGTCGAATCAACGGCATGTCGACACGTCAAGGCACAGCTGTCTTTCTTCAAGATATTCTGGACATTAGCAAAGGAAAAATTTTGGATTACATGCAGCAGGACAAGGCACGTTATGATGAGGATCTTCAACAACAAAGCATGGCATTAATCGATACAATCGCAGATCAATTGGGCGTTTCAGCTATTTTGATCCAGGATATGAAAGCCAAACGAGGCAAGAATTATACATTTTCATGGGACCGAATGACAGATGCACGCGGTGATACAGGCGTTTTTCTTCAATACGCTCATGCAAGAATGTGTGGGTGAGTTTATTTCTTATTGATTCTCAGATAAAAATAATTCCCCCACTTCCTTTTCTTACTCTCTTAAATTCTGGAATGGATGGCCCTTTTTTTATATATATGAACGAATGTTATATGTTTATTTATGGCAAGTGCATAAACTAATATAATATGTGATAGGATCGAACGTAAGGCGAATACCCCATTAAGAGCAGATTGTGATTATGCATTATTAAAAGAACAAGAGGCATTTGATTTAGTTCAACAAATCTCTCTGTTCCCAGAACTTGTAGAATCATCGTTCAAAACACTTGAACCTTGTACTATTGTCAACTATCTATTTAAATTATCCCACGCTATCAGTGTGGCCAATAATAGATTACGCGTCAAAAACATGAATCCTGAGTTAGCAGCCTCTAGAATGATGTTATTTTGGGCTGCAAAAACTACTTTAAGTAATGGTTTATCGTTACTTGGTCTTAAGCCAATAGAGAGAATGTAATAAAAATTTGTAAATATATTTATATTATTATTGATTATTAATCAATTAAGAGACTCCACATTCCATTTTTAAAATGATGTAATAGAACGTTGATGTATATAAGCATATGCTGTTTAAAAAATGGCTATATGTATATATCAAGTATTTGTATCAATTAGCATATAGCCATACATCATATAAATGTTGTTTAATTATCCATATATTCTTATATATAATTTGAAGCCATCCAACAAGGAATTATTTCCTCCAAATTATATATCAAGATTTACATTTGCCAGTAAATACTAAACATTTAAGGATGATCATACTTTGGCCTTGCCACTTTGGACCAAGATAACAATGGTCCGTTTCATTATGCATACAGTATCGTAACCCACTGCAAACGACAATTCTAAAAACTAGCACAGATTGGTGAAGGAGTAAGCTATAGTATTGTTTATCTATAATGTTCGTTATTTCCCATTTTGTTTGAGTATTCCTCGGTCCAGGCAAACTTAATTTTCCTGAAAGGACGTTAAGGGAAATCCTTGTGATAGCAATAATATAATGACTAGTAGTAGAACATCAACTAAGATCTTTGTGGGAGAATGTTGAATAATACACTGGGATAAAAAAAAAATTAGACATCGTCATATTTGTCTGTGCAATACAAATAGCCTGTTTCTCTTTTGTTCGTGGTACGGTAATAATGAAATCTGCCAATCAAAAAAAAAAAAATCAAGTTGTTGGTGTGAGAAAGATCAACATGATATAACATGAATGGTAATTATATTTTCCCTTTCAGCCTTGTTTTTCTCCTGTCAACTTGGGATTAATATTCTCATACACTGTTACTCAAACAAAAATACGCCATAAATATTTAAAGGCATAACACTTTGTTTCAAAAAAAAAAAATATAGATAGTATTTATAATGAAAAAAAAAAGAAATTCAATGTAGTGCATTTATATGAATAATGTACAGTATATATATTATCTAGTACCCTATGTTTTAATGAGTTATCATATTGTATTTATATATTCAAATTTAAAAGTCTAGGTCTTATTCTTCCAAAAGGTATTGTACATTCTTTAATAATATTAGTTACTAGACAATGTGATTTGATAAAATATATTACCCGGGCCCCAATCCATCATGATTTATTATTATTGTTGATGTTGTTGTTGTGTACATCAGTTATATATATATATATACGCGGATCATGTGCTTGGGTTATTATTTGGCTTTTTTTTTTATTTCCGTATTTCCTAGAACATATTTAGAGATCCTGTGTTCAACTAACCTGAACATTGATAAAGAAGTCCGCTGTCTACTACATTTAAACAACAAACACCGGTAACTTTAAATATTTAAGGAATTGTGCTATTCAACATGAGATGAAGTATGCCCTATTTTTTAACACAAATAAAAAAAACGAGATTACATTATTATTTGGTTCATGTTGATATTTGTTGTAATGATGGTTACGTACATGCATATTCATCATAAGCATAATACATAATGATAACAATACTTCCATGTATAATGATGCTTGATAGGATTTGATGTGATGATGATCATATGTGTAAGAGTTTTACAAAAAAGTATGTTTGACAAGCAAAAAAAAAAAAAAAAAAAAAAGGACCCCGCCAGAAGATTAACAAACTCACGAGATCCTGAGAGAGAGAGAGACAGAGAGAGAGAGATCGGATATAACGTTGGACAAGTGTTGTTCTCTATAAAACATACAAAATCATATTGTATTCCCGTAACAAAAATATTTCCATTAACTCATTTTATTCATGTATGCCGTCATAGACTCCATTTTTATATTGGCGTATTCTGTGTTTTCTATGGTATGCTGCATGAATACACAAGACACTATTGTCCATCTAAAACCATGTTGAACATGTGCAATTATTAAAAACAAAAGACAATAGAAAAATCACGGAGAGTATATATTATTGTTGTAATATAGTATATTCATCATGATTTGACACATCTTACATCATTTAAAATAACAGTTTAAACTGCTTCTAGTAACATAAGAACAAAGATTTCTTGGGAGCAAAGGAAAAGGAGGGAAACATTATAATGCAGGACTCATTTTGTATACAACTAAAAACATAGAGCAGTTTTCATTAGATCTGATGATGACAGGCGGAACCATAATAATAATAAATAGAGAAGTTTAAAATTATATGAATGATCAACAGTACAGTTGTTTTTTCAGGTATCTGAATCAATTATTAATATGTAAATACTAATCTATTGACGATTATTATTTCTTATAAGCATATATTCCTCTTTCTCCTTAGGAACAACAACATTTACACGCATCTATAATATATAAACTCTCATCAGATAATAGACTATTGTATACTTGGATCACGCGTCCATTTTGAAGCTTAATAGTTCCTTTTTGAGCAAATGTTTTCTACCTGGTTGGTTTCTTTAACCGAGATGTCGGCAAAATATACTTTTACATACTCTTTTATTTTTGCCACCAATCATCCATGATTGATAACAGCCCTAACTTTTGTTTTTATTTTTTTTATTTTTTTTATTTGCATATCATTATTAGAATATCAACTTAAACCATACTCATATTAATTTTATTTAACATTTATAAACACACAGAAGCAGAAAGAAATTCTGTTGGAGTAGGTAGGAAGATGAAAAAAACCTAGTACACATATATACTTTTCTCCCATCATCATTTTGTATTAAAAAAATTCTCTTATCAGCAATTCTTTATTAAAAAAAAAGACTCATCAATTTATTGCTAATGCAACAATATTAAGCACTTTTCAATAATAACAAGTTATATAACATAAAATTATACATAAGATGGACCGCTTGTTAGTTCTTTTTATGTGGATTTTTATAAAAACACTAAAGGTCAATTTAAAGGGAGGTGAAGGAGAGAGGATAGAGTACCTTACACAAAAGTTTATTAGTGTGTGATAGTATTAATGCATCGTAAATATATATTTTTCATTTCACATATATTGAAGAATGATAACATCTATCTTCCCTCGTTGTTGGTAACTAAATATATAAATATCATCTTGATCTTTTTATGAAAGGTATATTACTATTATACACTTTTTATCTTTGCTTTTAAAAAAAAATAGCAATGGGAAAAAAGAAAAACAGAAACCCCATAGGTATAGTTATAATTTTAGAGTTCCCATCATTTTTATTTCAACCTATGTTGCTGCGTAAAGTACTTGATTTGATTTCAAAGTGTCACAACAGCAACAACAACAACAAAAGAGATGATCTACAAAGTTATACAATAAAGTAATTTTTGGAGTTCCGGTCACAAAACGACCATTTTGCCTTATCAGAAAGCTTTTAATTTTCTCCAATACTTTTTTTTTCCTGCAACACAAAAAGTTTATCCTAATGACAACCGTCATTGATGTCAAAAGTCCACGCGTCTCTATTGAGGTAAAAATAGTATTATTTACAAAAAGTCTTTGTTTTGAGGGGTTATGGAAAGGGGAAGGGGAAGAGAGAGAGAGAGTTTGGGTGTATATTGAACATGACAAATCCCCCATTACAATGTCAAATGTCATTTGTTATCTATGGTGATTTGGAACAAAAGAAAAAAAAAGTTATACATGTATATGTGTGTGATTTGTCTATTATTACACCCTCCCCCTCTCTTCCTCTCATGGAAGCAAAAGGAAATAAAAATGGCGTAAAAAAATTGGATAATTGTTTCTTCTTCTGGGTAATGAAAGAGTTGTTTTGGGGGAGGAATATATTATAATTGGTTATGTGTTGAGAAACTTAACTTCTTTTTTCGTATTGATAGTATTGTACAAAGTGCCGTTGGATGCTACGTGCAGGTAAAAAAGAGAGAGAAACTGGAACTAACCTTAAAAAAATGAGAGAAAACACACACACAAAAAAAAAAGTGTGTGTGTATATGTTTTGCATATATTTTTGACCTGTCGTGTGATCAAATCCAATGACCTGATTATTATGAAAAATTACAGCATGGTTAGGCCAAGAATTACTTACTACATTTGATACGTTGATTGGTGAATTGGCTATTATTCCTGGATCGGCTGCAGTGTTTCAAATCAAAGTTGATGATGGTAATTAACAATTATAATCTATCTATCGTAATAGAAAAATACATTAACTACTCATATATACATACATATATATATAGTCATTATTTGGGATCGTAAAGAAAAGGGCAGATTCCCTGAAATCAAAGAAGTGGTAAGTTTTACTACTAAATAAGAAACAATAAGTTACTCATGATTAATATGTTTTAAATGTATGTTAATGAACTCGTATTAGAAACAATTACTTCGGGACATCATTGCACCGGATATGTCATTGGGTCATTCTGACCGTAAAAAGCCTGAGAAGCCAATCGAACAAGAAACCACCAAGAAAGAAGAACAAGAATGTAAAACTTGTGTAGAATGAGCCTTTTTTTTGATAAATTATAAAATAAAAACGCCTTATTAGTATAAGTTTATATTATTATTGTTGTCCAATCCTAAATCTATCATCATCATCATCATCATTCATCAGGTGCCACTCTCTAACACAATGCTCTTTTTTTTTTAATAATAATCCAAAAAGTGATCGACCTAAAAAAGCTTGTAAAGTAAAAATGATACTCCGCGGGCAAAAAGAAAGAGAGAGAGTAAATTATATGCAGCCACTGATTCTTGTTTCTTTACACACGAAAAACTCGTGTATATAAAAAGGGATATTCACTTTTGGCAATTTTTGATTGATTGTGTTCTCTTTATTTTCTTTCTTCCTTCTATCTTTTCCTTTCTATCTCTCTCTCTCTTTTTAATCCAATTTCTTTTTTCTTATTTTAACCATGTCTGCTCAAGAAGAAGCCAAAGTAACTGCCACTACTGAACAACCTACAGTAGAAGCAACGACTAGTGCTACTGCTGATACTTCAGCTGCTGAAGCAAAGCCTGTACCTCCACTTCCTGCTGAAGGTGAAGAAACAACAACAACAGCACCCGAACCATCACCTTCCAAGTCAAATAATACACCTGGACGTCGATTGTCTGTTTTGTATGGCAAAGCTAAAAAGTCAATAACTACAGCTGCTGAAAAACTTACAACTCAAGGTGAAGCGAAGACATCTGATCATGCAAAGAAGGAATCTACTACTACAGAAGAAGCAACTTCTCCTGTTGCCGCTGCAACCACTTCTGATGCTGCTGCTGCTGATGTTGTTGAAGAACAGCCTGCTCATGAAACTACTGATAAGTCTGAAAAGAGAAAATCATTATTCTCTCTTGACAATTTCTTTAACCGCAGCAAGGTAAAAAAAAAAAAAAAAAGATCGACCCGAGTTTTTGAGGGGTGAGAAAGAGAAGCTGGGGGTGAGAGGGGAGAGAGGGGGGGAAGAAAGAAGAGGAGAGACTTCTGTGCGACTCTATATTTTTGTGCGTGTGTGATATGTGTTTGTTGTTGTTTATTGCTTTTGTTGTTTGGATGTTGGGTTTGACAAGGGAAAAGAAAAAGGACTCTACTTTCGGATATGCTACTATACTCAGCTTATTCCGTGCTGGTTTTGATGGGGGGTTTTTTATACGTAACATCTTTTTACCTTAAAAAAATCAGATGCTTTGGCTGTTATTTTTTTTACTCATTACACATACAAATATCATATTCACTTTTGATATATTCCATATCATTGGTTATTATTATTTTAGAGTCCTGCTGCCAAGGATGAAGATGTTAAATCTGGTGATGAACCACCTGCTGTCCCAGAAGGTAATATAATCATAATAACAGTTACTTCTTTGCACAACATTACATAATATATCTATTTAAATCGATCTACTCATAACCATAATATTCTATATAGCAACCACTACAGAAGAAGCTCCTGTACCTCCACCCAAGGATGCTGCGGCTCATAAGGATACCGTGATTGATCAACTGAAGCGTAGAGCTACTGAAGTAAATCACTTTTTCAATAAGAAACGTGGTGAATCTTCTGCTCCTGCAGCTGAAACTGGCGCTGTCGCAGAAGCTACTACAGCAGGTATGGAAAAAAAGTTTCATTTCATTATTATTCAAATGATTTCTTTCTTTATTGGTTCTTTCAAGATATATATTCAAAAGGAGAAAAGGAAGGGAGGGGAGAGGAGGGAAGGAGGAAGAAGAAGAAAGAGTCTTCAATCAGCATCATGATGTTTAGAAGAAAACCTGGATTAGCTTGTTTGATTCGATAAGGAGAAATGTTTTGCTTGTTGCGTAACTCAAACGAAGTCAGCCAAGTCTTACATTGTGTGGGAGATTTGGGGGTGGGATATAGGAGAAGAAGGTGGTGTTAGTGGATGGGGGAAGGGAAATGATATGTATTGAATGGATCGTGAATCTATATATATACAGATAATGCATATTTTAAAAACACAAACTTATTTAATTGTTTAATAATAGAACCCAAAACTGACGATGTACCTGTAACAACAGCAACTGAACAAGCACAAGAATCTACTTCTGCTACTGAAAAGAAATCACCAACCAACCAACTTGGACGCCGTTTGACAAAGCTTCTCAATTCATTCCCTGCAAATAAAAAGAAGGGTAAGTGTAAAAAAAAAAAATAACAAATTCCAATACTTCATCTTTATCTTCATTATACTTACCTTTCGATTCTAAAGTTGAAGAGACGGCTCCCACCGAAGTTGCCAAGAAAGAAGAAACTACCACCACAACCACGGATGCCCCTGTTGTCCAAGATCAACAAATCCATCCTGCTGCTGCTAATACTACAACACCTGTTGTTCAAGCAACCGCTTAAAAAATGAAAAACAACGTCAAACAACCCAAGTAATAGGTATCCATTTTTCCGGGCTTCTTTTTATCTTATAATACTCAAATAACTTCTTTTTTTTTTCTGCATATATCTATCTTAAAAAAAACAAACCCCAATAATTTTTGTTGCGTGTCTTTTTTGTTTGTTGCCATTGTTTTTGTCTAGTTGCTAACGATTCATATAACAATTAACAATAACAACAACACACAGCTGTACTTTTTTTTTCATTCTTTTTTTTTATCCACTTAACTAATAGTAAATTACATATATTATCAATTTTTCCTTTTTTTTTTAATCAAACCCTACTCTACATTTTATATCTTTTTCTTTATAAATATATAATAATTGCCAAGAAAGATAAACATCTCTATCTTCATTTCTTTACGTTATCATACATGGCTGTCTTTTTTTTATATCTTGATTGTTAGAATGCAGAGGAATGAAAGGAATATTTTGTTCAACTAGTACGTAGTGATGAAACCTAATTGGAAAGCGTGATGCTTTTAGGCATAGTGATGTGTACGTGAATTTTTTACTTACATTTACATGCATCAAATCATTCTTTCTTCATTATACCTCGTAGAACACTAATAAACAGTATATATCGATGTAATGATGCATTCTCTCACATCTTTTCTTTTTTTAAGTTTCACTTTTCCTATCTATCCACCAAGCATAGAAGACCGTCTGAAACAAGATTCCCATCATCCAATCCATATATAAACTGATGAGCGATGCAACAATCTATCCTATCACATTATTCATAACACTTTTTTTCAATGTGATTATTTTATATCCAATCCAAACATTTGAAAATGAAGCATGGTCAATGAAAAAAACCAAATAGTTAGATGAACAGTATTTTCAAAAAAAAAAAAAGACATGATTGGTTTCAATATTTATATGCAACTTATATTCTTTATCGTTATAGTAAAAATGATCACAATTTCTTAAATCACTCTATATGTAAAATAAGATAAAGAAGCACGCCATCACTTTTTAGGTAACCCAAACAAGTGATGGTACTGTAAAAAAAAATGGGACGCGAGTATAAGGGAGAATCATACCATATCTTCTCTCTTTCTCATGCAAAAATTATCAAACAGCAGGTTTCTTATTAATCGTGTGCTCATTCTCATAAGGTTTAAAATTTAACAAGAATAATCCAACCCCTGACAACAATAACGCCACCTTGGTAAAAAGTAACGTAACTATAAGGAAAGAAACTTTTTTTATACTTTCTCCCTCGAAAATCTACTTTTTTCCGCTGCAAACCGATTTCACCCACCATAAATAATAAAAATAATTGACAGCTGCCAAGTATTTTCCAATATATGCAAAAAAAAACTCCATCCTTGATTTATATAAATATTATCTTTAGCCTTTTCCAACCTCCATTTTCCATGAAATTCATTTTCTCCCCATATTTCACAGCATTCATAATATTAAAAATCATGCGAGCCAAGTAGTAGTTTTTTTTGTGTTGTTTGATTTATTTTTCTTTTTTCGATCAAAAAAAAAAGAGAAATCCCCAAATTTACGCCATTTTTATGAGCTATTTTTTTGTTGATTTCGTTTAAGCACGGGCAAGACGAGCGTTGCGGGCCAATTGACGCTTGTTCAAACGAGCAACCTTCTTTTCGGCAGCCTTGGCAACGGATTCTTCCTTTTCAGTGAGGATAACCTCAATATGGGAAGGAGAGGTCATGAAAGGGTTGCTAGTAAAAAAAAATTAACAAAATAAGTTTATTATTATTATTCAATTCGATTTTAAATATAACTACCTTTTTCTCACTTCACAAATTCCTCTTCTCAAAAAAAAAGACACTTACATTCTACCGTGAGCACGGTAGGTACGACGACGGTGCTTGGGGGCTTGGTTGACAATGATGCTGGAAATGTAAAGTTCTTCAACGTTCAAACCCTTAGCTTCAGCGTTGGATTCAGCGTTCTTCAAAAGGTCAGTAACGAACTTGACCGACTTGACGGGCCAACGACCTTGAGTAGCCTTGAATTCCTTAGCTTGAGCAGTGCGACCGACACCACCGTTGAAGTGACGGAAAGGAATACATTGCTTGTGGTCGGTAACGTTTTGCAAGTAGCTGTAAGCCTTGCTCAACTTCAAACCCTTGATGGCAGCAGCGACCTCATGGGTGTTCTTGAACTGTTATATTTAATATATTTCAAATTAGATTCCAGTTTTTTTTCCATATATATATATTCATAGTTGAATCGTTTCCAAAAAATGTAAAATAGTGTTGAATCTAGTTAACGTACGTGAACACGAAGGTAGGAACCTCGGGACTTGGCAGCTAAAATAAGAATAATAATTTAAATTAATTAATTATTTGTTCCCCTTGACTTTTGTTCGTCCCCTTTTTCATAATTCAAAGTATTGAATCGTATTCAAATGATTTGCTTACCCTTAGCAGGGTTGGCCGGAGTTGCAGCGTAACGAACCATAGCTCACGACTATATAAATTATAAATACATGAAAAATTCAATTAGACATGATCATGATCCCGGGAAACATGGAGTAATACTCCATTAAGAAAGGGTTGGCTATATATTTTTCTCTTCCCCTTTCTTCCTATTCTTTCATGTCATCCATCCAAAAATATGTTCCATCCATCGATCTATCTATCGTATCCATTCATCTAACACTTCATCCATTCTATCTCTTTTAGTCCCATCTATCGAATGGGTTACCACCCACTGTCAGCATTACATACCTTGGAAAAAGGAGGGATTGTCTGATATCACAGCGGCACTATTTTCTAGGTCTTTGCCTTGATTTCCAAATTAGTGAGTCGGCGATTGAATCCTTTTTTATGCTACTTCGACAACCTCTTGAAAAAAAAAATGCGTACCATTTTCATAAAGTATCTTTTTATTTTTATTGAATTATACTTCAATACTCTTCTATTTATCAAACCAAATGTTTGATAAAAGAGATTTGATGTCGATTTATTCATAGTGAATATGTATTTATCAATGCCAAGATTCAAGATTTTTATTCATTTAAACAAAAGTACTATTTAAAGATCTGCAAGTTGAATAGCCTCCTTCAACTTCTTTTTACCCCAATTGATTGCACCTTGTTGGATTTTAGGATATTTTTCAATGAATTCCGGACTAATGCTACTTTCTATATTATTAATTGAAAACAAAGCATTTAGACATTTACCATATGATTTCTACTTTCATCATTTATATGAATATGATCATCACCTGGAGGCACATAATTTGGTTGAACGTAAATGCCATCTGGCAGAGCGAGAACAAGATCACCTATATATAAATAATTTAAATAGTTAGAAAGAATTAATTTTTTTTTTCAATTTTAAATAATATCATCCCATATATACCTGATAAACTTGTATCTTCCATGCACTTGAGCATAGCTTGTACAATGTACTCCATTTTAGTTGACGGAGTAGCTTCAAGATTTTGTGGTTTCTTGACTATCCACATCTCCATTGATATCAGTATCACATAAACAAGGACATACTTGTTTTTTTTAATATCAAAGGCACATACACATATGGATTAGATTACGCAGGATAGTATATAGAACAAGTATTCAAAAATCAATCTCGATTTTATAGTAGTAATAATAAAAATTGCAAACATTATCAGTTGTTACATACCTGCGTTCACTCTGACGTTACAGATGGCTTTCATGTTGGCAAGACTACGTGTCCACCCAACAACTGCGTGCTTTGAAGCTGTATATGAACTCAACACACTAAACAATGAAAAAGAAAATAAGTGATCTATGGTTTACAACAATAATACTCACAATGCAATCATGAGTATATATGGAAATTAATAATAAAAAACGTAGGGTTTCCTTACGGTACTGCAGCAAGGCCAATACATAAAACAATATAATAACAATGATTATTGTAAGTTAATATTGGTTCTTTTGATATTGCGTCATTTAATATTAATATTTCTTACCAGCCATGGATGCAATGTTAATAATGACACCACCTTGATCTTGCTTTTTACCCATATACAAAAGAGCAACTTTGTCTCCTTTTATGACACCCCCCATGTTTACTTCATGGAGAAACATATCTCCATCATCTATATAACATAAATTTATCTAATTAACTTTTATTCTTTTTATTCGTATATATATATATATATTAAAATAATAATATTTACCATCCAGTGGGGTAAATACTCCACCTCCAGAGACTCCAGTAATACCAGCGTTCAATATCGCAATCTATTTAATTAACATAGAATCTCTGACCAATCTAAATTTTCATGTCATTGTTTTATTATTTTATAGTATTTACATCTACACTGCCAAATGATTTATCAGCTAATTCAAATAGTGAAAGCAAATCATTGTATTTAGTCACGTCGGTATGGATAAAGGCTGCTACCTGTTTTCCAGCTCTGTTTTTTTTAAATATTACAATGATTTTATAAGTATAAAGTTATTTCTGATAACAGTAAAATTGTTGCAATTTACTTTTCATTTAATTCTTTAACTGCTTCATTGCCCTCTTTATCAAGTATATCACCAATGACAACTTTAACACCTCTATCCACTAGTGCTTTTGCTGTATTGAAACCGATACCTCTAAAAAAGCATTAGATTCCGTTTCACATTGGACACTTGCTCATAATTGCCCAGGTAATGAAATTTAGTTTTTATTTTACCTGCTTCCTCCTGTAATTACTGCAACTTTTGAAGTAAAAGGATCATTATTTCTGCTATATTTTTGATAATAATTATTACTATTGAGTTTGTTATGAAGAACAAAAAATAAAAAACCATAAATGAAAAAAAAGTAATAGACGCATTGTTTTCTATTTTCACTATTCTTTTCTTTTTCTCGCAATACCTAATTAAACTCTAATGCTATCATTTATTCCTTCTTCACGTTTCTTTTTCACACGGATCTATGGTGCAAATCATTTTAAATAGTCATTTTTTCTTGCCGTTTTTCAAAATTGAACTACTCTTTGGGTTTCTAAGGTATTTAAAATATGTTCCAGGAATTTTATAATATATTACACATAGAACATAAATCATGGAATGGATTATTGATAGAATAGATAATGATTATCAAAGAAGAGTTTTTTTTTTTAAAAAAAAAAAGGATTTAAGCAGAGAGAGACCAACCAATGCAAAACATTTCTATGCGTATATAGCTAGTAAATATCCATGTATAGTTCAACCTTGTATTCACCTATTAAAACATTACTCTCTCCACAAATGAAGTCTATCTTCTTCTCCATTTTATATTATTAATTTCTTGGTATTATTCTTTGGTCAACCAACAATCTTACACCTATAATATAGAAAATGATTTAAACAGATCTAGTATTGCTGCTATTAAATAAAAAGTAGTTGGATAAGAGAAGTTATTGATAAAGGTACAAGTGGGATAAATATACAGATGCCCTCAGCTAATTTCTTCCTCGTTAAATTCTACCTTCCTCTAAATTCATCTTCTTTCAAGGAATACCTACTAGGTATCATAAGGGAAATTTTTACTTTTCGATCAATTCACTTTCTTGTGTAAATAAAGCATTGAATCGTAAATATATAAATTTTGTCCATCAATAAATGATGCTTGTACAACATAGTTTACTCATACAGTGTCATTTTTTATAAATAGACTACTAAAAATGTTCATTTATGCCTTCTGCTAAGAGGGTGTTCATTGATTTCTTATTTTCTTATTTTGAACATTATACCTTATTTGGTATACCGTTCTGATTTACCCCATTTCATAACAATGGCATTATTCTTTTCAACCTCATTTTATTTAGGATACACTTATTCGGCGTACTCTTTTTCTATGGACACGACAATGAAGGGTAATTTAAAAATGAGCTTATATATAATCAAGTGATCCGACACTAAAACTCCATTTTCTCTCATCCCAAAATATATATTTTATTTGTTAATAATTTGATGGGAATACCCAAGCCAACTTCGTAAATATATTGGGATACCTGAGCCATCGCTTCAATATAATAACAGTGTACTTCTTTATGTGACCTCTCTTTATCTTTCTACTCTTGTTATTTTCTATTTTTTGAGGTAAATACCTAGCTTGAAATTAACTAGTGACCTCTGTACACTTATTTTTTATTGATATTATTTAAGGATGCCTGCATACTATACATACATACACATGCATAGTAACCTTTCAAATGTTTCATTTTTTTTTTCTAGTTTTGTATTGCATTTATCTATAATTTTTTTAAGTATTAAATGTATTATTGATCAATAATAATTCAAAGCAGTTAAATATCAAGTTAACACTGGAGGATTTTAGTCAGAAATATAAAAATTAAATCACACTTCTGCCAGACTGTCATTTCATGAGAGAGCTATTAAACCATATTAGGCATATTTTTGGGATGCAGCATCTTAAAAAATGTCTATTTAAAATGATTTGTACCATACTGTTTTGTTGGCACTCGATTATTTAAAGAACAGGTACAATTATTGTTATTACAATGGTCTGTTGTGTCCTATCTTTATCAAATACGACATATTTATTAATCAGTAGATACGTAGTAACAATTTTTTTTTTCATTTCTATAAATGACCACGAATCGTCACTTTGTTGTTGCGATGGGAATAAACTGATTTTATAAGAATATGTGAAAATCGGAAAGCAAGTCTCCGAAATTTTATCCATGTCTATTTTCCTCCTGTACTCTGTCGGTAACCTTTGTAATAATAATAAAAATTAATAGTTGAAAGGAACATATTCCCTGTTTATCTCTATATTCAGATGGTTCATGTGCTATAGAATAATTCCTGTACTCTGTACAAGTTAAACATGATGGTAGCAATGATTATAGAAGATATTATATCGAAACTCATAATTCCAATGATATAAATGTTATTATTTCCAAGAGAAGTATAATAAGGGGAGAGACTTTAAAAAGCTGTGGACGATGCGTGCAGCACCTCATATGGCAAGTGGACGACACTTGCAGCATGATTGCTAAAGTGAACAACGTTTTTGCTGCATGTGTTCTGACTTTGAACATTTTGCTGCAGGCGTAATAATACCCTATATTATTGATATGCTTATTCTCACACAGCTGTCATAAATTCATATTTATGGGAAGAACCCTATATATGCTTGAATCAGCATGAATCACGTTGTCCCTGAAACATGTATATAAATAAGATGTATGTGTGCTACAAAAAATGAATTCGTATTCCATCCATTCGTTTTTCTCCTTTTTCTCCTTTTCTTTTTTATTTTCGTTCCCTAATACTATCGATATAAAGAAGAATATTATGCCATTCTTTAGCAGTAAGAAGCAGCAGCTTAGAGTAGCTATTATTGGAACAGGGTATCAATGATATTATTTTTGAATCTATTTGAATAGTATATAGCTTGAAATAGACAATTTTTTTTCTAACGATGATTCGATTGTTATGTATTGGGATATCGCGTGTTTATCTATGCATCTATTTTATTTTATATCGAACAGATTCAGTGGTATATGTGCCGCGATCAGACTGGAGAAAAAGTTGGAAATCAAGCCTGAGATATTTGAAATGGATGACGATGTTGCAGGAACATGGTATCAAAATCGATATCCTGGCGCTGAATGTGATATTCCATCCCATTTGTATTCTTATAGTTTTGAATTAAATCCACGTAAGTAATTTGTTACAACCAAATTTATACAATTGTATAATCTATTTTTATGTACAGCCATAAACATTTGTTAATTTTCTATTTGATATATATATATATATATATATTATACACTCTGTGTGGACCTTTTTTTTGGCACTTTAAAGAATGGCCTAAACATTACAGCAGTCGAACTGAAATTCATGAATATATCAAAGATGTTGCAAAAAAGTATGGTGTATTTGATAGAGTCAGATTCAAGACTCATATTTATCGAGCAGATTGGAATCATGAACAATATCATTGGAAATTATATTGGAGAAGCAAAGATGATCCGGAATTGTCTGGTGTTGAGTTTTATGATGCTGTGTAAGTGTTTAATGGAAGCCATATCTCTTATTACTATATATTACCAAGAAATATTCATAATTTTTTACATAATCATTTTTTTGTAAATGTAAATACACCACTACAATAATGTAGTATAAGTGGTTTAGGAGGTTTACGTCTTCCAAATATACCACCCGAATTTGAGGGATTTAAAGGGCCTATTGTTCATACAACCTATTGGGATTTCAATATTGATTATAACAATAAGAGAATTGCTGTCATTGGAAGTGGGGCATCGTAAGTAAAAAAAAAAAAAAAAAAAAAAAAAAAAAAAAAACTGATATAAAAATGATTATTTTGTTAAGGTATGTACTAAAATTTGAAATCTCACTCTTTTGATTCAATTTTATGTAGAGCGATTCAAGTTGTTCCTGAACTCCAGAAGGTTGCCAAGCATCTTTATACTTACCAACGAAGTCCAGCATGGGTCATGTATCGAGATCAACGTATATATTATCGCGCTTGGAAATTCATTCTTCGCTGGGTTCCATTTGTTATGCGTTTTTATCGATATTATATTTTCCTCAAAGTGAGTATAATAGTGGTTTAGTATATATTTCTATTATTTGTTAGTTAAAGTATACTATTAGATCTAACATTTTTATTTATATATAATGAAAATAAAATCGTACTTACATAGCAACTATAATGTTTAACCTTCTGTAGCATGAATTATATTATATCAATTTTGGGTTTTACAAAATCTTTGGTGAATGGGTAAAACGATCTTTTGTCAAAGAAATGACTGATCGACTCAAAAGAGTGGGCCGTGAGGATCTTATCCCCAAGTTAATCCCAGGTATTATAATAATATGTTGTCTTTTTGCTACAAATATATATACATATATATGAACAACTTTTCTCATATTGAGTCGCCATTTTTTTTTTTATTTAGATTATCCTGTTGGATGTAAACGTGTGACAAAATCAGAAATCTACTTGGAATCAGTGGCACAACCCAATGTTACCGTCATTCGAGGTGGTGTCAAGGGAACACATGATAATGTTGTTGTTGATATGGATGGAAATGAAACAGAAGTAGACATTTTGGTTTTGGCAACGGGGTTTATTACTTCAGCAATGTTTGGAAATATTGACAGTAAGTTTTATTAAGATATAATATTATGGTATACATACAAGGATTGAATGCCATACAAAAAGACCAATTGATATTATAAATATTACAAATAGTCTATGGCAAAGATAAAATGTCATTGATGGATGTATGGATGAAAGAAAAACCTAAATCATACAAAGTAAGAATGAATGAACCCGGTGAAAAGCAAATTAAAATGCGCTATTATGATTTATTGATATTTATATGTGTTGTATAGACCTCCACTTTCCATGGATTTCCTAATTTCTACATGGTACTAGGACCTGGTTCTGCCTTAGGACATAATACAATTACTACAGTAGGTTTTATAGTATCTTTCTTTTCTAATTTAATTAATTGAAGCTAAAAATGAGAAATTATTATTTATTATATAGATTATCGAAGGGTAAGAAATAGAAATAGAAGAAACCGAGCGGTTTAGGCAAAAAGTACGACTTGATTTTGTTTTGGCTGATGTTTAATATTATACGTATTGATATAGACAAGTCGAATTTGCTGTACAATGTATTGAACGATTAGTGAGAACAAAAGATTTGGTTGCGTTAGAACCAAAAAAATCAGCTCAGGAAGCATTTTTCGAAGAAATACAACATTCCTTGAATGATACTGTATGGAAAGGTATGTAACAAATGTGACATTTCAAAAAGTTTTTTTTATTATTATTTCTAATAACGATAATAATATTTATAACAAAATATATAAATTGAATAGGTGGCTGTCAATCTTGGTATATGGATCCGGATGGAGAGGTAATGTTAAAGATGATGTCTTATCACCCCCCTGTTACTGTTCTCTTTATGTATTGTTGAGAAAAAAAAGAATCATATAGAACTGGCAGATACCATTATAACTAATATATATACCATATCCCTTTATTTAGATCTATTCAATTTGGCCTCATACAAACATTGGATTCTGGTGGAGATGCACTAAACCAAATTTTAATGATTTCATTCAATACAAGAAGATTGAAAAAGTGAATAGTAATAATAATTAAAATTAATTATCCTTTTCGAATATCATCATTATATTTTATCGTTTTATTATTATTATGGTAAAAAATATGGACAATGATGGATATTCTTTTGTATTATTTTTATACAATTTTATACATTGTAGTACAGCACATCACAGTTTGTTGCTGTAGATGTAATAGATCTATACGTTATAATACAAGAAAACAGAGACATGATATATATTTTATTATAATAAAATCATAAATGGCGATAAAAAAAAAACTTTTTGTCTCTCTTTGGTCATTAATTTAGAATAAATATGTGGTAATTTACTTCTACTATTTACTATATAAAAATATATATCATATATTTAGGAGGCATCAGCATGGTTTTTTTTGAGCTCTTTTAAAATACGATAAATATATCTGTGTGCTTGCCTGGTACATAAAATTGTGTGTAAAATAAAGAAAGGCAAAAATTCAGTCATTCAAAGGTTGTTATTATTATTTGATATACATAACAACTTTTATTAAATTGATTATTAATGAACTTATGTCCTTTCTGATCTCGTATTATTTTGAAACAAACAATGTATGACTTGAACATTATAAATTATACGTATATGGTCAAGTAGTGTATAACATATATTGAAGTAAGATAAAATTGACATACATTTTAATAACACGTAGTGATGTATGTATGCCCTATCAAACACACTTAAATGAGGAGACATGATCCATTTACGCTATTTAAACAATCTGCACAGTTATATTAACGATAACGTATATTTTTTTACAACCATGAAACGATGATGGGCACATTAGATTCCAGCATTTTTAATTGCTTCTGCCAGTATCTTCTTGTATCGGTTGTTGGCTTGTTCTTGAACGTGTGGCAATTTTTTCAAAAATTCTGACATTTCTTCTGTATCTTATTATTTTCAAAATTGTGTAATGTCAAGATGAATATTAGTACAGAGTTTATTATGCATTTGTTAGCATATTACTTTATTTTTTTGCTCTTATTACATCTTTTTTATATAATTTAAATTATTACCTGGCAATGCTAAACTTGGTTGGAAGTGAACACCATCAGGTAAAGCAAGTAAAAGATCACCTATTATTATATTATTTTTCCGTATTTATAAACAAGTCGAATAGAATATGTAAAATTAATCACCAGAAAGAGTAAAATAAAATGATTGCTGCTACTACACTACTATCCGATATTATATATTTATTATAGTTTTTATTACCTGCTAGTGTCGGATCCTCGATGCATTGTAGCATGGCCTTAACGATATGTTCCATTTTAGTTTTTGGAGTAGCTTCAAGAAAATCAAAGGACTCTTTGCTATCAAGATTATTATTCAGATCTGTATCGCATACACACGGACACACTATATTGTAGTAGAAAAAATGCAGAAAATAGTTTATGAAAAGAATTTAGATCAAATGGTTTTTTTTTATTCTTTGTAATAAAGATAGTACCTGCGTTCACTCGAACATTGCAAACCTCTTTCATATTGGCCAAACAGCGTGTCCATCCAACAATACCGTGCTTCGAAGCAGTATACTGACCGAGAATACTGTATAATAAGAAAAGTAGTTAACAAATTAAGTATGAATTTTTTAGAAAACAAGCATAAACTTATTTGACAACTTTTCTTTTCTGTATATAAAAAGATATCAAAATATGTCTTACGATAATGACGTGAGGCCTATAAATATCAAATAGAGAATATAATAGTATTTGTTATTATTGATCATTGTACATAAATCGATACTGTTTATAATAAAAATGCCTGATACAGATTATCCTCTGTGTAGTTGTAAATAATGAAAGAATTTATGTTTTATGATTATTACCTGACATTGACCCTGTGTTAATTATAACACCACCTCTGTTTTGTTTCGCCATATGTAAAAGAGCAACTTTGTCTCCTTTTATGACACCCCCCAAGTTTATTTCTTGGATACGCATATCCGCTTCATCTTAAACATTTAAAATAAAAATAATGTGAGTGAACAAAATCATGCTTTATTCACCTACTTTGGTTGCTCTATTGTCCAATCTATCTATACGTGCATTTGCACTTAATAAACATTATGGTTTACTTACCATCAAGTGGTGTAAACACTCCACCAGCTAAGGGCCCTGTTATTCCAGCATTCATAATAGCGATCTGTAAGTTTTAGAATTGATCCTCCATTAGTGCGTGCTTTCGGGTAGTTATATTATTGGTTAGGAATTATTCCATTTTTTTGAGTTTTATGATGATTTTTCTTACATCTACACCACCAAATACTTCTACAGCCATTGAAAACAAGACCTTTAGATCACTATATTTTGTTACATCTGTATGTTGATATATTGCTACTTGTCTGTCATATCTATTTGTTTTTTTAGAGAGCAAAAAAAAAACTGTAAATCAAGGATCATCCTGTTTGGGTGACATATTATTGTAATTCAGTTTCTACTTTGCATTATCCACCTACTGATCATTTAATTCTTTAGCAGCAGCGTTGCCTTCTTTGTCAAGTATATCACCAAGAACTACCTTGACACCTCTCTCAACTAACGCTTTGGCGATATTAAAGCCAATACCTCTAAAGAATGCATTAAATTCCATATCACACAAGCACTCACTCATAATCACGAAGCACGTAGCATTTAATATTCTTTTATTTATTTTTTACCTGCTGCCTCCTGTGATAACAGCTATTTTTGAATTAAAGGCACTCTCAGTTGAATTAATCATGCTTGTATATATTATTATACTGTTTCCCCTTTTAAAAAAATATGTAAGAAAAAAAGGATGCAATATGAGTTTTTTTTGGGCATCTTATAAATACAAAATCCAATTAATGAACTGGGCTGAGGGGATCGGTCGTCCCTTCTCATGACTTTGTGAGTTAAGACATAAATAGAAATTTTGATATTGTTTTCTTTTTTTCTTTTATTCATCTGTCCATCCACAATCTATTATTTAATTATTAATATTAATAATAAACAATGAACACCATTAAAAATACCATATAAATAAAGTCATATAATATATGTAACTCCAGGGAGTCTTAGGTTGATTTTATACAAGTGGCCGTTACCCCTGTTCTTTAATTTATCATGCAGCTCAATCTTCCATTCAATTTCATTGCTAATACACTATTAGCCAGATAAATAATAGCCATTTTATAAATCTTTCTTGATTAACATCAGCGTCTCCTTTGTTTTTAGTGCCGTAAACCTATATATATAAATATGGTATACACAAAGTAACCATTACTATGGTTTATGTTTCCTTCGAAGTATTTTCATTTATCAATTTTATAGTCTAGTAGTTTACAGTCTTACTTGTCTGTAGACACTTTTTTTTTAAAAAAAAACACTTTCACTAACATTCATGCTGAAACATCATGGAATTACGTATTTTTATATCTCCCCGAAAAGCCCCGCAAGCTCTTCGGTTTGTTTTTTCTATAACTGCTAGGAATCATCGTAATATTACATAACATCAAAACAATGAGAAGGAAAATGCATAGAGTAAAAGAAGATTGAATTTTATATAGTGA
Source organism: Phascolomyces articulosus (assembly GCA_025677815.1). Taxonomy (NCBI): domain Eukaryota; kingdom Fungi; phylum Mucoromycota; class Mucoromycetes; order Mucorales; family Lichtheimiaceae; genus Phascolomyces; species Phascolomyces articulosus. The sequence goes on along the minus strand of JAIXMP010000003.1, from coordinate 1,409,646 downwards.
CCAAGTGCAAACTATTTGTGCATTTCAATAGCAAAAAATAATATAGATTATTATCCAAAAAATACCTATACAAACATCAAGATCGTGATAAGTGCTTGGTTTATCCATTTATCAGTGAAGTAAAATATATTTATACAAAACCCATAATCACCATCAGCAAGAACAAAAAATACTTCTTAAAATTAATGTTTTAAGTGGATATAAAACTTACATTAATTTGATTTTCTTAGAGCCTAAATTTTCAGGCACATAAATGAAGCCAAATGATTTTTTTTTCTATATATCATTATCATGTGTTTATCCGATTTGCTAAAAAAAAATTAGATGACGAATTTTTAATTCTTGGTTATAGATCTCCTTCTCCACCGAGTAAAATAAGGGATAATAAGCGTGCGTAATTTTAAATCGCTCGTTGCCTTTTTTTTCCCTTATCGGTAAACCAGAAACCTTGTATGCATTATAAAGAAGTTATAAACTACTATCGATGGATGCAGACTATCAAGATATTCCCACTACTAATCTTGAGAAAATCTTCGTCTTTCAATAATTTATATTTATTAAATATGATCACGATAAGGTAGCTTTCTTTTTTATAAAACTAAATTATTATATTACAATTCAACATGTAACAACGTCGATATAAAAAAAATGGGTTCATAAAAAAAAAGACAAGAGTAATAATTTCCAACACACAAAAAAAAAAAACGACTGTCCTGAAATGGATATGGCTGGTGTATTTTCTGTTGTTTTCGGTGACAAGTGGCGGAGAGGCTTATTAAAAGGGAATGAAGCACAAATAGCTGACAATGTTTCTGTTGCTGTACCTATGTTCCAGAAGGAGAATATAGGAGATGGTGATTACTTTCTTCATCTACCATCAAGCCCCTGCTTGCCTATCACTTGTTTCTTTTTAAAAGCACCTAATTTCTTCGTTCAAGGTGCAACGATGCACAAACATGGTTATTTTTACTCCAGAAAATTAAAGCACGAGTGTGCTTCCAACATTTTTATAATAATATTTCTTTAACAAGTATCGAGATTGTTCCTATACCATCTATATCATCAATAATAAATACTCTTTAAAAAATAAAAAATAAATAAATAAAAAGCTTACGTTTAGTTGGATCATGTAATGATGACAAGATAGTTTCAAGAAAAAAAAAATAGAAAGGAGGAGATGATAAGAAAGGTGTGTGAAAGGTTACATTGATGATCTGATTACTTGGATTTTTGAACTTATTATTATTATTAAAAAATGTATATTGTTGTGATATATGCGCAGTAATTTAGTGAGTATCAGATATGCTAACGTTGAAATAAGTAAAAGTCGGGGGAGAAAAAGACAAAATTGTTGTCTGTGCTGATGATTTTTATCAGATTTGGGAGAGATCGATATCCACTTTTGCACGTTAATCAGATATCATCGAGGCGGAATCAATCAGATAAAAGTCCGTAAACGAATCAGATCAACTATTTCAAAAATCATATATAAAGGCTTGCAGGAACAATCAACAAAAAAAATTTAATCAACAACTTTCTTTTAATATATCAATACAACTACACAATAACAACCATGAGCTTATCGAATCGTCTTAGAATTGCCTGTCATAATGTCATTACTCATCCAACTTCAGGAACAAAATTACCTACTGTACCATTACTTTATCATCGAGCAGCAACAATGGCTACTGCAAGAACAGATACTACACCATCATCATCTAAAGGAGCAACAGATCCTTTTTATGCAACAATGATACCAACATCATCTTCCTCATTATCTCATAATCCTTATTCACGAAAACCAATCCAACTTGTCAATTTTACATCAGCTGAAGGCAAACGATTATTTCGAGGGGCTATGGACCAAGGCCACGCGGAGAGTTTCTTTAATCTGATGGGAAATTTTTCAACTCAATCTTCAGCCATGTTTGGTGGTGTCAGCTCTTGTAAGTGTTTTTTTCCCCTCTTTCTTTCTTTTTTTATCACAACATGATTTCCATGATTATTCATATTTTTGTTATTTCATTCTAGTGGCTATGGCACTTAATGCGTTAGAAATTGATCCTCAACGGATTTGGAAAGGAAACTGGCGTTGGTATTCGAGTAAGTATTTTATTGGCTTTATTATTATTATTATTTCAAACAGAAAAACCTAACTTTTTCTCTTAACAGATGAATTATTAGAAACGTGTTCCAGTAAAGAAGAAGTTCTTACACGAGGCATGTCATTTGACGAATTCACTTGTCTTGCTCAATCCCATTGTCATCTTCAAGTTCGACGCGCCACAACTATAACCTATAACGAATTCCTTAACGATCTAGAATCAGCTACTGCCAACGATAATTCCTCGAGTCAAATCATGATTGCCAGTTATTCACGTACACGACTTGGACAAGCAGGTCAACGAGGTGGTCATTTCAGTCCTATTGGTGGTTTCAATAAAGCAGAAAACATGGTGCTTATTATGGATGTGGCTCGTGGTGAATATCCAAGTGTTTGGGTCAATGCTCGATCATTGTATGAAGCCATGTTGGAAAAGGAAAAGGATTTATTAGGTAAAAGTCGTGGTTATTTTGTATTGCGAGCACCAGGAGTGAATAGTACTACTGTTCCTCCTTCCTCAAAACCATCCTCTCGAACCCAACAACATTCTCAACGACCCTGGATAAAGTGCAGTGATTGTTCTCGAAAATGCTCCAAGCGTCAGTTCGCATAAAATAGCCTTATTTACCTCAATCTCCTTATATACCAAATACCAATCATAACACATCATTCATTTTTTTCTTTGTAAATAACAATATATACCTGCCATTTTTTTTTCTACTTCCATTTACACAATCTAATTACTATACAATATATTGCTTCCTTATACATAATACATTTTCTGTACATTCTACACTCATTCCATGACAACAATATAAATACAATCATAAATGCATCATTTTTATAAATAACTATCACATTCTACTATTATCCAATTTTTATGTTTCGCTTATCCCACGCCATTTAATAAGAAATGTGATGTTTATATATACTTTTATCATTTGGAAATATATTTCCTTTGGACAAAAATATGTTTAGGTGAAAAACCAATTTATTTTGTATTTTCATATATCTATATATGTATATAGGTACTTTCAAAAATGATTGGGTATCCAATATTCTCTGTTCCCAGAGAGTGCTCATTCAATATTGACCATATGCTTCCTTGCTTTGATAATTTTTTTTTCAAGATCCACCTACTGCTCCAAATCACAATTGGGAGTATTAAGCATAGGATACACTCTATTTTTTTTCTAAATACACTGTGCCGTTGCGAGCATCTTTTGATATTATAATATATAACTTTATTATACCTTCATTAACTTAAACTAAATAATGTCATTTTCTTCCCAAAGGCTAAGAAATTAGTTTTTTGGACTTTTACATACAATATAATCTTGCTGTCACCAATGTTGATAAAACCTGTATGTGCTAAAAAAAACATCTCAAAATTTTCAGCTCCACAAAATTGTTTAGAGTAGTATATTACACTCAAATTACTTCAATCGAGTTCAGCAGGAATAGACTTCTGGAAACTAAATCAGCAAGTCTTGCTCCTTCTACATAATACATTAACAAAGTAAATGGAGAGACGATTTAGGTTGCTAAAAGCAAAACAGCCAATTGATACCATCAATACCAATATGGTACTTTTAAACATGATTCATTATAATATTTATATAAAACTGTAACGATTCATGCCTTTAAACGGTTGTTATTTCTTTCAGTGAGGATACTGACGTTGCATATTTTTTTTTACCGTCTGTAGGTAAGACCAATGGATTACATATCATATATAGATGTTAAATGAGGGTTAGCAATTATCCAACTACTAGAAGCAATGGATAGGCATGGCTGTAATATATAAAAGAACAGCAACGGATAAAGAAAACGTATGGATGATCTAGGTGGCAAGTAACATTCATTGATACATTTAGCTATTACTATACCATTCAAACTTGTTCCATCGTGGTTGATCATAATGTCTAGAAATGAACTGACGGAATCCTCGTCCTTTGATTCATATTCGAAAATGTAAACATGAATAATCCAAGAGAATAATCATGAAGATATTGTATTTAGATATATTATTTTATATCGACAGACCTGTACTCCTATAGTTCAAAATTTATATATTTTTTATTACATTGGAAGACCAGTTGACTCTGTAATATTATATGAATGAAGCACCGATGATCCAGCAGAAGATAGTTATATATACTAGGGATTTACAGTAATTGATCACCTTTTTGCTGTTTCAGTACTAATAGAAATTGTCTTGATGTGATGTAGCAATGTATGATTCACCATACTCACAAAGGGCCAGTGCATATATATAATATTCTGATATAAAAAAAGGTGTGGATGCCATGGCATTGTTGGGTAATTACTTGAGAAAGGAATATACCACCTATTGAGTGCTGAAAACGAAAGAGTCAATATATAATCATTGCTTGTTTTGCTGGACCCCTATTATTATAAAAACTTGAGTTTGTAAAACTAGTTTCTTCCAATTCGATCCAATGTAAAAAAAAAGGGGGGTTATGCATTCTTGATAGTATTTATTTTGAGAGACAGGACGGGAAGATTCATCCCAATAATAGTGTTGGTTATAAAACCGTATACCACCACAAGGATCTTTAATCCAATGAATTCAATGCTTTATAGACTAGAAGAAAGTTAAAAATAAACAGGTATGGGTTCCTACCTTTCTTTCTTATGTAAAAATGCCAAATATGTAGAAGATAGTGTTTTATTAGATTCGAGATTTTTTTTATTATATTACTAGAATAGATCAACCTGATAACTCAATTTTATACCCTATAACAAAAAGAGCTATTTTATATAGATGGTTCTTGCACACAATAGATTTATAAACGTAATAAATATATTATCATTTATTATATCCTGCATATCACTCTACAGTATTAGGATAGAATACAATATACCATCTTCGTTACTAACCACTATATATCTCCTTATTTAATATGACGTATTTATATAATGGTTATGATTGATGGAGCTGCTAGATAAAAAAAATTGAATGTACCAAAAATAGATTTAAAATTTTCAAAGTCCACCACTCTATACTACTTATAAGGTAAGTTATTTAGCCAAGAAGCAGTATGCTTCCGAGGAACAAATTGTTTGAAACTTTTCCCACCCTTTTCCGTGCATATCCAGCAATTTTTTTTAGGATTGATGATTAAACCAAAAAATGATTTTTTTTTTTAAAAAAAAGAACTTTATAAGGGAAATTTATTATTTGGATAGACTTGTCAAATGACTTTTAAATAAGTGGAAAGAAGGGTTATAATAGAATGTAGTAATGTTGTGGCGAAAAAGCGTTACGGAGAAGAGAGAGGAGGTGCCGAATTTTTTTATGAACATACTTGGCAGAACTTGATTTTTTTTTTTTTGTAACTTATTCAAGGTAGTACACGATTGAAAAAAATTCTTCCAGGCGATTGAAGTATCTCGTTCATCTTTTTACTGAATGTTTTGAATTAATTGTACTATAAAAAGGTGATTCTTTGCAAAAACAGATTTACATTACAACCAGCTGTACGATGATCCTGCCAAAGAGAAAAATTATCCCTGCTAGGTTGGTATCACCAATCGAATCACGAGTGCCTTTTCATGGCTGTCTAATGTGTTGAAAGTCGAATAAGTGATAATATTATTATTATTTTATGATGTCGCTGATCTAGATCCGCTGTGAGGAATTTTTTTTTATCTCTACGAATTGGATGTATATATATATATCAGTTGATAGAAACGTTACTACTATTTGGATTATCTTGTAGTAATATCAATTATTTAGGTCAGTGTAGTTAATAAGAGGCTTTAATGGATGATTGGAAATTGTATGTTCACTATTCAATGGTTGATAGTTTAACCGAAATTTCCATCTATTTGATGTCAAGCGATAATTAGCATGTATTCCCACACACACACACACACACACACACACATATACACACATACACACACGCACGAAACACGTACACAAACATACCAACCAATATCTTTTTCTAATCATCATTTGTCTATCAAATAACCTTTTAATGTTTTTATTATATGGAACAGATAAATACAAACAAAAAGATTACTATTATAAAACGCTTTTTCACTTGATAAGGAAAATAAACGTCAAGTTGAAATAATAAATAATAGTAGTGTGCATGGGAAACGTTTGGACCACACACACAACATATACAGAAAAGTTAATGAGTCACCTAACTTATTCAAGCCAGAGAATACCGAAGATATCCGAACCAATAAATAAATGTGGCTTATCCTTTCCAATTTCCACGGTATGTATTTGCTGCGGTTCCCCGTTTCGCTTTGCGCTTTTTCCACCTTGACAATGTTTTCGTAACCTAATCAACCCTTACCAACACCAAACATTACATTTCATAATTATATAACCCATTGTCCATTATATCTTGCCATTTAGTTTATTGATTTGCTCTTTTTTCTTTTTTTTTTCTTTTTATTGTTCAAACCTTACCCCCTTTACACCCTCTTTGTTCTATCTCATTAATAATCTTTTTTTTATTTCCTAAACTTCTTTTTTTCTTTTTCACCCATTAAAAAAACCGCTTCCAAGGCTGTATATAATTTCATTTCTACACATCTGTTTTATTCTTTTACCCTCAATTGAATCTCTCCATTCAGTACACACACAGTATACACCAAATAACAACACGCACTCTCACATATATACACACAACATAACATTCAAACACTTTCATATACGTATACACACGCTCTCTCTCATATACACATTTTACACGCTTCCATTATAATACATTTTAAATCACCCTTGCACTCTTCTTTTTTTTTTTTCACCATTTACACATTCCATATCTTTTTTACCAACAAAAAAAACAACCCACTTTTTCACGTAATCCACCTTTTTCTCTCTCGAGCATATCTTTATTTTGTAAAACTTTTTTATATATTTCTATATCAGCATAAAATCCTTATTTTTTTTCAACTCAATATATACACAAAAAAAAATAGCCACTACCACGAATACACGTATACACTCTTATAAACACACAAAAAAAATACACATACATATATACACATCGTCATCACTACTACTACTACTACTACTTCATATATACACCAATACATTCATATATAATTATATATTTTATTCAGACCCTCTCTCTACCTTTCTACCTACTTTTATTATATACACACACACATATATATATATATATATTTAAAAAAAACCAACGTACCTTATTATTTCTTTCTAAATGGCACAAGCCTCTGAACTCACAAACCAAGTTTTTACCAACAACAACAATAATCACTATCAAATGCCAGGTAAACAAACCAAGCAAATTAGCACGACTGGTGCGCGCTTATCCAACATCTCTACTTCATCCTCTATTCATAAAAAACTTCCAACGCCATCACCTTCTTCTTATACATTTGCACCACGTTGGATGGCTAAAGCCAACCATGAATCCACTACCATCACTACCATTGCTTCTTCTACTACTACCACTATTACTGCACCCTCTTCAACCACATCCTCCCGTCCAAGCAGTCCCACATCTACAATGACCGACGAAAATTTCCCGAGCTTATCTACACTAGGTGAAGAGGGCAAGAAGAAACGGTCAGTATGGAATGACCCAAATAGTGTGAAAAGAAAAGTGATTTCACCTAGTACTAGTGGTGTTCCATCGTCTGAAGGAGGAGGTCATGGTACGGATGATCCCTTTGCTGGTATGAATACATTGGTGGATTATCAACAAGAAATTGAACGATTGAAAGCACTGGTACCCAAGGTTGAAAATAAGAAGCGTACCTCTACACCTATTCATTCTTCTACTACAACCACAACGACTCCTACATCTACAACAACTTCTACTCGACCCAAATCAACAGGTGCCGATTTGAAACAACAACAACAACAACGTCTCTTGTGGAACGATCTTCGTTCTGCTGCTTCATCCGTTGCTGCAAATCGATCCGCTGCTTCTTCTGTAAAGAGTAGTGGTCGTGTCTCATCCGTGTCACCTACCACTCGATCTATGGTAGTCACAGGAGACATGTCATTATCTTTTGTTTCTTCTTCTTCTGCTTCCTCCTCCGTTTCATCCAATGCTTCCAGTGTAGCTTCCGATGATGATGATCTCAAGTTTCATCCAAGTTCTTCCCAATCTGTGACGGACGAATCTCAACCTTCCGAAGACAAGGAGGAAGATGAACAGCAACAACAGCAACAACAACAACATTCCATTCATATGGAATCTGTATCCACCTCCGTGATTACTGAAGAAGAAAAGGCAAGATTTCTTGAATTCATGCGTAGCTGGACAGGAGGTTGGCAAGGATGGGATAATCGTGCTATGGAGGGAATGCGCAAAGAAGGTTCTTCTTTTTGGACCGGACGTTCCTCTCCATGGGAACCTAAACGTCAATCATGGCACGAATCTAACAAGTATCGTCCTGATGGAATGACCATTACTATGCCAACACAAGCTCGCTTTACCAATGAATCCTCTTTTATTCGTTCTGAACCTACTACACCTCTTGGTCATACTTTATATGAACCTTATTTTACGGATCGTGCCATTGTGAATGCTACCTCAAAACATCACGAAGAATTGTTCCAACGTCATCATCCTCATCACCCACATCAACCATCACTTCATTCTCAACAACAACATCATCATCATCAACAACACCCTTATCATCATCATACTACTCATCATCATTCTACTCATCATAATACTACTACTCATCATTCTCAACAACAACACCAACATCCTCATCAACAAAACATGCGCTACGGGCAACAGCCTCCAACAACTACGAATCACTACGAACCTCTTGGTACGATTGGTGATAGGAATAGTGCTCGTGGTTTACCTCGTATGGGTAATGGAGGTGCACCCTTTGGTGTCTTCGTAATGTAGAAATTTTTATTATTATTAATTTTACTATTATTATTATAATTATTTTATTGTTATTATTCTTTTATTATTACTATTATTCTTATTATTATTCCATTTCTTCTTCTTCTTCTTCTTCTTCTTCTCCTCCTCTTTCTATTTTTCTATTATTATTTTGTGTGATATTCAACTTTTCCAACCTTATCGTTTTTTTAAATTAGTTAGTTTCTTTCTATATAACAAATTTTTGCATATATTTTTTTTTTATGAAATACAGTTTTTTTTTACGCTTATCTTGCCAATGTCAAATCGCGTGGTGCATGTACGACTCTAAAATAGATATCTCTAATGAGTCAAAAAGAAAGAAAAAAAAAGAGACGGTTTTTATTTTGACGTAATACATGAAACTCCACTATTTGTACACCATTGATTTGATGACGATGAAGGGGGGAGGGAAAAGTCAAGTTGTTTGTGTTTTGATGGGGGAAAGTGATGGATGATTTCCACAATGTTTTTTCGAAGCTAAAAAAAAGAATATAATATAACCCCGCAACAAGCGATCTTGTGTCATACAACGCAACACTATTTAGTTAAAACAAAAGGACTGGGTGATGTGTCACCAATCGATCATTTATTATCACCGACTATAAAAAAAAAAGTAATCGATGATTTGCGAGACAGACACAAATTGTATCACACAATGTTCCATCACTTTTTTTCATAGACATGGTGAGAAACTCGTGTTTTTTGTGTGATTGTTGTACCTTTTTTTTATATATACATTTTATTTTAATTGTAATTATCTGTTGTAATAGTTCTTTTTTTCTTTGCTAATCATCATTGCTTAATATCATCTACTATTATAATATATAATAATGAAATATTATTGGTCTAGAACTATTATAAATTATTATGGGGGGGAGGAAAGGGACACAGTTTTATAGATATGTAAGGTGATAATCCTATTTTATCATGGGACCAACCAACAACAAAAAAAAATTATCGTGCACGGTTTTTTTTATGAAGTTTTAGCCGAGGTTTTATCATGATTTAAAACCATCATCAATTACAACGTGTCGGGAGAATTTGGGAACAAAGCGCGATGGAAAGACCATTTTATAGGCTATGTTTTATATAAAACCATTAGTCCCCACATAATGGTATTATGTATCTGTGTTGGTAAATTCTTTTTTTTTATGTGGCACCTTTCTCTCTCCCTCTCTCTATTATTTATTTTAGGAATAGATGCGTGATCTGCCTTATTACTAAAGTCCATTTTGTTTTGAATAAAAAAAAAGAGGTTGTTTACTATCATTATCAATAATTATAATAAAAAGAAAATGGTCGATACGATACGATATATGACTCGATAATTAAAAATCATTAAAGAAAAGTAAAGAAAATGAGCCACTTTTCGAATAAGAGGAAAAAAGGAAATGAAGAGTGTGGAACAATTAAAAAACTGACTTCTTTTTCTTATATATTATTAACATATAACAACAACAGCAACAACATCATCACAGGTTTTTTTTTTTTTTGGACCTTTTTTTTTTTTTTTTTGGTTTTCCCTTTTTCTTTCTCTTCCTTTCTTTAACTTCTTTAACCTATTTTTTATTTTTATATTTTTTTTTTATCTGTCAATTCTTTTTATATAAATACTTCTATTTTAATATACAACTAAGAGGCAGTTTCAATTCAAAACAATAACAATGTTTCCGTCTGGTTCTTCTGGACAATATGAATCAGATGGTAAGCAACAACAAGAACAGAAACAATCATTAACAAATGATGATACAACAGATGAGCATCACCTATTATCAACGCCGCAGCATCAAGAACAACACCAATACCATCATCATTCATCTATACAACAAAGACATACTACTACAGAAGATCCTTATCCTCTGACTCATCATCATCAGCAACAACAACAACAACAACAAGAACAGCAACAGGAACAACACCATCTTTTTCAACCTTCTAATAACACGTCTTCATTATCAGAATATTATTCATCCATACATACCATTCCTCCACATCATCATCAACATCATCAACCACAACAAGAACAATATACTCCATATGATTATAATATTAGAATACCAATACATATTGAACATGAACTTCATCCATCATTAAACTTTATACCTCAAACGCAAGATCAATCAACAATGGAACAAGAAAGAGGTAAGAAATACATCATCAATAACAACATCATCATCATTATGTTCTCCCCAACAAATACCCCTAAAGAAAAACAGTTTTACCTTGTAGTAATTATATCTCTTGTCAAACAAACCCAGTCCTTTTTTTTTTTGTTACTTTTCTCACATGACAATCCTTGTATCTTTTATATATATATATATATTATTCTATTTTTTTACAAAAAGGAATAGGTAGTGAAGAACATCATCATCAAGGGAATTATGATCCTACATTAACACCTGTTCCGTCTTCTTCCGTATTACCTGTTCATCGAGGAGATGAACAAGTTATGATGATATTATCATCTCCTTCATCTTGGGAAACAGAAAATGTCATGCCAAGCCATCGATTGGATCCTGCATCCGTAGTAGTAGCAGCTGCTGCAGCTGCTGCTTCTACAACACCACCTGTACCATCACCTCAATTACAACAACATCCACAATCACTGCAACAACAACAACAACAACAACAACAACAACAACAACAACAACAACAACAGCATCAGCATCATCATCAGCATCAGCAGCAGCAGCAGCAGCAGCATCAGCAAGAGCCACATGAATTATCAATAATGTCAACATCAGCGCATACGATCGTACACAATACATCACTTGATCGACATCAACAAGAACAAGAATTATTTGGTAGATTAGTTTCTATGGCATCCCAACAACAACAACAACAACAACAAACGACTGCTGATCTTCAAACTCAACCACCACATCCACAAACGACTAGACCTCATTCAAGTATTTCTTGGCAACAACAACAACAACAACCAGTAAGAGAACATTCACAAGGATCATCACCCTGGATATCTCATCATTTATCTGATACAACAACAGCATCATCCAAAGTAAGTAGTAATATGCTCATGCCCCCTGCAAGTGCATTCCGAACCAGCGGATCAAGCAGTACTACCACTAGTAGCAGTACAACGACGGTCCAAGAATTAGAAACATCCACCATCTCGTTTACATCCCCATCTATTCAACATCATCATCATCATCAACAACAGCAGCAGCAGCAGCAGCATCAGTCAGAAAATACTATGATTGATACTTACACGTGGCAGCGCAAAGATGAACGGTACGTAATAATAGCACAAACGATGAGAACGTCATGGAAGAAAAGAAAAAAAACTAGTAGACACATACAGACATATTTATATATATATCACCCGTTCATTCATTTTTATCATTTGAAAGAGAAAAAAAAAAGATTATTGTATATATAATATTGTTGTTTTGAAAGAGAAAGAAAGAAAGAAATAAGGTGTCTTCTAGTTTTTTTAAAAAAAAGTTTTTTTTGGTTATTATAACCAACAAATGCTTATCAATGCTTCTAGGCGTTCTCAATGTTTTGTTGCTGTTGTTTGTTTGTTTTGTGTTTTATCTTGAGAGAATAGTGGGAATGAATAATAAATAGGATAGATAAAACTTTATAGAATTCAACAACACATTAACATTGTGATTTTTTTTTACTTATTATTATTATTATTATATAGAGAATATTGTTTGGAAATAGTACAACAACCTTCAAGAGCACGTATGTGTGGGTTTGGAGACAAAGATCGTAGACCTATATCCCCACCTCCTATCTTGAAGCTACTAGTAAGAACACAACAAGGCATGCTATTATCACCCCAGTAAGTTCCATTATTATTTTATTTACAATAATAATACGTTTGTTATGACAGTTTCATTATCCACTTTACCCAACTCACTCTAGAATAATTCTATGGTGATTAGAGATATCGATACTTCTTTCTTTGTCGTTTTATGTGATTGTTATGACGAAACAGGAATGAGTCCAGCCAATATGATATTACATTCTGTTCCAATCTCATCCTCCTCTTCAGCACAACAACAACAGGAACATGAACAACAACAATCCATCGCTGTACCTTCTTCATCATCTGTTGCATCGCGTTCTTCATCATCAACTACTACAACTGCAGCCGTAGCAACCAGTTCTTCTAGTGCTACTACCACTACTAGTAATACCAACAAAACAACTGTCAAAATGAAGAATTTAGTTGGATCTTGTATTGCATCACCTTCCAAACTTTACAATGAACAACAAGAACTTGGGATATACTTTGTTTTCCATGATCTTAGTTTACGATCCGAAGGTAGATTCCGTCTTATGTTTTCATTGATTGATATCAGCTCGTAAGTTTTTGACTTTATTTATAAGTATTATTACATCCTATTGAATTCATTGGATCTTTATGGGGTAAACCCCATAAAAATGAAACAAAGACTGATAATTTTTTTTTTGGTGATGTTTCTCGGGTATGAACAACAATGACTTAAACTGGATTAATATAGGCCCGATGATTCCAAATCTGTCAATACCAAATCTATTAGTCACATAGTGACCACGACTACATCTGACGTATTCACTGCGTTTACTGCAAAGAATTTTCCTGGTGTTGTTCGTAAGTGTTCTTTATATAGAAATATATATATATACTTACAACAGGTTATCATTGATTTATTAATTATCATCATTTTTTTTTAAAAAAAAACTACATAGCACCGACTCAATTATCTCAATGTTTTGCTAAACAAGGTGTCAAAATACCTACGCGTCGAGATACAAAGTCAAAACGAATGAGAAAATCTTCAGAAACGAATAAGGATGATGAACAACAGTTACAACGAGAACAGCCAAACGAATAATTTATCATTATTAAGCACCAACGAAATACCAATATGTTTTTTGTACTTTTTTTTTTTTTACTTGCATTATTATTCATCTGTGAAACAAAGAAAGAAAGAAAGAAAGAAAGGCCTATTAGAGAAGAGAAGAGGAGGAGTACAACATACAAAGTACGGAAAGAAGAAAAAAAGGTTGAAGAACACATCAATAACTGGAAACTCAGTGGCAATTTTTGTAATAATAATGCAACTATAAGATGTAGAAGATGAAGAAAAAAACACACACACATATATATATACAGGCACAAATGTACTTTTATTAACGCACATACAACAACCACATCACATCTTATCTCATCACGCACATACACATACACATACATGTTGATATATTTATATATATACATAAGCAGCACAACAACACCTCAAATGAAGTCAATATCTTAGACATACAAAAACAACATTTGTTTCAAACCATTACTATTTACTATATATTACCATTATTACTGTTATTATCATTATTATTGTTATTATTTTACTATCCATATTATTATTACTATTATTATTATTATTATTATTATTATTATTATTATGAATGCATACATTTATGAAAGGAGTTCTTTATTAATAGCCATGTTTATGACACATTTTTATTTATTTTATTCTATATAAACACATAGGAACAGGTATGGAATAACAGAACCTCATCCTAACACCTAAGTGGTGGTTCTTTATCAATAAGGAATATATTCATAATAGTATGTAGTAATAATAGTAATAGTAAGGATTACATCAGTAAGATGATGTAGTAGATAATAATCCTATTATCCAGCTATTGATCTTCATAGATAATTTACACTCAAAAAAAAAAAAAAAAACTCCTGCGTAAAAACTGCACATTGAATATATAAAATTTCCTCCTTGATTTTTCTTTTGTGATCCTAGTGAATCAGACCTGTTAAGTCCAAACTCTATACATTAAAAAAAACAAGTGGTACATAGAACATACTTGGTATTTGCGTATATGTGGGCCCTAAAAATGGGAATGCCCGGTATTTTTTTAAAGGCTTAAAAATTATGCATGCATATGATTCAAGTATATAAAAAGAATCTCCTCCCAAGTTCGGATGGAAGGGGAAGACCACTTTTTTTAACGCGCTTTCTCACTTATTGTGTGTGTACGATCTCCGCCCCCAAAGCATTTTTTCATTATATTATTATATCAAAACTCACACTTTCATATACTCAAACAAGCAAACTGAACTTGTTCCTTTCCTCATTTGAGTTCCCTCATCGTTCCTTTTTTTTTTTTTTTCTTTCTTTCCTTTTTATTTTTTCCATTGTCTTAATTTCCCGGATTTTATTTTTATTATTATTATCATTATTACTCGAATTTTTGAATGTCGTCTATCAAGGGTCAAAAGGACAAGTCGTCCTCAAAGTTTTGGAAGAAATTCAGTTTAAACAAAAAGTCATCAGGTCCATTGAATTATATTCTTTTTTTTTGGGAAGGAAATGTCATAATTGGGAAAAAAAATAATAATTAACGTCTTGTTTTTTCTTTGTTGTCATGGTGATTATTTTTTTTAGTGACGTTACCTGAACAACAGCATCCTTCTTCGACGGCAATTCACGATGCTGACGATGACAGGTCCGTCAAAAGTAAACGATTAAGGTATATTGAGATATAAAATATATATTATGTACATGATTTTTTTTAACTTTTTAAAACTAACACAACGAAATCAATAAAGTGGCTTTCTTCCACATAAACGCCAAAGTATCGGGTCACTTCGAAAACGCCAAAGTAGCAGTAACAGCAATTATCAACAACAACAAACGCCTCCTGCTATGCCTGATACGAATGTGATTAGCCAACAACAACAACTTAGACAACAACAACAGCTGTCATTATCACAACCACCCTCCTTGACAGACACTTCTGCTGCTGCTGCAACCGTGGCACTTTTAGCCAAGGAATCTACCTCAGGTATGAACCATGTGATAGCTAATTTACCAGGAGATGGTAAATTTATTATAAAAAAAACACATTAAAATTATTATAATTTTAGAAAGTAACCCGTGTTTAACCCATTCTTGGATAAATAGCATCTCACGACCTCGGATCGACGGCTGACAGCCCCGTTCCTTCTTCTACTTCAGCTGATAATACTAGCACTAATGCTTCAGGTGGGTTATCACATTTATATATGGGTCTATGTATAAACGATATGTAATAATTCGCCATTTCATATGGGGGGTTTTTTTTTTTCGTACTAATTATTTTTAATATAGATGATAAAAAAGTATATCCGCAGCAACCGCAGTTACACTCGAATGAAATTATCACAGCCACCACAACCACAACATCAGTGGAACCAAACGCAGCGGTTTCTCGGTTAAAATCACCTGATACGCGAACAAGTCGTCCTCGATATAACTCAAATCCGAGCAACAAACCACCTGCTAGTCGGTTAGCAGCACCTTCCTCTACCACTTTTCCTCTTAAAAAAACGACATCCACTTCTTCTACTACTAGTGCTGCTCATCACTCTCATACAAAATCATCTTTTGCACACCATAATAATACTTCTTCTGATCGTTTACCTCGACCTACATCGAATAAGAGTACACCTTCTATACGTTCTACATCATCTTCGAGTCCACCTTCTTCTTCTCCAAGTTCTTCCTCACGAACCAATAATAATGCATCTCCATCATCGTCAACCGGTAGTGGTAACAATGGTTCTAGACTCCGTAAACCATCGCAAATTCCTGGCAAATCTGCATTATCACAATTACGAGGACAAGAAGCAGCAACATCAACTTTGAAGAATAATAAAAACGATACTAATAATTCACTTGCTATAAAGAAAAAGAAAAGTGCAGCAAGTATCGCTAGTAGCCGAGAAACATTGAGTAGTCATCCTCCCAACATGAAGAGTAGCAAAAGTGCAGATACAATGGATAAATCGGATCATGAACAAATTATTCTTCAATTAAAAGAAGAATTAGAAAAAGAACGTTCTGTGATTAAAGTATTACAAGGCCAAAAAGAAGGTAAATTAGATATATATATTTTTTTTAATTATATTTATATGTTACTGATGATATAAACGTATAAATATATAGCTGTTGCCAAAGATCTTGATTACTTTAGTCAAATGATGGACGAATTGATGGAAGAAAAGGAACAATTACAACAAAAATATGATGAAGAAAAGGTATTTCTCCCCAACATTAACATGGTATATAATGGTATATAACCTCAGATATTAATTGTGTAACCCATTCCATATTGCTAGGAAAACAACAGACATCGAGAAGAAGATTTGAATGAATTATTAAATAAATTAAAATCGAGTAACGAAAATGCTAGGTAATTATTTATAATGGATGAAATGAAATGATTAGAGAAATCCAATATTGACATCCATTTTGTATATAAAAAAAATATACAGAGACCGATCTTTTGAAGCAGATCAATGGAAAATGGATTTACAGGTTGGTTTGATTTATTATTTTTTTGACAAGGACAATAAATGCGGAATTATTTATGAAGATTTTCATGTGTGTAACTTTACTAAAACAATATATTTATTAGAAAATCCGTGATGAAGCGCGTGAAGAACAAGAGGGTTTGAAAACTCAATTGAAGAGTAAAAATCAAGAAATTCAACGACTTCGAGTAAGTATTTTTATATTATCACCCTTTTCTTCACGGGATAATGAAAAAAAAAACAATAATATTGGATAATAATAATTAACAAAAAACACGTGCAATATTTTCATACTCTGCTTATAATTATATATTAGTCCGATCTTTCTCATGCCAATGATCAAATTCAAACATTAAAAAGTACTATGGATCAATTGATCCAAGCACAATACACTTCTGTATCTAAAGAAAGTGGCAGTGGTGGTGATCATATTACAAGTAATTCACCTCAGCCTATTGAAACACCTACTGCATCACCTAATATTCAACATGCCAATCTATCCAATCATCAATATAATGTACAAGATAATACACCTCCCAATGACGATCATCATCCACAATCATCTATTCCAACTTCTTATCACAATACATCTATGCCACCTAGTCCAACAACAACACAATATCAAACAATGTCATCTTCTATTCCTATAAAAAATAGTCTATATCAAGACTATGAAAAGAATAGCGCGTATAATACACCTCAATCATCCTTTAATAGTCAAGCAACTGCCATCACGACTCCAAATGATGCTTTAGATCGTCAATTACTTAAATTGACAAAAGAAAAAGAAAAGGTAATAGAGAGAAACCAAGAGAATAGGACAAAAGAGAACCATGCGAAAAAAAAGAACTTGCATTTTATTCATTCTGTTGAACAACGATTATTATTATAGCTGCAATCTGATTATAGCAAGATCCCTCTTTCTGGTGGTGGTCCAATGTCACGTAGAAGAAAAGAAGAGCTTGAGGATATGCTTGATGAAGTTGATTCTCAACTGAGCAAGGTCAAACAAAAAATCAAACGCTCGTAAAAAAAAAAGCACTTACATATTATATCTACATACATCTACACATACATTATATTTATATATACAAAACAAAACAATAGTCATACCATTTCATATTCATTCATTCAATATATATTTTTTTATTTCATGCAAAGACAGGAAGACAATCCAATCCAAATTTGCACATCAAGAAAAAAAACGAAAAAGAAAAAACAATTTAATCTACTCATTTATTCCATAGTTTATTTGACCTTTTGTGAAACTAAAAGTTTTAAAGGCTAAATTCTTGGAATCGATGACAAAATTTTATATATTTTTTAAAGGAAGAAACAACAATAATACGATATCATAATAAACTATTATATTATTATTTTTAGCAATTGTATTTTTTATTCGTCTATTGATGAACAAATAGGATGCTTTTTGGATTGAATAATGGGTTTTAAATTGAATATTCTATTATGACGTATAGTATAGAAAAAAACCGTACAATAGCTGTCAAAGTTTTCTACTGCTTTCAATTCCAAAGGTTTTTTTTAATAACATCTCTAAATTGGGATGAGGTAGTTAGTTTCGCTAGATACGTGTTTAGAGTGTGTATAATACAAAATAAAGTAAGAAAAATAGAGTGTAATATCTCATTTATCTCAAGTATCACTGAAGAACCACTTGCATGAATGCTTCGGAGTGTCACTAGAAATCTCAACCTCCCACCCACCTATTTAGAGATATAAAATGATGTTTTAAACGGAGTATGTAGAGCCTATGGTTTAGCATAGAGTGTAAAGGGACCTTTCACTCCTTTTCCCAACATTTCCTTTGGAACATTACTAAGTTTCTAAAAAGGCGATAGTAATATTTATCGATGAAAGCGATTACAAGAACAAAATATTGAAGTTAATTAAAATATTCAAAAAAAACGGAGAGATTTATAGAATGGGTAAGAATAGGAAGAGAAGTAAAACGGTGAAGCAGACGACAAAAACTATAGTGACGGGCATAATCGAGGTAAAAATTCAAAATTTATTTTGTGATGAAAAAATAAGGAGGTATGATGCAGTCCAACTGTCATTTAGTTTTATCTTAATTTTCATCGCTTATAGCTTTGATAGTTACAAAAAAAAATCTGGTAGTTCCAAGAGTCTTTGCTATTTTGTTAAACTTAATATACCAGTGGATACACATTCCCATGACAACCAAAACGTGTCCCTGAAATTGAAATCGTGTATTTTTAGTGAAGTGGTTCTTTTTTTGCACGTAAGTTTCAAAAAAATAGAAAAAAAATAACATCGCGTCTAATATCTTTATACTCAACCCATTAGATCAAGAAGAAATTTTATGTCTTGTCCATTTGTATAATGGTGTGACTATAAACCTGGGAAGAATACCCTGTAGACTAAGAACTGCGGGTCACTTTGGAAAAGCTATTGTTATAGAGGAACATTGCAGTGATAGCTGTGCTGGTATTTTAAAAAATCCAAACTGAATATGGTGGTTGCTGATATTACTAGGTATCTCCAAAAAATATGATTCCTAGCGAAGTTAGAACAGGAAACTTACAGTTTTTGTAAGACACATTTTTTTTATTTGTCTACGCAAAATGCATCTCTTTCCCTTTTTGAAAAACTAGTTTAGCTTCAGAACTCACAAATAAATATATTACCATAAAGTGAACATGGAATACAACATCATCAATAGCACTAAGGTGTTTCTAAAATTGTTTCAAATATCCCATAATTCCCCAGAAAAAATCATAATGCCCATAGGGTCTCTCCCATAATTCCTCATAATTTCAGCTTATTGTTTTTTACTCTAGAGATGTACATGATAAAAAAGCCTGAACATAACTCAATTTGTACTGTTAAAATCCTTACTAAAGAACTGTTGGATGGGAGCGATAAGGGACTCATTGAATGTACTCACATAAATAAGATTGCATTTAGAAAATTGGTGGTGATTGCTGTTCATCTTGGCTTGAAAGATGGAAGTCTTGTTTGCGTCGACGAAAAGGTTATAATCTTTCTTTACATTGTGGGTCATGGCATTACTTTCTATTTGACAGGAAAAGAATTTCAACACTTAAAGAAACAATGCAGCGTCATTTCGACGAAGTACTCAACATAATTCATGCATTGAAAGTAATCTTGTTAAGCAATCTGATGCACTGACAAGGATTTTTTCCCTCCTAATGGAAAACATTATCTTGCTGATGCTGGATATAGACTAACAGAATCACTTCTTACAACATATCGAAGCGTCCGCTATCATTTGAAAGAAGGAGATCAAGCAAACCTACAGTACGATAATTTATCTTTCTTTGTAATTATTTGTTGTTATTTTGAATATATAAAATTGCTTACTATAGTATTAAATTATAATATATAAATATTTTAGTCCAAGATATAAAGAAGAGCTTTTTAATCGTTGTCATGCTCAGTTACGTAATATAATTGAAAGGATCTTTGGCATTCTTAATAGAAGATTCAGGATATTGAGATTACCAATGAAATATCCAATTGAAGTTAAGCTATAATCATTTTCTATGTATCCTTTTTTTTTTTTGCAACTTCGTTATTAACTTGGAAAATAATTATATAGGTGAAGCTTGTCGATATCTTGTTCACACATCAAAATTTCATTAGATGCATTGATCGTATGGATGAAATTGTTGAAGAAGAGCGGTTGGAGCGATAAGGACAAGGGTATACCCCCAGTAATAGTTTTGTGGAAATTCCTGGTAGTAAATACCGAGTTTTACATCTGTTTGCGATTCTAGTAATCAAGCTAAAGTCAAACGTGACGGAACTGCCATGGATATGTGAAATGATTATAAAAAAGAATCAATATCTTACTTGCAAGAAACGTTTTCAAACTTCATCTGGCGCTGTAATTATCTAGGTTGCCTGGTCCCATACAAAACCACTCTATTCTTTTATATCCTTCATGATACGCTATCTCCTTCTCTCCTAATATGTATATAACAATAAGAACGTTGGTTCATTTATCAATAGAAAAATTATAATACGTATGTATCCAATCAAAGGTAATAAAAAATATAAGCGTGAATTTCCAATGTGAGGCTAAAGTTGTCTTTTTATTTCAAATCAGGGAATTTGGCATTGAACATTGACATCAATCAAAAAAGTTTCAGGGGCTTGGCTTTTCGAGGTATCAGCTCTTCTCTTTTGAATCAGGGTATAGTGAAATACAGTACATTCTTCGGTCCAAGAGGCTAATTCCTTTTCGTTGGCTCTAGTATTAGGGGAGGGCATAATATTAGGTGTTAAAGAAGAAATTGAAAAGTGTATAATAAATTTAAGATAAAGGAGTACAAGGTGCATCTTTATTCAACTTGACCTTTCTTTTATAGTTGCTCTTTATTTAATATTGCTTACGCTAAAGATATAGATTATTACGTATAACTTTATATAATATCTTTACTTCTAATATGTTATTACGCTTAAACTCTATTACTGCTACATTAGCAAATTTGTCGACAATTCGAGAATTGATTACAAACGTATGCGTTTAATTTTATTCAGCTTATAGATTCATAAAGTGTTTATCTTTTACCATTTATAACCAATGAAGCATTAATCTTTTATATAATTCTAATGATGATGGTGAAGTAAAAGTGTATTTAACGTATTGTAAAGATTATTATCACTGATCTTCAAGCATTCATGCAACAGAGTGTGGGAATTGTATTACTGGGTTCGACGGATTTTTGTATGACGCACTTATCATTAAATACTGGCTCTTATATTTCTTACCTTCAATCTTTTCTTTCTCCCAACACAGTATTTCTATGATTTTATTCTTTTTTATGAGCCGTCTCGATCAATAAGCACGAGCAGGTGCTAGATCACAGGAGGCTTTTATAAAACAGAAAATTTAATCGTACTAGCCGATATTATTATTCACTTGTATTTAGTCAACATACTTTATCCTCTGATTATGCTGGAGAAATGTGTGAAAAGGGAAAGGGGTATGCTTGAAAATGGTTCTTGTCCTTAACAAAGTATTGTGATTATACCACATCCATTTCATCGTAATAAAAAGGTTTACTTTTAAGTTTTCATCAATCAACAATAACTAAAAACACATTTTACCAGTAACTCCAATATTCCAGTTTCTCCAAAGTGGTGCCTTACATCCATCTATATAACTACCTTGCTTTTACAACCTTCTTTTTAAAATAAGCATGACTGTCCATATATGCTATACCATATCTATTATCCAACATATCATAATCCACAGATGTAACTAAAAAGGTTTTTTCCCGACATTTCAAACAAAGAAAGCGTTTATTGTAACAAATCACACGCGAGGGGAAGGAGAGGTTGAAGGAGGGGTGTAACAAATGTTTTAGTGACCAAGAGCCAACAATTGGGAGTTGATTTCCTTAATAGAGTCAGCCTTAGAAGCAACGGCCTTCTTTTCGACAGCAGCAAGGGCAGACTTGCGTTGGTAGTAAGCAGCAGACTTGGCCTTACGCTTTTCTTCCAACTTGGCAACGACATCTTGGTACTTCCAGCCATATTCAACAGAGATACGGCCAAGGGTGGTGTACTTGCGACCAGGCTTCAAGCGTTGGACACGGAGAGCATCGGGAATGACGACACGCTTGACCTTGTCATAAGGTGGGGGAACACCTTCGAACAACTTGATGCGCTCAAGAGCAGCGGCACCACGAGCGGTCTTGTGAGGGATCATACCACGGATGGCCTTGTACAAGATACGTGAAGGGGCGCGGAAGTGGAAGGGACCACCACGGCGAGGGTTAACACGGTTTTGCTTGTGGAGGTAGGCGTGGTACTTGACTAAATAATAATAATTAAAGTGTATTAGAACATGTGAATTAGATGTTCTTCCGTTTTAAATTTTTCCATCATTCTTTTTATATGCTTTTTGTTTTATATCATCCTTTCAGCAACTTTTGTATTTACATATCACTGAACTATATAATCCAACCATATAGGTGAAGTAAAAACCCTCTCAATATAATAAATTAAACTATACTACATACGCTTGTTACGGAAGAACTCGCCGGAAACGTTCATTTCCTCACAACGGACGACAACGACCTTTTGACCGCTAAGAGCCTGCTTGGCAATGATAGAGGAGAGACGGCCAAGAAGATGACCCTTGCCATCAATGACAACAACCTAAATAATATTTTTTGAGAATTAGCTTTTTTGTATAATAATAATAATTAATTTATCGATAAAAAAATGAAACAATTTTAAAAATGAAAAATAACGGTTCGAAAAAAAAGTATTCTTTCTAACTTGTACTTGTTGCCAACAACTTAATGCTATTGTCAAAGACATGAACCAATGTATAGGTAACTCACCTTTTCAAAAGTCGACATGTCGGTAGTGGAGCAGAAAAAAGAGAAGGTTTGCCTCAGTGGGCGCAAAATTCAAAGTAAAATTTTACAACGACATCTGTGGCTTGGCCACGAAATTCTAATTCTTTAGGATTGTTTTGTGGAGATTTAATACTTCAATAATTTTTAATAGTGCTTGATGATGGAATTTAAAGTAATTTATGGATGCGAAATAAGATTTCCATGGATTTATTAAGACCTATCAAAATTAAAATGATAAACCGGATAAAAGTGAGGAAATAAAGAATCTATACCATTCACAAATATCGAATTTACAGATTTTCTGATGCTATATCTGTAACATCACACATTTTTTGTGCCATATATGATTTAATATAAATTAACTCAAAATCAACGGGATCAAGTCTATTTAATTAACAATAATAAAGTTATGATGCTCATCTAAAAACAACAAACCAGAAACATTTTTTAAAAAAATAAAGGAACACGAAAATGAATGAAAATAGACCCAAGCAAAGAAAAATATATATGAAAAAAATAAAAAAAAAAGTTTCTGTACAAAAGAAAGAAGTGTGATAGTTGCGTGAGTGAGTGAGTAATAGAGAGAGAAAGGGAAAGAAAGAGAGAAAGAAAAATAAAGTGGTATAAAAAATATGTATTATGAATTAAAAAGAAGACATTGCAAAATTCTTTCAATGAGAATGACCAATATTGAGAAGAACAGGTAAAAACATGCCTGCTAGAATACAACCCACTTGTGATCCTGCCAGCTTATCCGAATGTTGTGAAGGTGGTTGTAGTTCTTGAAGTGCATGCATGGCAACATATAAGAATGTACCTCCAGAATATACCAATAATACGCCTGTCCAATAAGCCAGATGAATCGAAGCTCCTGAGGAAGAAGATGCGGATGAAAAGGTATTGAGTAATATGTAAGTAACAATAGCACCTGTAGGTGCTGACATGGAAAACATGAGTAAATGTCTTCGTACACTAATTCTTGATAATCCTTCCGCTAATAAAACCGTTGTAAGAGCAAATGCGGAAGGTGCTTTGTGTAGCATAATGGCCAAAAAGACAACCATGGAAAGTTGTGGGTGTGATGCGGATGCGCCCAGCGCTATCCCGTCAGCGGCGGCATGAACAATAAGACCGATAGTCGGTGTCATGGAACGTGCAGTTGGTGATCGAGAACGACTTCCACCTCCACCCCCCGTGCTATTATTAGAAGGGGAGGGTGGTCCATTACTTGCTGATTGTTCAGACGTTGCTGTAGGTTCATAAGTTGAATGAATATGAAGTGAGCTGAGTTGGTCTACGATAAACATGGTGGCAAATCCAACAATAAGCGCAAGTCCTATAGCTGTATGTTCTGTTGACGAAGTATGCTCTTCATGATTATGGGGTTCCTGTCGTTTATCCAAAATTCCGGGGGATGCATATGGAGTTGATGAAGGTAATGACGATGTATAATTGACTGCATTTTCTTGCCAAGGTGAGGGATGTGATTCTATTGCTGCACGATGAACAGGTATACCGCTACCACCATGTGAATTTTCAGCTATTTCAGATGCGCTAGAGCTATAAAGTGTCTGGATTCCTTCTGGTATAATGACGACCAGTGCCGTACCAATAAGTAATCCAACACCAAGAGCTGTCAAATGCCGCAATTTAGATTCAGAAAGTTTTGTTGAAAGAGGTATGCATCCAGCTAAAAAGCTTCCTACAAGCATTGTTATACATAATAACAGTAACCATATGAATGGATTTACCATTGGAAAAATAAAAAAATGGAACGGCTATAAGGAAGAGGAGTATAATATATTAAAATAGTTTGTGTAAATGAAAGGAACAAAAAGGAGAGAGGGAAAAGGATAGTGAAATGTGTGAGTGTGTGTAAAAGATCTTATGGCGCTTGTTAAAATAGTTAATAATTAAATTTAAGGTTCCATCTGTTTATTTTTTTTATCATTATTATTACATTTATTATTGATTATTGATATATTTTGGAAAAACACTAGCAAAAATATTCCAAAACAACTCGTTTCTCGCAGGCTCAAACATGCAAAGTGTCAATTGAGGCTCAGAAATATTTATGCTTGTATTTGATGTGGTTGTGGTTGCTGTCGTTGTAGTGGATTCATGAGGTGGAAACTCAGTTTCAACACTCCAGCTCCAACGCGTCAATTGTATCGTATTATTATTGTTTGGTGGTATATGGACCGGCAATAAAGGGGAAAGCGGTTTATTATGTGACCAAGGTGCAATCAAATTCCTTGCTGTTAATGTAGTATTATCATCAACGTCGTCGTCATTCGTATCGATTTGATGAGTTGACCGTGCGCGTGTAAAGAACGAGTCCAGCTCATTTCGGGCACGATATGATATATTGACTTGAAGCGGAGCACCTTCGCGGATATAAGTATCATAATACTTGGCGAAGTCTTCCAAAAGTGGTGCGCGGATGGATGTGGCCAATAAATTATCATCTTTTTCATTACTTGTAGGGTCAATATTATCAAGAGGTTGGAAATCGACCAATGTAGATGTAGAGGAGTAGTATCGTCGTGAAAACCGTTTCACCACACGACCATATTTTTGATACTGTAGTCGATCGACTAATTTCAAGTATTCCTTGTACGCCAAAACATTTTCTGAACTAAAATCTCGCACGGCCAGCTGTGTCAGCTGGTTCACCGCTTCCGGGTCACGTAATAACTGTTCCAATGTTTCAGGTGTTTGGGTTAAAATGGGTCTTCCACCATGTGTACTTTGGATACTTCCTTGACCCACTAAACTGTTATGATGGCTACTATGCTCGTCACCGGCATGATGGAACTTAAAGTAATTTTCTGGAATTAATTGCCAGATGGGGTAGACTACGGAGGTGATATAACCGACGGTCGTGAAAAACATGAGCCAGTTACGTGGGGCAAAGAATTTGTTGTAGTAATTACCACCCGGCGATCGTACAGGGGTGCCGGTGACAAAAAAATACCATATGAGTGTCATGATAAAGCAAACAATGCCTGCAGCCATATCTATCAGGATTTCATTACGAATACCATGAGCGTCCTTGAATCGGTGTGATCGCCAAAGAACACAGGGAGCAACGATGGTCAAAAAGAAGGCTAAAAACCCTAGTAGCATATAAACGCCCCATGTTAAGTCGCAATTAACTTTGCGCCATTCAGCAAGGATGCAAACAATCACCAGGATAAAAAATAAGGACAAGTAAAGCACTAAAGGACGCATTATCATTATGGAATGACAGTCCTTGTGTTGAATTAACCATTGATAATCCCTGTCTTCAATCACTCGTTGTTCGTGTTCAATATTACCATGGATGGATGCATAACGAGTTTTAAGCATGTTGAGCTTTAAGAGAAAATAAAGCCGATATGCTCGCCAACACAGTGCAAAATTCCAGGTATAAAATCCCAAGATTACACCCCATAGGAAGATTTGACATGTACCGGTGCCATAATATGATTGTGATATCAAGACAGCTGTGCTAAAGACAAAATGACCTATAGCACCAAGGACGGTTCCAAAGATACTTCGTCGTTGAAGGGATGTCCGTTGCCATTGACGGAAAAGTCTTTGCTGATTCGGAGGTTCGGGTGCAGGAAGCGTCATAGCTGCTTCTTTGGCACCACGTGCGAGAAGAATAAAGAGAGCTGTGGTTGTAATAATAAATGCAAAATTGATGCAAGCAGTGGCAAAATAATATCTACAAGCACGAATCTTTGCACGATCGAGCATGCAAACACCGTACGGATTTTCATAAGAACTGTATATTTGTTGGATTACTTGTTCGTCGTTACAGTCAGGCGACTGCGAGAAGAATCCAATCATGATAACTTCATTTTTTTGCTTTCTTTATAAGTGAAAAATGGGCTTTGTTGTTTTTCTTTGTGTTATTAAAATAGATTTATAATATAATACTTGGCAGAAAAAAAAGAAACGAAAATTCATAAAGCAAACGAAAAAACAGCCCTTTTTATTATTTGAAACAACCAGGTTTGTTTTACTTATGAAACAATCACCTATGAAAATCTGTGCACTCGATCAATTTGCTAAACTATAAAAAAATATGTGTCCTGGTGCTAAAGTTGACACGGCCAATCATATCAATATTTTAAAAATCAGAGCTACCAATAAATGAAGACTTAACTCTGTGTTGAAGAAAATTCAAAGCAGATCAAAAGTTTAACGTAACATTAATGTATATTTTCAATCTTGCAAACAGTTTGTTTGCACATTCTGGACCATAGAATCATTGATAAAAACATGATGGTAATAGTAATCGATCATGGATAATTTAAAATAATACTAGTCACCCATTTCTTTTCCTTCTTCTGTGGCCATTTTTGCAAAAGATAACTTATGAATTATTTTAACCAGTGCAACAGTTACCAAAACTTTTGGGTCTCACATCCAATCTGAGATTTTTTTTAATATTTTATATTGTTTGCAGAGCATCTTTTAAAAACGATCGACAACTAACAATATTGTAAATGCAAACATCGCGAGCAATGGTAAACATGGTATCGCAAGGAGGTCATATTACACATTACCAATTGAAATGTAAAAATGCTGCAGGCGAACAACCAACACCAACCGAAATAATGCATGGCATTCATAACGAGATCTATAATAGAAACTATAAAGCAGCAGAGGAGCTTTTTCAAGATTTAATAAAATCACTAGAAAATAAAAAAATGACTTATGAACAGCGACAACGACAACAACAACAAGAATATCAGCAATATCAACAGCAATCATTACCGTTTCGATTTAGAGAGCAGGATATTATAAGCTTCCAGCGATCGATTGCCAAGCTTGTACGACTTGCACCTACTCCATCAAAAGCGTTACACTTCACTCATATTCTACTCTACAAAATTGATCCACCGCTACGTGATCCAAAGATCGAAAATACTGTATTGATTCATCTTATCAAAGTCTATTCAAAATATGGAGGCGAATGGTTGGTCAAAGGATTGGACTTTGTCAAAATTGGTGTTGAACGTGGATTAGCACAAACACCCAAAATATCTAAACCAATGTATCATTTACCTGACGATGCGTTTGAAGTAACTAGTATACCAATCTTAAGACATCATCAGCTAAAGTTTTCAAGAAATGGATTATCATTGGAGTCATGGGGACCAAGAACCTTGTAATATATACATACATATATATATATTCAAGCATTCGGTATAATTTCAGTCTACCTCTTTTACTGTTGCATAGTTATCTTAATTGTATACGGATCCTCATTATCATTATCATTATCATTATCATCATCATCATCATCATCATCATCTCCTATTTCCCTTTTGTATATAGATTATTATTGTTATCACTGATATTTGATTTTAATATAAAACGTTTGCTTTGTATATAATTTACATGTTTACAATAACAACCAGTTCAAAAAACGTCAAAAAATCCCGACCCGTCATTGGCTGACCGCTACTGAATTGTGCTCTATGACGATTTAATTGCGCCACTTTTACATTTTCTTTCCCACGCATACTCCTGCACTTTTCACTTCTTTTTCTTTTTTTCCTCTCCAGCCTAAAAAAAATATTCAAACAAAATGACGACTGATATTTCATCAAACCAATTCAGCCATGTTAAAAGGTAATTTCATCTTTTGTGCTATTTTTATTAATCTATTCCATCCTTTTTTTTCTGTTTCTTGTGTGTCTGTGCCTCACCTTTCTTTTTCAACCAACCTAAACCTTATCACGTCTTTTCATTTTTTTTTTATCTATATCATATTTTATCTTAGTGTCCCTCGCCCAAAAATCTTGAATAACATTCTTGATAATATTGGACAAACCCCTCTTGTTCGTATTAATAAGATTGGCAAAGAAGAAGGATTAAAATGTGAATTATGTAAGTTAAAAAGAAAGTGAACTGAAAGTATCGTCGCGCGTTTTTGGCCGTGAAGAATAAAGGTTGACACTTGATACAAAAAAAAAATAGTGGCCAAGTGTGAATTTTTCAACTCTGGTGGATCAGTCAAGGATCGTATTGCTAAGCGTATGATTGAGGAAGCCGAAGCCTCGGGTTTGATTAAACCTGGTGTCAGCACTATTATTGAACCTACTTCTGGCAACACTGGTAATATTTTATATAAAACAGTATGGATGAAAAGGATGAGGGAAGTGCGTCACCATAGTGATAATAAATAATGACGTATGATTATTATAATTATAATTATTATTTGTAGGTATTGGTCTTGCATTGGCTGCAGCTGTAAAGGGTTACAGAACCATTATCACTTTACCTGAGAAAATGTCCCAAGAAAAAGTGGATGTTTTGAAGGCTTTAGGTGCCGAAATCATTCGTACACCGACCGAAGGTAAAGAATTTTTTTTTTGTTCTGTTTTTGGCTCAGAATTTCTATAAACGTTTACCAATATTATCATATGCTGAATCAATTTCAATCACACCCTTCCCTTTATATACGTTTATTGCGGATAAATATGATGATGGTTGTGAATATGAACAATAATAGCTGCTTGGGATGCTCCTGAATCACATATTGGTGTTGCAAAGAAATTACGTGATGAAATCCCTCATGCTGTTATTCTTGATCAATATGCCAACCCATACAATCCTATTGCTCATTACGATACCACAGCCGAAGAAATCTTGGAAGCTTGTGACGGTAAATTGGATATGCTTGTTGCTGGTGCTGGTACAGGTGGTACAATTACTGGTATTGCAAAGAAACTCAAGGAAAAGTGTCCCAATATCAAGATTGTTGGTGTCGATCCTCATGGCTCTATTCTTGCTGTTCCCGAATCACTCAACACAGAAACTGGTGGTTATCAAGTCGAAGGTATCGGCTACGATTTCATTCCCGAAGTATTGCAACGTGAAGTAGTAGACGAATGGTTTAAATCAGAAGATAAGGCCTCTTTCTTGATGTCCCGACGTTTGATTCGTGATGAAGGTATCTTGTGTGGTGGATCTTCAGGTACTGCTATGTCTGCCGCTGTTCAAGTTGCCAAGAGCTTAAAGGAAGGTCAACGCTGTGTTGTTATTTTGCCCGATTCTGTTCGTAACTATATGACCAAGTTCTTGAACGATGATTGGATGCGTGAATATGGCTTTACAGATGAAAAGTTTGAAGAACAAAGCTTTGAAAAGAAGGCAGAAAAGGATTATGGCGGTGCCAAGGTGTCTGCTTTAAATCTCAAAGAGGCTGTAACAACGGATAGCGAAACAACTTGTAAGGAAGCCATTGAATTAATGGAAAAGAATGGATTTGATCAATTACCAGTGACTGCTGGACCTGCACATCGTTTGAAGGGTTTGGTGACAATGGGTAATATCTTGTCCCGTGTGGCTTCCGGGCGTGCCTCTCTTTCTAGTCCAGTCTCTGATGTCATGTTCCACTTCGATCTCCATACACAAAAGTTTGAAGAAATTACAAATGACACACCTTTGGATCAGTTGACACGTTTCTTTGAGAACCATTCAAGTGCTCTTGTTACATCTCGATCCGAAGATGGACTCAAGGTTAAACATGTTGTTACCAAGGTTGACTTACTTGCTTATTTGGTTAAAAAGGCTTAGATGATGACTTAATGAAACAAATTTTTATATACATCCATATAAACATCATAAAAAAAAAGAATATTTTAGTAGTGTGGGCATTTCATTGAAATATAAATGTATAATAATAATTAAAAATTGTGTGGGATTTAAGTGTTGAAAAGATAATTAAATAAAAACAGCCTTGCATGTGATGGAGCATATTTCATCAACGGACATTTTTTTTATTATTCACAAACTAAACAAATGTCACTCCCATCTTGGTACTAATTTGCATTATTTCAATCCAAGATATTACACGATCGTCCATTTTTCAACTCCTTCTCGTCCGACCCATATATGCTAAATATCCTACATTCACTGGTCAATCATCAGCATATAAATATCACTCATCATAATCATCAATATCATTACTATTACGTATCATCTCTTCTCCTTGTTTTTTCACCACATGAAATTCAACTTTGACCCTTCTTTTCTTTTTTTTTTTTTTACCCACTCTCTACCTACACTCCTTCCTCCTTCTGTGCCAATACCCTAACCCCCCTATTTTTATTTTCTTTTTGATCACAATCATTGAATACTTTATCCATAATTGTTCTAACGCCACTTTTTTATTATTGTATAGTACAACATATATTTTTATATTTAAACAAATTTTGTGAACGAAACAGCATTTTTTATATATATTCTCTTAATTTCCATTTCTTCCTTCTTTTTTTTCTCTCTCTCCAATTTGATCATTTTTCTCTTATATTTTAAAATATATCTTTTGACTCTCTACTATATTAATGACATTGACTTCATCGGAATCTGCATCTAGTGAACCACTATTAAAAGTAGGTTCTCAACGCACTAGTAGTGAATCCTCTGATCTACAACATTCTCCACAATCACAACAGAAACCATCCCCTTCTGTCAGTCGTCAAAGGTCGTTTAATCGAATGTTGGCATCAGCGACTCGTAGAAAACGTGGGGGTCGCAGTCGTTCCAATACAGAAGGTGCCAAAACCCCAACGATTAGCAACAATCATCATTCTACTAACGCTACTCCCATGACAACATCTAATAACAGCCATAGCAACAAAAATGAAAATAAGAAACCGTTATCAAGACAACGATCACTTTCAGATTTAGTCAGCCGGCTGACTTTATCATTTCGTTCATCATCTTCATCATCATCATCTCCTTCTTCACGCCGTCATAGTTCCAAAAAGAATCAATACACTTCTAACCTTGAAGATTATGAAACATGCCGATTGATTGGTAACTCAATATAAGAAATGATTAGTTCACTGCTCTAAAAAAATTTATTAGCCCCTGAAAAATGGATTAAATATGTTGATTAAAATTTATTTGTACTTTATATGTTATTATAAGGTTCTGGAGCCACGGCGGCAGTTTATTCAGCCATTCACGAACCTACACAATCGTTAGTAGCTATAAAAAAAGTTAATCTCGAGTTGCTCGATAAAGGAAATGACGATGGTTCACTTCGGTTGGAGGCGTTACGCAAAGAAATTCAGATAATGACACTGTGTCGCCACCCTCATTTGCTCCCAGTTTATCAGAGCTTTGTGTCACTAACACATTTGTACATTGTTATGCCGATCATGTCAGCCGGTAAAATAACAATAATAATATATCAATAATTTTGTTTTTAATTTACAAACGCCCCATCTTTCTTGTCTTCTTCTTTGTGCTTCCAACTCTACTTCATATATGAGATGATTGTTTCAATAAGAAGACAAGTAAGACAACTAATCTATATTATATATCTAACCAATGTAAAAAATGTTTATTAAATGGTGATATTACATATAGGATCCTGTCATGATTTACTTTATCAACAACATTATGAAGGTCTAGAAGAACCTTTAGTTGCATGGTAAATATATAACGTAATATAAACTGTGTTTTAGGTTTCAAATATTTGGGAATGTACTAAAAAAAGAATATATACTTGAATTTAATTTATAGTATTATTAAACAAGTTGTTCTTGGGTTACAGTACTTGCACGGTAATGGATTAGTTCATCGTGATGTCAAAGCTGCCAACTTGTTATTAGATCGTGACACAGGTACTGTGAAGCTTGCAGATTTCGGTGTGAGCAACCATTTACGAGTTGGCACAACAACAGCTATGGGTCAGCATCATCATCTTCAACAAAATGAGTCTTCATTATCATCTCCAACCACAATGGAAAATATTTTGCAAATCAAAAAACCAACATTAAAACCTACAACACTTTGTTCCAGTGAAGACAATGAAACATTACCAAATTTATCTTCTTTTGGGTCGATGCAAATGTTATTGCCACCGCTGGCCGTGGCACCGCCTCCTTCTTCATCAGTAT
Organism: Phascolomyces articulosus; assembly: GCA_025677815.1. Taxonomy (NCBI): domain Eukaryota; kingdom Fungi; phylum Mucoromycota; class Mucoromycetes; order Mucorales; family Lichtheimiaceae; genus Phascolomyces; species Phascolomyces articulosus. The sequence continues at coordinate 1,376,011 of JAIXMP010000003.1, read as the reverse complement.
CGTTATCAAATAAAAAGCACGATAGTAACACGAATGGTACTGTTATCAACAGTAATAGGAATGGTAATGACAGTGAGAATGATGTACCTGCTGTGCAGGTTTCACCTCCTTCAACCCTTTATCTCTCAATTGATACTTCATCATCAACTATCGAGAGAAAACAACAACAACAACAACAACAACAATGTAGTCCAAAAGATGAATTGGGTGGTTTATTCGTACCGGGAATGGAACCGCCCTTTGTTCCATCCTGTACTTCTTCTTTTAGTAAACCAGACAAGAATGCAGCACGTCGGTCATTTGTGGGAACACCATGTTGGATGGCTCCTGAAATCCTTCAGAACCGTGAATACAATGCCCAGGTTGATATTTGGTCCCTTGGAGTTACTGCAATTGAATTAGCGTGTGGTCGACCTCCCTATACTGAATATGACCCTTTAACTGTAAAGTAGAATTTGTTTGTTTGTTTATTTATTTTATCCAAAACAAAAGTTTAGGGGGGAATAAATGAAGAAATATTTTGTCATACTCACTATAAATTTGCATTAAACAAATACAGATATTCTCACTTATTTTACATGATCCAGTGCCTTCCTTGGAAGTGTGTGGCTGTAAATATGATTACACTTCATATTTACAAAGTTTTCTAGACCAGTGTTTACACAAGGATCCAGAAGCTCGTTGTTCCGCTTCCGAGGCTCTTCATCACCCATTTTTACGTAAGGCACAATCACCGCAATTATTGGTGCGACACTTGGCAAAAATAAGGCGACCTGATATAACTTATTACACACAACGAAGAGGTGGATTCAATCAAGGGGCACATCAACGTTATTTTCGTGCGCCAGAACACGGTATTTTACTAATTCATTTGGTTTTATTACTATTATTATTGTTCTTTTTAGTTTTTGCAGATCATCTTATTAATTACCATGAATCATGTCATTTACTGTTATCTTCTTTCTCCTCTTCCCCTTCTTGTTATCAATTATTATATTTAATATATAGAAACCATATGGAATTTTACGCCAAGACAATCATTAGTTATTCAAGATGATGACGATAATGATGAAGAATTATCACCTCATGATTCAGCTTCTCCAATGACCCCCATATCAGAATGGACACAGCAACAAGATGAGGAAAAAGGATTTCCTTTCCAAGTTGTATTGACCAAAGTAGGACAACATATGCGACCGATTGCTTAACATAATAATATTGTACACCTTCACATTCTCATCATTTTTCTTTTCAACCACTCGTCATATATTATTATAAAATAAAATAAAATATGGGAACCTGTATATTAAAAAAAGGAAGAGGAAGGGAAAGAAGGTATTATATTGTACGTATCATTATGAATTATTATTATTTTGATCTTCATCATCACTAAATGTATTAATCAATGCATTAAAATCTGATTCACCCAATATTTCTGATGATGAAGGTGCAATTGATTCTTCTGGTTTTTCCTTTTCTATACGCTCATTCAATTTTGTTTGAAGAAATTGAGCTGTGTGTGGCTGCGAGGCCCGCTCGCTCATCCCTATAGCCTGTTGGATCACGTAATCTTTTGTCGAGTCTGTCAATAACAACCCACACATCTCCGTATATCCATGATTGGCCGCATACAATAAAGGTACATTTAGCCCTGGTTCCGTTTCTGGATAACATGGGTCGGCACTATTTTGGATCAAGTAACGAACCATATCAATCTTGCGTTGTTGTACGGCCACTAAAAGTGGCGTTTCATCCATAACATTGAGCGTATTCACGTTGCATCCATGATTCACCAAATACTGCACTGCACCAATCCGATTCCAAAGGACAGCATGATGCAATACTGTCCCAAACCGTGTCTTGCCATTCACATCTGCCTTGCCATCAATTAGTTTCCGTACTACATCCATATGACCCATCCCAATCGCCACCGCCAAAGGTGATAATTCTCGATTATTTTTCGCATCTACAGAAGCGTCATGTTTTAAAAGTTCTTCTACACCTTCGGGAAAGTCATTGATAGCAGCAAAATGAAGTAACGTTGAACCTTTGGGATCATCTATATCCAATGACGCACCAGCTTTTAATAAGAGTTGGAGACACCCTATTGAGCGTGAGAATAAACTGTTTGTTAAAGGTGTGTGGCCTAGTGCATCGCGTGCATTGACATTGGACTCATGTTCTAATAACAACTCGGTTGCGTCGACAAGACCAGCAGCAGCTGCAGCATGAAGTGCCAGCTCGCGATCCGGTCCGTGCACCTGATTAACATCGATCGTGGGTTGTAGTAACAATATCCGTAATGCTTCCATGCTTTGATTACGTGCTGCAAGGTATAGAAACCCATATCCATCATTGTTGGCGATATCGAGTGACCCTTTGGATCGAATATGTTTGTATAATGCTTTCACGTCGAACGCATCCAATGTAATGGATTTCCAGATGGTGGCATCGGGGTCGATGGTTAATGCATTTGGCATGGATGAATCGAGTGCTTGTCGCTTTGGATTAGGTATTTCAATGATATCATCGTTATTGGTGCGTTTTGTTACTGGAGACGATGACGACGGTAGTTGCTCCATTTTATTTGAAGTTGTTTAGCCTTTGAAAGAAAAAAAAAACAGTGAAAGGGACTTGAAAATTACAATGCATAAATAAAACCCCAAAACTTAGCTCCTGGCTGTCTAGTTTAAGTTACTAAGGTACTGAGCCATAGTGATGAAACGTTTTCCATAGATATATAGTGGATAATGTATATTAAAAACTTTGTTGTTATTAAGTTGTGCCTTTCACTCTTGGATCGAACAGAAGAAGCTTAACTTTCTTCGTGAGGAAGTTTAAAGTCAAATTTTGATTATTAACTGATATTCTTTTTTAGGGTTGCGTTTTGTGTCAACATTAGCTCTATCATCAAGTAAATAAAAATTATGATGTATTCTGGTGATTCAAAGGTGACAAAAGTTTAGTTCGTGAGAAAATTTAAAGGAAACAATAGAAAATGCAATGTTGAAGGATGATATCATTTTTCTTTGACTACACAGCATAGAAACCATGTGAATGTTCTGTTCTGAAGCTATGAATCCTGCAATTTTTTTAAGGAGTTGGAAACGTTGGTAGCAAACAAGAATAAGAAACCATTGTTTTCTAATAACTAAATATGTATATATACGTCAATATTCCCATTATAACTATCAACGTTGTAGTTTGTGTTAGCAAATTCATGCTTTTTAGTGAATAAGTTCACAGCTTCGCTGAAGATAGTAGAATGCACCAAGTTATCAGAATCAGCGATATTGCTGTACACTTTAATCCTATTTAACCTTTTTAATAATAAGATAACACAAATATTTCTACCAAGTGTCTCTTCCATAAAACATAAGCTAGATGCTCTCTCCTTACATTTGTAGAAGACATATCAGATGCTATTTCTCTGTTAAATAGCTGCCGAATATTTAGGTCATTCGATACATTACTACGAACTATAAACGTACAATTTACCTTTTTTAACTACCTACCATTGTAGGATCGCGTACTTCGATTCCTAATTTCTGTGGTTTATAAAAAAAGATTATCCTAGTATAATAGCAGTAATCGCAATCCTTAATTGAAATTTGAGGTTTAAGTCTACAGCTTTATACTAATTCAGTTGGGCAGCAAGAGCACCATTTTCATATTTTTGCCCAGGACAGTTTATCGACGATTATATACGCAAAATAATTAGAGTCAATATAATAGTTTATTATCTTCCTGCTAAGAATTAACAGCGTCAGACTTGGAGTAACAGAAAATATTATTACAGACTCAAAACAGAGTGTAATGTGTATGAAAAACGATACATTATTCAATATAAATGCACCACTTGTGAGAATGGATACAGCTCTCCGAAATTTTCATTTCTTAACCGCGTAACTTTTAATAATAATAATAATCGAGACCCATCATCATAAAGAGAATATAATATAATAGTAAGCGTTTTTTTATGAAGAATGGCATTATAATAAATATTTGATAAAAAAAAGTAAACGTAAATGATAATAAAAATGTATGAAATATAATATAAAAACCAATCACATGCAAATTAGGGAGAGGGGGGAAGTGAGTGTGAGTAATAAGGATTGTGAAAGAAGATTAAAAAGATTATATGCTTGTTGCTACCAACAAAAGGGGAAACAGCTACCAACGAAATGATGAAATTATCTATTTTCCCTTGATTTTGACAGTTAAGTCAGAGACATTTTTACTTTCTTCAGCATGTTTATAAATGAAACCGATAATACGAAGCGCCTCTGCCCGTTTGTATCGTGTTTGTTTATCCACAGCCTAAAAACAGAATTTGTTAAGTACTTTTCTTCTCAATGCTCATACAAAAAAAAAAAAAAAACCTCAGCCCCGTCCTCCCCATTCATTGAGTAGAAAACACTTTACCTTATCTTGCAAAATTGCATCACAAACTTGCCGCAGTGTAGCTTCCACTTCGAATTTTGACGTTTGCCATAAAGCCTTATATGCCTATAAAACAAGAAAACCCCAATATCCGGTTATTAGAATATATGAAATAAATTATTACCAAGTAAACGATTTCGTTGCAAATAATATGATTTATATACTAACTCTGTTTGTTGCCTCTTCTTCCAACTTCATACGATCTTCTTGCTCTAATCCTTCTGCTTCTGCCTTGGCCACCATTTCAGCGACAGCTTGCATATCCATAGCACTCTTGACGGTTGACCATAATTCCTTCATGATATGGCGCTTTTGTTTCACATTATGGAAGATACTTGGCATTTCACCACCTTTCAATCCCAAAAAGTGTTTGGCTTTGCTTGAATAAACACCACCAATCGCATGCAATAATTCCAAGCCGTAACTTTCATTCTTTAACTTTTCTGCTTCCATTTTTATTTGATCTTCAAAGGACTTCACCGATTCAGGATCTCGCTCACCCTTGACGTATAAATCTACCTTGTTCAACAATGTTTCGGCTAATTTCTTGACGCGCTCTTGCTGTACCTTTTGCATTTTTTCCATTTGTTCCTTGGTCATATGAGGTTGTTTTGCTTTTTCGCTATCTTCGGTTGTTGTTGTTGCTGCTGCTGCTTGATCATCAGCACCATTTTCACCATTTTGCTGTTGTCCAGCTTCCATAGCTTCGCTAAACATTTCACCAATACTTAAATCCCCAATGATGCCTTAAATAAATACATTTATTTAATTCCCAATATAGTACAACACCCCCCATCTATATCCAATGCCCTATTATGCTCGATTTATTTTTCTCTCTCTCACTAAGATAAATAACGAATACTTACTTCTGAAAGCATCACCACCAAACATTTGTTGAAAGTGTTCACGAGCATCCATAAATCCACCTTCAGGAGCCAATTCCTTGTCTTTACCATACTTGTTGTAATGGGACCGTAATTGAGGGTCCATCAACACTTGATAAGCTTCTGAAATTTCTTTAAACTATCATATTGCATATGCATAGAAGAATGTCAGTGCGCAGTCGTCAATTTTATTATGTCTCAGATAAAATTAATCAAACGTACCTTTTCTTCTGCATCCTCGGACTTATTTTTATCTGGATGGTATACCTATCAATGGAATATTATCATTATGTTATTATGCAGGGCTCATATATATATCATAAAAAGTATAGTTGAAAATCTCGAGATTAATTTCTTACAATAGCCAACTTTCTATAATATTCATAATCATAAAATATAATCGTTAATCGTCATTCCCCTTTCATTTACATTGTTTGTTCCTTATTTATTTATTTTTATTATCTATTACTGTCTCTCTTTCTTCCTGAACCAAACTTTTATATTACATACCGAAAAGCCTTCTTCACTTGAAGGCTACTTGCATTCGTAGGCACTCCGAGGAGTTCATAGTATGAGGTATCGATTGGATTTTCATCCGTACCAAATTGTGGCATGTTGGAAGTAGAAAAAAAAAGTTTGATATGACAAAAGAAGAAAAGAAAAAAAAAGTAGGAGGATGAAAAAAAAAAAGAGAGAAACCTTTCAACTCAATTTTCGTTTTTGGAAAGTGACTTTTCTGTTGCTTGTTTCAGCTTTCTTGGCGTAATCACCACGTTTTTTATTTTTATTATATGAATCCAATACACATCAAATCAATACAAGGAATATGATAAAAATCTGGTAACCACATATATTTCTCTTTGAGTATCAGACACAACAGTCCAGGGTGTCCAAATAGCAACACATTCTTCTTGTAAAAATCGAGTCTTGATGCTAGCTGTTATCTGTGGCATATAAGCAAATGAAAATAAAATTATGAATTCTTCTTCTCCTTCAATGGGTGTGTAAGGTGGTAATGAAGTAGATTGAGATATTAATTCATCAATCATATCATCCTCATCCTCATCAATATCACTATGGTAATTGTTGTTGCTCTGGATATTAAGTGTTGTTGCTGAAGCTTGTTGTTTGTGCATAATAAGAGTCAATTCATTGGATCGAACTTGAACACAACGACCAAATGTTAAACCGTGTTCTGTCCAACTTTCTAGAATACGAAATAAAGTAGCATTGTCAAATAATGAACAAACATTGGGAATCGATCCTAATTTGGCCACTATTTATTATCATTTTTTGTGTGTTTTGGTTGGTTAGTTTGTTAGAACTTTTTACCGAATAGCCGCTCATCCGCTTCCTTCCGATCGATTCACAAGTTACTTACTCTCGGCTCGGACTTTCTTCTCCCATTCTGCATGATCCTTTGCTGCTTGTGATATTCTTTTAATAATTGGTCTTGCAGGGCCACCACTATATATCGATAATTGATTCCACGTTAAAAAAAGGACCATCCGTTGTATAAAAATCTGTATGTATTGTTCTAATTCAAAGAAAATTGGAAAGCAACATACTCTTTAAATTCAAGGGGCTCAGGTGGTTTATAGTCTGAATCTTGATAACGAAGATTACGGTGATGGTGATGATGACTATTATTATTAGTTGGTACGGGGGGTACTTTCGGATAGACTTTCGGTAATGAGGAGGATTGAAATCTAAAATCTGGAATAGGTGCACCTTCAATTGTTGCTGGTGCAGTATTCTTCAGATTGGATGGTCTTTGTTGTTGTTGTGAAGTCATCAATTCATCATCATCCGTAATAAAACTACTGAGAATATCGTCATCATCATCTAAAGGTAAAGAAGCTTGTTCTGTTGGTGATGGGAATCCACGAGTTGGTTTCCAATCAGCTAATCCATCAAGGATATTTTGCGAATACACTTCACTACTTCCTGCGACTATATCATCCTCATCCTCATCCTCATAAAAACCGTTTTGATACGTTGGGATATCTTCATCTGTAAATGTTGCAATAGGATCGCTTGTTCTGTGTTGTGAATCATCCTGTTGTGAAACAATATTAGAATGAATTTCGTCAAAACTCATAACTAGCGTTTCGTCATGTGCAAAAAAATTATCGTCGTTATCGTCATTGTCAATTCCAGTAATAGCAAATCGTTCATTTGAGATATAGGGCTTATCTTCAGGATCACTCAACGATTCAATGGTTGATACAGTCTTGGAAGTAATAGTAATATATTGCCATGTTAATATTTTAGGGATTGAACTGCTATAATCATATCATGAATTAATTCACAGCTTTACCTCAAAAGATCGATCAGCATCCGTAACCTGGCGTTTGAGACGATCTCCACTGCTGTCACCATTGTTCTATAAAATAAAGATCCCAAAATTACTTTATGAATAATTTTCAAGCATTATATCAAGTAATTCTTACATTTGGCCTTTTCATTGAGAGAGCGCGAGGAACGCGCAGCAAAATATAAAAAAATGGAAAAGACAAAGAGATAAGCTTGTGCGAAAAAAAAATAAGCAAGAATTATGATAAATTTTATTCAATTAAATTACAAAAAATAATGGTACAAGTTATTATTATGTCTATGAGAGGAATATACACAGCACATTGCACCCATGTTTCACATTATAAAGAAGCGTTAAGCTATTAATATTAATATTAGTAGTATTACTATGTCTGAGGGAAAAGACAAAATTATTGTATATAAGTTAAATAATGGTGTTCTGACACATTACACCTCTTTTCTTTTACTCATTATGATCCTCGTCGTTACTGGTGATATTACGATCAGTATTTTGGGTGCTTGAGTAAGTTTTTTGATTATCAAGACCTAATCTTGTTATATCATATCCTTGTTCATTCAAATAAGTCTTGAATTCAGCATCTTGAACGGCTAAGAAATCAGGTCCAACTTCGGGTAAAAAGAAAAAGGCTGCAAAACTTGCAACTAGACAGATGGCAGATCCGACCAAAAATGGGCCACGGATTCCCATTGCCTCTTGCATTGGTTTGAAAGCTAAAGTTCCGACTGTTGCACCAACTTTTCCCATTGCTTATATATAATAATACATTTGTTTAGCATCATTTTTAAATTTATAATAATATTACCCCAAAAATGAACATGATATAATATACACACCAGCAGCAAAACCGTACCCAGAGCCTCTTACTGCGGTTGGGAATAATTCCATTGCGTTTAATCCCATACAATCACCAGGTCCAAATTCTCCCAATGCAAGGAAAATACCATACATGATCTATACATTCGTATGATTATTATCATCATTTTACCCTTTCTTGAGATGTATCCGTTCCGAATCATAATTTTAAACTTACCACAAACATGGGGAAACAATTGGCGGAAAGGGGTGCGTAAGTTCCACCCAAAATCATACCAACAACACCTTGCGCAAAAAGACCCAATGCCAACGTTTTACGACGTCCCAGCTTATCTACTACTAAAGCACCACCAATTGCACCAGGAAGATAAAATGCATATAATAAAATGTTCCACGATGTTGTTTGAATCAAACTACCACCGGGTGCAGCAGTATCGATAATAATGGTGGAGAATACGCCATTTGGAAATGAGACAAAATCATAGGCAAACCATAAACCAGATGTAATCAGGATACGGCTCCAATATTTTTTGAAAATAAGCCAATAAGGCACTTGTTTTTGTAATGCACCTTGTTGATATCGTTTCGAATCTGCCATTTTCAATCGGACTATATAGGAAAGTAGCATATATTTGTTAGTATCATTAGTGATGCAAGATGATGATCGTCCCCCCTTATTAAATTTAAACAAAATAATAGTAGACTTACAGTATAATACAGATAATGGTGGTATAATACCAAGACCAAGAGATAAACGCCATACTGGTTCAAGATTATCTTTAAAGATAGCCAACAGTATAACAACAACAATAGCTGAAACAACGTATCCTAAATCAATGACAAAATTCGTGACCTAAAAAATATACAAAAGTCATCTCATGAGTACAATTGCAGACTTATCATGCATGTTTCACAAAATGCTTTGAGGTGCTTGCCATCTTTCACTTACAAAAACAAATAAGGCACCTCGCTTGCCAGGGGCAACATCATCAGCGGATTCACCCGCTGATACCTATACAGTTAAATGTTAGAATTATAATTATAATGGATATATATAGTTCTTTTACTGAAGTATCATTTACCGAAGAGCACGGATATTCTCCTCCTACGCCCACACCTAATACGCCACGAGAAATCACCATCATCCAAAGTAATCCTGTAGGAGTCGTACCACTAGATGCAGCAGACATGGCAGCGCCCAAAATAACCAGAGCAGTTGTCAAAATCAAACCAATTTTTCGTCCAACTCGGTCAATAATTAAACCAAAGCCTAACTGACCGACAATGGCACCAACAAACAAAGCATATGATAATCGAGACGACATTGTTGAATTAAAGATAACTGTGCCGTATATTTCCGTCATTAGCAAGTTGATAAAACTAATTACACCACTTTGGTATCCATCTGATAATAAGGCAAATCCACTGAAAATAACATTGAAATACGATGCTGTTTTCTTCTTCTTCTTTGGATCTTCTTCATCGCCATTGTTTTTGATCATAATATCACTACCATCGCCTGCTCCCTCATGGTGATGTTGATCTTCACCATGATCACTTTGTAAATCTTTACTTAGATACTGATCAACAGATAGTTTGGATGAATTTTGTTGCTGCTGTAGTTGTTGTGGATCTGTACCAGTGGATTTAGGTAGCGTGGAAGATGTTGTTTCGCCTCCAGATCCCATTCTTTTTTCTTTTAAAAATAATAATAATATATGTAAAAAGTTGATAAATAAAAAAGTAGTAAAAAAAAAAAAAGAGAAAGAGAAGAAAAAAGAAGTAAAAGAAGAGGAACAGTGCCATGTTCGACAGAAAAAAAATCCGGCATTATATACTCCAATCCAAATAATCATGTGGTTCAAAGATACCACATTCGTTTCTCTGTGTGTGTGTATGATTCTTCGTGCTGAATGGATTCGCTACAAAAAACTGAGTCGGGGTTTCATTCACCCGGAGATCAGAACGATCATAAAAAAGGGTCCCACGATATTCTCAAAATTGGTTATTTTAGACTATTTGGGTCTTTTTCCCAAATACTTCTTCTATCTTCTTCCTGTTCAAGAAGTATATATAGGTTAGCGCCAAATAGGCTTTATGCAAGAATGGACCATAGTTATGGTGTGTGTGTTTCTGTATTGATAAATAGATACTTAAGAATTCTATTATCATGATCCGGATGTGACACTGTTTGTTGTTAATGGTAGTTATTTATATACATAATTTGACTATTCTTCCTTTCTTTATTATAAAAAGAAATGCGTACTTTGATCTGACAAGTTGGATCTGCACGATAAATTATATTTGTTTTCAATTATGGCTAAATAGTTTACATATGTTATCCCACGGAGCATAATCTATTGGTGAATATTTCATTCCATGGGTAGAAATAGTGTTGTACAAGATCAGTGAAAAAAAAGTCATGTTTTTAATCCGCTTGAAAATGAAAAGCTCGTGTCTATAAAACATCCAATGAAACTAAAGAAAACAAACATTCTTCTTCCCATACCTTTTGGATATTGTAAATGCAAAATCCGATACCCACTGAATTCTAACCAAATTTACGTCCCTATTGTTACGTTTCACCAATAGTGCCAAGATACAACAACAGCAGTATTACCGATATATTTTTTTCACCTATCGATTACTTTGATATATTTAACTTATACCAATAAAGCATAGATTAGAAAAAAAAAAAGACAGCTTCGATTTATTGCTCATGATGCTATATCTTTTGATAGAAACTTTTGGAGGAAAAACGGCATGAATTTATATTACGATGAGAAATATGTATGAAGTAACTTGTTCATTTGTATTATTTAAGGACAAAAACGACATTGATCGTTTTATTCCTAAATGATTTATTATATTATTACAATTGAAGCACATTGTCTTGAAAGCAAGTATTATGGTTATGCATGTATAAGAACTATACTATACAAGGAAATAAGTACGTACACTGAGAACGTTTGTGGGTGTATTTCTATATAATTTTGACACATAATAAAGCAACAATGAACAATCCTGTCAAATATGCGCATTTATACTATTCACCATTAAGCCATTTCAACCTTAAATTATACAATCGAATATTTAATATAATACTACTGCAAATTTGAATAAGTCTAATATATATATATAAAAAAAGGAGCCATAGATACATTTTTTTTATATATTTTTTCCTGGTTTGCCCAAAAATACAATTTTTGTGATTGATTCTTGGACAGTTTTTCATCTTCACTTCCTTCAATATGTCACTTGTAGTATTTTCAAATATAATTTACGCCTAGTCTTGTAACTTTTTGTAATTTTTTCAATGAAACAACGTGCAAGTTTCTGCAATCACAAAGTATCGCCAGAGTAGTGTCTGTAAAAAGATAGCTACTGTGTAACGCTATACAGGTTAACCGAGACCATTACGTCCTGTATGAAATAATTGGAGCTTTTTGCTGATACATTATTTAGAGCCCTAATCCAACACTGTTAGCTTTCTTGGTTTCACCCAAAGAACGGAGAACTCCAATAAATGGTTTAAAAACAATGAACCATCCATAGCCACCCTCCTGATCTGGTTGACAACTTCTCTTACCTTCTTCGAAGAATTCGCCATCATCTTCTAATTCTTCATTATGGCTGATATTCTGGATATCTATTACATCACTATGGTTTAATTATGTTATAGGAGGATGCTTTTTCTTGTTGTCTATAATAGCTAGTGTGTTTAGAAATTAAGAGACTGCTTATTATTCACAAGTTTTTTTATACGTAGAAGTATAAAAAATACTATTTACACAATGATTATTCAACAGATGTCATACTATGCTGAGATAATTTTATGTTGGACTGTTGGGTAAAAAAATAAAAATGTTACATAAAGTGACGATAAATAGATAATAAAAAGAAGAGAATACACATTTTTTTTAAATTCAAGTTTTTATGGAATAAATCAATTTTATATGATATAAGATGCAGGAGATTAGTTAGTCAATCTTTTACTGGATCCTTTGTTTCGTAAGAGGTTTTGCTGCTTCTTATGTTTGTTTTGCTTTCATTCAGAGCATTGTTGATCAACTTTATTTATTTATTTTTTTTTAAAAAAAATATTATAAAACAATTATCGCCTCAAAAAAAGCTTTCGTCATAACTACTCTTTGATTTACTTTTTCTAATCTTTGAAAGATTGCTGAGGACACCAGATTCTTTGATTTATACAGCAACAAATTAAATGTATTCCTTAACTTCAAACGCACACATAACAACGAGTAATGTCAGATAATGGAATTATATATCCTTGTATACCATAAAAAAGACATATAAAAACAGTATGCTATCTATTTAATTACGTATCTTTGGAAGAAGGGAGGGTCTTCCTTGAAATATAATATAGAATGATCTAGAGTTCTGTATACGAGTCTTATTTGCGATTAGATGTGTATTTACTCGATGCTAATTGTGTTTTTTTTTTATAAAAGATGCATATTTATTAAATAATAATGACTCTACACTTCCTTGTTACAAAAAACTCATATCTTTACTTCAAATTCCAGCATAGACTTTTAAAATATTCATTAGAAACTCGCAAGAATAAATACAATCATGTATTATTACAATATAAATGTCAATATCTTAATATATACAATCATGTATTTCTCTTACATGATATATATAAAACTTTATAATATAATGCTAATAGCTTGAACTTAATATTATTTCTCTTGCAGAGGCATACCGCTTCTATGTTTATAAAAAATATTTATCTATTAATTAACATACTCCTTTAGGGATTCGATTTGACATTTCCTTGTATATTATCTTAAACGTTTGATATTTTTTTTTTTACTGGACAGTAATATTTTAATAAAGAGAGGACAGATACATGCATAAACGGACGTATTGATGATTCTTTAGTTTTAGGGCCAGCCTACTCCCTCCTTAATAAAATGCTAGTAATGCTGTAATTGTCATGGAGAAGTATTATTGATGGTTCTTCCCGATTATAAAGAAGTTCACCAAAGAGCTATTTAAAGATGGGATCATAAGTAGTTGCTGTATTTGGTTTTCAACGTCAGACAACGAAACTAGCCAATCATAACCAACTTCATGTTACCAACTTTACAAGAGTCTGCCAGTCGCGTTTCCTTCATCACCTAGCTTTATATAAAAACCCAATGGCACATCAAGCACGTTTTGCTTCGTTGTCGATACTCATCAGTTTCTTGTTGGTGTTGTTTTTAGCACCATCATCAACAAATGCTACTGCATTAACATATAATGTGGCTGCTAACGAAAAAGCATGTTTTTACCTTTGGGCTGATACACCGGGCAAAAAAGTCGGATTCTACTTTGCTGTAAGTTTTTTTTTAAAAAAAATATAGAAAAAAGGATTACAGGAGTTTTTGATGTTATAGCTGTTATAACAAAGAGATTCAGAGAAGAAGGTAGAGAGAGAAAAAAAAATAAACTAATTAAAATATTTCAGGTACAATCGGGAGGATCGTTCGATATTGACTTTGTTGTTCAAGACCCACGAGATAAAATTGTAGTTGATGGACAAAAGTCACGACAAGGCGACTATGTGTTTACTGCCAATCACGTAGGAGAATATTCCTTCTGTTTCTCGAACGACATGTCTACCTTTGCCGAAAAACTCGTCGACTTTGAAATTACACTCGAGCATGAAGTCAGACCTAATTATCAAAAGTCTTCTTCGTCATCGCAACCTCCAGAAACTTTAGGCTCTATGGAAGAATCCTTGTTCCGTCTTTCTGGATCCTTGACAAGCGTTGCACGTACTCAGAAGTATTTCCGAACGCGTGAAAATCGTAACTCAAGTACGGTTATTTCTACTGAAAGTAGAATCTTTTGGTTTGCTCTTTTGGAAAGTGTTGCTATCATTGTCATGGCTGGTTTACAAGTCTTTGTCGTTAGAAACTTTTTCAGTGTCAAGAAAGGAGGTGTATAAAGAAATTACAAATAGTTTATTATTATCATGTATTTCACATCTTAAACAGACATACTCACCCATCCCACACATCCTCTCTTTTTAACAATCCCAAAAAAGGTGCATATTATATATATAAAGTCATCTCTCTGTTTTTTTTCCCCGATTATTGTTCTTTTCCTGTTCGTTCAATATGTATTTATTGAGTAGTAATGGGTTGTAGTTTTTTTTATCTTTTTACCATCCTCGTAATCCTCTGCTGAATTTCTAAAAAAAAAAAAAAGGACCAGAATTGATGGGGAAATGAAGAGAAAGAGAGAAAATATATAACAATTAGTAAAAAACGATATCTAGAGCTTAATCAATCACTAATAGAAACAAATAAATAAATAAATTAGGCTTACCTTTCTACCTCTTCCTTTAAATGATACACCAGGTTCATTAAAATCTCGTCTCTGTTCCCATTCTGGCACATAACTATCGTTATGTCTAGGTCGATAGCCAGATGATCGATGAGGACTACGGCTTCGAGATCGTTCTCGACTATGGGAACCATCGCGACTTCGACGATGACGATCTCTTTCACGTCGAGAAAGCGAGGTATGTGATACTGGACTTTTTGATCTTGATGTAGGTATGGATGGTGTTTGTGGTTTGATATCTTGTTCGGGTGAAAGACTAGCACTTAATACAGGGGATGCTTCTTTTCGAGTTGATCTTAATTCGGGTGACTCTGAATGGCGTTGTCTATCCTTTTCACCATTCTCCTTATTTTCATGTCGACGGTCGGATACTGGGCTAGGACTACGACTGCGACTACTGAGAGGTGAACGTTCACGACGCTGCGATACTGAGGGTGGTGAACGGGATGGACTGCGACTCAAAGATCGACTTGGGCTTCGACTGATACTACGGCTAGGACTACGACGATGATGATGACGACTCGATCGTTTCTTTTTGCTACTACTCTTTTTCTTTTTATCCTTTTTATGTTCTTTCTTGCTCTTTTTTTTACTCTTTCTCTTTTTTCGTCGTCGTCGTTCTTCTTCGCTATCACTTTCTGAATCATCCGATTCGCTACCTGATGGACTAGGTGATCTTGATCGTTTTTTACCCTTTTCTTTATTGGCTTCTCCATCTTTACTGCCCTTGACTATTAAAAAAAGAGATTTCATAATGGATGATTATAAATAAGCTTTCCTTCCCTTAACCTTTTTAAAAATAACCTTTTTTTTAATCCCTTCCTCCCTCCTGCCCGTATCTCTCTCCTACTCATCGGCTTCTATTTTTCTCACTCCTCTTTTTTTAGTCTTTGCTCTTCATCCAATTATATCAACATCTAATCTCGCTCATTCCTTTTTTTTTTTTTGTTCCTCCTGTCAAAATGATAGAGAATACTAAATCGGCGACATTTTATAATATAATCCAGTCCTCTCTTTCATAAGAAAAAAAACCATCCAGAGGACTTACGTTTTACTCCAGGTGGTAACTTTAACATTAATTCTCCTGAATTAGCAATCATGACGGTTTGTAAAGGACGGTCGCGTTCATCCACTTGTTCGTTTTCAATGATTTGTACCACATCATAGCCAGAAACAACGCGTCCAAAAACAACATGCTTTCCATCCAAATGAGGTGTAGGTCGTGTAGTGATAAAGAATTGAGAGGATTGTGTATTAGCACCTCGATTGGCCATACTCAATAAACCATGGGTTGTATGTTTTCGGACAAAGGACTCGTCTGAAAAGGTTGCACCATATATACTTTCACCTCCTGATCCATTACGTCGCGTAAAATCACCACCTTGAATCATGAAACCTTTAATGACGCGATGAATGATCGATCCACGATAATGAAGTGGCATATTACTCACTTTGCCTAATCCCATTTCACCTAATATTTTTTTTGTTTGTTGTTTGATATTATATTCAATTAATTTAGAACAATCGTAGTAATCATCAGAAGGATAAAAAACACGGACTCATGGTTCTTTTTTTTTCTTACCTGTGCATAAACAACGGAAATTCTCTGCCGTTTTTGGTACTTCATCTTGGAAAAGTTCAATGACTATCCTGCCAACTTTAAAAAAGCAAAATAGGGTTAGAAAATAGAATAAAAAGGAAAAGCTTATTTTTCGAATAACAAATATAAAACATACTCCTTTTTCCGTCAATATCAATGTCAAAGAAAACGCGAGGGTTAATTCCTTTCATGATTTTTTTTTAGTTAAAAAAAGAAACCGTTGTGTAGAAAAAGGAGCGAAGAATTCCAAAAATGGAGTTCCTTTCTCTCTTAAAGTTGCCATATCACAAGTGACTGTTGAGTCTAAAAGCTTAAAAAAAATATTGGCTTGAACCCTCTGTTTCTTTTATCTCAACAATATCGAATTGCCAATCACAAGGGATATCTTTTGATTCATCTCCTATATATTTCTCATCAGTAGATCAATAGTTAGATGGATATAGTTTTATAATATTACAAACTATGTATTAGTAAACCTTTTAAAAACAGTGATTGACAAGTCGTGTTGATCCATCCTTTGTAAGAAAAGCACAGTTCTTCAAAAGGAAATTCATAACTTTGAATGTCAGAATCGCAAAAAATATAAAGGTGGAGAGCATTTACGTGTCGCTTGTGCGTCTTCAAACACTCTTTCCAACAATAAAGAAATGTCAAGTTCATCACAATCAGGAAGATTACCAGTAGGATCTGATAAAGCTGCTGGAACAGTTGGCTTTTCTGTAATCATCAAGTTAATTTTCTTCACATTAGCCATGTTTGTTTTACCGATTGTCACTTATTATTATACAGTCAACGGAATATTTGACGGTAAGGAGGTTATAAAAATATAGAGAGATAGATATGGTCAACAAAATAACTAATGATGATAATATATAAAAAGGCAACGGAACTTATGCAGCAGGAGCAGCTGCGGGGATGGCAAACCTAGTTGCACTAGGATATATTTTAGCAGCAGTATTAGAGGACAAGGAAAAGGACAAGGATAAGAAGGAATAAGAGAACTTTATATATATTTATATATATAATCATAACATAATGATTTGGATAGGATTTTACTTATTCACTCAGTACAACTTATTCACCCTTTTTTCCCCTCTTTCAATTCTATCATCTCCCTCTTTTAAAACATCTCTATCCATTTCCCTTAATAACTATATTCACCATTCAGTTTTTTCTTCTTCTACTTCTTTTTACTTACCCATTCTATATTATCATCATTCCTACTGTCGCGGTGTCGCCGCCGCCGTTGTCTCCTTTTTCTGTTTTAAAAAAACATGTTCCTTGCTTTTAAACTTGCGAATATGAATGTTCAATTTGTTTATGTATGTGTAAATAATGCTTAGGTCAATTGATAGATTTCACTGGCCACCTTTATTTCTCTCATTATACATATAGTATGAGTCCCCCCAATCCTCTTTCTCTCACTCCTCTTTAACCATACTTACACATACACATCTCACTCCCACTTTTTCCTAATCGCCGGATAAAAAAAAAAAAACCAAGTTGTTAAAAGTAGCTTGTCGTGTGGTATAATATTTATAATCCATAACCCTGGATCAAGGTTTTTTTTTTCTTCTTCTTTTTACTAGATATATTTTGTGTTTGTTCTTCTTCTTCCCTTCTTCTTTTTCATTTGATATATATATACAAATATACATTCTCTCTTTTTCTCTCTTTTTTTTTTCTACTTCCCCTTGTTATGTTATGAGCAAAGACTTTGTGACCGTCGATTATTTCTCTCATCATTGGGACGCTTCAGATCTTGGATGTGCTTCTCAAGAACTAAACCGACAAATTGCTCAAGTACGACGAAAATTGATTACTGTGGATGATGATTTAGAAACACAACATGATTCATTACGCCAATGGGGTCTTGGATCTCCCAAATCAGCCAGTCGTGCATTATCTTCATTAAACAAGGATAAACACCGTTTACTAAGTGATGAATATCGATTATCTCGATTGGAAAACATATCTTGGCGACAATTCAAGGCCAGTCGTCCAAAGGCACCTAAAATTGACCCTATTGATATTAATTGGCAAAAGAATTCGGATGTCATTTGGCTTTATGGTCCATTGTTTCGAAGGGATGAAAATGATACTGAATTTGAAAAACGACTTGGATGTGTGGGAACCCAACAACAAAAAGAAAAAGAACCTACTGATCATAGTTGTAGTGATACGACGCCTATTGTTAGTAAAATCACCAATAAACCAGTAAAACCAGCATTATCAAAGCGTAATTTATCAAAAGAAGAATACGTGGAGAAAATGTTGGGAAAAAATGTTTTAAAGAAATATAAACGACGTAGTTTCCCTGTAGATCAAAGAGGATCATTTGATTTGACAACAGAAAATAATGATAATGACAACGACAGCACCAGCAGTAGAAAAAAAAGAACGCTTCGGTTTAAACCTGATGTTTTGGAATTTATTTATCATGCGGATGTACCCCTTCAAAATAATCATTCACGACGTCCTTCAAGAGGTAGATCTGAATCAGCATCTGCAGCACCAAGAAATAATGGTAGTTCCAGTACTAGTAATGGCAGTAAAAATATTTCATCAGCAGCACAGAGAGCTAAAGCACTATTATTAGCAGCACGTTCTTCAAAATCATCACCATCACCATCAACTGAGAAGTCAGCCTCATCATCATCTTCAACAACAGTATCTCCATCACTTAAACAAGCGCCTATCATGCCACCTAGTCCTCCTTTATCTCCTTCAGATGAAGGCTATATCAAATTCCATTCGAACGAAACACATACATCTTCTACAACTATAACTTCATCTACGGACGAGGACATAAAATCAACAGAACAGCAAGGAGGGTGGTGGGCATGGCCATCTTTCTATTATTCATCCTCACTATCAGATGAAAAAGAAGAAAAACAAATGTCAACATCACTACCTCCCCAAGAACAACAACAACAAGACCCAATATTAGCAGGAGGTGTGGAGTCTATTCCAAGTCTTTGTGCCAATCTCTTTTCATTATCAGCTGAAATGTTAACATTAATGGGTACAGTGGCCGTCTATAAAGGTGTGAGTTACGGGTTAGGTTGTCCAGCATCACAACAACAGCAACAGGAATCTCGATCGACAACAACGATTACTTCCGTTCCTATTATTGCTAATCGGGCCAACACTTACTTTAAGTAAAAATAAAATATAACTTATACTTATTCCCCTTCTCCCAAAAAAAAATCAAACATTTTCTATTTTCATGTAATTATCCATTTTTTTCCCTTTCTTCTTCATAACTCCCTTTAAAGTTCTTAGTGATATTTCATTATCTTCAACCAGTTCCATTCGTTTCTTTTTTTTACGTAAAAAAAATAGCAACAAAAAAATATATAATCTATACATTTATACATTATTGATACCATGGTTTATCTTTTTTATTTTTAGTAGTATCATTATAATTCACGCGATTTACATTTAATAATAATAATAATAATAATAATAACTTATATTTCAAACTATATTTTCTTGATATTAGTATTTGATGATTAATAACTCTGTTTGTGGGTGAATGGAGGTGGCAAATTCAACACGAGCACGACTTGATTTTATTACATTACGTATACCCGTAAAAATAGTATACTGGTGGATGGTATTATTGTTGATTTCTAATTGATATAATAGTGTAATCTTTATAATGTCTTCAACTCCTATAATTATTATTCTCCTTTTTGTTTGTCTCGATCATATACAATGAATACTCTTATAACGCGTCGGTCGGGTAACATCAGTATATGAATCAACATCTATCTGCTTTATATCATTATATCTACTACTATCTATTATCTACAAAGTCATGGCTATACTAAAGACTCCTCTTTCACTTAACCATTATCTCCTTGCTGTCGTTTGTTTAAGTACGCGCATAGATAATAAAAAAACGCCCAGTGTACAACAGCAAAATGGAAAACAAATTATTTTCTTTTCTATTTCCCCATTTCATCATGTTGTTTTCCTTGTTTTTGTTGTCGTGTGCACAAGCCAGGGGAGGGGAAAAAAAGGAGAGGAGAACGACATGGGATGCTTTATTATCAACAAAACCACATTTTCATTGTCATCATGGATATGATAATGAAGATAAAGGCATATATAATTATAATCCGGTTATCTTCTCTTTCTCTTCTTCTATTCATACTACGTACTATTATTTTATCTCCTTAAACCAAAACTATTCATAAGCTTTTGTTGCTGTGGTTGGTGTGTTTCTTTATTTTCTTTAGTTCAAAGAATAAAATCGATCATCCCCCTTTAAATTACGTCATTGTGGTAAACTATTTTCCCAAGAATGGTTGAATGGGATTTCTTTTATGTCTTCTCCTCTCCTCCTCTGTTATATATATATATATATATATATAACTCAATTACACATCGGCATAGATCCATTGAAAAGTATAAACAGAAGAAGGAGAAAGGGGAGTGGATTACATATATGATAGGTATATAAAAATAAATAAAAAGGATCAATGTTAAATATCGCTCAGATCGTGTGAAATATCATTCACCTTTAAAAGAAAGTTGGGGATAATGAGTAATAATAATGCAGAGTACATTATAGTAGAATAATAATAGCTAGTAAAAAACTACGATTATATTCTGTATATATAAGAAAAAGTATCCCGTTACGTATTATGTATGCATGTAATACCGAAATTTAGAACGCATTGCTTTATTTTCTTGATGTGAGGATCAAGTCCAATTTTTTTAACCCTGTATCAACTCATTCCATAACTCCCTAGTTAGATTTATCTTTGTACACAGACAAAAAGAGGAATTTTCATCACATGGATAAGAAAGGGAAAGGAAGGGGAAAAAAACTAGTAAGTACTATATATATTTGAGAGTAGTAAAGGGGTCATTATGGGGAAGAAAAGAAGCAATATATAGCACCATCAACAACAAAAACAACCTATATCTTGATGTATAATTATATACACTTGCATTTGTTTTTCTAACCAAACGACCCTCATGTATATATTTGATACTAACAAATGGGTTTACCATCCCAGTTATGGGAATAGGATGATTTATTCTATATAATTGGACCATACTTTGGGATTTTATAAATTATAACCGACGATCTGTGTAATGCAGCTTACCGAAAACCAGGATCAAAAATATTAAACTACATTATTTTAAGCAAGCAGAAAAGTAGAACTTTTTTTGAAAAAAAAATATTAAACATTCAAATTATTTTTTGTACTTATGCACAAAAAAGCAATGCACTACAATGTAAGTGATCTAAAAAAACAAGGGTATTGACACCTAGTAGTAATTATGGTGAGAAGTGTAGGTATAACAGCGTGATAAAGTTTATGGTGGCCCGTCCACCTTTTTTTTTTATTATTAGGGAAGAAAATGCTTCATATAAAGAACCTATGCAACAACAACACTTTAAGCTGGAGAATACTGATATGTGATAATCCCTCTTCTTCTGATGACTCCTAAGTATTACTATAGTAATGGCGATCAAATCATATTGATTCTATGTAACATGAGCTACTTAGAGAAGGGAAAAAAATAACAAGCCGTAATAATTATATAATAAGTGGTTGTTGTAGAAGAAAAACCAAGAACAAAGGAGTAAATTAAGAAGATAAAGACTACTTTTTGAAAGTGTATATTTATATAGTAGTTGTATAATATTAGTAATAATATTCACAGTAGAGAATGGTTGGTAATGGTATAGCATGATGGTGATAAAGTTAATGATTGATATAGACGATGATTGATGATGCTCCGTGCTGCCAGGTGGTGTACCCATGTACCATCTCCTTTATCTCTCTTTCTCTTTCTCTCTCTCCCTCCCTTTTTCTTGTCTTCTTTTCCATATATTCCTTTTTAAATTATACAATAAGAAGAATAAAAAACTTAACAAAGTTTACTCTGCTCCTTCTTTCAATATTCATGGTTCTAGATTCTGAATAATTTCTTAAATCCTCTATTCATTCTTTCCTATCCTTTTTTTAAGAACGTCTAGAAGAAAAACCACGTAATTTATAATAAAACAGTATTATATACCATATATACAATAATAAACAATGCCATTAAGAATGTATATATAGTTATGGAGAGAATATTCTTATTTTTGAATTGAATCTTTTTTATATTATACCGACCAGGAAAGGAGTGATAAGCTTATTTTTTTTTCTTTGTTGTAGTCTATATTAGATAGCAGGACCCGAATTTTTTATCCATTCTTTTGGATACCATATAACCTACTTATAGTTAGATTTATAAACTGACTGTTGTATTATAGCAAGATGTCGTTCTATTAGAATATAAGTATATAAAACGTACGTATTAGCATGAATATACAATAATGCTTGAGCCCTAAAGTAACTATCATCATTTACCCCCCTCCTTCCAACATTCTTCTTCTATTGTATATATATAATAGTATGTATTCTATATATCCTTGTAATTACAAATCTATGAGTCTTTTTTTCTTCTTTCTCTCCAAAGTTCTAAGTAAAGAAAGGAGAGGAGAAGGGAAGGAAAAAGAAGGTAAAAAAAAGTTACTGGATAAAGAATATGCACCGCAAGCTAAAATATGAGCCAATAATGATGATGAAAACATGTGGAATTCCTGTAAATGGTATATGCAAGGTCATTTCTTCCCTTTTTCCATAATCTTGATATGGTTCATTCATGATACATAGTTATAGTTCATGGTCTAGTTACATACTTTATTCTATTATTATTCATCAATCTATTACGTACTATGATAGATGATAATAACTTTACCGTCAAATGATCTATACAAAGACATTCTGCCATTACTTTTATACTATTTGTATTATTGGTTTTTGGGAAATACAAAATACAATATACGTACTACATACCCATACATACATAAGTAATAATAGTAGTAATAGCGCAATTCACTATATAATAATAATGTATATATACATAACGCCACTCCTTCATCTCCTTTACGACATATAGAATCCTTCTTTTCAACATTCCAAAAAATTATTTCACCCTTTTTCCTCCTCATTTCTTGTGGCCTCCCCTTTTGAAAGTGATATTTGAGAATAGTATAGGTAGGTACTGAATAATTTATAAATTACTTGATTGATATTTCTTTTTGAACTGGGAATAATCATAGTAATGATCATTAATCGAGATGATAGACTCGATTGAGTTATACTTTAAACTTTTTTTTTGGGGTGAAAATCATTATATAAAATGGTAATTTGCTTATATCCTTAATTCGAAAGAAATAAAGGCGGGAATATGTATTATGAACCTGTTTTATTTTATACTTATTTGAAGATATTATCTTGATCATCCATGTTGTTGAAGAAATGGATTATTTAAATAGTTCTTTTTTTGCTTGAGCCATCATAAAATTCGTAATTTTTTGTCGATCGATGAGTTCTTCAATTTACATATTTGAATTCAGCACCAAAAAAAAAACCTCCTTAACTATATGTTTTTTTTTTCTGTATGTACAAATTAATATTTTATGTTACCTATTCATAGCCTGAGGATGAAATATTTCTTTCTTTCTTTCTTCTCCTTATTATATACCATATGATAATTAATGTATTTAGTAGTAGCTTTTTTTTTTGTTTTCTTATGATACTCACAGTTCATTCCGTATATTAATCTATCAAAAAAAAAAAAAATGACATGAACAGCAAATAACTACTAATTAGTCTGTCTGGTTATTATAATTAGAAATAGCATGGTTGCACATAGAATTCCTCAAGATGTTGTACTACCGGATCACTGAAAATGTATAAAAAATGGACGAAATGTTTCATTTTGTTTGCTTACTATTTTTGAAGATTTATTAATTCTTGACTGTAATTATTATGACTTAATAATAATGAACTTGTAATTATCAATATATATATATATATATTAATGGCTGATACGAATAGTAAGGGCTATAGTAGTCAGCCACCAGACAGAACCCGCTCATCACCATCATAATCATCAGGTGGGTGAGGATGGCCCCCAAAAGAAAACAAACTTTTTTATATAATCACGATAAGCTTCTTTTTTTTTTTACCATCATCACATGTATATTTTTATACCTTATCAAAATTCCAGTTGATTCATTTAATAAATAACGTGTTTGATAGAATGATCAATAGAAATATATATATACCTGTAGAGTGTATCGACTATGTCATAATTAACTATGATTGAGACCCTCAATTCATGGTATAAGTGAATCATTATCTTCAGCAGGTGTAAACAAAATGCTGTGTAATACGATGCACGACGGGTGATTTTCTAAATATAGCAACTGAGTCCATAGCGACTTAACATGGCATTTTATTTCATGATTCTATTTTATAATTGAAGGGTATATCAACCTATTTTATTGTAGTCGAGCAATAAACGCTTTTTTTCACCTTTATATCTATTAACTATTATTATTAATTAATAAAAGATAGGATTTGTGAATACCATCGTATTATTTCTTTCTACACTTCCAAAAAAATCTTGTAAAACCATTCCAGAAATAAACTCCGAAATCCGGTTTTTTTTTTTTTTTTTTTGGCTCTTTCAGAAATCATTTTCTTTTTTTTTTTTTTCCTCTCTCACACCCACACATACAGACACACACACGTTTTTATTTTTTTCAAACTGTCTTTAAAATATATACGTAAATATACTAGTAAAAAAGTAATGATTACGCGTGGGCGCAAACGTCGATTGAGTCCACAAGATGAAGATACGAATACCATAAAACCTAAACGGACGCGAGGAAAACATAAGTTAGTCGCGTCGTCTTCTTCTTCTTCCTTGGAAACTACTCCCGTTTTAAGATCTTCACGTAGAACAAGAACAACACCAACTACTACTACTACTACTACTGCAAATAGTACTACGCCATCACGATCCAATTCTCAGATCGACCATACCGATTCAACTTTACCCCGTTCACCTTCCAATACTGCCACGACATTGACAGAAAAAAAGACGCGTCGCAAAAAGCCTACGTCTTCTTCTATATTAAAAGAAAATAATACAACCCTAAAAGACAATACGGCAAAAACGACAACGACTGTTGAAAATACCATACCCATGACAGAACCAGAGCAACAACCTTCAGTCACTAGAAAAAGAAAACGGAAGCATCGTAAAGACGATCGACCTGCATCACCACCACCACCTATAGTATTACCACCAGCCCCTCCTTCACCTTTACCATCTAAACCACCAACACCTATAAAAACCCCAAGACTTGTACTTTCTGTCAAAAATAAACCAGGTAGACCACCGAAACGAGTAAAACAAGGTCGTACAAAAAAGAATCAACAACTACAGCAACAAAAACAAGATCAAGAATCATTTGTATTGGAAAGTCTTTTAGATGAAGCTAGCTTTTATCGAACGTTTGGTCATAAATTAACCGAAATGGAAGCAAGTACAATTCGTGGGGCACCATCTGATAAGGATAAGGAGCTTTTTATTATGGCGAAATCTGTTGCTGAGGTAATTTTTTTTTTAAAAAAAAATATGTTGCGAAGAGAAATGAATTGGGATATCAAATGGATCATAATAGAGTGGAATGAGTCAAGTGCTTTGAGAGAGAATGAGAAAAAAGGAAAAACTAAATATGAGGGACGTAAAATTATAGGCAAAGGATGAACGAAGGTCAACTGCATCACCGGAAATATCAACACCCCAATCCAATGCAGGTGGTTGTGGTAGTGGTAATAATAGTAATAATGGCGATACCTCGGTTCCAGCCCCACCCAAAATTGACAAGATACAATTCGGCAATTATTTGATTGACACGTGGTATGTGGCGCCATACCCTGCTGAATATAGTCAATATCCAATTCTTTATTTCTGTGAATATTGTTTAAAATATATGAATAGTAGTTTTGTCGCTGGTCGACATAAAGTAAGTAAAGAAGATTCATTTTGTATACTTTGATGTCCTTATATGGATTAGCTTGTTGCGGAAATTGTATTCACGATGAACTTTTTTCTTTAGATGAAATGTGCAGCGAAACATCCACCAGGAGATGAAATTTATAGGGATGGTCATATCTCTGTATTTGAAGTAGATGGAAGAAAAAATAAGGTAGAGTATTCATGATAGAAGGAGGAAGGTAGAGGAAGAAGGGGGCCTGATCACTAATGGTTTTAAAAAAATTGAAGTAGATTTATTGTCAAAATTTATGTTTACTTGGAAAAATGTTTATTGATCACAAAACATTATATTATGACGTGGAGCCTTTCTTATTTTATATCATGACAGAAGTGGATGAACAAGGATGTCATATTGTGGGTTATTTTTCAAAGGTAAAAGAAATGTTTTTTTTTGCGGTATATGACATATTGTATCTTCATGATTCTGTAAAAAAATATTCACAATGACGCCATTCTATTTTAGGAAAAACGATCCATGATGAATTATAATGTATCTTGTATATTAACTCTTCCTGTACACCAACGAAAGGGATATGGTCAATATTTGATTGATTTCAGTAAGTTTGGATTGAAAAGATAATAGAAAAGAGTTTGAATATGTCTTTAAAGATATCTAACATCAATAAATAGGTTATTTGTTGACAAAAAAGGAGGAAAGTACAGGGTCTCCTGAAAAACCATTATCTAACTTGGGTCTATTAAGCTATCGAAAATATTGGAAAGATGCACTTTTCAGGCAATTGCAAAATCAGGAAAATCCCATTAGTATTGAAGGTAGGTTCGTCGATAAAGGAAGTCAAAAACAAAAAAAACACACCTTTTTTTTAATGTTATGGAATGAAGGCTAATGGATGAATGTATGGATTGGTTGACAACCAATGGTTTAAATTTATAGATTTAAGCTTCCGGACTGGAATGACAGCAGACGATGTGATCTCAACATTACAACTTACAGATATATTAAAAGAAGATTCAAAATCGGAGGGTTATATTATGGAGATAGACCAAACTACAATTGACAAACATATCCACAAAGTGAAAGAACGTGGATTACCTCAAGTCGATCCAACCAAATTAACTTGGACTCCATATGTCCTTTCAAGAGAACGCTTAGTAGCATTAACAAGCGCTGCTACAACTCCTACTATTGCCACAGCTACATTCCGTCTTTAATATCAGACAACAAAAAAGCAACAACAACTACCCTATCGAATACCAATTACAATCCTGTGTTTACATGCTTCTTCAACTAACCTAACATCATTGTTACTTTTTTCCCATCTTATCATATCCTTCCTCTTTATCATCATCCCGTCCCTCATCCAAAAATAATACAAAAAGAAAAAAAAAAATCATATATCAGTTATGAATTCTAATATATATGTTTTTTTTTAATTTGTGATATTCTGTAAATAGCAAAAAATACAATTTTCTTTTTTTTTTTCGAAATGTTCACTGAACATGATACAACTTTTTTTTTGAGGAATGTGGATTTTTGGGGAATAGAGGAAAGTAAGAAAGATATACAATATACAACAACAAATACATTGTGTGTGTGCGTGTTTTATAGGATATACTTTGAATCAGTAGATGGTGTCTATTTTTTTTTTTAGTTTTGCTGTTGCGCAGCCAGGCGTTCAGCACGCTCACGTCGCCATCGAGGACCATGTTTAAGTTCAAAAAATAAAGGAATTCGAGATATTAATAAAATTCCTGATGCAATTGTGAATGTCCAACCAGCATCCACTAACTGAAGAGCAGGCAAAACAACAGTTGTAGCGCCTGCACCTGCAAGGCAACGGAAAATGTTATTGGAGGCAGTAATGGATGCTGATCGTGTTGGATATAAATCAACGAGTAATGTTTGAATAGCATTAAATATAGCCTGTGATGTAAATCCCACTATAAAATAATAAAATTATTGGTCAGTTAGGATGCCAATTATTATATGGAATAGATTATATAACTACTTACAGAAAAATTGGATTGTCAATGCAATAGCAATGTGAGCCTTCACAACAAGGCACCAACCGTAGACAACAAGTAAAACATTGAAAATCAATGAATGAATCCAAACCGTTCGCATACGAGCATGCTCGATCGGAAGTTCCAAATCAGAAGGCTGGGAAGCAGGAAAAACCGAAAACCGTCGTTTCATACGTCTATAATCACGATTCAATACTTTGCCTTGTACAATAGAACCCATAATACAACCAACGCCATTTGGGAAATAAGATAAACCAAGCATGATTTCATTCAGTTGGTATAATTGACTAAATAAAAATGGAATACTGGTTGTTACAGCATAACAAGCTGCATATTGAACACTGTAAT
Source organism: Phascolomyces articulosus (assembly GCA_025677815.1). Lineage (NCBI taxonomy): Eukaryota > Fungi > Mucoromycota > Mucoromycetes > Mucorales > Lichtheimiaceae > Phascolomyces > Phascolomyces articulosus. The sequence continues at coordinate 1,347,306 of JAIXMP010000003.1, read as the reverse complement.
AAACGAGAAGAATCAAAATGTCTTTTTCTTTGGCATATAATAAGGGTTGAAGGGGGCCAAGAAACCATTGAGTCCATGATTGTTTCTTTTCTGCTGTAGTGGTATTAGATTCAACAATCAACTGTTGTTCTTTTTCGTTTTCCAATTGTTGTTGTTGCTTTTTTTCTTGTCGATGATACCACCATTGCATAGGTGTGGGGTTGGCATACCCACTACCATTACCCACAAGAGAACGTAAAGTTTCTGGAAGACAAAAACCCAACAAGATCCAATGAGCACCACCAAAAATAGCCAAGAACCAAAAAATCCATCGCCAACCCATGAATTGGGATACAACACCACCTACAGCAGGTCCAATAACTGGACCCAAGTTCCATCCAAGAGAATACCATCCAATATAACCTCCTCGTTCTGCTGGGTGTGTCACATCAGCTAAAAGTTTATTTATAATAATAAAATTTTAGAATACTTGGCGGCAGATCGTCACAAAAAAAGGAACAACAATAAAAAAAAAATAGGAGTATATAGTTGATTTTTTATAAGTAATGTAGCTTACCAATTGTACCAGCACCAATGGCAATAACAGAGCTAGCTCCAAAAGCTTGCACCATACGAAATACGAGAAGTAAAGTATAATTGGTAACAAGTGCAAGACCAACACATGCCAAGATATAAATAAATAATGTTGCAATATATACAGGTCGACGGCCTCGTGTGTCTGCCAATGAACTCCAAAATGAAGGTGATAATGCTTGCCAAATCATAAATACAGTAACTGATAAATTTCTATAAAGAATGATAATAACAAAATACATATATAATATGTAAGTTTTTTTTTATAATTATATTAACAATCAATATGCTGTTCTTATATAGTACTTACACTTGTTGTGAGGTAATATTTAAATCCTGATGAAGTAAATAGAAAATTTAAAGTTTGTTGTTAATTGAAAATGAAAGGCTATTACACAACAACGAAACATTTTATAATAATGTAAGTATGCTTTACCGATTCGACCGAATTCATTGCTGGAAAATAACTATTTACAGAGAATGGAGCAAAAAATGCAGCAACCGAAGCCAAGAGGACAATCCATCGTTTTTTCCATTTGGAAAATATGGAGTATGGTTCATCTGTAGGTGATTTTTTGATTGTATGAGGTTGAATGGTTGTATCGGATGCTCTTTCGATATCACTGTCATCATCATCACCATGGCCAAAGGCTATCGTTGAGGATGAATGGTTGTTATTGTTGATGCTGCCATATTTTTCATTGTTGAATAAATTGATTTCTGTTAATCCTTGCCAATCTGTTAATCGTTTTTGACTCTTTTTTGAACAAGATCGAGATAAATAACCACTTTCATTGATAATTGTGCTTGCGGTATCATCCATACTACTGTTACTATTTCGACTTCTATGATGAGAAGGTGCCATTGTTGTAGCACTAGTATCATTGGATTCAACAAGTGTTCGAACAGAATTCTGACGAAGAAAATGAGATGCACAAGGTGCACTGGATGAACGATGATGTGATGGATGTTGTGTCATTTGTTATAATATATACAAAAAATGTTGGAAAAGTATTTATACAATGTAAACAATAAAAAGGAATGGTATTGGGTTGGAGATGTGGGAAGGTAGTAGAAGTATTCAAACAATAAGTAAAGAAAAAAAAAGATTGGAAAGGGAAGGGAATGGAATGGAATGGATAATAATAATTATGGCGATAAAAAAAATACAATGCCTTTTTTATTTCTTTTTCTTTTTGATGGTGTTGTTAAAGGTGTTCTTTATATATAAAATTAAATAAGGTTTTCCAACGTTCGTTTGTAAAAAAAAAAAAAAAATTATCTAGCACCAACCATAATAATAAGTTTTTACTCCTCTCATTTTGTCCTCTTCTTCAACCACCCCTGAAGATCCATGATGTTACAGAAAATAATAATTAAAAAAAGGAAAAATACCTAAATAAGAAGTAAGCTAAATTCAACCAATTCATCACCTTGGCAAAGGAACCAAAAAATAGGAGGGTTAATTCTTTATTTTTTGGGGGGAAGGAGAGGAAGATGATGATGCTATTAATGATACGTGATGATAGAGAAAAAATAGCTAAGTATAGTAATACATGATCACTTTCTATACTCTCTGCATAAAAAAAATGATAATGAACTGGAGATCTTATTAATAACATCAAATACCCGCTAGTGTCTTGAGCGTACAAGACATTTTTTTTAACTCGTGTGTCGATCTCTAAATTCAGAAGATAGTTATATATCACCACTTCTACCATTTTATAGATATTACAAACAATTGATCTGCATATCTCTTTCTTTCATTACCAAATTGATCGGATAGGCTCGGATGAATGACACCAGTGTCATTTGTATCTACCTAAATAATGCAATACTTATCTTAGCCACATTAGTATTTTATTACATTATCATCACTATCATTAGTTATTAATTATTTTCCTTGCATTCCAATGTAATATTTTTCTACCCTTACATTTTAATATCTCATCACATGTAAAAAAACATATTTGACAGGTGGTTGTACAAATCTTTCTTCTTTGCAGAAATATTCTGTTGAATCAATCATGAAAAAATAACGTTTTTGTGTGTTGAGTTGGTAAACTCAGTAGCGAACTCTGCTTATCGAAAAATAGTCATTTGGAAATCAACCTCCTTTTTATTATCTCCACAAAACATGTTATACCTAATAATAAACAACAATTTCCTCGTGTTTTATGGTGTTTAGTTGGATGAATGGTGAGTTGGTCATAATGAACCCCAAAAATAAAAAAGATTTTTTTTTACCCGCCTGCACTCAAATTGCAGGAGAATATGAATAGGGGATGTGTTGAAATGGCGTGCTTTCTTATTATATATGATTTTACTACTACTACTACTACTTGCCACCAAGAACATGTCTAGAACCATTTTTATTTTTTTGCTCCTGAACTAATAATATTAATTCACAGACACATCTTTATCAAAAATCAACCCCTATTTTTAAGTTTCCGACTTATAAATTGCATAATGGTCAACTTCGAGGGTGTACATAGGTAAATAGGATTTATCTTTTCTTTATAGTATAGTAATTATGAGTGATAAATAAAATCCTTTGATTAATTGGGTTGATTCATATAGTATAATAACTAAAATGATAGAGTAAAAAACAACATCAATTAATCTATTTATCTACTAGTAAGTGTAAGAACTACTTTGACAGACTAAAAAAAAAAAGGGTCAAAATGATGATTAAAGTAGTTAATATTTATAGTCCCCAGGGCTTATATTCTATTTTCTAGTTCAGTTCTTTTTCCCCTCTAAGCCTTACTTAGCAAGTATATACACGTTGAGTAAAAAAGACTTTATAAATAACAAAAATAAACTAAACAGGTTGGGTTTCACAATCAGTCTCATGAACTTCAACAAACCACTTCGGATTTATTCTCAAAAAGAAAAATGATTAAATTTTCTATATATAAAAATATACGATGACAGTTTTAGTATTCTATGTTAATATGTGTTATTTGGAGAAAATGTAAATATAGGAATTATAAAATATATAAGAAAAAGTGGTTGATAACTAATAATATCATGCATTTATTTTAGCACTGTAGTAACAATTATTACAACGAGGTGTAATGTTGCTGCAATGTAGTCGTAATAAAAATAATTGAAGAAAAAAAAACGAGAAAATGAAGAACAATACTGATGCTTAAATACTTCTTTATATTATCATACTTAAAAGATTCAGAATCTATTGGTGCATTTCATATCGTATAAGAATAAACTTGATAAGTCTTTTTTTTTTTGTTCTTTAGATTTCTATCATCGCTTTAACCCCCTTCCAATGATTACATTCTTCAATTCTTGTTGATTATCTCAAAATGAATTGTAATATCGAAATTAAAGGAAACAATCGATCAATTGGCAGGAGCCATTTCACTTATTTCATTATCTATCGTTAATTATGATGAGATTTAATAATTAACCGCAAAAAAAAAAAAAAAACCAAGGTCCCGTCATCTTTCTTCTTATTATTTACTGCCACTAACTAGCTAGTTTATTACTGCTATTTCTTGGCGCTCCGATAATTATGAATACAAAGAAAAAAATACTAATTATTATTAGTAAGAACTACGTATCTCAATTAGTTAATAAAAGAAGGATAATAGGGGTATATAGTAGTAAGCGTGTACTAGTACTTCTTATCACTATCAGGAAAATGTTCTATTAGAATATCGTTAGAAAAGAAAACTATAATTTAAAAAAGTTGATCTGGAGAAAGTTACTATTATTAATGATGATAAGTAATGCAAAAACTAATCCTGTTTTTTAGTATGAAATATATATAACAGAATTATATCCTAATCTATTTATGTTTTGACATGGGGCATTTAGTTACATAGGATACAATCCCAGACAAGAGTTGTTAGCAAGTAGTGTAGTGGCAATAATATAATAAAGAAGCATAATAATATAATAAACAACAATTCTATATTGATAATAAAAACTTGAGGGCAAATTAGTTGTTAGGGTTTACTGTTGCCATTGCTACTTACTGTTATTTCTTCTCCTTGGTAATAAATTATAATTGCTATGCATAAAGGTAAATTTTCAACGACTTATCAAAAAATTAATACTCCTCTTCATCATTATAATATATACCATTAGAGGAAAAATATACTCGCTCCATAGCCATGCAGTTATACATATTACTATTATTTTATATTAAATCTTTACTATGATTATATGCAACATACATCACCATTTAGAGGAGTAAGGATATGTTATTAGTAGGAATAGAATGAACTAGTAAAGTAAATATGTAGTAGTATTAAAAGAAAGGTCTCGACCATATTTTAAGCAGGAGGAGAATGGAAGTTGTTCCGCCAAAAAAAAATCCGATGCAATGTGATGAAATTGCGTGCATAAAAACAGCTATTCTTTGTTGCCCATACCACATTTATGTTACAGATAGAAATAACGTTCCAATGTATCATCATTAACCCTCTCTCTTGGTTTTCAACTACTGCTACCTATAGCACACATCGTTACCAGAAGAGAACGTTACATTACTCTCCTCCTTTTTTGCATCATGAAAAAAATATTTTTAATTATTATACTATGATAAAAAAATGTGTTATTATACAACGAAAAAAAATATAGCATTCTATCACGTCGCCAGAAAATTATGTCATTTTATGCAGTACGAATATATACCATAAAAGTTTCTTTGTTTTCCTCATATTTATAATAATATAAATATACCATATAACCGCTTTACTATTTGTAAACATCAAGTTTAATCATATACAAATAATGAACAACTACATGCGCCTACGTATAAACATCATAAAAAGCAGAAAACATACAGAGAATTTATCACACCATAAAAAAATATTAAATAAGCCGTTTTTATATTTTTTTTTTCTCTTATCTCTGGCTGTGTGTATTTTGAAATAGAACAACTTCGTTTCCTGTTCAATGGAACACACAGTTACTTGTTCTGAAATATTTGTACAAGGACCAGAAAAACCCGTGAGATGTACGCATAGGAAAACCGTTATAAAAAGATTTTCCTTGCATACTATGTTTATAAAGGCTTTTTTTTCTTTTTTTTTCCCTTGTATCAAAATCTCAATCCGTGCTTTCTTTTTTTTTTTTAAAAAAAAAAAAACTTCTATGACTCCTCATCCTGATATCCCAGTCATTGATTTTAGTGACTTTACCAATCGCTCTTCTCTAATCGCAAACCAAGTTTTAGAAGCATGTACAAGAATTGGGTTTTTCTATATAAAGAACCATCAAATCCCAAAAGATATGATTCAAAATGCCTTTTCATTGGTAAAACAATAAAGAAATGGTTATATTTATATTATATAAAGATAGGGTAACATTGAATCAAACAGTAAAGGGAAATATTAATATATTGTAGTCAAAGAGGTTTTTTGACCTTCCTTTGAAAACAAAACAAACGACACCAATTCAATATAATCGTGGTTATATTGGACTTTTTGTTCAAAGGTAAATTATAAGCGTAAATTGTTTCCAAAAAAGAAAAAAAAAAGGCAAAAACTCATCTTTTATCATTATAAAATTAAAAGGTTAGACCCAAGTACACAAAAACAAGGTGATCACAAAGAGTATGCTCTTCTTTTTTATTTATAAAACATGGTAACACCAATGTGCATTTTCTGTATCATTTAAATATGTGGGTACTCGTTGGTTCTTTAGAGGATTTAATATTGGTCCAATCATCCATGGAGAATATAATCATCCATTACCCAAAGTTTTTGACGAGTCAAAAGATCAAATGGAAGATTTTTTCCGAGCATGTCATGCTACGATTGTTCAGGTTCTTGAAGCATTTGCTATTGCTTTGGAAGTATGTTTATTACTGCACTTTGTCTTTTATGTATAAAGTTATGTACTAATTGATTATGTATTTTGTTGTTACTGTTGAAGATTCCCGAAGAGGAAGGAGGGCGAGAGTGGTTTAGTAAATGTCATAATTACGAGGATGTCACCTCGGGTGAAACTATTCGATATATGAAGTATCCTCGAGGAGGAGAATCCACATACAAGGAACCAGGTACAGTTAGACAATGCCGAAATAATAAAGGATAATAAACTTTAAGATATAACTAACGAACAAATAACACATTCATCATCATTTATGATACCAAAGTTCGAGCAGGTGCACATTCAGATTTTGGAACTGTCACTTTACTTTTCCAAAAAGATATTTCAGGTTTGGAAATTCAAGCAAATCGAACAGAATGGATTTCTGCACCTATCATTGAAGATGCTATTTTAGGTAAGTAAAAAAATAGATTTATTTATTTTGTCCAAGTATAAGTCAACGAATGAAATTCATCTTACGTATGATAACGCATTCATGATAATAATTACTCCATTGGTACTATTAAAAAAAAGTCAACGTGGGTGATTTACTCCAACAATGGTCAAATGGATTGCTATTATCCACAAAACACCGGGTAGTGTTCAAACCAGAACATGAGGATAATGATCGATATTCAATTGCATGTTTTGCTCAGCCTAAACGAAGTACACCTCTCAATCCAATTCCAAGCCATCTTGTACCAAAAAAATTACCCGTGTTACCAAAAGAGCTTCCCGATCATTTGCGTGAAAAAGTGATAACGGCTGGTGACTATTTGCAGTTCTGTTTGGATACCGCCTATGCACAAAGCAAAAAACTACAGGAAACGACTGAATAAAAGAAAACCCTTAGCACTGCCTTAGATTGGGTGTACCAATAATAACAATAGTACGATCATACATATAAAATAAAAGTCATTCTGTGATTGAGAAAAACGGTGTTTTTGGAACAAGTGTATACTTATCCGTCCCATGATGATAAAATTTTAGAAATTGATCACAAGGCCATAGCTGTCTGTCCAAATTCCCATTTCCCACGGATTTGATGCATAATAAATAGAATGTATCTTGTAAAAAAAGATGGTTTAAAATGTTCGAAAAAAAAATGACGAACCTATAAAACCAATATATCAGCGGTTCTTAGTGATATGAAAACTTCCAGTTTTTGTTTGACAGGTCGGTATAATTATCGTAGTATAAAATCAGAAAGAGAGAAAATGATATGATATGGATGCAAAGACTCATGATGCGTTTACGATCGATCACCACGCCACATATAAAAATATGCGTGAGCGGGGGAGAAGTTCATACTCTTTTTTTTTCCCTTGATCTTTTATCATATCACCCTTCCAGCAAACCTTGAAAACCAGTGCTCGTAATGGGTGACAAAAAGATCTTGAAATTAAATTCTTCGGGAAGAAGGTAATTTGTTAATCAAGGGAAGCTTTTTTTATTGTTTATTTATACTAACTCAATAATAATAATATATACAGTCCCTGGTATCAGTAAGTGGAAATGCCGGTTTAGTTTCGAATTGAATAGAAAGAGAGAAATAGAAAGAGAGAAAAAAAAAACAAGGAACTCGATTACTGTGTGTTATTATATGGAATGAAACAAATGAATGAGAAGCAAATTTAGTTTCTGGTTCTTATTTCTAATGTCATTCAATCGCGTTTTATTGAAAGTGCTGATGGTACTGTCACAAAAAGTTATGTCATTGGTGTTGCAGGTAAAGGTTCTTTTTTATGAACAAGAAGTAGAAAAACAAGAAGCAGGAGAAAAAGTTTTGTATTGACCATATATTTTAGGTGGAAGCGCAAGCGGAAAAACAAGTGTTGCCGAGTAAGTCCTTTTTTTTTTGTGTTCTATTATGAAAGTGTGAGTGATGGATGAAACTAAAGATGAGACTAACTGTTATTGAGTATCTTTAATAGACGCATCTTGAAAAATTTAAATGTTCCTTGGGTTGTTATTGTATCCATGGATTCTTTCTATAATGTATTATCACCCGAACAAAGCAAATTGGCACATGAAAAGTAAGTATTCCTCTTAAACCATTGGAATGGATTTCTTAGTAACAACTAACTAAGGGAATTGTTTTGATTTTACCTAGCAACTTTAATTTTGATCATCCCAATGCATTCGATTACAATGCATTGTACGATTCACTTTACAAGCTCAAGCATGGGTCAGTATATATACATATGTATAGTATGATGGCAGCATTCGGTTTTGCTGGATGGTATGGAGGAGAAGGAAAAGTAACATTTTTATTATGATGGGTGCCATCAATTAGAAAATCAGTCAATATCCCAATCTATGACTTTTCCCTTCATGCTCGAAGTGAGAAAACAACTACAATTTATGGTGCAAATGTGATTATCTTTGAAGGCATTTATGGATTATACGACAAAAAAATTCGGGATTTGATGGATTTAAAGGTAAGAGGATGGTGTCAAAAAAAAAGATATTGCAACTGAATCAATATTTGGATGTTTAGCTGAAAGAAAATTACTTTTTAATTATAGCTCTTTGTAGATACAGATGCTGATATTCGCTTAGCAAGAAGATGTAAGTGAACTTGATGCCAATGTCACACGTGCTCTTAATCTGGGATTCAGTTACTGATAGTGAACGTATCTGTTACTTTATTTTAGTACAACGGGATATTGCTGAAAGAGGAAGAGATTTGGAAGGTGTATTACAGGTATAGAAAAAAAGAAAAATAAGGGAAGGAGAACCATCCAACATGTTATAAGACTGGGCGAGTATTATTCACTTATATACACTATGTTTTTTTTTGTGAAAATATATAGCAATACACACGCTTTGTCAAACCGGCTTTTGACGACCATATCCAACCTACTGTAAAATATGCAGACGTAGTAAGTGATTTTTCACTTTCAAAAAAAAAAAAAAACGTTTGGCTAAAGGGAAGACCATACTGATTTAACAAATGATAGATTATTCCTAGAGGATTAGAAAATGTAGTAGCTATTGATCTTATTACCAAGCACGTACAGCGAGAATTGACCGAACGAAAAATGCATCTTCGTTGGGATCTTGCAAATACACCAGTCGAGGATGAAGTACCCCCTGATGTATTGGTTTTACCTGAAACAAACCAAATCAAGGTAAGCACCTTCTTGGAATGATTCATATCTTGACTTGGATCTATCTACAAATCAAATCAAAATGGCTAATTGTATGGATTATCTTTTTTTTAAAAAAAAATTAGGGAATGCATACAATTTTACGTGACAAAAATACTCCAAGAGATGAATTTGTCTTTTATGCTGAAAGACTTTCAACTATTATTGTTGAGGCGTAAGTAATTGTTTGTGGTATATATACTCTTATTATTGAAGTTTATTGACAATGTGATTCCTCCCAACTTTGCAAATACAAAAAAAATGGATACGGATATACTATATTATTAGGGCATTCAATCTACTACCATTTGAAAAGACAACAGTAACCACACCTGTTGATGCAGAATACGAAGGCATGGTCTTCCGAAAGCAGGTAAACAAAAAAAAAAAAAAAAAAAAAGAAACACATTCGAGGAAGGGAATATTCTACCGAAAAATGATTGTGGGAAAAAGAAAAATAAACAATAAATAAAATAGCTATGTGGCGTTTCCATTCTCCGTGCTGGTGGAACCATGGAAACGGGTTTACGAAGGGTCCATAGTGATGCTGTTATTGGAAAACTCTTGATTCAAACGGACCCAAGTACAGGTGAACCACAGGTTAGTTTTTCATAATTGAACTTCTATTAACTAATAGTGATGATGAGTAAAAAAAACCATTGATTTTCTCATTCTCTTTATACATATCATATACTAAACTCTGTTTCTTGGTTGGGGGTTTGGAAATAATAGCTTCACTATTGTAAACTTCCTGATAATGTCAAGGATCATCAAGTTGTTTTAATGGTATAAAGAAAAACATTTGGATATACACTTTTTTTGGAGATAGTTATGAGTAAAAAAAATTGAATAGCTTTTTATATAGGATGCAACAATTGGTACAGGTGCTGCTGGATTAATGGCAATCCGTGTATTATTAGATCATGATGTTCCAGAGGTAATTTATATTTTTAAAACACTTATATCCTTCTGTTTTCTTTTATTGCTATGTAAATAACACGGATTAACCTGGTTCTTCTTCTAGGATCAAATCATTTTCACTGTCTTTATTGCTACTCCAGTTGGTCTTAACGTCATAGCCAAAGCATTCCCACGAGTCAAAATTGTTACATCCATGGTTGATCCAGTTTTATCAAAGGAGACATTATATATCGAACCGGGTATTGGAAATTTTGGTGGTAGGTGGCGTGTTTAGTTTTTCGGAATGGAATAATCAAATATTGAACGAGAACCAAAGAATATAACATTTGTGCATGACAAAAATATTATAGATCGATACTTTGGCACCGAAGATGATTAAAAAGGAAGGTCGTGGTGATTTTATATTTCACTGTATATTAGAGGTTGAATGGAGAAAAAAAAATGAAATTACGAAATATTCGTTTTTTCTTTATAAATTTTAATAATACAAATGTGTATAGGAGTGGAAGAAAGGTTTGTTGATCCATTGATAATAGACTAATCAATGACAGTGGAATATAATATAATTATATTTTGTTTTCTTATTGAGGAGGGGTATTAGTAGGATGTGTTTTACCACTATGGGTAATGGGTATGGTGGGTGTGATTTCTTGTGTATTGATTCGTCGCGTACTTTTTCGACATTCTGATTCCCAGTCGATAAAAAAAAGCAATGTTATGCCTTCACCAATACACTTTATAAAACCAGCCATCGCTACACTGGACCAAATACCAATCAGTCCCCAATCATAGCTATAGGTCATCCATAATCCAAAGGGTAATCCGACCATATAATAAGATGATAAATTAAATGCTGCAACTATAGGCTGTTTTCCTAAAGCATTCAATGTCGCAGAAAAGACAGCGCTTAAACCCTACATGATATTATTGTTGTACGTATATTCATAGGTCATTAATATATAACTCAATTTGTCCGAGCGAGAGAATAGAAATCATATTATGCCATATATAAAAAGATATACATATATTTACCGTGAAGATATGACATAGTACAGCTACAGGCATTAATTCCTCGGCTGCTCGAACGACATCTTCATCCATTGAAAAATAGGTAGCGATCTGATGTTTAAGGAAATACATGATAGATGCATTGAATAAGACAGCAGCGCTACCCATAATGACAGCCAATGTAAAACATGTTTGTATCCTTGCAGGTCTAATCGCGCCAGCATGATGACCTATTCGAACAGCTACTGCATTGGATAAAGCACTTACGTGAATGTTAGCTTACCACTTTATCACGTTTTATTTATATGTAAATGAAACACATACTTTATTATACTTACGAAGGAATCATTAAAAGTAAAGAATTCACTGAAAGAATAATGGATTGGCCCGCTAAATTTGATTGGCCCAAAGCACCTATATGAATAATACGTCAGTAACATAATTTAAACCTGTATCAAAGCCATCTTATCATCTTATACCTGTCAAAAGTGCGCATACTTCAAAGGCCCATTCAGTAGCTACACTCAGCATACCAGGAATACCTATAGTAATAGCAATAATTAAAAATAACAAGTTAATGATAATACTGATACTCATTATTATTGATTTCATACTATTGATCATTGGCAGTTTAATGCATTTATTCATTCAACAATAAAGCTTTACCTAATTTTAGAAAAGGCTCCCAGCTGTCAAATGCTTGTGATGTCCACCCTGGCCAATAAGCACTCCAGAAATCAGTACCAAAAGATAAAAAGATGATATAGATTAGTAAGATAGTTCCATGAAAAAATGCGTAATGGAAAGCAGCACCAATATAACCTAAATCAAGTACTCGAAGGAATATTATATTTGACAAACAATTAATTGGAAAGATGGCCAAAATCATCATCATGGTTACTCGCATATGGCCTATATAATAAAAAAAAACAATGAATACTTGTCCTGTGTTGTTCATCACCCTTGTCTCATGATTTTTATGAATATATATATATATATATATGCTTTCTAATTAATTCGTTACCTAGACTTTGTAAAAATTTGCGGATGGCTGTTGATATAAATATCGGATAAACAAGAGGTATACAAATATAAATATAAGATTGTGTAAGGTGGGCGAGATGTTGTTCTTGTCCCATGATGTGAATAAGTATTGGTTCGGTATATATCCTATATATTATTCATCATGTTATTATGAAAAACGTTGATACATATAATATTTTGAATCTTACCAAAGAAAACAAATTGGGATTGCTAAAAATCCCATAATAAGGATTCCCCGTTGTAAAATTATGCCCAAAGTTTTCCGTTCACTTGCACCTGTAAAAGCTTGAGCCACCAAAGTATCAATAGCTATATTTGGAAATATAATAAAGATAAACAATTAATCTTGCATCATCAGAAAAAAAAGACAGGTTTCAACAAATGCGTTCTTTCACTTTCTTGTATTGAAAAACTCATGTTATCATCGTTGTCAAAATCAAAAAAAAAAAATACATATATACCAGTCAATAATCCGTTTCCAAAAGCTACACCAGCAACAGTGGACCAAAGATTACCAAGGCTTACGACAGCCATGACTAAAATGAGAAAAATTGGGTCAATTAAATTTCTGAGGAGCAAAAAAAAAAAAATAGTAAATAATAATGATACCTTCAGACCCAAGTTTTCCAAGAAACCAAACATCTACTACACCCATTCCTTTGCCAACAACAAAAGTAATGAGTAATGGCCAAGTATAATTCAAGATAGAGCGCGCTTCCTCTTTAATATCTTGTAGCAGATGGTTCTGTTGTTTTGTTGCAAGAACAGTCAAATCGACTCCACTATTATTCCGATCGTTTGTTGTTGTATGGTTGTGTCGTTTATTATTATTAACAAATGATGATGCATTGTCATCATAAGCATGCTGTTTTTTCGGTAATAAATTAGTCAACTCGTCATTATTTTGTACAAGAATCTTGCGCTGCCAAGATTCAATCCATTGTGTCAAAGTATTTTTCATAAGAACAAATATATACAAGAATAAAATGTAAAGTAAAAAGAAAATGAAAATGAAAAAAAAGAAAAGGATCAAAAAAAAAAGAATACAAATATGACCTGCAGTTTATATCATTTTTTTACTCTTAACCTTCTTTGGTTTATCCCTATCAAAAAGTTGAAACGTATTGTTTATAAACAATCCATCATTATTCTATTATGTAACCCTGGTTTCTATTCTTATTTTCTGATCGACTTATTTGTTCACAATTTATATTAAATATCCCTTTTTATTCAGAGATACTCTTCTCATAATTATTGGCATATTATATTTCAATACTACATTTTTAGGTTCATATATTGGAGATGGTCTATTCAATAATAAGACGAGATCTCCATAAACAAAAGTTTGTAACAACGCCCTCATCTTCGGGTTCCACAACCGTTTGTTTTTTCACAAAGCGTTACACACTGTCATTGGAGCTTTGTTACCATATTTGTACAAATTTGGATAAGATTGAATCCGAGATTTGATGTTCGATATACCACCCTGGTTTAAAGATGTTCCTCCACCACCCTGGTCCTTGGTCATTTTTTATAGTAATTATAAAAAACACAATGCCCCACTTTCAAACATCAACAGAGCCATACATAATCCTACTATTATTGCTCTATTTTTATCAATTTCTAAATTAAATCTTTAGATTCGATTGCGTCGCCTTTTTGTATTCATCACCATCATTTACTACTTAGAGCTATATTTATAAATGTGGTGATGTGATCTGAGATGATTATAAGGCGAGACAACCCAGACTGAAATCCAGGTATAAAAGATGTCTGTACGACTTTTAATAATTTTACCCGATTAATCCATACACTATAATAAACAAGAAGAATTTTAAGGGACAAATTATCAATAATCATCATCGTCTGGTTAATTAAGAGTAATAATCTTTATTAAGCACCACTATACATCTTGTACTTTATTGAATAAAAGTTATGCATTTTATGCAAGTAATAATAGTTACGTACTCTATTATACAAATTAATGCCTTGTATTAATAATGGACTTGAAGTGGCCATATTTGAAATATCATATGTTACAAAGATGCTTGGGCAATTATAACTCCTCCTCTAACATCTCAAAATCTTTGAAGCAGTCGTCTACATATGCTATAAAACTTTTTTTTGTCAGAAAGAGGCAGCGTAAATAGTTATATATAAATAGTATTTGTGTATTGTCATGAGAGCAAAACAGAATTACTAGTCTGTCCTATTCGATAAAGTAATAATAATTTAACTTTTATATTTAAACCCATATGTATATTTTTAAAGAAAATACTCAAAACATTTTAATTATGTGGAGCAAAATGTTATATTGTACAAAATTCTATTCTATTGGTGTAAAACGAAATATAGCATCCCTACCAATTGCCGAACAATTTTTTACTCGTACTTCAGAAAGCCGATTACTTATCGCATTATCACATAGATATTGCAGAGAGTTTCTAGTTACTTTCTCTAAACTTTCTAGGTCAACTGTAGCCAAGTTACTGGACATACAGAGACCAATAATGGTATCATCCGTAACAGTTTTCATACCAACAAATCTTATCCGTGATAGTTGACAACCCAATTTTTGAATAAATGTGTTAATCTCCGCGGTAGAAATCTGTCTTAATCCCCCTAACGTAACAACTTGTAGCGTCTTGATATCACCCATTACATTAAGTATGGTATCGTTTACGCCAGGAACATTGTGTAGTGCGATCTCCTGCAATGATGGTAACCCAATTTTTGAACGGCTTGAAAACATATCGAAAAACTGGACAGTATGATCTTGCTTCACAGGATAATCAACATGGTTTATATTAAGAGAAATAAGCGACGACAGCCTCTTAACATTTTTGAAACACGGTTCTAAACTGTATATATTTTCTCCATTTAACGTAGTCAATGCGTTTAAGTCTTGGATTTTCTGAAACAAAATATCTTGAATTTGAGAACTACCCCAGAAGGATAGATGCACCAAATTTTCAAGTTTGAAATCAGGGCATGTAATATCATAGACTGAAGTGTGCGGGGATGGTACCGACATGCCAACGTGAAGAGTCGTCAGAGTTGTTCGATTATTGTATAATAATAGTAAAACATCATTGATTGGTAGACTTCCTTCTTCATTGAATACGTATAAAATCTGGAGTCCTTGATATTCGTTACCAAGTGGTGTTGTCGGCTGTAGTTCAGGTACTGGGGAACCAGGTAAGGGGTTATACCCAAATATTTTTAACCCTGGTGGACTATACTTGATAATTGGGTAAAAAACTGTAGGACAACATCCATGCATTACCAGTCGTTGTAGTTGGGGACAGCGTGGAATTAGATTCTGGATGTCCTTTCCAGTAATCTTTATCGAAGACTTCAATTCCAAATTTTTGAGAGAATTATGTTGTACCAATTTTTTGAAGTCGCCAGTAAACCAAAACATTGGATACCTTTCAGTTGAAAAATACAATGTCTCTACACTTCTACATGCTGAAAGAATATCCGCCAGTTTAACAGCAGCTTGATAATTGTAATCAATCTCCAGTTCAAGGCAACGTAATGTGTTTTGCGTTTTCCAAAATGCAGATGGGAGACTATTTATATTCTCTTGCAAGACCTGGGAACCCAAAGCTGAATATAAAGTATGATTTGAGATTTAGCTCATCAAGCCCAAAAAAAAAACCAGTAATATTCATCATAAAATATATCAACATCCCCCACTTACGCGAAGTTTTAACACAATATATATTTTTAAAGAGGCCGTTTTCCATGTGTTTTAATAGCGCACTACAAACTCCACTATCCAATGTATCAATCGTCAATGTTTTAGTAAGATGAGCAAAATATGGAGCTGCCTTGACCAATGTCCTGTCTTCTATATCACCTTGAACATAAAAGTCTTCCCATGATGATACATCAATGCATTCAAATACATATCGCCTCCAGCTTTCACTAACAAGAATACATGATGCTTTTTCCTCAATGGATAGAAACGAGATTATTTCATATACACATTCTGCCGGAAGTCTCGAAAAGAAATCAACACATCTGTTGGCCAGCACGCTCACTTCTCTTATGCGGGTTTCTAATTTTTGTGATTCCATTATTCCAACCAGATGATCGCCCCACTTTGACTTGATATTCTGTAACCCTGAATTATACGTATTGATTGCTTCTTGTTGCTGACCGTACATGGATAATATATCGCCTTGTCGAACATATCCAACAGCTAATTCTGGTACATTTTGAATCATTTTCTGTGTATCTGCGCATGCTGCTTTAGGTTGATATTGCAAAGAATAGGCACGTGCGCGAATGTCCAAAATCGTGAGCAGTTGAGATTGGAGTATTTGGTTAATGGCAATGGTTGCGTCTTGAATGGCTTTTTGGTACGCATGATCTTGAATGTATGAATTGAGTTGATGAATGTATTGATCAAATAGTGCTTGGTCAAAAAATGGAACAAATGGTGATTGCGCTTCCATGGCTGCAGCGAAAAAGAAAGAATTAGCTAAAGTTGTACAAAAGGGTCTTGGAGAAAAATCTTGTTTTTGCTCTTTCCGTAACTTTGGTTCTTTGCGCCTTTATATCATTATACAGTAACATTGAATAGCATAGCAAAATATTTTAGTATGTATCTTTACACTTGGGACATAATCTTTGATAGAATCGTTATATCTAAATATGATGAGTAAGTGAATATCAAAAGTTGTTGTAAAATATCATCTATTGTGTCCTTCGGTGGACTTGAATAAGTGTAAAGTCCAGGTTGTTACTGGGCATCCAAAATTGAAAAATCACCAATTGATGATAACATTAGCCCTCCTAATATGTCTCATACGTTATTGCGCCGCTTACGTTAGGATATATCGGCAATACTATTAAAAGTTATCAGAATAAATATAAAAAATTCACTATACATAATATTTTATATAAATTAAGAAAGATACTTTATCAATCATACCTGTCATTCTTACGAGTTAAATCTCTTTAAAGTATCCAGCTGCCATATGTCACAAATAAGTACGTACAGTTTCAGGGTTTGTAGTGTTGATATTCAGAGTTTTAGCGAGATGAGCAAAGGAAGGCCCTGCTTTGGCTAATCTTCTATATATTCGACTCTGTCTCCAACAGAATACTCTTCCCATGTGGGTGTTTTGATGAATCCTAATAATACATACTGACAACAGGTGTTGTATACTATCAACATACATACTACTTTTTCCTCCATTGAAAGCAAAGAGATGATGCTTAATGTGCATTCAGCTGGAAGCCTTGAAAAGAAATAGATGTGCCTGCTCATTAGAGCTCTATTTTCACCGATGTGTTCTTCTAACTTTTCTATATCTTTTGTATTGAAAGACTGACCGCTTGCAGCTTTGTAAGCCCGCATGGTCCGTATGCCCTTTTTGCATACCTAAAGAGCATCTTGCTGATACCCACGGCTGGAGAAGATTTCCACTTGCCAGATATAGTCCTTTGCGTCAGCACATGTTGACTCAACTTGGTAATGAAACGAATAAGCACGTGTAGGAATATCTTAAAGAACGGTCGGTTGGGATTAGAAAGTGCATGTTGCTATCGAGTAGGCGAGGGTATTTCTAGAATTGTTGCTGATCGAAAAATGTAAGGGTTCGCATGGCTGCGTATACGATATGTCAAACTATGAAAAAAAAATCGATATAAACTCTTTTTTTCTACAGCAACAGAATTACCCTATTTAGTAAAACTGTTTTTCACTCATTTTAATTCACATATATACGTTCGAAATACTTTATATTTACTATTAATGAAATCAAATTAAAACATAGATTATTATATATTGATAATACAAGGTATATTATTTATTTTCAGGTACTGTTTTAAATATAAAACCAATTATTTATGTAGTATGAGAAACAAGTTAAAACAAATATTTATATATATATACAATACAGATTCAAACAGAAGAAAAAAAAATAGGGGATTATATAATATGTACAGAAAAAATAATAATTGAAAAAAAAGAAAAAGATATTGATGATCTTTGAATCTTGACGTTGTCATTCCATCTTCTTTGTTAACGTTGTGGAAGTTGAATTCCGTTTTCCTCGTCTATTACTGAAGGTATGTCATCAGACTGATCTGATGAAAGAGTATTAATAGTTTGGATATAAGCAGCACGCGCAGCATCATTCATGCTAACAAAAAAGTATGGATATACATCGTCAATGCAATGAATGAGATCGCAGTCGCATAATTGTTGTTGTTTTTGTCGACGTTGTGACCAACAGTTTGAATCATGTTCGTGAGAAAGTGGCGATGACTTCACTACAGTGGTCCCACCGTCTTGTTTCTCTTTTTCTTCTATCTTGATATCCACTTTAACAACGTCCTTGTTCTCTTGATCAGACCCAGAGCTAGAACTCGAACTACTACTACTGTCATCCTTGTTTTTCTTGAGTGTCATTTTCTTGAGATCAGAACGGAAAGGACCTTCTGCTTTGCGTCGCTGTGTACCAAATCCAGCATATAGTAACCCTTTTCGCACAGCCATCGAATCATTCAATACAAAGTACCATGGAACAGGTCTTCCTGAATAACGATCGGCTTGTTTCACGGCTGCCTTGAGATCTTCTGCGGCCGAATAATCCATTTGATGAACACCAGACAAATCCATGATAATAGCTTGAAGTACAGGCTTGTCTCTTCCTTTACCCACATCTCCCGTATCGTTCCATGGTCTATCACCCATTTTTTCAGCCAAAGGTTTGCCACGGCGCGTTGTTCCTTTCACTTCATCCATTAATTTTTCGGCATAGTAAACAGAGTTTTCGAACAACATGTTATCACGAGGTTGGAAAGCCACAATACCCGGCGCAATAGGATGTACGCAATGCCCTAATGTCGGATGGGTAAATGAAAAGAATCGACAATCCTTCAATTCACTGGCATCATAAGAAGAGTCACTATCACTATCATCCGTGATATAGCCTTGTTTTTTTTCATTGTTGTAACTATGACAGGGAGTGGATGAAGAGCTCATTTTGATTCGGCCCAAGATGGCATATTCAGGACGTGCGCTACGATAAAGTTGTACGATCAAGGATAACCCCACGGGGACATAGACGCTCACATCAATACGTGTAAAAAGGGAAATCACATAGGCTGCAGCAAAAATGACAAGTTCGGATGGATGGTATCGCCAAAATCGACGCCAAACGGATGGACCCACAATCAAATCGGTAACGGCATGAGTAATAATGGCTGCAAGACTTGCATTGGGTATATATTGAAAAGCAGGTGTCAATGCATAGAGTGCCAAGACGACAATGATAGCGACAAAGATGTTCAATAAAGGTGTTCTAGCCCCAGATTTGGAAGTGACAGCAGAACGTGAAAAACTTCCGGTAGAAGGGTATGCAGAGAAAAAGGAACCAAAAATATTTGTCAATCCAATCGTCAAGATTTCTTGGTTTACATCAACTAATAAATTTAATAGAATTTATGTTAATATTTCTTTTTCCCCTTTGATTGATTCTTGAAAAAGAGCACATTATCTAAATATGTAATCATACAGAGTCATAAGCACTTACTTCTATAATCAGATTGTTTACCCAGACTGGTGGCAATAGAACAATGTTCCATAATAAGCAAGGTCACCACACTTGGAATGTTAGGCATGATTGCAGACACTAAACCGGAATCGACTTTAGGCGCACCCATCAGCTGAAATCCTGGTGGGACAGGACCTAGAATACCAAACGGACTTTTTTCATAGGGACCGAAATGATTAATAACCCATGACAAAAATGTTGTAACCACAATGACCACCACGTTACGGCTAATGTTGAAAAAGAAAAATTTCCTAGCATGTTGTGGATATCGACGTGTAAGACGTTGGCAAAGGTATCGGACACCATAAAGCCAAACCAATGTAAGAACACCAAAGATAGCATCCACCGTACTATGATTCAAATTGATCAATGTTTTGCCAAACACCAGATAAGGGGCTTCCGTTGTATCAATATTAGGAACACCAAATACTTTTGCAAACTGGTTGATAACAATAGTCAAACCACTTCCTGCCATAAATCCAGCTACAGCAGGTTGACAAATAAAATGGAATAATATGCCCAATCGAAGCACACTTAATCCAAGTGAAATAATTCCTGCAAATAACGCCATGGTCACTGCAAATTGATGTGTTGTCCATTCACCGGATTGGAACTCCGGAGTTGCTTGGATGCCAAGGAATACCTGACTAACCATTAAAGACATAATAGCAGTAGTCCCTAAATTATTAAAATGTAATGCATGTTTTTTTTTAGAATGCATTGCATAAGTCAGTATATCATATCAGAGATAACAGTAACCTTCCCCTTTTATACATATTTCAATCATTCTTTACCAATGCTGATATCTTTGGAAGTTCCCAAAAATGTATAAATGACGACACCGACAAAGCTAGAGTAAAGACCATATTCGGGTGGAAGTGAAGCGATTTTGGCTTTTAATGTAACACATAAAAAAAAAAGGTCAGCAGGGTAAATCTTAATAATAAGTAAAAAAAAAAACGTCAAATGGGGTTTCCCTTTTTATATGCAGTATATTTTTACCATATGCCATCGATTGTGGTACTACAACTGCACCCACTGTACATCCACAAATGAGATCTCCCCATAACCACATTAGATTATACTTTGGCAACCAATGTAAAATGGGTAACATGTTGGAAAAGTAAGATCGAACATGATCAGGAAATTGTCGTACTTGGGATCTTGCATCGTCTATATACCTTGGTGGTGGGTTGTCAACATAAGCTATCGTTGTTGTTGACATGACAATATATGTGAATAGATATGATAATTAGGATATATATTATTTTTAATCAGAAACAAAAAAAAAAAAAAACAGAAACAAAAAATAAAGATAAAGAAGTGAATGAATAGATAATATAAAAGATAATGAAGAAGAAACAAGTTGAAAAGAAAAGAGAAAAAAAAAGACGATCGGGCGTATTATATAATGTATTTTATACTCAACATATTTAAGTTTTTTTATGATTCCCTTCTTTGTATTGGGCGGGTCATCGCTGGTAGTTTATGAATGCTGAAATAGTCATATGTCGGCAATAATGTATTGGTGGATAACAAACTCTTTTACTAGGCGGAGGGGAAAAAACGCGACATGTTTTCTTCCCATGAATTTGGGTTTATTCTCTTTATCTGGGAATGCTTATTGCTTGATATGTAACCCACACACAACACGTTAGTCTAGTCTCACTTGTTATTCGAAAGTTTTTTTTTTTTTTAATCAGCCCCTGAATTAAACCACTCATAACTTATTAAATTCGACTAGAAAAGAACTCCTCCAACTAATAAGAATAACCCATGCTTAACTCCACTTTATAAATGGATTCGATTGGTGCAGCAGTAAAAAAGAGACCAATGGTAGTTTCAAAATTACGCTGAACTAACAACTTACTTCTTCTCTACTACTCCATACATGCATAATTACACACTTTTAGTAGCACTTTCAAACAAAACAGAATTTATTTGTGAAGATCATCCTAGAACGTGGAATATCATACCTATTATTATTAAAACAAACGAGGAGGTATATCTATAGATGATAATCAATATTATTATTATCACCTAGACTAGTTTATAAATGAATCATCGTTGCTTTACTTCTTCTCAAACAGACACTTACTTGATATGGTAATTAGTAAATAGTAATAAACTTTCTTTAATTTCTGCTGATCTATATTTCCTTTGCACACTATAAACAGCCTTATTGTTACTCATGTGTTTGATAGATAGAACTAAATGGAGATTGTTTGGTTAACAAAGAAGGATACCTGTGAACATTTATTGTTAAGTCTTTCATTATCCAAAAAAGTGAGAGATTATCATCATATTGTAGCACATAAAAAAAATGATGCCGTGTGAACATATTTTCTGTGGTAATGATAGTAAAAATAAAATCTACCAAATTGTTAACAAAAATGACGTATTATTTTCATTCAACAATGGGATGAGAAGAATAAAATAGAAAGTTTCACAAATCATCAACTTTTCTTTATCATACAATCAACATACTACTACGTACTATTATTAATGTACTATCCAACAAGAAGAAGTGAACCAGAACATGAAACGGGGTTTTTATTAGATATGATTATATAACGTCATTTATTACTATCACCTGTTGATTTCATGAAAATCATCGATTTCTACGTATTCCTTTTTCTTGTGTAATTTTTTATACAACACCGCCTCTACTTTTGCATCTACTTTATATAGATAGCGTATTATTTTTAGACAGTTGCATTGTGCTGAGGAGGCGTAATAAAACAAGTATTATTATTATTATTCAAAATATGTAAAATACATGGCGTTATTGATCGGCTAATAAAGTTTACA
The DNA here is from genome assembly GCA_025677815.1 of Phascolomyces articulosus. Taxonomy (NCBI): domain Eukaryota; kingdom Fungi; phylum Mucoromycota; class Mucoromycetes; order Mucorales; family Lichtheimiaceae; genus Phascolomyces; species Phascolomyces articulosus. Next base: position 1,324,376 of record JAIXMP010000003.1, on the reverse strand, counting down.
CTAATAGTAGTTATAATATTTGACAAACATATTCATAATATTTATTAAGATTTTCTACTAAAAAACCATAAATCAATTTAAAGAAGAGTGGGCTTTATGAAAATGAAACACGAGTTACTACTACTCCCCACTAATCCCTTTTGACTTGCAGATCAGTGGTTCATCTCTTCTTTTTTTTTTCTTCCATTTATCATCAAAATATTTCATTATGATGGTTCACATTGATTAATATGAAATAGAAAGCCATTTTGGTTTATTATCTAAGCGATCCGTGCATGTTTATTTGCTTCCTTCTTATCCAGAAAAAAAAATCAATATTTGTTATTGGCGGAATTAAAGTTTTGTTACAGATTTACGAAAAACCTTAATAAGGTGGATTTATCCATCATCATTCCAACTCTATTCTTTCCATTGTTGAATAGCATAATACATTCATTCAATAGTAATAAACGTATTTAAGAATATTTTTCTTGATTAGACTAATACTAGCCCACTTATTATCATTTAGTATTATTTCATGATGATAAACTTGAATAAAAATAAAAGATTTCTCTCATACTAAAAGAGAGAGAGAGAGAGGAATGTTGGTTCTCCGTTCGTTTGTTATTTTCCACATGACCCTTTGAAATTTAAGCTTAAATTTGCGGTCATGCAATTTTTGTTTCTGTACAAATAATGTCATCATTTGGTAACACAAATAAAAACCTTGAAGTTCAATCATTCATTTTCCAATCCAATAAACCAAATCTTTGATCTTATATCGAAAAATAAGAAATCTAAAAAAACCACCTTCACCTTTTTTTACCACGAGTGTCGTTGATACAGTATGTTCCTGGTGAGAAAAATAAAGATAAAAAAAAACGGATAGCAGTTCTCATTTTGACAACAACTATTGATAAAAAATAAACTTTCTTTTATAATCTATTATCTGCAATATTCCGTATACTGATTTCTGATGATAAGCTATATAATATATATTGTTTTATTACTACCGATATCGTTGTTGTTATACCTCGAGGAGTATAAGGAGTTAATCATTATTAGGTGTATGATAGTAATAATATATGGACCAGATGATATTATATAATATAATATAAATAAATAAATAAATAAAAAAGTCATACATTTCGTCGTCGTTTTTACAGAATGATATAGCATAAATCTTATCTTTTGTTCAAAATAGGAAACTAGTCTTACCGTTTTGATGTTTTTCTGAACATTCCATAGCGCTACTACGTATATAAATCATTCTTCTTTTTTATACAAAAAAAAGAGTCAATACATACTATCATACATGAACAAAAATTCATTAGAAGAATAAAACAAGACATTGATTTTTACTAGGTATTGTAACAGGTTTCCTTTTTTTTTAAGTGTGAAAATATTGATGGTACATACTACTGTTTTAATAGTGATGAAATACTTTTACAAAGTACGCTCATTTTTTTATTATCATGGGGCATGTGGGAGGCAAATGATACTAAATATTCTATACATCATCTTTGATGAGGTACAGTTTAATATAAATTTTTCCATAATAATACAACAAACAAATAAAGAAGAAGATAAAAGAAAAGCCCTTGTCTGTTGATTTAGATGATGATTCAATGACATTATATTCCCAGACACATACGTAATGAATATATATAGTGTATAAATATATTTATCCATTCATAGTAATGTTTTGATATTAAATAATAATATCTCTATTATAGTCACACATCATGATATATATATATATATATATATATGGTTCAATCTTCTTAGTAAACAACATAAAAATGCAACAACAATAATGTATAGTAATTAGGTAAAGCATTAAAATATTTTTTTGTCCAGTTATTCCCTAATGTTCCATAAATACAAAACTTTCTATAATTTGTATAAAAAAAAGGCCACGGTAAACTTCGTAGTTAATAATGTTGACCTTGGGATTCCGGGTTAATAAACAGTTGTACATATGTATTGGACTATAAAAAACTGCATTAATTAATTTACTTTTTCATTCTCTAAACTTTTCATCTCTTCGCTTAGGAACAGAACAATAACATTAATATCTTTGTATAGTTGTTGTGATAATAACAAAGGAAGTCAATGTACCAACGGTATACTACATTTACACGCCATCCATTTTCGAGTATAATTTAAAACCCTTACATGAAATACATGACAAAATCACTGCTTCTTTTTCTTCTGCATACTGATACGTATGTAGGGATTAAATTTAACATAGGTATAAATGCTCCTGCAGGAAATTGTACATAGCAAAAATATAAGAAAAGTCACGGAGAGTAGGATTCAGAACAATAAATATGATATAGGATGTATAAGTAAAATTGTTCTTTTTTGACTAAATAAAAATAAATGTAGTTCAGTTCCCAATTCTTATTTCATTTCATATTTTGAGAAATAAAAGGGATAAACTATATATCATATTGAAAAAAAAGTACTTAAAATTCTATTTATAATAGGTAAACTGTTATTATTATAATATATTATTACCACTTTATTTACCTGTGGGTTTTTTGCCTAGAAGTTTTTATTATTAGAACTTTATTCCCTTATTTATTGAGGTACATTTAAAAGTTCGGGTCTCTGCACCATCATATGCTGTGTCAAATATACATTTTTGTTGTATTAATGTATAATCTATAAATATAACCATCATCATAGCAACAACAGAGAATGGGGAAAAAAGTAATATGCTGCAGCCTCACAAGGCGCATGACAACTGTATGAAGCATAATATGTACCCATTCTCTATGTTTTTTTTTTTCCTTTTTAAAATGAATATATACTGGACCAAAAAGAATATATTCTTCTTATTAGCTTATTTGAAGTGACTTATCCGAAAAACACATGGTCTAGACTAAACTTTAACAATGTAAAATAAATAAACAATAACAACAATAATATCAAACGACAAATCAATAAAAGTCTGTATGTAAAAAAAGAAGAAGCTTTAATGTATAATGCATCTGGATAATTATAAATAGATAAAGGAGAGGGATGCAATATAATAATGGTATGAATAAACACAATAGGATATGGACTTTCCTCTAATAATAATAATAATAATAATAAAAATAGTAATAGGTATAAAAATATTGTGTTGGAATCGAAATAATGATACAATCGTGTGTAAAAAAAAAAAAAAAAGAAAAAAAGAACGATATGATAGCAAAAAGGAAATTATATAACATATATACAAAAAATGAAAAAGGAGGACATAATGGGAAAGCGACGAAAGAGGAGAAAAAAAACGGTTGAATTATTGCTTTTCTTCATCAATTTCGGAAACAACATTAACCGATAATGCTGAAGATGGAGAAGCCCGCTCTTCCGGCACCGCATGGCGGCTACATGCAGCCACAGCAGCATCACGCATAGCAAAGAAAAAGTAGGGGTAAACGTCATCAAGTTGCGTGTTGTTTATGCAGTGTCCGATCGCATCATCTAAAGCACCAGTGGCATTGGTATTGTTATAGGATAACGTGGACTCATGCTTTGTAAGAGGAGGACGACTATTATTAGATTTTTGAACATATTCGACCTGGACTACTTGTTTCGAATCAATTACGACACCACTCTTTTGGTCAATCGAATCTTGATCATCGCAACTGTAATCATCATTTTGATCATTATCATTTGAGGATACATGAGCTCCTTGTTTTTTTCTTTGCTTAAGATCTGAACGGAACGGAGCACCAGGCTTACGTTCTTGAGTTCCGAAACCACCAAATAATAAACATTTACGTACAGATAACGAATCATTTAATACAAAGTACCAAGAAACAGGCCTGCCTGAATAACGTTCTGCTTGATTGGCTACTGCCTTGATTGCATGGATAGCGGAATAATCCATCTGATTTACACAGGTCATATCCATAATTACAGCATGAAGTAAAGGTTTTTTATCTCTTTGAATTGTGCCAGCAGTATCATTCCAGGGACGGTCTCCTATTTTTTCGGCCAAAGGTTTACCACGACGTGTGGCATGCTTGATCTCGTCCATTAATTTCTCGGTCAGCATCATGGAATTTTCAAAAACCATATTATCACAAGGTTGAAATGCAATGACGCCAGGGGCTATGGGTTGAACGTATTGACCCAGCATGGGATGCGTAAAGGAAAAAAATTTGCAATGATTCAATGCATCTATCTCACTATGAGCGGCTGACTTTTCACCACAATATTTCTTTTGCATCGATTCACCATCCATACGGCCTAGAACAGCATAGCGGGGGCGTGCAGTACGATACAATTGGACAATCACGGAAAGAGCAACGGCTACATAGATACTGATATCAAGACGGGCAAATAATGAAATGATAAAAGCGCATGCAAAAATAAGGAGTTCACTTGGGTGGATGTTCCAGAATCGGCGCCAAACAGAGGGTCCAACAATCAAATCAGTCACTGCATGCGCAATGACAGCTGCAAGACTTGCATTAGGGATGAATTGAAAAGCAGGTGTCAATGCATAAAGTGCCAAGATAACAATGATAGCAACAACTATATTATTCACCGGGGTTTTGGCTCCAGACTTGTTTGCAACAGCACTGCGACAAAAACTTCCTGTAGCTGGATAGGCCGAAAAGAAGGAACCAAAAATATTGGCTAACCCTACAGATAATATTTCTTGATTTACATTGACTATATAATAAAATAGTTTTGTTAGTTATTAATGGAACGTTACTTTAGACTTTAATAAAGATAATAAAAAGTATAAGAAAAAGAACTTACTTCTATAATCAGATGTTTGACCTAGACTTGAAGCTATCGAACAATGTTCCATAATGAGAAGGACCACCATGCTTGGGAAACTTGGAAATACATGACTAATCATTTCGGTATCCAATTTAGGTACACCCATATCTTGAAATCCAGGAGGAACGGGTCCAAGAATGGTGAATGGGCTTTCAGCATGATGACCAAAATGATTAATCAACCAGGATAAAAATGTAGTAAAAATAAGAACGATCACGTTGCGACTCATGCTAAAGTAAAGGAGCTTGCGTTTATACTGTGGGTACCTCTTGGCAAGGGAACTGCAGGCATATTTGACACCATAAAGCCAGATCAAGGAGAGAATACCAATCAAAGCATCGATACTTGCATGAGGTAATTCTTTCAGTGTATTACCAAATACCATATAAGGAGCATCTTTGGTACTGACATGAACACCTAGAATCTTTCCAAGTTGACTGATTACTATAGTGAGAGCACTGCCGGCCATGAATCCAGAGATAGCAGGATGGCAAATAAAGTTGAATAAAATGCCTAGCTGGAAGATGCTCAAAAAAAGTGTAATGATACCAGCAAAGAGAGACATGGTAACAGCGAACTGCTCAGCAGTCCATTGGCCAGATAGAAATTGAGGTGTTTCTTGAACAGTAGCAAATACTTGTCCCAAAAACAAAGATTGAATGGCAGTAGTACCTAATAATAATAAGTAGAGATAAAATAGATAATATACGTATTTATTAGTTAGCTACTATTATACATTATTATAATTCATTATTTTCAAAGGAAATAATAACTATATGAATAGGATAATCATACCAATATTAATATCTTTAGATGTTCCTACAAACGGATAGATAGCAACACCAACAAAACTAGTATAAAGACCATATTGTGGAGGTAGTCCAACAAGTTTAGCTAAAATAATAGACAACGAAAAATATACATATGTGGGTGAATAAGTCAGTTACTAAGTAGAATGCCCTACATAGAATATTCAATCGTTATGCAGGAGTAAGGATTAATTACTTACCGTAAGCCATGCCTTGTGGGACGACGATACAACCAACAGTAATACCACTAATGAAATCACTCCATAACCATGTCAAGTTATATTTAGGTAACCATGTAATAATGGGGAATACAGAAGCAAGAAATTTTCCAGGACTAGGACATTGACGGATCGAAGAACGTACTTGTTCTTGATATTTAGGAGGAGGATTGTCAACATACGTTGTTTCCGTTGACATAATGATGATGGTTTATACGTAGAATGAAGAGGTAATAGATTTGAAATAAATAAATAAAAAAAAGGTAAAGAAACATAGAACATGAAAGGTTATCCTTTTTATATTCTTTATTTCTTTTACTCATTCTTTTTTTTAGAGTTCCCCTTTGACCAGCCACATGTTGCGTAAAGACGCATATTTGTTAACTATTTTGAATCTATTTTCAATTGACATTTGAACCGTTTATTTGTTTGCTAACCTATTGTAGACAAATTTCCTACATTATAACACGTTAAAATCATGAGGAACGAAGGTGGGAGAGGTTCTCTCACTCATATGGGCTCTTGTTTGTGCGCTAGATAGTAATAATATAAATATGGTTTATTTTTCTTCCTTATTAGATCACGAATTCCTCAACCAGTTTCAAAAAATAACCTTATTTTCCAATTCTTCACACACTGCTATACCATAATCTTATTTTATAATAATCAATTTATTAGCAAGTCTAATCAAATATATATATTTCTTGAATAAAAGGACAATCATCATATTATTAGTTCATATGAGAAAAAAAAATATTAAAATAACAATGAAATAATACATCTTTATTCTTATCATGTTAAAGATTAATGATGTATGTATTTTAAATGCCTCGTACTAATAATAAGGTTTAATATAAAGATGCTATTCAATACTGTATATATAGACACAAAGAAATGGTAATAGCCTAATAATAAGCTGTAAAAAGAAAAAAAGAAGGTTTGAACCATGTGGGCAAATTCCATGACGATTGTTCGCATGTGCCAAAAAGAAAAAAGAAAAATCATAACTCCGCTTGCATATATTTGCCACCTCCTGTTCCTATTTTTTAGACTTGCTTATAAAAATATAAATTATTACATTTTAAACAAATAGTACTGCTGCTCACGGTCCATTTAGTTTAGACAAATATATGGTGTAAGAATATGAAATGTTTATACTAAGTTTTACATGCATATGCTACTACAACACTTCTTACCGTGGTAAGTAGAAGAATTTATTTTACTAGTTATTTGTGGTGAGGACTTAGTAGTATTTATATAAGCATTTTTTATTTTATGTGTCTTAGTAAACCTATACAGCCAAGATAAACAATCAATAAATAAATAACAAAGAGAGGTATTTTAATTTGTTTAACGATGGATAAGAAATAAATACATGTATACCATGACACTACTAAATAATAGAAGAGAAGAAGAATATGTAGAATATTGTTAGCAAAAAGAGATTATGAAATAGTATAGAAATAGTGTCCGTCTGTAGCAAGACTATCATGGGGACAGATTTTTCTTTTAGGATCTACAAACTGAATGATGATGATGGTTGCTAAACCAAATGAAACGCATTTATTATGGAAGAATCAAACTTCTATACCAAATGGGTTCTTTTTTCTTATTTCCAAATAGAGTTGAAAAAATATAAATACGACGTCATTCAACGTGATGATATTTTATATATGAGCTCTCAATATAGTTATCCTGAAACTTGTAACAAATTAGTAAAGAAAACCGATTCCCCTATTTTTTTTAGTCTCCATTGAATAAAATGATAACTGGAATAACCATATGTGACAAAATTCATATCATTTTAGTAAATTTCAAACTATTTTGAAATTCTTGGATTATTATTTATTCCATAACGTATATAAATTTTTTAGTGAACAGCAATTAACTATCATGGATGATGAGTTTATATACGATTATGTTATGGACTATGTGTGTGTGTGTGTGTATTTCAAGGATATCATCATCATCGACGAAAATGATGTAGTGGTTTTTCATGCTGGCCCGTCGTAATCATCTATTATGAAAATGAAAAAATACTATATCATTAATTTTTTTCCTCCATTATCAATAATATATATAGACAATAAACTGTACAAACTACCATATTATGAGTCACTTGTTATATTTCGATTATTTCAAGTAAACAAACAAATAAAAAAAAAACTTAACTACTAACTATCACTCTACTACCATGTGTTATAATATTGTAATATTGGGATAGATTGGAATAAATGAGACAAGGAGGACGTATCCTTTTATTTGTTCAAGTTGTTTTTTAGTTTTATATTAATGTTCCATTTATTAATCAACAACAATAACAAAAACGGACAAACATTGAAGAAAGTGGTATAATAATAAATAGATAACATACACAATGGATACGTAATAATTTGTAATGTTAGCAAAAAAAAAAAAAAAAAAAGAAAACAAAAGCATGATTATCATCATTCTGAATTGGGTTACGTCGTATATATTATTGTAATCACTACTTTTGCAAAAACAATACCGGAACAAAAGAATTATTTTTTTTCCAGATTGGTTTTTTCATTTATTGATATGGAATAGTAATAAATAATATTATTCTATGAAATCAAATGAGTTCTTTTTTTAACATTCTATATTGATATAATAATGTCATCCTATTGAAACACTAGTCATATATTTACTTTTACGCAAGGTATAACACGGATAGCAATGAATTAATTTATTTTCTGCTACGTACAACATATCAAGTGTGGATCACAGATACGCACTGTTTCTCGAGCTTGTTTTTCCTTCTTTAGTTTATAATGTATTTGGTGCGATCGACAACAAGGTTTTGGTTACTATCGTACCAAACAAACACTGTATAAACCTTTTTCGTTCTTCAAATGGATAATTATAGATGGTTTTGTAGTATTACAAACTGTAAATGAGAATAAAGTTTTGTCATCTGTTTATGTGATATCTGTGCTACTAAGAGCGATCTGTAGTACATACTATTACTGGGTCACATAACGGTTTTATTATTATTTAGTGAAACGCGTTATTTGTTATTATTTGACGTTGTGTGATCATTTCATTACTAATAAACACAGTACTAAAACAAATACAAGTAAAATTTCTTTGAAGGATATAATGGTTTGTCAACATTTATGGTGAACAGTCTAGATTTATTTTATACAGAATATATATATGTGTGTGTGTGGACAGATATAATAAGAGAAAAAAAGGGAAAAAAATAATACATACAAAAAAGAAATATTTACAGTGAATTCTACATACAATAAATAATATATAATAATAGATGGGAAAAGAAAAAGAAAAATAGAGTTTTAAAACTCTCTTTCTATTATTGTTTCTCAATTTTCTTTTCTTCATCCACAGTATCATCATTCATAGAAGATGCGCTAGAGGAAGAAGAGGAAATAGGTTCTTCATCAGGCACCGCGTGATGAGTACAAGCAGCAACAACGGCATCACCCATGGTCAAGAAAAAGTAAGGATAAACATCATCAAGATGGGTATTACCAAGATGTGTTGCGCGACAACCCATGGAATCATCATGATTGTTATCAGGACCATAGGAAAGTGTGGGCTCAATTTTACATGGACGACCATGATGGATATCTTCTACTTGAACAACACGTTCTTCTTTCTTGTCATAAACACTCTTGTTGTTGTGATCACCATGGATAGAGGTGGGGGTTTGACACTCTTCTGAAGAAGTACAGGAAACATCATCATCACCTTGTTCTTTTCGTTTCTTAAGATCCGAACGGAAAGGACCATTCTTTTTCTTCTTTCGTTCTTGAGTACCAAATCCACCAAACAATAAACATTGACGTACAGCCCATGAATCATTCAATACGAAAAACCAAGAGATAGGTCGACCAGAATAACGTTCTGCTTGCGTCGCCACAGCCTTGAGATAATCAATGGCAGAATAATCCATTTGATTGACACATGTCATATCCATAATGACAGCATGTAACAAAGGTCGTTTATCGGATGTTGCAGGAGCATCGGCATCACTCCAAGGTCGATCCCCTATTTTTTCAGCCAAGGGTTTACCGCGACGTGTAGTATGCTTGATTTCATCCATCAGTTTTTCAGTCATAAATTGTGAATTTTCAAATAACATATTATCGCGTGGTTGGAATGCAATCACACCAGGAGCAATGGATCGAACATATTGTCCCAACATGGGATGTGTGAATGAAAAGTATTTGCATTGGGCTAATGCTTCTAATTCAATAGCGGATGCGTTGTGGTTATTATTGGCTACTACCATTTGCATTGTATTGTCATCATCCATGCGACCAATAACAGCATAACGGGGTCGAGAAGATCGATAAAGTTGAACCACAACAGAAAGACCCACAGCGACATAGATACTGATATCAAGACGAGCAAATAAAGAAATAATAAAAGCGCATGCAAAAATTAAAAGTTCAGACGGATGAACATTCCAGAAACGGCGCCATACAGAAGGACCCACAATCAAATCAGTGACAGCATGAGCAATGACAGCGGCAAGACTTGCCGTTGGGATAAATTGGAAAGCAGGTGTCAAAGCATAAAGTGCCAAAATGACAATGATAGCAACTACTACATTGTAGACGGGCGTTTTGGATCCTGACTTGCTTGCAACAGCACTACGACAAAAACTTCCTGTGGCTGGATAAGCTGAAAAGAAAGAACCAAAAATGTTGGCTAATCCGACTGATAATATTTCTTGATTGACGTTAACTATTATAATAAAATAAGGTTAATATATAAATCTTTCCTATGGGCTATTTTTATACCCTTTTGTCCTTGTGTTCTGTTATGCGTGATTACTATGACGACATGTTGAACAACAAAAAAAAAAAAACTTACTCCGATAATCAGAGGATTGACCTAAACTAGAAGCAATTGAGCAATGTTCCATAATGAGAAGTACCACCATGCTTGGAAAATTAGGGAAGACATGCGCAATCAGATCCTTGTCCAACTTTGGAACACCCATATTTTGAAAACCTGGCGGGACAGGTCCGAGAATAGTAAAAGGACTTTCGGCATGATGACCAAAATGATTAATCAACCAAGATAAAAAGGTGGTAAAGATAAGAACAATGACGTTGCGACTCATGCTGAAATACAGAATACCCGTTTTATAGCGTTGATAACGTTTTGCCAAGTACTTGCATGCATATTTCACACCATAAAGCCAAACCAAGGAAAGAATACCAATCAGTGCATCAATGGAAGCTTCAGGTAATGCTTTTAATGTATTACCAAAGATCAAATAAGGGGCATCTTTGGTACTGACATGGATGCCAAGAATTTTTCCAAGTTGACTGATCACTATAGTGAGAGCACTGCCGGCCATGAATCCAGAAATGGCAGGTTGACAGATAAAGTTGAATAAAATACCCAATTGGAAAATGCTTAAAAAGAGTGTAATGATACCAGCGAAAAGTGACATGGTTACAGCGAATTGTTCTGTTGTCCACTGTCCAGATTGGAATTGTGTGGTTTCTTGTACAGTAGCAAATATTTGACCCAAGAATAATGATTGAATAGCTGTGGTACCTATAGGATATATATATATACAGTTAAATAACTATATTATATCAAGCTTTTTTTCCTTGTTAAGAATAAATAACGTACCAATATTAATATCTTTGGAAGTGCCTACAAATGGATAAATGGCAACACCAACAAAACTAGTATAAAGACCATATTGTGCAGGTAAACCGACAAGTTTGGCTATATGATGATAAAATGTCAATTGGATGAATGCTTACAAATACAAAGATGTGAATGATATCAATCAATGAAAAATAATTTACCATATGCCATGGCTTGTGGAACAACAATGCAACCAATGGTTAAACCACTAATAAAATCACTCCATAACCATGTCAAATTATATTTGGGTAACCAAGTAACAATAGGAAATACGGTAGAAAAAAATGTTCCAGGGGTAGGACATGAACGTAATGAAGAACGCGCTTGATCTTTATAATTGGGTGTTGGATTATCAATAAATGTAGTAGTCATTGTTTTTGTTGGTTTTTCTCCTACTGCTACTGATGAGGACAACATAACAGAAGGTAAAGAAGTTATATACAGTTAAAGAAAAAGGTAATATGTATGAATGAATGAAAAAAAAAGAAATTGAGTTAAAAATGGCTTGGGTATTTATATCAAAATAAGATTCGTTGTCTTAGCCGTCATAGCATTGTTAATTATTTATTTATGATAATAGATTGGATAATGACGACGACAATGATGAATTGTGTATGTGTGTGTGAGAGTATTAGTGAATGGTTAAAAAATTTAAACTTTAAAAAAAGTTAAATGGTGAATTAGCATCTGAACTATTATTTGTCTGTTTCATATCCCATTTCTGGATAATTTTTTATTTAACATGTTGAGATTCATTATCTTTTTCTTCCTCCTCCCCCCCAGCTTCTTTACATTGTTGATTCGTTCAAATTACTTTCTCCCCCATACTTCTTCTTCCTTGCCAAACCTATTAAACTTTCCTTGTGAGTTTCAAAATATATTGGAAGAGAATTCTTAAAGCTCTCCCACAATACTATCTTAGTAAAAATGGACAGTCGTCAACCTTATCTTGAAAGAATGGAAAAATAGATAGGATCGAAACGATAAGCTAAGTTGCATAATTATTATTATTATATTCTTAAGAGATTTATAATATGTATACGCACATACAATGACAATGACTTATGAGTGATACTAAGTAATGAGTAGTAAATAATACCTAGCAAGCTTTTTTGGATATATAACCCTTTTTTGTTAGACTAAAACCAACATCAGTAACTCCGCCTAGTAAACGAATTGGTTCTCACTCTTAATATTTGTATAAAAAAATAGAGTGGGTTGTCATGGTGTCAATGGGGAGAAATATTATTGGGGGAGGTAGAAAGGATGGGAAGAAGAGAAAAAAAGTTATATGTAAAATAAAATGATGATGAGCCATTTTTCAATAGTAAATAAGATCAATCACACTTTATTATAATTAAAAAACGTCATCATGCACAACAGTTTAGATGGGGAAATTTCATCATTTCGAAGCACCAAGAGAAAAAAAAGAGTATTTGGATACACCACCCAATTTTATTGAAAAATTGACGTAATGCGCATTCATCATGTGGAACTCACCCATCCAAAAATAAATAAATAAATACATTTATAACAAATATGCATTAATATACTTTCCATATTTGTTTTTTTTTTGTTAAATCAAGCTGCTACGTACATAACAATAACCGTGCTTAAAAAGATAACATACTACGTCAGATGTATATCGAATAATGCCCATGTGTTTTTAAGAATGTTTTTTTTTTGTATTTATAATATAATATATTAGAAACGCAAATGTGTGTGTGTGTGTGTGTCTGTGTTTTTTTTTTGTATAATTATATAAAAATAATAATAATAGAAAATAATAATAATAATAATAATAATAATAATAATAATAATATAAAAAAAAGATCCATCATCGTCATCATTTTTTTTTTCATCAACAAAACATCAAAAAAAATATTACTTGGTGTAAATATTGTGAATGTGTGTGAAAAGAGAAGAAATTGTGATTGTGTGTATAAGATTGCTAATAAGGATTCAAAGTGAAGAAAATATGGAGGGAATGGGAAAGAAGAAGCTATTGTAATTGTATACAAAAAAAAAGAAAGGATTATTATAGACAAAAAAAAAGAAATAGAAGCAAAAAGGTGTGTGTTTGTGGGATTGGTTTGAATATAATATGTATATATTTATATATATATATGTATAAAAAAAGAAAGAAGTAATAAAAGAAATAATAATAAGTAATGGTTATTATTATTATTTGAGCATTAAAGGTCCTGATAAATCATGTCCAGTCGTATCATCATTTGTAAAAGGATTAAGGACTCCGTTTTGATAAGGTGAAGGCGCATAATTCATCATACTATACGTATTAGTCAGTGCTTCTTGATAACGATATTCACTAGGTCCACTGCCACCTCCACCTCCACTTCCAGATCCAGATGTTCCATTTTCAGCTGCTGCAGCTTGAGTATTACACATGGTATGATGAGGATGTGTCATTTTTGTATCTTCGTCCATTGGTTTACTGGTTTCATAATGAATAGGTACAACGGAAGAAGAAGGTGTGGTTGAAGAAGAGGATGCAGAAGAGGAAGAAGTTGCTGCTGCAACTGCTGCTGCTGCTGCATTCATAGGGGATGGATAAGTTGGATAAGATGAATTTGGATTCATTAACATGGGTTGTTGTTGTTGTGTAGGATGAGGTGAATCAGGTTGAATCGATGATGATGTGGATGAAGGACCATTTTGATGATGACCATTATGAAGTGGATGAACAGGATTAAGTAATTGACCAATATTTGCATTTGATTTTGTATGATCCGAATGAGATGGTCCAGGATCCTGGTGATGGTGTTGTTGTTGATCGTTCATGCGTCCTGTACCATTATTATTGTTATTATTATTATTAGTATTATAAAATCCTCCCATATTATTCTCCTGAACCATATGTGGATGCACCTGTCCAAATGAAGAAGCTGCAGAAGCAGATTGTGGCTGAGGAGAGTGGATGGAATTTGTAGAAGTGGTAGTGGGTGGTGCTTGTGGAGGACGCATCACTTCATAACTGCGAGGATCCATTCGAGATAAAGAGGACAAAGATCCAGAAGATGAGGAAGAAACTGAATAATGTCGTTGATGTGGAGGGGGTGGTTGAGAATGATGTGAATGTTGTGATTGTGGAGGGGGTGGCGGCTGATGATGTTGTTGCTGTTGGAAAGATGGACGTACAGGCGACATCATGGGTGTTCCTGGAGAAGAAGACATACTGGATGGAGAAGGCATTGTAGGTGGTTGATAAGGTGGAACATTTCCATTATACATCACAGGTTGTTGTGTTGTGTTATTATATGATGGTATAGGTGGTGATTGTTGTTTTTGACTTTCTTCCACATCCATACGATGATTTTGATGATGATGTTGATTCCCATAACTATACATCATATTAGGTGAACTCATATCAGATCTTGGAATCATGTTCCCATGAAAATGATCTGGCGTACGCAATGAACCTAACGACATGCTACGTAATGGATGAGACCGACGATCTACAGAAAATAATAAACATGTATTTTTTTTTTTTTACCAAATTAACCATCTGTCCGTGATATTTCACAACATAACAACAAACATGAAAAAAAAACCACCCCCATTTTGTACCTCCATAAGCGGATAAAGGATCTGTCGGTGACATGGGACCACCACCTCCGAGCGCATCGGCTTGATCAAAAGTAGGTTCTACCATGGGAGGAATACGAAAATTTTGTTTAACAAGAAGTTCAGGGGAAATTTCCAAACTGGCAAGTTCAGGTACAGAAGAAGGTGTTCGTAAACGATTTTGTAAAACATCTTGTGGATGATAATAAGAAATCAAGTGTTGTGAAACGCCATTGACGACAATCGACATGGTCTTTTTAATCAAGCCATCCTTGCGGAATTTATAAGAGTCCGAGAGACTTCCGACCAACTGGCGTTCTCGGTTACGGTCGACCGACATAACCCCTCCTGCTGCAGCCACAGTGGATGAACTCCCATGATCGGCACTATAACTACGTTGGCGAGAATCGCTTACGCCCGATATCGACATACGTTTACCATTCCCTGTTGAACGTTTGTCTAATTCTCGATATATAAGAAAATTACCCAAGATTCTTGAAGGACTCCATACAAGACCATCTGTCCATCGTTTAATGCCTATTTTTTTTATATCTTTAGTAAATCCTTCTTTATCGTTGTGTATGTTATAGTATATATATATATATATATATATGTATATGTATGATTGTAACGTATCACGATAATCAATGCTTCTTTCTATACGCACCCCCCTTCTACACTCTTTCACTCCTCTCAATTCCCCTTTTCCCTTTCTCCCTTTCTTTTTGCCCAATTTTTTTTCATGCTTCTCCCTCTCTTCCTCTCAATTTCTCTCTCATTCGCACGGCGCGTGCGGTGATGGAAAAATAAATGCCGGTATTTTTTTCCCCTGATAATCGTTTTCTATTCTTTTTTTTTTGGGTTGGTTGGTTGGTTGCTGCTGCTACTGTTGTTGATTATAATAGAATTAGCCTCCTATAATAAATCCAAGACTCAATTTGGTTGTTTTTGTTGTTGCCATAGTGAATGCTGCTACTATTGTTATGGTTAACGGTTGTTGTGATGGGTTGATTGGTTGGTAATGGTTACTGTTGCCATGGATAGTTGATATGCATTTTTTTTTGCCTCATCGATTTCTCCTTCTTCCTCCTCACCCCCAAAAAAAATAAAGTACTCACGCACATACACATGTACATTTTATACTTTAAGCCCAAATTCAATTCATCCACCAACCACACATCTCTCACACTCCCTCTCCCTTGTAAAATAGCTTCGATTATGTGTGTTATGTATACAATGATACCATGTTGAAATCCAAAAGTCAAAAAAGATATACTTTAAAGTTTCCTTTTTTGTCTTTTGTATTCCAACCTTCTTTTTAGTTGACATATATATATCTATATATACATATACATAGAAGAAGAAGAAGAAGAAGAAGAAGAAAGATATATACCTGATTCGCGTTCGTCAAAAACAAAGACAGATCCGGATTGAACCATTTTTCGTTCTTTTTCTTGTAAACGACGACATATCCTTGGTAATAAACCTCGACGACACCCTTCAAAAATCAAGAGAACATCTTGAGTTGTTTCAATGTAACCATGAAATGTTTCAGTCACGAGCATAATTCAAAATATATTATGTTTTGGAGTTTTGTTGCTATTGACGTTTTTTTTATAAAACGTTTGTCAATTAAAAAAGAAAGAAAGAAAGGGTATATATATAACACGGTTCCCAATCCAATGGTCAAGTTGTTGTTTGATTCAAAAATGAAAGCCGCGGGTTTTGCAGAAAAATAAGCTTGGTACTCAAAAAAAAAGGGGGAGAAAAAGAAAGAAAGAAAAAAAAAAAGAGAGAGACTGGTTTGAGTTTTTTTTTTCTTTTTTTTCCTTTTGTTGCACTTGAGGGTTATTTTTATAGTCTATTATTGTTTTGTTGTTTTTGAACACACCACTTTTTTCTTTAAAAAAAAGAAAAAGAAAAAGAGAAAATAAGAAATATAAAACTTGACGGTTGAATGGAATGAAAATGGTTAAAAAAAAAGAGGGGTAAAAAAAAAATAGTTGAAATGGAAGGAAGAAGAAGAGGAAAAGAATTTTGTCGCATTATCGGTTTTATTGAGTGTATAGTATGTTAATTAGTTAGTTTGTTAGTTAATAGTTGTAGTAGTAGTAGTAGTCTAATAGTTTAATAAGAGTAGTTTCTAATCGGTTGAAATGTTTTACCTTTTTGGTTGGGCGTTTTCTTCTAGTGATATGGATGGACTACAAGATGATAAAACCCCCAAATTAGATATATCCCTACATGATATATAATTATATTATCATCAAACAAAGAGTAGAGAATCGCTCCTAATAATATAATATTATTTATATATTTAGAATTATAATACCTAGATGCGTATTTGTTTTTATATAAAATCATTCAAATGACTTAAATTATTCTTATATATTATATGACTATAATAGGTTGACGAATATATATATATATATATATATATATATATCAATTTAATACAGATAATTTCATAATAAACACCTTCCCCCTCCTTATGAAGCCGTGCTCTCTTTCTTGATGAACGATAGAATTCAATACTTTCATGATGTGAGTAGGTAGGTAGTAGTGGTAGTAGTAGTAAGTAAATGGGGAGGGAAGCATAATCTATCTCGATAAGAACTGAGTTTCTTTTTTGCCACATTCAACCTTTTTTTTAAGCACTCACCTGATGATGGATGGATTTGGGGGGAAGGAGGAGGAGGAAGAGAAGCAGGAGTAAAATAAGAAAGAAAGAAAGAGAAAGGAGGTAGGAGAAGATGTTCAATATATCATTTATTAGGGGTAAAAAAAGTTCTTGATGCAGTTGGAAAAAGAGTCCTTTCTCTTTGGATATATAATAAGCAGTATATATATATATATGTGTGTGTGTGTGTGTGTGTGCTTATATATGCCCCCAATTGGTGAGCGTTTACATCATCGGATCATCATGCATATTATACATTGACGAGAGAGTAAGGCTCGGCAACATACAAAAACTTGGTCCAAGTTTTTTATTTTCCCTTAAAACCAGCTGTTTGGTAAAGAAAACTTTTTTTTGAATTTTTAGTTATCAAAGAAGGATTCTATATTATATATTTTTACCCATTAGTTCTAGTAATAACTACCATTTGTGGCTAATATAGCTCAATGTTTCTCATCAATCATCATCACCATCATGAATAGAATATACTTTTTATTTTCTTCTAATAATAATAAAAAGATGAAGATATAAAATGACAGGACAAGGGGAGAGAGTATCATTTTTTTTATTATAAAAAAAATAATATAATAAATAAATAGGAGGTTGTTCTTGAAAATTCTTACTTGAGTGACCTTCTCCTTGTCGTTTTATTTTTATTTTATAAAAATCATACGTATCCGTAACAGCAGTGATTTATTATTATCATCCTTTTATGACAATCTAGCCGAAAGTCAAAAAAAAAGGGTTAGAAGGGAGGTTATTATTATTAAGTTACTTATTTTTTTTTTCGTTGGCTAATACATACGTACATAGGCAACACTTTTTTTAAAAAAAATTATCATGGATGGTAAATTCAATAGAATGATAATGATGAGGTCTCCTTCTCCTCCTCGTATCTATGTTATGATTGTTGATAACGATATGAGGATGGTAATATAGATATCTCTCTTCGCGCGCATGAAAAGAAAACAGGTTTTTTTAGAAATACAAGAAATTCTATCCAGTCAACTTTGCTACGTTTTTTTTTTTTTTTTTTTTTTTTTTTTTTGCAGGAAATGCTTTTTGATATACTTGTTTGTTAATAACAAATAATACATCTGTTGTGTGACCTGATTTTGAAAGTTTCATATAAATAACAACTGCAGCTATATACCATTTGACTATATATATAAAAAAAGGAAAAGTAATAGTTAGTACCAGTTGAATGATATACGTACATAGTAAAGTTAATGTGATAGGTAGTAAACACCATATCAGTGTGACATTGAACAATGGAAAAAAAAAAGGAAGCGGCGCTAAATTTTCTATAGTTGACAGCAAGCATAAATCTTCTTGTTATCATCATGCTTTCAAAAAAGTAAAGTTTATGTTATATAAAACTTTACTCTATTATTACAATCACATCATGTAAAATATTCTCTTATTCATTAGCAACAAAGTACTGAAGAGTTTAACCTTTTTTTTTTATAAATATATAAAAGCATCATTCAACTGCTTGTGCATTGCAGCAACAAATATAAGTTAAGCTAATAATGTTATCATGATACAGACAAAATAACATTGTATGAGATATTACACACGTGCTATATAAATAATAGATGAATCTTGATATAAATGCTAGTAAAAAATGTATGATGATGTGATCATGTCAAATAATACTTTTAATTATCACCATCGTCGTAATAAAGTAATATTATTATATGTATATATCCAAACAGACATATGTACTTGTTGTTTTACCATGAAATTTCCTTCTCGTCCCTCCCCCCCCTTCTTTATTTTTTTTATTTGTTATTTGGTACTGGTGCTGTTGTTGCTGCAGCAGTAGCAAAAGAGTGATATGCGTCAAAGAAAAAAGGGATTGCATTATTGAAAACTCTTTCTTACAATACACAGCCCATCATCATCGTAAATAATTTAGAGCATTCAATTTCTATTTCTCTTTCTCTCTCTCCCCCCCACCCTCCTTTCTCTTTCTTGATCCGTTCTCCGTAAAAAAATATGATTCGAACGGTTCTTTTTGACGATACAAATGCATTTACATTTTGCCCAACTAAAACGTTCTTTCTTTCGGTCTAGAACTTGCGATAACATATGCTGTTGCTTGGCAAATAGAGAAGAAACAACAAAATCACAATAACGGATACATTTCAAGTTTTCAAAAAAAAAAACCACCATCAATGAAGATAGAGTATTAGCACTTCTCCTATTTTTAATGGAATTATAATACGATTTGCATGATCCGAAGGAGAAGAGATCCCAAAAAAAAAGTAAAGAAAAAATATTATCATCATGTTTTTTTTTGACAAACAAAATCAATTGGATAAGTAAAATAAACATTGAGTAGAAGGCGTCTCAATATATATCTATCTCCTCACTAAAAAAACACCCACTCCCCAAAAGTAAAGAATCTGTATTGTAACTGTACCATTTTGTATTATCCCCCCTTACAGAGAAAGAACAAAGCCATATATATATGACCCTCTGTGACGTCAATACTCCTATTATATCTATATATATGTAGAGTATCCCTTAACAAACAACAGATGATCACCAATCATCCTTAAATACGTACATCTTGACAAAAAAAATATGGGAGGAATCATGTACCTGTGTAGTTTATATTTAATCTGGTAGTGTGTAAATATGTTCAATTACAAGCATGAACCTTGTTTTTATAATGTTTCTATAACGTAATAAAAATCAACAAATTGTGCATATTCGGATCACATCATGTCATAAAATAGTTTTTATAAAAAAAAATCATTTTTTTTGTCGTGTGAGTAGGAAGCGATGCGTATTGAGGAAGTATACTTCTTACCAGTAAGAAAGTCCTTTTTTTTTGTCTTTTGAAAAAAGAAGAGATAATTTTATATGATTATGAAAGGTTGTCATTATCAGTGTTTCTTTCAATACATTTGTATTTAATGCATCATATTATGAACCCTATCTTAAATATATTACTATATATATATTAAATAGTGTTAAACTACAAAACAATTTAAATAATTTGTATTTTTTTCTATACATGTCATCAAGTGCCAATGATCCTCCATTACGTACACCCTTTTATTTTTTCATTACACAGAATATACCTCGCTTTAACTGATATATCCCCACCAGGAAGGTGTCTACAATCTACTACATCCACTCCCTTCTAAATTTGTACATGTAGTATGATTCAATAAATGATCTACGCCTTCTTTTGTTATATTATATATAGTATCTAATTCGATTGTGACCAAGGTATTAAAGTAGCAAGGGGCTTGCAAGGTAGGATCATATACCGTTTCCTTCCTCTCTAATCTTATATGCTTCAACGGATGCACTTGGATTAAATGGAAAAACTTATCCATCTAATACACATTCTTCCTAGAGGATAACTGAACACTTTCAATTGTCTCAATGTTAGCTAAAGAACAAAGTACTGAATCGTTGACTGCCGAAAATGATATAAAACCTATATGTTTCAAGAAGGATGGCAATCTAGCTCTTGAGCGACTTGAAAAATGTTCAATCAACTAGAGTAGACTGGATGGATCGACAGAAGAAACACTCACATCATTATTGATAGTGCGTTCCTCAAGCAATGGGTGATATCTCAACACATTTAATAAATTCTTGTAGTATATCTTGACTATTTTTTCCTGATAGAGTCTTCAATGAAGCCGTAGTGTACATAATACTCAAACAAAAAGTTTGAGTGTTTTTTTTTTAAAAAAAAACCACAAAATTCCAGTGATTCCAATCTTGAGAATTTGAAACCAGGATATATCCTATGAATGAATTGGCGTTCTGTGTCCGATAGATCCAAAACTTGGCAAATCCAAGGGGTTGTCAATGTCTTCCGGTTCTTATAAGATGAAAGATTATTGGTAATAATAAAGGAGTAGGTACTATCAGAAAACTTTCAGGCACTTTGAGTATCTCTAATCCTGGAGGATTGAGGTCGCACATGGTATTTGTGGGTAGGTTTAGTATATTATAATGTAAACACACAATATAAGCAAAAAATCTTCAACCTTGACCCGTATTTCATAACAGAATTGAAAATGGATGGAGTAGAACTAAAGGCAAGAAAAGGTCATTTTAGCAACACATCATCCACATATCTTCCCTCTAGGGTGCTGATACGTAATGATAAATAAGTGAGTTGAATGATGTTGATCCAAGGTTGAGAAATTGCCAATGGATCCAAGAATAAATGCGTAATTCGTTATATTGTTTACATGATTCTATGTCTGTAATAGTTCAACCAACGTAAGAACCACTTTTTTACTCAAATGACCCATGTCAATATAATGCAATGTATTTCTACTTTGTTGGAATGCTGTCGAAAGTAACATTTTAGTCATTTTTAGATTAATAGGTTTTACAGCAGCTGGCAAGGATCAAAAAATAGTGTATGATGTTAGAATATATCCTCTGTCTTAATTCCCTTTAATAAAAAAAAAAAAACTAAACTCGTAGTTGTAATGGATAATAGCCGTATCTTTTTAAAGTAGTCGCTCGCCATATGCTCCAAATAAGTAGCGAGTGCATACCTTTGCATTCGACGTGTTGATTTTCAATGTATGAACATGATGAGCAAAACGAGGAATCACTTTTGCTAATAACTAGTCTTGTTTTGTTCCTTCCACTAAAACGTTTTTTCCAGGTGGACGGATGAATGCATTCAAATACACACGGTCGTCAGGTATACCTAACAAACTTACATGTCACTTTTTCCTCCATCGATAACAACGATAGGGTATTATAGACACGTTCTTCTGGAAGTAAGGGTAGCAAAATCAATGCCTACTTCTTGCACATATCTAGTTTTTGGATATCCCATACACGACGGTTCAGATCCTCGTCCTTTATCAAAGATGATGTTGTTTTGATATTTTGTAACACTGCCTCATATACTTTGATAGCGCATTGTGGATAGCCGTACAATGAAAAGATACGACCTCCTCGTATATAACCTGTTGCTGATTCAGATACATATTGGATCATTTTTTCTACATCATTATGGTCTTCTTCCATTTGATAGTATAAAGAATAGGCACGCGCTCGAATATCCAAAAAGTGTGAGCAGTTGAGTTTGGACATTGTCTGTGGCCATGGTCGCGTGATGAATGGCGTACTGGTATTGACAATGATCAATGGATGCATTGAGTTGCTGGGTATGGATGGAGGTATAGTCCCCATGATCGTGTGGGTATGCTTTTATGGTGTAAAAGAAAAAAAAACGAAAATAATCTTCATTTTGACCACGTGACACCACTCATTTTATTTGGATAGATGAGCATACTTTTTCATAATAAACAAGACATTTGTTGATGTATATATATATATATATATATATATATATAGAATGGATGAGGAGGGGAGTAATTTTTTTATTATTATTATTTCTTTTTACAAAATACACGATCTGCCCCAACCTTTTCACAATTTTTCACATCCACTTCCTTCAGATTCTCACTTGAAGTATTCTCCAATAAATAATCCACCCCTTCTTTGGTAACGTTGGGTATATCATGTAACCACAGTGCGATTAAGCTACTACAATGATTACAAAGGACGTTCAAAGTATCATCCGTCACCGAATACATGTTATTCAATTTGATATGTTTCAATCGATCCACGGGTGCATGTTGAATAAACGCACACAAACCTGAGGTGGAAACATTTACTAATCCCCATAACATGACACTTTCCAATGTTTTGATATTAGCCAAAGAACAAAGTACAGTATCATCAATAGCCCAAAATTCGCGTAAAGTGATATGATTCAAGGATGTTAAATCAGCGTTGGAGCGTCTTGTAAATATATCAAACAATTCAAGGACATCGGATGGACGTACTTCCCAATCACGCACATGCATCATATTTAGAAAAGAAAGAGAAGGTAGTCTCCGAACACTTTTGATGATCGATTTGACATCGTATATATGAGTGCCTGTGAGTGTCTTTAAAATAGGTCTATCATACGTGGCTTCAAGCAATAATTGATGTGTTTTCCGGTAACATGAAAAATTCATCATTAATAACAGATTAGAAAATCTGAAATCGGGATATGTCGTGTTGAATCGCTGGAGCTCTATTACTGAAATCTCCGAAATGTCTATGCGAATTGTTGCTAATGTGGTTCGATGTTTGTATATCAATGGTAAGAGCTGTAGGGGAGGTATAGGGTTCCTATGACCATAGGCAATAAGAACCCATAACCCGGATGGGGTGCGATCGTAATTGACATTGGGTGGAAGGTCAGGTACGACAGTATGATGATAATCAGGATTCATGGCAAATATTTTCAATCCTTCAGGAGCGTGTTCTCTCACAACATCAAGAATAGAGGGATCGCATGCACTAATGACGAATCGACGTAGTTTTGGACATCGTTGTAACATCGCAACAATTTGTTCTCCTTCGATAAGATTACCTCCTAATGTTAATGTCAAGTTGTTGAGTGAATGACGTGGATTCACAACTTTGAAATCACCAATAGTATTATTTGCTGATCGGACAAAACATTTTACTTGGTATGTTATATGCGTGACATTATCACAAGCTGAAACTACTTGAGCTAATGTAACCACCTGAAAATCGTACTTCATAGTAAGGTCAAGGCAACGTAACGAGTGTCTTGTCTTATAAATCGCATTTGCAAACAAAAAGCGTTCCCTCCAGAGGCGGGATGCCCCATTTCCTAAAGAAAAAACATATTTGTACATAGAATCTATCGATTAGAGTGATAACAAAAAAGTCCATTTCACTACTCTCTTTAACGTTCCTATATGTCTTTCTAACCCAAATAAGAAAAATATAAATATCTATCCAACTACTCCACTTTTTTTTGGCAACCAAATAATGACATACCTGTCATTTTTAACGAATGGATATTTTTAAAGTGACCACACACCATGTATTTCAGATACATGGACAAAATATTCGGTCCTTTCGAATCAATCACCAATGTTTTCGTGCGATGTGCAAAATAAGGTGCTGCTTTCACTAAAACCATATCTTCTTCTTTATCTTGAATAGTAAAATGTTCCCATAAAGATGGATCGACCCAATCAAGTATATATTGGCGCCAGAGATTGTTCACCAACATACATGTTGCTTTTTCCTTCATGTTCAATAGCGAAATGATGGTGCATACACATTCTGTTGGAAGCTGTGAAAAGAAATCGATACGTTTGTTATTTAATTTTGTGGCATCTTTCAAGCCTTGTTCCAGTGTCCGAGATTCATGTATATTACTGAGGAGGCTCTTTTTTGAATCGTTGACTTTGGTATTCTGTAAACCTTTGTTGTATATATCGATTGCCTGTCGTTGATAACCATGCATGGATAATAGACGGGCTTTTCGAATATAACCGGTGGCTGATTCTGGAAAAAACTGAATCATTGTCTGTGCATCCGCACATACTGCATCGAATCGATGGCGTAAAAAGTAAGCTTGGGCGCGAATGTCCAAAAGGACAAATAATTGCGATTTCAAAATGTGATCAATGGTAAGAGTGGCATTATGAATGGCTTGCTCGTAAGCTTTATTTTGAATGTGTTTACTCAGCTGGTGAGTATATTGTTCAAATTGTTGTTGATCAATAAAGGAAATGTATGTTGGTAGGGTCTCCATGCTAGGACAGTATTTTTGTTTGCCTTGGCGAGAAAATTAAAAATGTAGAGAACAGGAAGCATCCAGGAGTATAAAACCGAACGCGTTGTACAAGGCTAAGCCAAAGAGAGTAATAGGCGGAGCGTTGTTCAAATTGACTCTTGGTTCGACTGATATTGTGCTTGTTACATCATAGTATAGGTTACCCACATAGTAAGAATGGTCACTCAAACCATTCTTTCTACAGAATTTTTCGTAATTTCAGACGTTGGCAGAATTACAAAATTCTATGGTGGTCAGGAACTGTAATTTTTAAGAACATTACAACAAGTGCTTTTTTTACCGCAATTTATAATAATCAAACCATGCATTATGAAATCTGCATAAAGATATGAATTGCTTTTAACTTTTTTTTAGCTTCCAGTACCTCTTTTTCTATATACAAAACGATACCGACAACATTCACAGTTAACAATAACAACAATAGTAAGTGACTAATGCATCCAAAGACAGTTCCTAAATAAGAAATTTTGACTCGTTTGCAATGGGTAAGGTATACAGGAAGAAAACATAGCAAACATTGATTTGGTCGATGTAAAGAAACAGAAATAGGATAGAGAAAGTTACTAATCGAACAATTAATACCAATGCAAGATGTGCTTATTTCCTACATAGAATCCTTAACTATTAGAAATAGATCTGGGATCCTGTATCCTAGCCCAATTTCACATCTTCTCTCCCAGCTTCGTTATCATCATCAACTTTGCATTCAAATAATGATTTTTTTTTATAATTAATTGTTATTGCTTCGACAGTCTCTTTCATTCTTTATAAGCTTTCCAGCGGTCGACCAACACATATTTGCTTTTTTGGTCGCCTTTTGGTCAAATGACAATCGAAGTAGAAGTAGAAAAGGCGGCTCACCTTATCAGCAGTAATAAGGTCCTGGGTTTTTTCTCCCTAGTTTCATGGACACCTAGTGTTGGACCAGATTGCCTAGATAAAAAGATAAATTTCGTAAGTATTCTATGTTAAGAATATTAATAAACTAAATACTCAAACTTACCATTATCCATCAGGGTAGTGTCCATGTGGAATGGCATCACTGGATCCACAAACAGATTCATCGAATCGTAAGGATTGTAAAGATCATCAGGAGCAAAAAATGTGCATTTGTGAAGGGACGTTGGTGTTCATTGGCGTGAAAAAGGTTACTAACTCTTTCTTGGTACTCATCTCTTGTGCTTAAATACTCTTATGATGCTGTTGTGATACATGGTTAACATCTGTTTTGACTTGATATTTTTTATGTAAAGGCTGGTCATGTACAGCATTGGAAGTTGATTTTAGCCACGAAAATGAAAATGAGCCATAAGGTTGGAGTTGGGCCACACAACCAAAAATTGAGCTATCTAAAGGAAATTGAGCCAAAGAGCTTGGAAATTGATCCATCTCACGCCAATAAAAGCATATTCGTGTCCAAAAATTTGCCCACAAAAAAAAGAAGCTTATATCAATAAAAAGTATATATCGTCGAACAAACTCTATTGCTATAATTGTCTTGTTCAACTAAGTTCCCATGACAAAATTATTGCTATTGAGACCAAACCAAGTTCAATACCACAATTAAAATAAAAAAAAGGAAAGAACAGACATCTTTATAACTGATAGCAGTAAGAAAAAAACGATATTCAAAATACAATAAGATAAATGATAATAACACTGCCTGGGATTTTCTAGTGCTTCTATTCGTGTTTATTCAACAACATCAAAAGCGGCCTTGGTAGCTTGACGCAAATAATTTTTTTTGTAAGATACCAATGAGTTCTTTATTATTTAATCACACGTGAGGGGTAAGCACGTTGTGACTAAAGTGAGATATAGTATACTGCGACTCATAAGAGGGTTGGGAGAGATAAAAGAAAAAATTGGAACAAGTGAAAACGTGATGATAGATAGAAAATAAAATGGATAAACTTGAAGAAGAGAGGGACAGAAGCGAACGACAAAGTGCACCATGTAGAAAATTAGCTTCTCTCAGTTTTGGTTAACTATATTGCAAAGATAACATCTTGCGGTCAGATGAATGACCATCTTACTTTTGGTAAGAAAATATGACAAGAGAAATAAAAAGAGCGTCTCATACCAGGATAGCCGAGATAACCATACTTGCTTTATCTCCTTTGATCAATTGAGACGAATGTAGTACCGAATTTGATAGATGAGAAATCTGAATACTTTGTGTATACCACCCAAAGTGAGCTATAATAAATTGTGTATAACCAGAAATCTCAGTATTACATCAATTATATATTCTTCCTTTTTAACATTCAGTACGTTTAAAGCTATACTCATCCGCATCTCTCGAGATCTTATCATGATTGACTTTCCACTGACTGACTTTGAAGAATAAAATGTCAACAGAATGATTTTCTATGCGTGATTATAAAGAAAAGAAAAGAACTAGTATTTAGTTATATATTCATCAGACTGAGTGAGAGCCTCCAGGTGAGTAACTCTCGCACTATCCAAGCCGATACACGGGCATAAAGCACGAATCATGTAAAGTATGAGGAATCGTACTTTGGGACACACACACACAAAAAAAAATATAAAAAATAAAAGTATACTGCCCCGATACTAGGCGATAATATGTATTGTCACGCATCTTGATCAATCTCGAACGCATTATCAAACCAAGAACCAGCGAGTCGAATTCTAAAAGCAATATTCTACAGTTACGAATCAGTACCTCACTTGGGTCAAATAAATTTCAACATACACGTTTACTTATTTCACTGTCAAAATTACTACGTGGACAATAATGTAAAATAGAAACGCTTTTGACTCACCTTGCCAACAAACTCCTGCCCTTTAGTTACAATTGTTCTTGTTGAGCAATATAGAATACTATAAAAAAAGACAATTGTAAAACATAATTAAATGCCATGCTGTAATAAATAAAACACACACATTTATTTATTTCACAGCCAAAATTACTACATAAACAATAATGTGGATCAGAAACTCTTTTGAGTTACCTTGGCAACAAACTCCTGTTTCTTAATTGCAACTACTTTTTGTACAATATATAAATATATATATAAAAAGACTAAAATAAATGTTTAGTTGTTAAAAAAAAGGGAAGTTTTGGAGTACCGCCAATACTGCGCAATTCACTCTTTGGTCCGTGCGTACTACAAGATAAGGCTCATGTCAAAACGAAAAGCTTTTAAAGTGCTGGACAATAACCACAATGAGTTTCGCAATGTAAAAAGTAAGTGTATAGTAGATTGTCAAAATAAAGTAATATTAATAGTTATCTAAGTCTTGCTTCTTACTACAAAACTATTATAGAACGTAAAATATTGCCTCCGTCTGGTCCTGTTGT
The DNA here is from genome assembly GCA_025677815.1 of Phascolomyces articulosus. NCBI lineage: Eukaryota > Fungi > Mucoromycota > Mucoromycetes > Mucorales > Lichtheimiaceae > Phascolomyces > Phascolomyces articulosus. The sequence goes on along the minus strand of JAIXMP010000003.1, from coordinate 1,295,656 downwards.
CAATGTTTCATATCTGTTTAAGGTAAGACAAATAAGAAAATCAGAGTAGGAGCGAAAATTCTCACGACTCATTTCATTTTTTCCCTCTATACAGTTGCCTTATGAAATTTTGGAAATGGTTTACAAACAACTCGCACCTTGTCAGTTAATTTTACTTCAAAATGCATACCCTGAACTCACTATTTCCATTGGCCATATGAAATGCTGGCGAGATTTATACCTTGGAAGCAATTTGACAAACCATCGAACAAAGGGCGAATATTCAAGTTTTTTGAATTGTCTGTTGAAAGAAATAAACTTTTTATGCGATTGCTGTTTCAAGAAATGTTCCAAAGCGGGTTCCCAGGCAGCACTATTTGTTCAGCACAAAAGTCTAGTTTTGCCAAGGATGAAGTTGTGTGTCGACTGTCGTGTTAATTTGTACGAAAAATATCCTGAACCAACGCACGCCGGATTTCAATCACTTATAATTACTAGAACAAGAGCTCAACAAATATTCAAACTTGGTGATTGCTTAATGGATATGGTACCTGACAAAACAATCAAAAACAGTTTCAACCGAGGATCCAGTAGTTTGTACACTTGTGATAATCTACTTCGAGCGGCACGATTAAAACACGGAGGAGATATTGGCATTGCGGCAGCTAGCGAAGAATTTACAAAGGCTCTGGCTCTGGAACGCTCAAACGGACCAAAATCATCATCATCATTAAACAACACGTCAGCAAACAGCACAACTACAATTAATTCTAATGATGCCACTACATATAGAATCTATGTGGGTAATCTGGATAATACAATCAACAACTGTGCTTTGAAAGGTGCATTCATGAAGTTCGGGATAATCCACAAAAGCAATATTGTGTATGACAAAAACCGATTGTCGAAAGGTTACGGATTTATCCAATTTTACAACAGTGATGACGCTGCAAAGGCAATTTATCGAATGAATGGTGAAAAGCTGGCATCTAGGCCAATTTATGTTGAATGGGCTCATCGACAGGTAAAAAGCAGAAGGGAGATAATAAAAAACTACAGAGAGATCTTTTTATTAACATGTTTTTTCTATATTTTTATTTTTATTAATATTATTAGCTACACAAAACATCACCTTCATCTTCGCATACCCACCGAGCTACTACTTCTTATAATTCTCAACAGCAACACAGAAAAGGTTATTACCATCACGTACCATCATCATCTACCCAACAAGTTCCTTTTTATAATTGATGACTGTTATTTGAATAAAAATAATATGTATCAGTAACATCTCGAAAAATTTATAAAAAGAATAAAAATAAGATAGTTTCAATTCAATCGAAAAGCTATAAGTAAAATAACAAATGCTATAAAATCCAAATAAAAAATAGGATATTTATTCTACGTGTATATAATTGAAAATAATGTGTAGTTTACAACTCGGAAGAGAAAAGAAAAATATATATGTTTGCGTGTTTTATTAAATAAATAAGAAGGTTATTATGGTATGCTTTGGCAAAACGTGGCTGGTGCAGTATATAAGAAAAGAAATGCAAGAACGACAAACTAGGTGCCCTGAGAAGTGTAAAATCATAGCAATATAGTTCGTCCGACCATATATGTTATTTATCTAAGTCAAACCATTTTTGGACACACGAATAGCTCTTATTTGCTGGGGGGATCAATTTCCAAGCTCTATGGTTCAATTCGCTCAAGGAGCTTAATTCAAAATCCTATTCCTTCCCCTCTATTCGGCATTTTTGAATCCGATCGAAGAATTTTGTCAAAGCTGAAGGCCGGTATCAAGCAATTCCGCTAATCAAGTCACTCCCAAAGATTGTGAAGGATGGATAAGGCATTCCCCTACATTTATACTTCGATGTATTGAAGGAGAGAGGATATTTTAGTTTTTTTTATATTTGTATTTGTGCTTTTATCTATATTTTTTTTCTATATGTTTTTTTAATAAATCATAATGATTGCTTATTATTACAAAGTAAAAGGTAAAAACTAAAAGTTACAACCCACACCTTCTATCATAATTTTGTAATTCTGCCAACATCTGAAATTACACCGCCAATCAAAAGACCCTTCAGATAGAAAGTAAACCTACTTTGAATTTTGATCACCGCACTCAAAAAAGTCTCCAAGCCAGATTTACAGTTACGCGAACGTCCAAATAAGGAAACCGTACCTAAATAAGGTACCTATTGGTACTTTCAACGTAGAAAGCTCAAAGTTGCACCATTCGGATCTACTCGACAAACTGGGAAGAATGACTTCCAACGCGAAATATATCAACAAGGATGGATTAAAATTACTAATAATGGAATACGGGGCAAGATTCTTGGAATTATTTCTATTATTCTAATATGATGACTGGATCAGAGTGACAAGTATAGATTGCGCAGATATATTGAGAGTACATTTTATGAAACTCCCAGTTGCTATTTTACGGCAACACAAGGAAGAAGGTGGACAGTATTTTGAATTATCTGTTCATGTTGGATACTTGAAATTTCAGGTGAATGGAGGTGTGGTTGATAATATAACAAATGACCAGTTTTCCCTTTTTTTTTTTTCGAATCTTCAATTCAAGTCTTGCGGAATACATTAAAAAAACACCAAAACAACAGACACTATTCTGATCCTCGAAGCCCCGCCAAGTTATGCCACCAGTAACCGACATATACGCCAGTATGCAAAGATGAGTGTAATGTTCAACTGGTCACTCCAAAAAGCAGGCTATACATTGTCTTAGCATGCACCATCAACTGGAAGTACCCACACAGCATGATGATCCTCTTCCTCATATCCTCAACCAACTTCAGCATACAGGATACAAAGTTTAATACTGGCAGAACTTGATGCTTACCATCACCCTGGCGGCAATGTTCAACGATTATCCCTGATAGGCTTTTATCAAATGAATCACTCCTTCCCCTACCTCTGAAGCAGAGTAAGTTTACTATTTATACTTCTTCTATAACTACTATTTTATTTTATCTTATTTTTCATCGTTCTTTTCTATTTCCTTTTTCCCCTAGTTTACTTTCATTACTTAGTTAGATACAGCCTACTACCTTATATCACTTGCTTTCTATAAACAGACTTTATATAACACCGTCATCTTTTGTATGAGATATCCTTTTAACTTTTCTCTCTTAACTTCTTCCCTGCTTACAAGCACAAGGTTTTCATTCGCTTTTTACTCTTAATATCTGTCTCGAACAAAAAAAAGTCTGACAAGGACGATGTGTTCAACAGAGACTTTAAATAAAAACCAAATTTTAAACGTATTCAGAATATCGCATTAAATCTCTTTACATAGGTAATTAATAAATGATCATGAAGATATATATATAAATAGCTTTCGCCTTTACATTAAACTGGATCTTTACTCAAATGATGCAATGGAAATCATGTGTACAGTCTATATGGTAGTAACCAGAATGATGGTTCCGTCTTTTTTTTATCATTATTACTAATACCTAAAAATATTAAAGTGAATGAGCGAAAAAAAAAAGATATCATTAGTGACAAAAAAAATAATCATGATTATGGATGGTGTATTGGATTGATATCAATATATAATAATAATATGATAATCCAGCTATTTTTTTTATCCACTCCTAAAAAAAATACGTATACATGATAGTATCTAGTAAATGTAATATCTCAGAAAGCATGAATTTTAAAGTAGGAGCAGCGTTAATACGTAGCAGGAGGAGATAAATAACTTATTTCGTTTTTTTTCTTGAGAATCTCGGTTGTAGAATTTGAAAACATGTGTAAAAGCTGCATTATAATCTGACATTTTTTCAAGTATAACGTTCAACAGGGACGGACTCACCTAATGTGGCCGCTCTGTTCTATATTGTTATGATGGTAGAGACGAGTACATATTACATATATATAAGCTAATGGAAGGCTTCCTCTCTGTATTTTTGTTTAATTGTCCTTTGACATCCTCATCCATTCATGAAACTCCATCACCATCATCATTTACCTTCGCGGGCTCATGTGCTTTATTATTTTTTTAGTGGCTTTAATCAAACTAAATGGTAATAATAATTCACAAGGTACGATAATATGTTTCAAGTTTGGGTCGCATATTATCCATCCACAAGTCCAATTTGAACACGTTCATTTGGCCCTCCATCTCCTCATGTTCCTTCAACAATACATAACAAGTAATTGGATGATAAAGAAGATGATCCACTTGCTGTATTCTCACCCAAATACAACAATCTAGGGTATATTGCCATTTCATCCACACATGTTTCTTTGGTATATCAATTGTTCAATTCCAGAAGAAATTGTTCCTCCTTTATTGGATTCAAGCATTACTGTTTCTGTTTGTTGAACTACCCCAATATTATATCCAGCATGAACAACACCCAAACGATAGGATGAAGTATTTGTCATATAAAGGTTAAAATCAATATAAAGTACACGGGAAGCAATTTTAGCATCTTCTCCAAAATATACAAATTTATATCCAACTTTAAGAATATATATTACTTGGATATGGTCATTGACGATGCCTTTTTACCATAATCACCTATGGTTGATGACTGTATATTCATGAACATTTAGGGATTGCATTATTTCTTCAATTTATAGGTAAATTGTGTTTCATGCATCAAAAAATAAATGAGTTACTAAAAGCACGATTTGATTTCTATTGATATTTATTTTATAGGTGGATCAAGTTCTACAGTCATCGTTACTACTTCTTGATAGAGAATTCATATTAGAAATAAATTAGCACCTACGTTACGATTGAATAGTAAATATTATATAGATGTAATCTATAGAACAAGATAGAAAAATCATGATGTCTGTTTGGTTTTTTTGTAATGTTTATCTAGATATCAATCACAAGGTTACCATATAAATAATAATACAGCAAATCATATAACTTTATTTACAGTTGGATGGGAACTTTTTTTGTTTCTTGTTGCAAAAGTGTAATGAAATGGTTTATCATCACCAAAAAAAAAATTATTACGTATATATTCTATTATATATCAATTGCTAAGCATCCAGTATAATGGATATTTATATATGCGTAGCAATAATATATGGTAGATAACAACGAAATTTTTTTTGTTAAACATATAGGCGCTTTTTGCTCATCTCTATTTATATAATTTATAAGAATGTCATAGAAGCATCATTCAAGAACAAAAAAAGTTTTCCCATAATAAAGATGATCCACCAAGAATAGTAATCGACTTGACATATTTGAACCAACGTTTCCCATTTTAGATTGTGTTTTTTTTAAGGTTTTTGCCATGACCGCGACGATGTGCAACATGCGCCGTGTTATGTGTGTACAATCATTCAAAAGAAAGAGTTGAGCATTTATCCGATCATAGAGAGACCATGTGGTTATATTGTTGATAATCATAATAAAAACCATTTGTATTATTATGAAATCAAAATTATATTCCTTCAGCATGATTATAAAAGAAGAATATTCTTTTTAATGCAAGTAGTAGTAAGTTATTATACTGATTATCTTTTCTTTGGATTGATTGGATTGGTTAGATTGTTTAAACACATGTTTCAATAAACGGAACCATTTCCGCATATATGATCCAATCGAAAATGAATCTTTGATCCATAAAGTACCACGTGCTTTAATCACGAACCATCTTCCCCCCCCCTTTATAGCCTTTTTTTTTATTTATTTGTTACATGAATCAAATTCAAGTAATAAACAAATAAACAATGTATTCTCTTTATAATCATGATCAAATATGTTTAGATTATTGAGAAAGAACAACTAATGCAATTCATCACCTTCTTCTTCATCATCATCATCTCGGATTAAATATATAATCGATCGTTAAGCAAATCAATATATGAATATAGAGGATAACATGTGAAAATGATAGAAATAAATCAAGATACATTGATGATTTGTTTCCGAAAATCAACCAATTAAAAAAAAATTACTTGCATAAAATCAAATCTGAGTTTTTTCTTTATTTTCCTATTTTTGGTCCCGAACCGAGAAAACAACAGAACTTTTATCTCAACAACCCAATTGAAATGATATATCAACCAACTAGCAAACAACAAGGTCGTTTCAAGTTAAAAAGGCGGCAACATGAAAAGCTTTAAAAAAAGGAGAATCTTTTATGCGCGCGCAGATAATATATATATGAAACAGAGGATTGTGGGGTAAAGGCAAAAAAAGATTACAAAACCTTTTTTTTTTTCTTTAAAAAAAATGGTATCAAATAATACATACCATCGTTTATTGACTGGACTCTATTTATTGGGAGGACTTGGATTAATTACTTATACATTAAAACATTATGGACTTATTATTATGGTATTTGGTATTGAATGTAAAGTATTCCAGGTACAGTTTTTATTATTATTATTATTATTACTATCGGGGCCCGTGCACTGAACCCATGAGAAAAGGCGGAGAGAGAGAAGAGGTTATAAAAAAAATAGTTTTTTGGGGGGAGGAAACGTGTGTTACAAAGAAAAAAAATAGTACTCATCACCCCCCCCAAAAAAAATCATATAGGAATTACGACCCTTGACTTATGGCGATCAAAAGGAAGAAGATGACAGAGAAGAAGAGAAAGAAGAGAGTCAAAAGGAAAAGAAGATCTTTTCAATGATAATGGATTGGTAAAGAATAATAAACACGAGGTGAAAGTGAAAATAGGAATAATAAGGGAAGGGAAAATATCGGGAAAAGTTGTAGTAGCTATGTGTGTGTGTGTGTGTTTTTCTTGACCTTCTTTTTTTTTTTTATTTTGCATCATCGGTTCTTTATATTCAAGCTAATCAAAACACTAATGACGATGATGATGATGACTTATCTCTTTGTGATACACGCTATGTCCATCCACAAAAAGGTTAGTCTTCGGAATATGTAGTTTTTGGGTAAGCTCAGAATGTATCTGGAAAAGACCATCATGTCGACTTGTTTGTATCCATATGTATTTGCTATGTATGTCAATTGTATTATTTTATAAAATCTATTATTATTTTAACAAAAGAAGTATATATATTATTTTAGGGTTTATGATTTCAATTAGTTCAATGAACCCAAAACATGTTCAAAAACAACTTGTTCATTTATATTGGATTCATATGTGCTTATTCTTTACCTCCATTCAAATGTATTTCGTGATCTCAAACATATTACACGGAGTCTCTTGGTAAGTGAATTCTTCTTTCCCCTCACCCGGTCCCGATTTGCCACCATTTGACATTATTCAAAAATGGGGAAACAATTATTAGGTTTGTTTTTCCATCCTTGATGGTGGTCTGTAATGATATGGCTGCCTATGGATGGGGTCGATGGAGAGGAAGAACGCCGCTTTTCCGACTCAGTCCAAACAAGACATTGGAAGGATTTATAGGTGCTGTAGTAATGACCATGATTTCTGGTTTCTTGGTAATCTTCATATTCTATCATTTCAAAAAAAAAAAACCATTTTATCAATTCTATTAATATTAATAAATATTTACATGTTCCAAAACAATCAAACAAACAAACAATTCTATACAGTTGGGACGCGTTATGGTAAATCTAATATATATATATATATATCTATTTATAATGAAAGAAGATCCGATCAACATTATGTTAATATACCTCTTTTGATATACATATATATCCATGATTTAAATCAGATGAAAGATGATCCTTATCATGGTGTCATTTTGGCACTTTATGCGTCATGTGTTGCACCTTTTGGAGGGTTTTTAGCCAGTGCCATCAAACGAGCTTCTCATATTAAAGATTTTGATCAATTCTTCCCAGGTCATGGTGGAATGACAGATCGTATGGATTGTCAATTATTCATGCCTGCTTTAACTTTTGTTTATCGACATTATCTATCCTACTAATCATAGTTGATAATAAAGAGTATTTTATTCGTGAGAAAAAAAAAAATTCGGGTATAGGGATAATTCCCATTTGATGCTGAGTCTATAAAGTGCGTTTAGCGTATTTTATAGATAAAATGGTTTGTTGATGCTCAGCAATTGTTCTGAAGTTTCCATTACAACCCTATCTTGTGAGAAGCTATGGAAGGAAATAATGCACCACGTTGACCGACTTGCCATATATGGTCAAGTAGATCCATGAGTTAGGAAACACCTTCATCTTCAACAAGAAACGCATTATTTTCATCATAATGATGTATGTACGTATGTAATCAGATGGAGAGGATATAAAACGTGCCTTTTCAATATGTACCTTTTCATATTAATAAGATGATGTTTCTTATTCTAGTGTCGGAATAATAATTAATAATAAGGATATTGATAATGATAATGATGAAAAATGATATTTTAATAATGACAGTCATCGTTAAACTCAATCGATTCTTTTAACTTGCTGATGTTCTTTCATTTTTCTATTTTTCTAATCACGAAAAAAAAAACCAGAAATTTACCGTTTTTCCGTTTTCGCTTTTTTTTTTTTTTCTTTTTCCATCAACCTTTTTAGTTTCTATAATAATTATTTAATTGGAATATATCAATAAGTCATCGATATTGCTAAGCAAGTGATATGTAAAAAAAAAATATCCAAAAGAAGAGATTACTTGTCAATGTATTATGCAAAAAGTAGATATACAAATATCATATAATAAAAAGAGATGATTATTGGTTTAGAAAATACAAAATCCGTTTTACCGAGATTGTTCACTCTTCTTTTTAAAGCATCATAAAAAAAAGACGAGTTTCACAATTGTCAAAAAACCTGGTAAATAAAAGAGAGAATGGAAAGTAAAGAAAAACTTGCAGGAAAAAAAAGAGGACAACAATAGAGTCCGAAAATAGAAAAAAAAGTGAATGCTTTGATACTGTACCTCTCTGCCAATCATTCTTGCCACGGAGGGGGGAGGAACCTATGATTTATCACTTTATATTATAATCGGGGAAATTCCATTTTTCTCTCCCTCCCCCAAATTTTATCATGTGACAAGGTTTCAAAAAAGCTTTTGTTTAACCAAACTATCATATATAATAACAATTACTTGGAACAACGCGTTATTACGAAAAAAAAAAATCTATAAAAAAACCCTTTCAAACTTGGTCTTCTTCTTTTTTTTCTTCTTCTTTAAGCCCTCTTTTTTTTTTATTTGGATATTTATCTCTTTTTTTTTATTGAATTTGAAGTTCTTTATATATCCTTTTTTTTATACACACACACACACATAAATTTAAATTTGACAAGTATATGATTCTTTATGTCTGATTCAAAAGTTGAAATCAATACCAACAACGTCAGTAATAACAATAATAATAATAATAATCAAAACACTACGATCACTTTTGCCGATCAATCTGCTCCTACAAGTCAAGCCAATCATGAAAAAATAAATCAACGTTCTTTGACTCGTTCTTCCACGGGTCAAAGTAGTATTTCTTTTGATGCTCGATCTGTTCGATCCGTCCTTATGAAAAAGGTCAATCTCGTCAAACGACGAAAGAGACAAACTGAAGAACGTGTCGAAGGTCCTCCTTATCATACCATGGATCTTGAAACCGTCACTAAATTGATGAAAACTGATCTTGAAGATGGTTTAAATGATGCTGATATTGAAAGTCGTCGTGAAGAATCCGGTTTTAATGAAATGGAAGGTGAAGGTGGTGTGAACCCCTTTAAATTATTGGTGAAACAATTCTTTAATGTCATGGTCTTGATTCTTTTGGTTGCAATGGTAAGTTTATTATTATTATTATTATTTGGAGAAGGTGGAAATAAGAAGAGGAATTGTGATATCATCCATGAATGAATAGATGTTATGATTTATTTCATATAACAAACAAATACTTATTTATTCTCTCGTCTTTATATATATATAGATTGTTTCATTTGTATTTGAAGATTGGGTAGAAGGTGCTGTTATTTGTGCTATTATGTTCTTAAATGCCGGTGTCGGCTTTGCTCAAGAATACAAGGCTGAAAAAACCATGGATTCCCTTCGACAAATGGCTTCACCTACCAGTCAAGTGGTACGTGATGGTCAATCAAAAACTATAGCTACACGTGAATTAGTTCCTGGTGATGTTGTCATTCTCAAGGCCGGTGATGTTGTCGGTGCCGATTGTCGTGTCATTGAATCATTTAATATGGATATTGATGAAGCTTTACTTACTGGTGAATCTGTTCCTGTGAACAAAGTGTAAGTTTTTTTTTTTTTTTTTTGAACAAAAAAAAAAAGTTCTAAATTGTAAATGAAACAAACTAACAATATATATAATATATTATATTATTATATAGTACTGATACCTTGGAAGGCTCTGATATTCCTCTTGGTGATCGTGTCAATATGACTTATTCAAGTACTGTCTTGACCAAAGGTCGTGGTAAAGCCATTGTTACTGCTATTGGTATGCAAACCGAAATTGGCAAGATTGCTCTTCGTTTATTGAGTAGTGATGATAGTCGCAAGACCCCACTTCAACGTTCTTTGGAACGTATGGCTCTTACTTTGTTGGGTGTCGCTATTCTTGCTGTCATTATCGTATTCTCTGTCGCCAAATTCCAAATTGGTCAACAACAAATTCTTTACGCTATTTCTACCGCCATTTCCGCTATTCCTGAAGCTTTGGTCGCTGTGGTCACTTTAACTCAGGCCTTTGGTGTTCATGGTATGGCTAAAGCCAATGCTTTGGTGCGTAAAATCTCTGCTTTGGAATTATTAGGTTCTGTCACCAATGTATGTTCTGATAAGACCGGTACTTTGACTCAATCCAAAATGGTCTTGACTCGTCTTTGGCGTCCTGAAGAAGGTTTTTTCAAGATCGGTGGTCTTGGTTTTTCAATTGTCGGTGATGTGACTCGTGAAAGTGATCAACAAGCTATTCCTAAAGAATCATTTACTTATGGTATGCATCAATTGGCGTTGACTGCTTCATTGTGTAACATGGCTGAACTTCGTAAGGATAAGGAAACAGATGAATATCACGGTTTGGGTGATCCAACTGAGGTAAAGGATGTTTTTTTTTTCTTTTTACTATTTTGGGTTCCTTGTAAAATTTTGGGTCTCGGGGAACACAGAAAAAAAAATATTAATCAAAGGAAATGGCGGGGTTTATAAATTTTAGATTGCTTTGCAAGTCTTTGCTCATAAGGCTCAGATGGGTAAACCTTCTCTCACCAAATCGGAAAAAGGCCAAAACTGGCGATTGATTGCCGAATATCCATTTGATTCATCAATCAAACGTATGAGTATTCTTGCTCAATCTCCTGATGGTTCTTATTATGCTTTTATCAAAGGTGCTACTGAACGTGTTCTTGGTACCTGTGTTGCTGTTCAATACAATGATGAATCCAACGTCAAGCCTATGGAAACCAATGCATTGGAAGAATTAGTTTTACCTCAAGTGGAAGAATTAGCCAAGGGTGGTCTTCGTGTCCTTTCCCTCGGTATTCGCAAGATCAAGGCGGAAGGAGAAGTGGGTCCTGAAACTTTCAAACGTGAAGAAATCGAACAAAATATGAACTTTTTGGGTTTGGTCGGTATTTATGATCCACCACGTGCTGAATCCAAGGATGCTGTCGAACAATGTCATCGTGCCGGTATCACTGTTCACATGTTGACGGGTGATCACGTCGCTACAGCTACTGCTATTGCTCGGGAAGTCAGTATTTTACCCGAACGTTATGGTTTGGATGGTAAACCTCAAGAAGAACTCGTTATGCCTGCTACCAAGTTTGATAAATTGACTGAAGAACAAATCGATGCTTTACCTCAATTGCCTCTTGTCATTGCTCGTTGTTCTCCTGATACCAAAGTTAAAATGATTGAAGCTCTTCATCGTCGTAAACGTATTGCTGGTATGACGGGTGATGGTGTCAATGATTCACCTAGTTTGAAGGAAGCTGATATTGGTATTGCTATGGGTCAAAACGGTTCGGATGTCGCTAAACAAGCTGCTGATATTGTCTTGGTTGATGATAACTTTGCTACTATTGTCAAGGCTATTGAAGAAGGTCGTCGTGTCTTTGCTAATATCTCTCGTTTCGTCGTTCACATGGTCTCTGGTAACGTTGCTGAAGTCGTGCCACTTATTCTTGGTCTTGGTTTCTTTGATCAAAGTGGCAATTCCGTCTTTTTGATGACTCCCTTGCAAATTCTTTTCAACAATATTTTGACATCTTCTCCACCTGCCATGAGTTTGGGTTTGGAACCTGTTCATCCCGATCAAATGCTTGTACCCCCTCGTCCTACCAGTGAAGGTCTTTTCGCTCGCCCTACGATTATTGACATTGTCTTTTATGGTACCATCATTGGTGTTATCTGTTTGCTCAACTTTATTGTTGTTGTTTACGGTTGGGGTAATGCCGAATTAGGTACTAACTGTAACTCCGAGTACAACATTGATTGTGAAGTCGTCTTCCGTGCTCGTGGTGCTGTCTTTGCCGCTCTTACCATCATGGTCTTGTTGCATGCTTTCACTTGTCGTGATTTATTGAACCCTATCTGGACATGGAAGGGATTGATCAAACGCCAACAAAACCCTTATCTCTTGTGGTCTTCTCTTGGTTGTTTGTGTCTCATGTTCATTGCTCTTTATGTTCCTACCCTTGATACTGTTGTCTTTAAGCACAAGGGTATTACTTGGGAATGGGGTATGGTCGCTGCGTCTTGCTTGCTCTACATGGCTATTACTGAAATTTACAAGTATATCAAGAGAATTTTCCACAGAAAGAGAGTAGCTCGTCGTGAATTAGAAGAAAAGGCTGCTCGTGAAGAACTTGCTGCTCGTCTTTCTTCAGAGTAAAAATCTCTCCAATGGTATTTTAAATAATATCTGTATAAAAACGTCCAAAAAAAAAAAGAACAGGCATTTGTATTATATATTTTTATTATTATTAAAATGTAGCTTTCTATTCCCTTTTTATTTTTACAACAACAACAAAAAAACACCTTTTTTCTACTTTTTTATACTTTTTTACTATGTATTTTCCCTCATCCAACAACTTTAACATTTTTTTTCCCTTTCATCATTTTATCCCTTAAGTTCCTTTATTTCTCGCAAATGTATAATTTCTCCTTTATTAGTCGTAGACAATTTTTTTCTTTTTTCCATTTATACTTGAATACACCCAAAGTTTTACATTGATATCTTTATAAAAAAAAATTATATATTTTATTATTATATTTTTTACAATATATTTCATATCTTAAAAAATTTAAAAGTCTTCATAATCATCTATTAAACAAAAGAGTGTGTATATAAAAATATTAGAAACAAAACAAAAAAGTTACCACTTTTGTAAAAAGAAATTTATATCTTTTTATATCCATATTTTCTATTTTATATAGGTTCCTTACCTTCAACACCATTAATAGCATGTAGTACGAACAGGATAACATTGGATGAACATTGCATACCAAAACCTTGATACAATCCACGAAGTCCCATGCCCGTCATCATGCTTCTCTTTTTACCCTTTTTCCTTCGACCTCCTTCTTCCTTGACAATTCTGTAACAAGCATCTACCACACCTGTATAAGGAACAGGACGGAGGGCTACCACAGGAGCAAATCGTTTCTTGCCAGGAACTCGGGAACGAATTTGACATTGCATTCGTTTTCGAATGGTATCCAAGGGTAATGTAATGATAATTTCCAAGGTATTTAATCCAAGTTCAGCCAAACTGTACAAAAACGGAGAATCATTGGCAGAAATCTTGAATAGACGATCAATGATCAAGGGTGTTGTATTTTGTAAGAGTGGAGTGATGGTATGATACAAGACGGTAGGGATCAAGTGATGTGATGAAAGATATAATCCACGAAGTCCTCCTTCTTCTGCCAAAATCGTCTTTAAGGCATGCAATGGACCTTTGTATTTGCGATAAAGTGGGGAGGCGGATTGAACCACTAACCGTGTACGGATTAATTCCAATGGGCTCAATAAAAATCCCACGATCAAATTACTGCCTACTAGGGTGGCAAGATTGGGACCGACTCGGTCAAGATGAACCAAAGGGATAGTGTCGTCGTAAAGATCAAATAAATCGTTCAATACACCTTCGAGAGTGGGTTGGAAAAATAAATGAGCAATTTCAAATAACCAATTGGTATATTGGCCCTTGAATAATGCACGCCAACCTTCATGGGGTTGTTTCATTAATCGACCTATACCTTGCCATACACCTTTATCAAGTGGCTTTAATTGATAAGAAGGTCGAGTGGCATCATCATAGACACTTTTACGAATCACATATCCACTAGCATCCACATCCATAGGTTGTCTAAATTCTGGATCTTCATGGTTTAACGTTGCTGTATTGAGTGTGGCATTGGCTGTTCCATAAATATCGTCCTCTTCCTCTCGTTCTTCGTCTGAAAGCTATTGATTTTATTTTTTATGTAAATATTTATTTTTAATTTATAAATAAATCATTTCTTGATTATTATTATTTTCTCGGTCCCTTTCTCTCTTGGGTGGTATATATATATACCTCTTCATTATATTCTTGGTGTTGATCGTGTTCATCTGAAGAAGAAGAAGACGACGCCCGTCTAGTAGCAACAACCTCGACATCTTCATGAGGCATATATTGTACTTGTAAAAGTGTTTTTGAAACTTCAAACGGACAACTCATGGCAGTTGTAATAAATTTCAATACAGTATAATTAACGAGTTCACGAGCTGCAGCACGCGAATCGATAAGGTCGTCATGTTCGTTAGCATAATAAGGAACTGGTGTTGCCATTTGACCAGCAAATGTCGTGTAATTATCGGTCGTTAATCCGGGTGTATAATAAGGTCGAAGACCTTTGCCGGGAGACACGGGAAATGTAGCAAATGGGTGACTCTGATCGGCTGGAGGCATTATCGTATTTTTTTTTAACTATAATAAAGAATAAACACACATACACATTTTACAATCACACGAAAAAAAAAAATAAGTAGCGGAGAAAAAAATGTACACCTAATCAAGCAAAAGGAACTTATATATTTAATAATAATAATAAATAAGGATAGCAGTAATCAAAATTATTATACAACCATGCGATTTGTTTATTAACCTGGAAAGATGTTTTGTTAATTCATATTGGATGTATTTTTTCTTTGTTGAATAAACAATCTTTCAGTTTTATCAATTTAATATCATAAAGAGAAAATTAGTGCTGCGCCAAAAAAAACCATACAAGATTGACGTGTGTTGCCAAGAAAATTTCACTCTCTTTTGTTGACTAAATCCCCCCTTTTATTTCTTTTTTTCAACCATATATATGTATACCTCTCAATAAAACGCGATCATGGAAACCATACCGACATTCATTCCATTCTTTGATCAAGTATTATTTGAACAATATACCCAGGCACTTGATGCTAGTATTCAAGAACACGCTTACCAACGAGCCATTCAAGATGCGACGATTGCCATTGATCACGTTCTTCAATCTCAATTACTCATTCTTTTGGACATTCGAGCGCGTGCTTATTCGTTACAATGTCAATCAGACACAGCATGCGCCGATGCACAAACAATGATTAATTGTGTACCACAATTACCCAACGGATATGTTCGATTAGGTAATATATTATCCATGTACGGTCGACAAAAAGAAGCCATCCGTATATGCAATAGAGGATTACAGAGTATCCAATCAAAATCTTCACAGAATGATGACTTTACAACGACTGCTATGAGTTGTGCTGGCGTAAAGCAAAAGAGTATTCAAAAATTAAAAGTATGTTTGAATGAAGCCATATTCATGGAGAAGAAAAGGGTCGATTTCTTCTCAAGACTTCCAATAGAATGTATATACAACATCATCTCGTTACTACCGATGCAGGAAAAGGGAGAATGTATTCTTGTGAGTGAAATCTGGCGAGAACGTATATTTGAATGTGTCCGTATATCCACATGGGAAAAATTCTCGGTGAAGAATCAAGAGGAAGACAAGGTTCTGGCCAAGGCAGCGCCGTATTTTGCACCATATACTAAAACTTTGACAATCGATACATCGGATAATGAAATTTGCGGGACTTATTTGAAGCATATGACAGATGGTCATTTTAAAAAGATTCTCGCTGTAAATACGACAGGTAAATCATTCGTCTTATGTATCGATGCTTTTTTGAATTACTACAAAACATAATAGAGAAAAGAAAGAATGAATTCTGCATACTAAATCTGTATAACGTGTTGGTTTGAATATGAAATTTTAATAGAGATAACAGCAGGGGCGCTCAAACACAATATAACCATGATATCCGATGCATTTCATCAGACACGGTACACATTGCGCCGCCTCAATCTTGATATGGGGAATACCCTTCATGTAGTGACACTGGCTGAAATATTATCGGCATGCAACACTGTAACAGATTTATCCTATCATCATCAGGCACCACAACAATCCATTGGCGATTTCTCAACGATGGATCATCAACACAACTCACTTTGCAACTTGACAATAACATCATCCGACTATTTAATCCATGGCCATGACATTGAGTTTTTGTTGAAACGATGTCCAAAACTACGTCGACTTGTGTTGGATGGATGTGCTACCTCTGCTTTTGCCTTTGTCAAAAAGTTTGCACCTGGGTTAATTATCTATGCCCATAACCCAGATATAGATGTTACTCCAGTACCAGACCTACCACCCAATTTCAACGATCCTACAAATCCTTCTCCAGGAGGATTACGTGTATTAATTGCCTATAGTAAATGTGGTATTCGACATATACCCGCTTTACAGCTTTTACCACTGCTATACAAAAATCGAAAAACGTTGAAAACGCTTCGTGTGGGTATTTCAGAAATATCAGACACAGAACTCCAAAAAGTGAACACCACCTATCCCAATTTCAAATTCGAGCACTTGGAATCCCTCAGGTTTATTTGTTTCCAAAGAATTCAAGAATTTTTATTTGGCACTACATTTGATGCAGCCACATTAAAAACTCTCACAGGAATCAATATACGTGACGTGAAAGAGTTTGTGAAAAGTGCCGAACGATTCCCTTTACTCACGGTTCTCAATATAAGTAGTGTCATTTCTCATGTGCAACGACTCGATCTCGTCCAATTATTTGATCTATTTGCAAAACGTTCCAGAACCGGATTGCCTTCTCTAAAACATATTGGCTTGGAAACATTTTCGGCGATAAACGACACGGTACTTCGTTCTTTGGCTGACATCAAGACACTTGAAAGTGTTATATTATGGAGATTACAGAGTGTGACGACAGCAGGTATCGATAAGTTTATTCAACGCACACGGCAAGATCAATTGAAACATGTTCGATTGATCGCGATGGGTACTGTGACAGATAGGACGTTGGAGACAATCTGTCATCATTGCAATAGCTTGGTCACAGTTGAATTAGAATTTCTAAGTGGTGTAACTAAAGAAGGTGTGGATTATTTATTGGATAATGCAAGCAGTGCTAGTTTCAAGTGGGTCAAGGTGAAAAGCTGTCCTGGGATCGATGCTAAAAGAGAAGATATTATTTTTCATAAAAAGAAATTAAAATAATAATAAAAAATACCTTCTTTATTCATTCTATTTGTAAATTTTATTGTTTGCTCCCTATATTTTATGATTATTTATTTGTACATCAACATTAATAAATGAAGCGAGTGTTCAATTTCCATCAAAATTGATAAATACTAAGATGCTTTCAAAAGGATGATTATTTTTATAAAACAAGAAGCAAAAAAGAATAATATGGCTTATATCTAATACGTAAGGCTTTTTTTACACTATGGCCATAGCAAAAAAATATACTTATATGTATATACTTCTTAGCACTACATTCCAAAAGACACCATGGTAGTATCTACACACTAGTAAAACTTATTTATATTCTCTGAACAACGCTGTTCTTCATATTATTTTTATTATGAATCATTGTCTCTCGACCCTAAGTTCATTCTTCAAAATTAAAATCATAATAGTAAGCATAGTTTGTATTTATTATGTACCATGATGCCACGTAAAGTTTTATATCCCAAAGTACATATATACTTTTTCGCAATAATAAAAGCCAATACGTAATCAGCAGTACATACTATGACAGCTCCCTGAATTCACTTTTGTGAGCGGATGCATTTTAGGGCATTCAAATGTTTTTCAACGCCCACAAATGCTTTTTTTCACATTCAAATGTGGTTTCCAGCATTTGAATGCTTTTTTGCATTCAAAATTCTCTTTTTTATTATAGATTTGGTTATTACTAATTCTCAATAAACACTATGCCCTTTGGGCTTTAGTAGTTCGAGAAGGTTCTCAGGGGGGGATGAAAAAAACACTCTGTCACGCTAGAGAGGGAAAAAGAAGGGGGTTGATGTGCTGGTTATTGTGAAGGGAGAAGATCTTATATGTTTATAATCTAATATGTGTAAGGCTATGCTATAGGAGAAGATTGGCTTTTTTTTTGTTACATATAAGAAAATGTTTTACTTACCTTTTTTCAGGCAGTAGAGGAGAGATCCAGTTGACGAAAGCACTGCCCGGGTTGGTGGAGAAGAATCTGTTGTGGTTAACTGTTAGGTGGTGTAGTGAATCGACTTCTGAGAGGATTTGATATATTATGGGGCAGTGAGTTTTGAGGTGTTGAATTCGGCGGGGGGAAGTACTTGGGTTGTGATTTTGGTAGCTGATTCAGTCGGTAGGAGAGCGGATCAGTGCTGGTGTTCCGAGATATATGGAGGCAAAAGTGCATGTTTAGGCAGTCGATGGCATGTCTTCTCGTGAGGGTGGAGGAAAAGCAGTTATGACAAAGTTTATCTCTTCCACTTGGGAGCCAACCAAGTCGCCAACGAATACAACGTCTCCTTTCCTTCCTTGTCATTGGTATCCACATAATAGGATCGATGCTGATTTTCGGTAAGCAACGTGTCAACTGGAGAGAGCCAAAAAGGGCTGAACGCATATTATCCAGAGTATCTTGTTGGTATTGACGTATAGCTTGTTTCAGTTCTGAATGTGAAATTTCTTCTTGCGGTAGAGGAATGCTCATCCACAGTGGTGTATTGCACAGTTTATTCCAGCGGCTACTGGATGTATCAATCAGTGATGTAAGTAGTGTTGAGATAAAAGGTGTCATCTGGTAAGTAGTTCACTCGAAGAATTTACTTTGGAGGGTAGTGACACGTTCTGCCATGCTGGGTAGTTTGACTAGGTGACGCATGATTTTTGTTTCAGAACGTTGATGAGCACCATATATCATTCTTAGGCAGTCATTTTGTGCTTTATCCAGTGCTTCAGTCTGAGTTTTGGTGAGTGAGGTGATTGCAAGTCCATACTCGAGCTTGGGTCGGGTAAACTGTGCATACAAACAGCTGGCGAGTAGACGGGATAAATAGGAGGAGTTTAGTCCAATACATTTCAGAACACGCATACTAGTAATAGCTGACAAGGGGTTATCGTCAATGAGTTTTTTTGGCATCAATGCGCCCACGATTGTTGAATGGCACTCCTAGATATTCAAAATGTGTTACTGTTGGGATAGTGTATTACATAAGCGGTAGGTGTTGGTAGAAGTAGAAGGTGCCACAATCACACATTTTTTTAGGATTCCAGCTATAACCGAGTGATGTGTTGTGTTCTTTACAGAGAGCCAGGAGGTGCTGCATCAAGCTGGAGGTGCTGATGAGGACGCCATCTTCTGCAAAAAGCAGACAAGATAGTGTTGGTAATGGCCGTATAAAAGTATGTTATTGTATAGAGTTGGTGTCGTAGGTAAGAGGTTTGTTGTTGGATATCGTCCTCGTCTATATCTCCAACAATATTAGAGTGTTGGTTTGGTACGCGTAGACTGGAATCATAACCCCTACACCTGAGCAAGGCAGGTAAACTATTAATATAAAGAGAATAGAGAAAGGGAGAGAGAATGGAGCCCTAAAGAACTCCAGTAGAAGGGGAAAAACGACGGGACACAGGAGTGTTAGAGATTAATACTTCAATTTGAACATCATTAAATAAGCTTTTAAGGAGGGAAAGAAAGGGAGAGGGTGAATGTTGTAATTGTTTTCAAACTACGTCTCGATCCACTATAACATAAGCTGCCTTTATGTCAAGGGAAGTTATTGTAGGGGGGAACCATGAGTAGCTTGATGTATTCGGCATAGTTCTTGTAGACAAAACATTTAATCAGTCGCACCACGAGCAGTTCTGAAACCGCCTTGGCTGATATCAATTTCTTCACTGTATTGTTGGAGTTGGCCTTGTAAGCAGTATTCAAATACTTTCCTCATGACAGATGATAAACTAATAGGGGGGAAGTTCGAGAGGTTATATGGATCTCCTTTTTTAAAATACAAATAACCTGCGCAACTCGCCACAGGCTCGGAGTATATGCTTCATACCAGCAAAGATAAATAAACGGTTTCAGCATTTCACAACGTACACGTCAGATCCCACGAAATTCTCTTTTTGCATTCAACCTTATTTTTTTGCATTCAAAATTTTCTTTTTACATACAAATCTTTTACACAGCCTTTATATACATTTATTAACCATTTAAGCACATATATATAATTTAACACGTATCATACATTTTTTTCAGTATCATAATAATAAAGCTTCCATTGCCTTTCTTACCTCTTGAAAATTTTCAGAAACAAAGTTGCTTCAGCAGATTGTTTTGCTTTCTCTTCATAACACCATCTCAAGAATATTTTATAACAGTTTGACCGTATAAAAGAATTAAAACAAACAAACCACGCAAGGCTGCTATATTGTCAGTACTTTATATAGCACGTTTGGTTCATGTAGTTCCGAATTTTCCTACCAGCCAAGTAAAGGATAATATTGTATATTGAATAGTTTATATATGTATATAAAGGCTGTGAAAAAAGTTTGAATGCAAAAAATAAGGTTTGAAAGCAAAAAGAGAATGCACGTAACCTGTGCAGTCAAATGTAAGCACAACTCTACAGGTATATTTATAAAAAAAATGTGCATATATGCAGAGAAGATGTAGACTCCCTACAACTTGGAAGCTTTATATACAGAGGTAATGCATAGTTTTCTTTTCTTTTCTTTTCTTCTTGGTTTTTTTTTTCGATACATTATTGGAGGTAAGAATAACATACTTATTTTGATTATTTAAATCTCTCTCTCGCCAGGATTTTTATTTCTTGAGCAGTCTCCTCGATCAATATACATATATGCCTCACCATTTCCTGGATATATAATAGGAGATTACAGTATAAATTACTTGACTTTCTTTAAGCCAATCTATCAACATGTTCCTTGTCTCAATTTTGGATAGCAAACCGGGTACCTTTCTAAAAAAACGACTTTTTTTTCATGAGTATCCAATGGGTAGAATAACTGCGGTTATTACTTCCGTAACAACTGCCTTGACTTTGTGGGGTATTATATACTACTATTATGATTATTTGTATCCAGTAGCCTCATCCAGAAGAATAGCAAAAAATATTCCAAAAGGTTTAAAGAAGCCCCCATCCCCACCGGGTAGCATTCCTTATTTTGGTACGTTTATTATGATGCTGACATTGTTTTTAATCAGAATATATATATATTCACGTTCAATCAAGAACTCAATACTGAGAACCTATCAATAATGGATGTTAATAAGCACAGGACATTGATATATCTAAAATAGGACATATTTTCCAACTGTTTACCTGTATGCCTGCGCCCAAATTCGATGAATGGCACCAAAAACATGGTTTTGTATTTTTCAAATTTTATAAAGGATTATTCTCAAACGTTAATGGTATTTATTAAACTTTTGACACGGTGCTATATATCCAGGACCTCTCCTATACATAAATATGGGTGTTCAGCCATGGTTAGTTGTAGGTGATAAATTTATTGCTAATGACATTCTCAAAGGTAAAGGAACCATCACTTCAGACCGATCCTATAATACCTTCTTGTCCAAGTATTTTTCACTTGGAGGGAGGTAACTATCAACATGGCGATGTAAAATTGCACTATTTTTATTTGTTGTTATTCTTCAACGTTTTCTTGAAAAAATAAAATGGATAAATGAATTTTGCATTAATTAACCGCCTACATTTTTTACTAAAAGGGGTCCAACATTTGCAAAACCTGACAAACGATGGAAAAAATGCCGTGCAGTGGGTACGTATTAACAATAAAAATTAATATTGCTAGAGTCACGGTTATATGGCATCAAAGTACTTTGTAGTAAAGATGCAATAATAATAATAATAATAATAATAATTAACTGCACACGTGTTTTACAGTCCAAGACGTCCTTTCTTCTAAAAGAGTAGAACGAATTACCAGTACAATCAAAATAGAGTCAGAGCGATTGGCTGAATTACTTTGCAAATATACAACTGAACAAGACACTGTAGATATTGTCAAAGTTTCACGATTACCATCCACCAATGCCGCAATGTATTTATCCTTTGGAAGAACTTTCTCATCAGTAGAGGATCCGTTATACATCTCTATGGTTGAAGTTGTTGACAATGTCATGAAGTGGGGAGCAGCTGAAGAAAATATGCATTCATTTTTACCTGTGTTTGGATGGCTACTTAACTTTTTCAAGAAAAGTAGTGAGAAAGAAATGGAAGACTACATGACGAATATAAGAGGACCACTCTACCAAAATTTGATCAGAGAGGCACTCGATAGTGATACACCTTGTCTCGCCAAGGATATGTATAAAGCTAAAGAAGAGAATGGAACTTTTGAAGACGAAGACATACTTGTAACTCTGAGTA
The DNA here is from genome assembly GCA_025677815.1 of Phascolomyces articulosus. NCBI lineage: Eukaryota > Fungi > Mucoromycota > Mucoromycetes > Mucorales > Lichtheimiaceae > Phascolomyces > Phascolomyces articulosus. Next base: position 1,272,972 of record JAIXMP010000003.1, on the reverse strand, counting down.
AGTCTATTGTAACAATGCATTAAAAATAGTTTCTTCTATAACCTTTCTGATTTTGTATTGTTCTTATTATGCGTAATTATATCATACTATATAATAAGACGATATGATAAATGCTGGTGGTGATACTACAGCGATAACAATATCATGGGCATTTGTGATCCTGTGTCATCACAAGGAAATTCAAAAAAGAATCCAACAAGAAATCGATTTGTTTATTCAAAAATACAATCGATACCCTGAATTTGAGGAGAGAGAAAGTCTGCCATTCATGCTTTCTACACAAAAAGAATGCCTCAGATATAGACCGGCAGTTCATCTCATCCTTCCTCATCGATGTACTCAAGATTGTAAGTATGCTTTTTGTTTGAAGTTAGTGAAATGTATGGATCATCTGGAAAAAAAAAACTTATTGTTTTATATATACTTAAAAGAGATTGATATATGGTTCTTCATACAGTTGAATATAATGGATATTTTATTCCAAAAGGAACATCCATCTTAGCCAACACATATACTATGTGCCGTAGTACAGATTATTACGTTAATCCAGACCAGTTTATGCCTGAACGTTTCATGAACGACTTATCAACACTTTCTGCATCAGTCAATGCAAATATCGAGAAGCGTGATCAATTTATGTTTGGTTGGGGAAGGTAAGGATGAAAAGGAAAAATACAGAAACGCAACAGTAGTAGGGTATAATAGATAACAATAGCGTCATATCATATACAAACTGCATTCTTTAATTTTTTTTATATATAAAGGCGACTTTGTCCTGGTGTGTTTTTGGTAAGTTTTGTTGTATTGGTTGTATAAATGCAGAGAACATTACAAAAATCTGACTATAGCTTATTTTTTACATGCACAGTCTGAAATACAAATGTTTCACGTTTGGGTCCGAGTCTTTGCAACCTCAAGTATCGAGCCCCCTTTGGATGATACAGGAAAGCCTTTGTATCCTAATTTGGATGAGTGTTACGATGGAGGAATTGTGATTAAACCACTGAATGCAAAACTTCGTTTTGTTGAACGCTCTAATCGCCTTGTTTAATAATTTAAGAATCAGGGGATGGTACACGATATTCTAATAATCCAGAAATGACGTTTATTACTTCACAAATTTTTTTACTCAACTTAATTTAAGTGTATACTTATGCTTCAAGACTCTCCACTATTTTTATTGGTGATAGACCAACAATAAGAAATAAACACAGATTTTTTTTATTTACGTAGAGATGACATCAGCTCGCAGTGTATATTTAGTATTATTAGATACTATATTGCATGGCACAAATGATTATATAGTTATATAGGACAGTTGTTTTTATTATGTTTTAAGTATTAATTTCTATTTTATTTACATATTTATTATTATACAGTTTTTTTTAAAAGGTATAGTAAGAATAATACAGCATCTACTACTACTATGACGATTAGTTTATTGTTCTCCAGCCTTGACCATCATAGACATGACTTCATAGATAAGATCAGCAGCAAGGAAAGAAGTCAATTGGGCTTGAGTATCGTAGGCAGGTGAAACTTCCACTACATCCATACCAACGAGGTTGTAACCTTGCAAGCTACGGAGAATGTAACGCATTTCACGAGTCAAGAAACCACCAGTTTCGGGTGTACCAGTAGCGGGAGCCATGCTTGGGTCAATAACATCAATATCAACAGACAAGTAGACCAAAGAATCTTCCTTAGGACCAAGAATTTCATGCATACGTTCAACAATACCATCAACACCGAGTTTAAAGATATCATTAGCCTTGATAATGTTGAAACCAAGTGCTGTATCGCGAGCAAGATCTTCTTCATCGTACAAGGTTGATCTGATACCAACGTGCATTGAAGTTCCGTTAGCGACTAATCCTTCCTTAGCAGCGTGATACAAGGGGTTGCCATGGTTGTATTTCGATTGCTGCGACTTGACATTATAAATTTCTGGAGCCCTGTAGTTAAAAAAATCAATAAAGTATTAATCAAATGAACATCTTTTTATAAATATAAATATTCAAACAAAAAAAATATTATCTTACCAAGTATCAACATGTGCATCAAAATGAATCACTTGAACAGGTTTGTTGTGAGCAGCACGCATAGAGCGGAGAACGGGTAAAAGAATAGTGTGGTCACCACCCAAAGTAATCAAACGAGGTGGCTTTACGTCAGTTTCACCAACCTGAGGAGGACGAAGCAAGAGATACTTGGCATAGTCTTCAATTTGCTTCATAGCATGTTCAGCGCTGAATGGTTCAAATGGAACGTCACCACAATCAACCATTTTAGCCCATGATCTGAATGGATTGATACCCACTTCCATATTATAACCCTAGAGATAAAAATATATAAAAACCCATAAAAAAAGATAAGTCTATGTGCTCTCTTATCTTTTATCATTTTAATCCACTCCTCCCTTTGCTTTTTCCCTTTTTCTTTCCCATCTTAATGATACCCTCCTATAAACATACCTTGATACGCTTAGAACCTTCACGAATAGCAGAAGGACCAAATCGAGCACCAGTTCTAAATGTAACACCAATATCATATGGAGTACCTGTTTTATTTATTAATTTTAAAAATTTTATGCATCAAGTGTTAGATTATTTTTCACACGGAGGTAACACCGGAAACAAACAAAACAAAAAACTGCGGGGAAATATTAAAAACAAAAAAAACATACCAATAACTGCAATATCATAATCATCAACAGAGTCTTCTTCCCAACATTGACGATAAGGTAAATGGGCAAAGGTTGAAATACCAGCGAATGATGGAACATAACTATCCTTCTCTAAGACAGGACGTTCAAAGAGATTGGTAATTTCAGAAGGTCCCGATACAATAGGCATTTGACCATATTCTTCATGATCGCCATGAGCAGTTGCGAAAGAAGCCAAAGCACCAATTAATGCGAGACTACTGAAAATTGTGGTACGCATTATAATGTATCGAAAAGAAAAGAAAAGGTGGAAGAAGAGGAAGATGAGAAAAAGTTGGAATTGTGTTTGTGGTTTGAGTGTTTACTTTATATTTTTTTTTTCGATTGGTTTGACGAGTAATATTCTTTATCTACAGTCCTGGTTCGGCTTGTTTTTCAGCGTCAAATAAGATTAGACTCTACCTCAATCATTGGATATCAGGGTCTGAGGATTTGTCATAATTTTTAACTCAGCAACTCCTTTCCCTAAGTCGAACACATAGTATCAAGACATGATTGGTTTATTTACAGAATGGGAGGGAATGGAATAGTATAACAAAAAAATGCACAAGTACAGTCGGAAAATACTAGCTTTTCTAACTATATTATTGGTTTTGCTTATTCATCCTTTTATTTTATATTTTGTGTGTGAGAGTAGTCGTAGCTGTATAGTGATGTAATATCTAACTGGATTTCTAATTATTGTGATGTCGGGAGTTGCCACCTCCACCTCCGTTGTTGTTGCTACGTCCTTGTGGGCAACGGTTGGCATAGTGACCTTGTTGGCCACATTTATAACATGTAACATCTTCCAATTTTCGATAGAATCCGCTTTGTGGTCGATTGATATGGGTTGCACGCTGTGGCATATCATCAGAATCCTGCTGTTGCGGTTGTTGATTATGATTTTGCTGTTGCTGATGCTGTTGTTGATGTTGTTGACGATCATCACCTGGTCCACCACCTTCATTTCCATACATGGTTGGTAATTCATATTTCGGATGTCCGTTTGGACAATTCAATCCATCGGGACAAAAACCTGTCAAGTAGTTTTGACACACCATTTTACGTACATGTTTATGCCGACAATTGGGTCCTACAATAAAGGATACTTATAGGTTAGTTACATTTTTTTCTTTAAAACATAAATTGATCCCCATTGTATATAAAAAGATAACCTTACCATGTTTACAGAATCCTCGAGCATACCACGGGCATTCTTTTTGTTTGCTTTCTGGATCAATATGTAAATACATACATTCATCGCCGTTACAACATTCACCATATTTTGAGTAAAACCAACATTCAGGCATCTTTTTCATATTGAATACGTGAAGAAATTCACAACTATCCCCTTTTTTACATAAACCACGAAGCCAATGTTTACAAACAACAGACTTGTCTCGATCTCCCGTTCGTGAATGTTTAAACTGACAATGTGATCCTTTCGTACATGCTCCTTTTAAGAAATATTTACACACTTGCTCATCTTTATTTAAATATTAATAATCAAATGTTAATAAGCTTTTGTTTCTTTGACCGAATAAATAAAATGAATGTTTATTGAAAAAAAAAGTTCATTTATAAAAAATCGAACAATGGCAACCACAAAAAGAGAACATGATAACTATTTATAATGATTTTTGAAAGGGTATTTTAAAAGAGAAAAACAAACCTTCTCGTTTATTTTGGTTATTGAGATCTAATCCTAATTCGCTTTTAATATAATCTTCAAAGTCAAAAGTCAAATGTTTATGTTCGACTGAAAAGATTGGAGGTACAAGAATCATTTTGGTTTAAGGTAAAGATATTTAGAAAAGTTCTTTGAAAAGTTCTTTGAAATTCATCAAAAATGCGACGACAACAGAAGCAGAACATTACACAAAAAAAGTCCGCTTTGATAAAGGACCAGAGAGCAGCAAATTGGTTTGCGCCACGGTTTTATGCTCTGAACCCGCTTCTGCCAATGGTCGTAACACGTACAAGATTGCTCTGCTTGTCATGTAAGGTCTAAATGACAATTTATTTTTATTTAGACTTATTAAGAATAATTACTGAATTATAAAACATGCTTTTCCTCTCTGGGATTTATATATATGAATATTATATTATAGCCATTGCAGCCTTGCTCCTTTCCAGCAGGAGTTTAGCGAGCGACGAGTTATCTGAATCGACTAGTCCAACACCAGACGATCAACATGTACGATCCAATATAAATCAACAAAGAAATAGTACGAATTCATATTTAATCTCGAATATTAATATCAATATATAGACCTTACATACTCAAGTTGAACATCCTGACTCTAGTTCAACTGTTAATCCTGAAGAACAAGGTACCAAAAAAAGAAAGTGTGATGTGGAAAAAATACATGGGTATTACGTACAGTAACGTTGGATGGATTTGATAGGTCAATTATTATATCGAGTTGCTTTACAATATTTAAATGCCATTGAAAACAGTGCGTCAACGACTTCAAAAGGAGATAATTCATTAATAGCATCAGATGGTGCTTTCGATTCAGCTTTAACGGCCGTTAAAACCATTATATCCGGATTTTGGACAACGAGCACTGACAATGACGATGTTAATATAAAAGGGGATAGTAAAGGAAAATTAACAACGTCAAAAGTACCTCCATCGATCGAAAATGACGAACGACTGCGTATTGCTACAACAATGTTAGAAAAAGCAGGTATCACTTATGGCAATGATGATGCATTGTTCTTACTAGCTGAAATCAACTTTGTAAATATTTATTTATTTCTTTTTTCAACTTGATGCATGAGCCTTATTATATACGAATGATGGTAGATTAGGAGTGATCCATCACACACACACACACACACACATATATATATATATATATATATATATATATATATATGCTAACCTTAATTTATTTAACAATAAATAGTACGCGAAATATACACATCCAAGGAATTATCCAGCTGCATTTGAATATTATTCTGAACTTGCTTCTGTTGGTAATGCAACAGCACAACAGATGGTCGGATTCATGTATGCTACAGGTGTTGGAAATGTTGTCGAGAGAGATCAGGCGCAAGCATTATTGTATCACACTTTTGCTGCTCATGGGGGTGATACAGCGGCAGAAATGACACTTGGTTATCGTCATTTATTAGGCATTGGAACGGAACAGAAATGTGAAGATGCCATCTACTATTATCAACGTGTAGCAGAAAAAGGTAAACATTATGAAGCTATAAATAATCGCATCCAGAATATCTATTTTTTATGATTAGCTCATATTTATCTCGTTTACAGCTATCAATTATTATCTCGCGGGCCCACCTGGTGGTTATGCACCACCATTACCAAAAATACGACTTTCTGATGAAGTGGGTGGTGTATACGGATATGGTGCTAGTGTGATGACAGACAAACGATATCGTCCAAATAGTGCCACATCAGAACGAACTGTCAGTATCGAGGAAGTCTTACAATATTGGAGATATTTAGCCCAAACAAAGGGGGATTTTGAAGCTCAAGTAAGACACTATTTTTGTTGTTGCTATTATTCTATTTGTTAATATACTCATTTTGGTATCTTTATGGTTTTTTTAATACTTGAACAATTAGCTTATGCTTGGTCAAATATATTACCAAGGAACTCGAAGTATACCACAAGATTTTAAAGAAGCTTACTACTTTTTTGAACAAGTAATCGACAAACTTCCATCAGGAAAAATCACAGAAGCATTTTTGAATAACAAACGTGGACGGGCAATCGGTCAAGCTGCTGGTTACCTAGGCAAAATGTACAGAAGAGGAGAAGGTGTTGAGGTAGATCCAGAAAGAGCATATAAGTGGTTTTATCTGGGTTCTGAATTAAATGATTCGAATTCCCAAAATGGATTGGGAATGATGCATCTAGAAGGTCTTGTAGTTCCAAAGGTAACAAACAATTAAATTAACTTTTTTTTGAAGAAAAACATAATACTACATATAAACACTATTTAACCTTATAAACATGAGTATAGAGTCGCGACAAAGCAATTGAATATTTTAAAAGTGCAGTAAATCAAGATAATCCCGACGCACAAGTGAATCTTGCAATTGAATATGTTAATCAAGAAAATACTCTTCCAAATGCCATTCGATTATTTGCTTTGGCAGCAGAAGCAAAGCATCCTTTAGCACAATGGTATCTTGCTCAGCTCTATCAAGCAGGTATTGGGCTTAATCCTTCATGTCAAGTGGCTGTATCGGTAAAGTGTTATTCTGAAAAAAAAGAATGCGTATTTAAATTTAAAGATGCTAATGCATAACAAAAACAAATAGTTTTATAAATCCATTGCTGAGCGATGTGATTGGCATAATCCAACAGTTGAAACCGCATATAACAAATATATGGACAGTGATACGGAAAGCGCATTGCTTCACTACATGCTTGCTGCCGAACGTGGCTATGAAATAGCTCAATCCAACGTTGCTTATATTTTAGATACAGGTAAAATAATCATGTTTGATTTTTTTTTTGTTTTGGTAGCCGAACCATAAACTTATTTTGTTAACGACATTTGTAATAGATACGCAACTTTTGAGCATGAAGAATATATTTGGTTTATCTGAGGAACCACCTCGAGATCAAAATGCAGAGCAGTGTGCACTCATTTATTGGTCACGATCAGCAAACCAAAACAATGTGGATTCTCGCGTAAAAATGGGTGATTATTATTTCCGTGGTATCGGTACAGAAGTCGATTATGAAAAGGCAGCAGCGTGTTATCAAATAGCAGCAGAAATCGAACTCTCACCAATGGCTATGTGGAACCTTGGATGGATGTACGAGAATGGGCTTGGTGTAACGAAAGATTTCCATTTGGCCAAACGTTTCTATGACAATGCATTATCCATGAATCCGGATGCTTATCTACCTGTCAAATTATCGCTCGCCAAATTATATCTGCGATATTACTGGGGATGGATCACACGTACAGAAGTAGGTCAAGACCTAATGCATGAGAATAAAGCCACTTCAGGTAATAGTAGAAATGACGGCCAGGGCAAAGGCTCAGGAGATCATACAGTTGATGGATCGAGAGAACAGCATGTAGATAAAGCTGCGGCAACGGCAGCCAAAGCCGCCCAAGAAGCACGTCGACGTCAAGAAATTGAAGCTTATGAATATGAACGTGCCCATTGGGAAATCAGTTCAGAGGAAGAGTTGCGAAGGAAATATAGCAAACATCTCAAGCGATTGGAGCGAGAAGAGAGTGACGATTTCATGGACCCAAACTTTGGGCGTAGTGATTATTCAGATGATGATGATGATGACGAGTATTCTGAAGAGGATGAATTGATTGAAAGTTTGATGATTCTTGGGTTATGCCTTTTAGTTGGTTGGTTGGTATATATGCGTCAATTCCGGTTTGGTAATAATAACAATAATAATATCATAAATAATAATAATGCCGAAACACCGGCTGGACAAAGACACCCTCAATCTCCAGTACCACCGCCACCAGCAGCAGCTTCTGCAGAACCGCCTAACCACGATCCATCTCAACCAATTCCCCATAATAATCATAGTAATCAATAGGTTTCCCCCATTCATTCTTTTTCCTCACCTTTTGTAATTTTTTTTTCTCTCTATATTATCCTCCTCCGTTTACAGCTCTTATTGGAATAATCATTATAAGCTTTCCACAAAATTCTATCCGTCATATTCATTATATAACCAGAACATGCACCACAAAATATATCAAAGAAGCACTTTTTTATATAAACATATGTTATTTTAATGTTGTTTATTGTATAATATACTGTACATATGTAATTCTAATGAGATTTAATAACTTGGTGTAAAACCATCTATGTATAATGCTCTGATCAAATAGTCCATTTCTACGTATTGGTTAGGTAAATAGCAACGGAAAATGAACAATGGAATGATGTCTTAAAAGAGATATACTTTATTAAGTTTATTGGCTTGAGAATTGAATAGACGGTGGGCGATAAACTAATCAGGTATACTCTTCTATATATTATAGTAAATGACAGTAACATAATTTATATGAAAGGAAGGGAATGAAATACACTAAAGACTAACAAGCATCTATGTTATATTATTCAACAGCTATGGGATCATTACCCACAAGGTTGCCTCTCGATGTTTGTTCCATTTCCAATGCTTGAAATAAACTTCAGAAATTACCTGCACCAAAGCCATCAAAATTAATGCGTTGAGTTATTTCAAGGAACGATATTGGGCGATCTTCTACAGGGCGAGTGAGAATTTGCATCAAATATCCATTTTCATCATCCACCGAGATATTCGATTTTTCCAATTGCTTCAAATATCCACGATGGGTTAATTAGTAATCTTACTATGTTGAGCCATCCCCTTCCGTAATGCATCATAGTACGTATCAGTGGTTCGAAGAAATCCGCACTCGCCGTAATGATATCATTTGTATTGAGAGTAATATGTCGAACACCAGCACCACCATGGGAATCTACAAACAACTGAATAGAGGACTTCTTTGCCAGCATCGGGTTCATTAATGGGAGCGATGATATTTAGTGATAGATGGGCCATGCCAGTGGATCGCATTGCGCTGAATTCAGTATGGATATCTTCATCATCTACAGACCAGAAACGATGAAAACCAGGGGCTTATTCGTAGAGATCTGTTGTGCTTAACATAGTTGTTTCTGGCTGATTGCCAACAACATGATCAATATAACTTAATGGGACTAGCGGCGTATTATATTCATGATATAAATAGTGGTTATTTATTGGGTTTTGGCGGATAACTATTATCTAGCAGCCGATTAAACCAGTCCACAACAACTGAGTATTTTTCTATGCTGATCGTATAAATATTACCAATATCTGCTAAGGACAGATTCAATTTAGAGGTAACAGGACATTTTATATAATAATCCATGTATTTGAAGATGATGATGATATATGACATTCGCAAAACTATCATAACCAATGAAGCAAATCACAAATAAAGCTGAATGCATATATATCTAGAAATCTTAATGATAGTCTGATCGGCAAAACCCTTTTGTTCCATATAAGAAATCATAATGTTGTCGTCGTTTTCGCTCAATGAAAAGAGGCTGATCAAATAATGATATATCAAGTAATCATTTTTTACAAAAGCTTTCTTTTTCTTTTATATGTAATATATTATATAAAGAGAATTGGGTGTGGGTTACTTTTTTTTTTTACTTTCCAATGTATAATGAATAAAATGAGAGAGAAGGGTAGGTTGATTGGTAGAGATAGATAGATAGAGAGAAAGTGAATGAGTGAGAGGAAAAAATATAAACAAATTTCAAAATCCAAACGCCTTAATAAAAAAAAACTATATATATGATAAACTAAAAGAAATATTCACTCCAAATTATCCTTTTTTCTTTATTTGCTCTTAACTTCCTTAGCATTGACGTTAGAGTTGACGTTAAGCAACAAAGTATCGGAATCCAACATGACTCTGTTACCAGATCGAGAAATGATAGTAGCAATTTCACGAGCAGCTTCAATTCGCTTCAATTCCAAGAAACCAGGCTTGTTCTTGATAGCTTCACCAATAAGTTCAGCAGATTTGGCTTCACCTTGAGCGCGAACGATGATAGATTGCTTTTCTTGGCGAGCCTTGTCAACAACGAAAGCAGCACGTTGTGCTTCTTGTTGAGCAATTTGCTTGGCTTCAACAGCAGATTCGAAAACAGGTGAGAAACCAACGTGGGTAATAGAAACATCATCCAAGATAATGTTGAAACGAAGAGCACGACGAACCAAGTTTTCACGGACAAGACGCGAGACACGTTCACGTTGGGTAATAAGTTGCGAGGCAGTGAATTGAGCTACAACAGACTTGAGAACTTCGTTAACAATCGAGGGAAGGATACGTTCATCATAGTCTTGACCGAGTGTACGGTAGACTGTAGCCAACTGGTCAACGCGAGGCTTGGACAAAACACGACAGGTAATGTTGACCATTTGCAAATCTAAATTTTATTTCATTAAACACTCAAATAAGTTTCTCTTATTTTCTTTTGCTTTGTTCCTCTCACTTTTCCTTCTTTAAAAGAAATATAATATCTTACCCTTGGTACCAGTAAGCGAGGCAACATTGCGAGGCTTAGCACGAACGTCGTAGACAATAGGTGTTTCGAACCAGGGAATAACAAAATGAGTACCTTCGTTGTAAACAGTGTTTTGGACACCAAAAAGACGAGTATACTTGATAGCTCTGTGACCACCGTCAACTATTATATTTTTTTATATTGCATGCGTTGTCAATTATTATTATTCATTTTACTTTCTCCCCTAATTGTTATTGTAAACAATAAATGTGAAAAGTTCCGTGAATTAATTATTTACCGTTGAAGAGCGAGGCGTTAATACCGTAACCCAAACCACCGAGAACAACAAGGGCACCAGCAGCTGATCCTAATCCCTTGCCTGAACCCTTGGGGAAGACAGATCCCAATTTTTTAGCGGCCTCCTTTGCCTGTTGAGCCATTGCTTATTTTATGTATATGTTTAAAGAGGTTGTTCGAAGTGTGGAGTTTATGTTTTTACACACAAGTCTCAAATTCCACCAAAAAACCGTGACTTGGAGGCTTGTATGAGTTCGTGTATATTTTTCCACATTTTCGCAGGGTTACCCACACTGCCATTTTCGGGTTATACTACCGGAGGAACTAATTTCCCGATCCGACTTTGTTATTGAAATGACTCAAATGCCATCTCACTGTATACTTTGTAAGCACCAACTCCTCATTTTCCATCATAATATATAAATAAGCGCCCAAGTGGATACGTTATACTTTAATAGAAAAATTGATAAACATATTAGTGTATTTATTTTGTTATACACTTGAAAACAGAACAAAAGTTAGGCACGTTTTGTTATTGGCTCGGACCTCATTTATAGACGATGTCATTTTGAAGAGCTTTGTCTTTTGCATCTTTGGTAGTTGATACAAAACACTATAACTCTCCTCCGAAAATAAATTGTTCACTGTAAAATAAAATTTTGGTAGTATCAGTAATATATAAGACAAACATCATAGATACCTAGAGCAACAACAACACTTCAATTATTGTCACACCTACATAACATGTTGATTAAAAATTACACTTTAATTAAAATTTAATAAAAAACAAGTACAAATATAAGCCAAAGGGGGGGGAGATAGGGTAGAAGAAAAATATGTAAAAGTTTGTTGTGTATGAGTTGTTTAAATGCGATGAGATCGTTGGTTCAATGATGTATATATAAAAATTTGAAAAGAATAAAGTAGCGAATGATCATGACGATAAAATGAGAAGGGTATCGCAAGAAGTACGTCGTCGAATTTTAAGAAGGAACGGAAAAAAGGAATGTATGGACTATATCTAAATTATAATCATATATCGTTCCTAGGTAAATGAAAAAAAGTAATAGTATATAATATCATAAGTTTGTAAATTACTCTTTATCTCTAAGAATAAGACTTATTCTAGAAGAATAATCTTGAATTTGAGTAGCATCATCTTCCGTTACACTGGTTTTTGCGCTTGTGGATCCTGAATGGTGTAAATGTTGGTTCAGTTTTTCTTGTTTATGTTTCTGTGCTATTGACATGAGAGTCATTTCATTATTATTGCCATGTTTGTTATTACTTTGTAATTTTGATGATAATCCAGCACCTTTATTACTTGATGAGGAAGCAGTGTGAGCTAATTCAATATCACCATTTAAAATTTTGACAACAGTTTCGCTTTTGATTCCACTTGTTAAGTCGCCACTGTCACCTATATCACTTTGTAATTGACCTCGCTGTTGCTGACGGTGGTGCTTTTGCTGTTGGTGATACATTTGTTGTTGCTTCAAGTCATCAAATGCGTTTCGACTTAAAGTACCCACTTCATTATTATTGGCACATGTTGAAGTAAAATCTGAATTGTACATATTGGTGGATTTTTCGTTGGATGATGAGGATTTGCTTCCCAATCTGAGAATATTGGCAGCTTTAGGACTAGAAAGTAGATCGATATAGTATATCCAGTTAGAACAAATAAATACATAAATATATATATAAACTAGACAGAAGAAATAGGGCACACATTACTTGAAAGTAACCGCTAATTCAACGAAGAATGTAGTAACAGGTCCAAGTAAACACCATAAACCACCAATTGCCATGTTACCAGCAGTATTTTGTAAGATTTGATCACGAAGAGAAACATACATGATCATCATGATAGCAAACATACTAAGGCAGACAGCAATAAGGAACATGACCATACGAATCTATGTTTTTATATTTATAATACTATTAGTAGGTTATATAATATTATTATATACTCTTAGGGAATGTATTAGGAAAGATCATAATAAGATAAAAAACACACTGATGAAAAATAAATAACAAACCTTGATGATACCAGTTTTAATTGCATCATAGCGAGGACCTCCAAGATTAATCTTTTCAAGATGAGCATTTAAAATTCGACAGAGGCGTGTACCACAATATAAAACTGCAGCAATGACTACAAAGCAATAAACGACCCAGATCAAATAATGAATTCGAACAAGAATTTCGGCACCATCCATGTTTGTAGTTGCCAAATAGCCTGTGAGCAAAGATGTTGGTTCACTGAGTACAATTGGGGCAAAAAAGATGGTACAGCCAAAAATATCTACTACTAATGGAGACGGGAGCCATCCTGTGGCAATTGCTTTGTGACTCTATTTACAATAGAAAAGTGAACAAAAGGTCAATATATCAACTAATTAATTATACATGTATATTTTTTTCCCGGCTGGATGGTACACTAAAATTGAAATGTTCTTACATCGGCTAATGTTTGTGCAATACCAATTAAATAAAGTACAAAACCACCCAATCCAAATGGCCAAGCAAATTCAAAAAACCCTTTTTTTTTTTTGGAAAATCAATAAAAAGTCAGATTAGTTTCTTATTACAAGAAATATCATTTTGTTTCTATTCCTTGTTATTATTTAATATTAATATTCACATACATTGTCGAGCCATAATATTTCCATCTGCAACATTGGACACCAAAATGGCAGAACTAAGTAATCGGACTTGAAATATAAAAATGTTATATGAATTGGATTGGTGTCATGTCACTCAGAATAATACAAAAAGAAGGAGCCATGATCCTAGTGTAACTTACAGATATTATATATAGTAAGAAAGAGTAACATCACTTCAATAGGCTTTGGCCGCAAACATCCTCGAACACCAGTCGTATCAAAAAATCGCTGACCTTTGATAATGACTCGATGGTATAATAATATTACACCTATTATATAACAGATGTTAATAAAATCCGTAATATTGAAAAATACCTATCATTAATATTTGAATCCGTTTTATTTTTTTTATAGTCGTGATGGGAAACTTTGTTTTGTTTTCTATTACCAATAACAATAACAAGAACTGATAGTGCTATATTAACAATATTGATAATAAGTCCAGAGTATTCTTCTTCACAGTCATAAATCTGAAGACGCCAATCACAGTGACATTCTCCGTTGGAATAACAGTAACGATCAAAAGTATTACTCGTTATTTCCATATCGTTGTTTTTTTAAAGTATAATCGTATACTTCATCCAGCAATGAGAGAAAAGAAAGAAGAAAAAAAGGTGGGAAAAAGAAAAAAGGAGTGAAAGAAAAAGTAGAGGAAAAACAATTAAGTGATATTGAATGATAATGACCCTTTTGAAAAAACTCTTTACATTTTGTAAGACCGATATGCTTGTCATATTCATCTTGTACTCAGGTACGACGGTACATCTTTAAATTGAATAATTTAATGGTTTGGGGTGACTTTTTAGAGAAGGAAGTATAGTAAAACATTTGCCTCCCGCATATACGTGCTTTTAATTCTAAAACAACAATGGTAAATGTTAGCACAAATCTCGATAGAAGCTTAATACGAAAATTAGTATTATTTTTACTACTCTGTCAATATCTCGTCCATATAAAATCTTGGAATAAGTATATAATAAGTTGAAATTTCAAACTAAAATTACTGCTGACGAAATGTCATTATAAATTATCATTTTTCAAGCACTGCAAATTCGAACATCTTTCAAAGGTTACACACTGTTTTTAAAAAAAACATTTTGTTCACCCTTTCTGTCGGGTGTGTGTGTGTGTTTGATTTGTATTATATATTAATATGTTATGTACAAATTTAACATGTTTCAATCTCACACAAGTCATCCTATTCTCTCTCACATGGAAAGTAGTATTACACAAGTCTATTAGACACATAAATTATTATTGTTGTTGTGAACATATACTATTATTATTAATTATAATTAATAACTGAATGTTTATATAATCACCCTATAAAAACACATAAAAATCAAATTGTAAGTTTCACCTCTATTGGATCGATTACAAAATCAAGATTATAATTTTAATAAATATTGAACCTTTTTGTTATTAGTTATAGTTGCTGAAGTGTGTCTGTCCTACAGTATGAGGCGGTGCAAAGTATCGAGTTTTGCTAATTTTACTTTTTCCTGCTAACCGTATATGATCGTAAAACGGGATTTTTTTATCAACGAACTTGATCGATCGACCCATACAAAGTAATAATGACTTCTTTATCCACACCCCACATCTCGTTTCTTACTCCCAATTGCGGGAACGCACACGACATCTTACGTTGTAATTTTGAATTATTCTATATCAGAAAGAGGATAGTTTTATATATTATTACTTTTAATATTATTATAATTTATATGTAGTAAATGTTATATGTACATCATTATTCTATTTACAAAAAAATAAATTGCCATGATAATAACAAATTGTATTTTTTAGAGGTAAAAAGATTAAAAGAATAATGACTATTATTTATCCTTCTTTTTCCTTTTCTCTTTTTCTGTAGAAAAAACCAATAGGATTCTATCTATGATGACGGTGAATATCATCCAAAAGATCATCAAATGATTTTTTGTGTTGTTGTGGCTGTCTTGCACTACTCGCGGACTTTTGTTGTTCGTTACGCCGGATTTCTCGCATTGCATCTTTTGCAGCTTGGTGCTATGGTTATATTAAATGAGTGTTCTGACTAGTCTTCAATTGGCTTAGATGAAAAAAAAGTGGTTTTCTCTTGTTACCTCTAAAAACACGCGATCCCGGGCATTAAATGGTTCATCATAACTCTTATTCTGTGTCGCCTAAAAAGAAATGAAAATATGGTACCATGAGTTAACTCAGAGTTTAAGGAGAGGAAGATCACAAAATATATTATAGAAAAAAAAAAAAAAAACTTTGATTAAGGAAAAGACAACATGGGTCTATTCTATTTTATTTTTCAATATATCACTTACTGAGGTTGGCAATGTTGTCCTTCTTTTCTGGATATATAGATTTGGAGTACCACCCCCCATACTGGAGGAAGAAGAGGATGGAGGAGGACGTAATGTATTAGGTTTATTCGGAGATAGACCTTTTGCTGCACGATATTCGGCAAGTGTCATTTTAGGAGGTCGTCTTGCTTGAGATGGGTGACCATCAACAGGATGTGAGTTTCGATGGTGCGAGCTTCGATGGTGATGATCATGATAACGATGTGATTGTTGGAATTGTTGTTGTTGTGAAGGCAAAGGTCGCTTTGACGGAATAAGCTTTGGGCTACTATTCGGTGATGTTTCACGACTACTATGTGTTGACAAGGGTAAAACAGAAGCTCTTGGATCATTCCTAGAAATACTGCGAGTATCTGGAGGTAGTGTAGATGATGAAAACCTATTATGATCGCTATTTCTTGTCATGCTCCGATTGTCAGGTATCACTGGGAGCACGGATGATGCCTGAGGATGATTATTTCTTGCAATGCTCCGAGTATCAGGAACTATAGAGTCCGACGTCGACGTGCGAATTTTTTTGATCCGAGGCACAGTTTCCTCATTACCATTACCGGGTGAGGAAATTGCTGCAGCTGTTGAAGAAGAACGAGAAGGGGAATTTGAACGGCTACATTTTTCATTCGATGATGACTCACTTAATGAGCTGCTTACTCTTGGTAAAGGTATACTTTGAGCTTTGGATCGAGATGGAAGTCTACGTGTTGCTGCTGATGGTTTAATTTCTTTTTCAAATAGATTGGAGGGAATATGATGCGCAACAAGATGATAGTTAAAATAAGGTGGTCGAATCTAAATATAGAAATCCAAAAAATAAAGTATGTGCGCACGCACGCATGCAATATTGACCGACGTTTGTCAGTTGGATATAAAAAAAAATCGCTGATCATCACCAAATAAATCATTACTCACATTAACTATTGTTTCACGGTCTATAGCATCTCGAACAAGATCACCCCAATATTCACTTCTCATCAATGATGATTTGTGCCCCAAGACAAACAATGATGATTTAGCACGGGTTAATCCCACATTCATACGGCGCATATCAGCTAAGAAACCAATACCGCGATCTGGAAATAAAAAGAAGATATTTTTTTATATTCTCTGATTAGAATTTTTTGATCTGTCAAGGGAAAAACATCAATAAATAATTCTCAAAAAAATAGTCTAACCTGACAAAGCTCTCACACAAGAAAAGACAATAATATCTTTCTCTTGACCTTGGAAACCATCCTACGTTATTATTTTAAAGAGATACAAAGAAGAAAAAGGAAATAGTTTTGGTGAGAAAAAAGAAGATCAAACATAAAAAAAAGAGAAACAGATGCAATGTTCATCGTACCACTGTATTGAAATCAATAACGTCAAGGATCTTGGGACCATATCTTTTCTCAAAACGATGTTTTATATGGCTGAGTTGCTGTTTATACGGCGTGATGATACCAATTCTGTAGGCAAGCTGTGGGAAACAATAGATAAAACATGCTATTTAGTAAATTGATCCACGGTAATAAAGAGTTAATAGAGAGATGTTATATGTTACCTTGACATTGGGAAGGCGATTTGCTAACATGTCAACAAGTGTTACCGCAGCTTCTGCTTCTGCAGTATTATAAATCGATTTCCCATAGCCTGTTCTTTCCATACCATCTTCTACATTGTAAAACCGATAAGGTGGGAAATATTCTTGTGAATGCCAAGGTGCTGCTGTAGTGACTTCCATATCTGGGCCATCCAACAGTCTTGACGAGTAAAAAAGTTTACTAGGAAATCGACTGATCTCTGGATGCATACGATATTGAATACTAATAAAAAATCGCAGATACTCTTTCATGTTAATTATATAACATATTTTAATAGCTTTTTTTTTTGCTAGTTTTACCTTAGTAGATAGACATTATCGGGAGCATTCTTTTGTAAACGCATAAATAAACTTTGTTCATAACTATATTTTGCCGCCATTTGGGAAAGAACGGTAGGTGGTAATTGATTGGGATCTAATGATCAAATGATAAGGAATCAAAATGAAATAATCCATCAGTATTTATCTATCATCACATTCTCTTTGACTTTTTATCGATTAGTACAAAGAAAAAAAAATAAACACGTACCACCAACTAAAATGCACCTTTTACAATCATATTTGAGTGGAATCAATGAGCTGATTTCAACTGATTGCGCAGCTTCATCTACAACAACTGTTTCAAACATCAACCCCATGCTAGTAAGCATTTCGTTACCACTACCACTCAATGTAGCACAGACAATATCTACACTGGCAAACACCTTTTGCCGTGCGCGATGTCTTGAGAGTTCTTGTTCTCGTGTAAAATCGCGTTGAGCTTCCAAAATACCCTTGATCATATATTTGTACTTGTTACGCTTTGCGACACATTCTTTTCGTTTATCCTTGAGAGTTGTCAGACGTGACATTGTTTCTGGAGACCCTCCCTTGCATTCAGACATTTCTCGATCAATATCGTCAATATCCAATTGAACCTTGCGAATATCTTCACTCAGTTTGCCACGTCGTTCACCAAAGTTTTTGGTTTCTTCAGTATCACCAATGGTGGGTGCCAATTCTTTTTCAACCAATCGATCTAAAAGAATTTCCCGTACACTGACATTGGCAGCTTCAGGTGTGCCGATACGAACCACCTTGGGCTTAGATAATCCTTGTGATGTCATGATACCTTCCTGCAATCTTTTGGCAATTTCATCCACAGCTGCATTACTAGGTGCACATACAAGAATTTTGCCGTCACCTGTGTATTCAGATCCGTCAGTATCGATTCGAATACCTCGCTCCTTTTGGCGGCGTCTATCTCGTTGTTCATCTAATAATGATACAATCAATCCAAGGATTGTTTTTGTTTTACCAGTACCTGGAGGACTATATATTTTTAATTTCAATACATCATGATTTGATATATTTGTTAATGAATTGTCCAGTATATGGGATACATGCAAATTTAAATTGATAGTAACTTACCCCTGAATCAATGTAAATCCGCGCTTCTTGTCCAATGCACCGAGAATAGCCCGTGCCTGAGGATCATTTACCCCATATTTTTCAATACATTTATCAACCATATGATCGGTGAAAACTGGCATTCGGTATTGTTTCGGATTCAAAATATGTTGTACCAAGTCATAATGTTCTAGTCCTTGTAATGCAGCATATTCACGTTGGAATGTAGTAACACTATAATGATCCATAACATCGATTAGCTCTTCCACTTCTTATTTTTATATAAAGATTTTTTTTTCTTTACCTAGTCAATTTCAACATTCGCCAACTTGTTTTGGGTGATAACGAATTTAATAATATAATGCGCTCAGGACTGAAAAAACACCGTAGTGTCACTTCAGATATGCTTTTCTTTTGAGTTACTGCCATTACTTTTCCAAGGAAACAACGCCCCTTCCATGAAGTAGGCTTTTGGAGTGGTTCATCGCTGGTAATATAATCAAGATTGGATCTCTGAAAGAATTCATCGCCGAAATGATTTGCAACACAAACAAAATCATCAATAATCAAGCTATTAACCGAATTCAATGGAACACCGAAAGTAACATCCACAAAATCATTGACATGACAACGGCTATCAAGGATACAACGGTCAATCACGTCATTTTCTGTCAATGCATCACGTGCCCGTAATAATTGCATCCATACTTCGAGTAACAGTAGAGGTTCGAAATTCGTCAAATAATCTTCATGTGTATTAAATTTATCGCCTACTTTGTTGTACATGCCTTTATAGGCGTCTGGTGGTATTTCTGAATTAACCGTAATATCCCAAGACAAGATAACACGAAAAAATCGGTCAATATCCGGAGTAATCTTTTTACGTCGTTGCTCAGCTCGTTTGATCAATTGTCTTTTCTCCAAAAACGCTTGTGTTGACTTTGTTTCGATCATTTTAGTTGAACGTTTCACTGGTTGTTCAAAAAGTGCTTTCATACTTGCTCGTTCTTCATCTGCTCGTTTGGATTTATCTTGTTCTGTAATTTCACCGCCATGCTTGGTCTTACTCTGGTTCACATCATCCACAAGGCCTTGCAAACCATCGTCGTCGTCATCAGAAGATTCCGTTGAAGAATCACTGTTATCACCATTACTACTGTTACGGTTTCGATTTCGTGATGATGCAGATGCTGAAGGCGATTTGGAAGCTGCAATAAGCTTGTTTTCCGCTTTGAATTCTGCGCGTAGTGCCTTGAGTTTCGAGAATCCGGTAGGAGGTGGTCTGAGTTTTCGTCCTGTCGATGTGACAGCATATACTTGAGGTTTTTGTGTTTTGGGTGTAAATGTACTCGACCACTGTTGTTGTTGTCGTTGACGTTGTTGTTGTGCAAGTTGTTCTTTAGCTTTTTGTTGTTCGTACTGTTTCCATAACTCTGTTTGTTGTGCTTGAATGGCAGCTGCAATCGATTTTTTACCTGGTTGGGATGTTACTGAGGTATTATTACTATCAGTGACGGGCTCTGCACTAGTCTTAGCATCCTGTTGTCCAGTATTTGAATCCACAGTGATTGAAGTAGGTGAAGTGATTGCGCCTTCAAACCATTCATCCGGTAGAGCTGAAATGTCCAATTCTCCAAATTCATCCATAAATTCGTTATCATCGTTGTTATTACCGTTTTCATCAGTTAGGTCGACATGTTGAGTATCGAGTGAAGAAATAGGAGCTAAGAATAAATGTAATCATGGCCTGTGTTAAAAACTTGAAAATAAATTAAATTTTAAAAACAAAAATACACATATTTTTACCAGTTTCATTAGAAGTACCAAAATCATCTAATATTAGGTCATTATCATCAAATGGTGCGTCATCTTGAGTTTTGGAAAAGTATGATGTGATTTTTGGCGGCATACGGCTCGATGTGTTTTGATGGTGATCATAATGTGAAGGAGATGTATAATAAGAAGGTTCAACAAGTTGCCAATTTTCTTCTTCGTCACTATCATAGATGATAATCTTTTCTGGCTGATGACCACGTAAAGCAGCCAACAATGAATCTTTGGATTCTTGTAAAAGTCGTGTTGGAGTTACTCCAGTAGCAGCTAACGTCAGACGCTTACATACATCCTCCGGAATCTTGATATGTATATTTTGTAAATGATTCAACATAAGGATAATCAATGGTACCAGCTTTTGAATCACTTCAGCACGTGTGACAATAATCCAGCAAGATAGTGAGTCAAACGCTTCCTTAACATGCTCATATTGTAATTGGGAAGTATCATCAAACGACGACAAGTCAGTATCCACGGGTGCTGAACTATCGACTGCTTTTTGAAACACCTGTCGGGCACCTATCATCATTTTCGCCGTATCAAATAGTGCAATGGTGGCATCTACGACTTCTCTTGACTTGTGTGTTCCAGACCATTCCATCGCTTTTCCAAAGATCAATGCCATGGTTCGCCAGCACGTATCCCAAAATAGTTTGATCACTCGATGTTCTTCACTGGTGTAATCGCCCATAATAACTAGTTGTAACATGTAACTCTCTTCGTCACCCACAATGGCAGTGATGAGATGAGTCAAAGTTTGATTCAAGGGTCCTACCAGTTTGAAACTATCTAGAGCAACAAGTGGCATAGCAAGGTTATTAAAGTCATCCAAAATAACAGACAATGCTTCAAGGACCCGTCGAGGTTGCTCATCCACGTAATGACGAAATGTAAATTGTTCTTGTAAATTAGTCTTATTGGAATTAGATACAGATAAAAGTTGCAAAATCGGCTTTCGAATTTCATCCACGTAAGGTGAGCAAGTGAGTGGGAGAACAGTTGAAATGATGTCAGATTGTTCATAGAGTTTGAGTCGTTCATGAATTGATGCTGTTGTAGTACTGCTTGTTGCATAACGTAATACATCGCTAAAGATTTGTCGAATTGTGCTGATTTGCTTCATCAAGGTGGAACCTTTATTCGATGTATATAATGGATGTCTCTTGTTAGAAATTGGAAGATCAACGATGACGAGTGGAGAATATCCTTCAATAGTCACGAGAATTACTCGTGGTTCGATGACATCTGGTTGTTTTTTATAAGCATCACCGATGGCCAGCCATACGGATTGAAGTCCAATGCGTGAAGAGTTTTGCTGTTGTTGTTGTTGCTCTTGCTGCTCTTCGTTACTAGATTGTGAAATCGCAATGACACGTTCACGAATATTCAATGCATCTTGTCGTAATGCTTGGGTAAGTACCCTAGCGGCAAGTTCGGGTATATGACGAAATGTTTTTGGTAATTGAGCCAACGGAATAGATGCAAACCACACAGCTGTCGAAGCGTATTCATTTAATTTATCGTATGGACATTTATCACCGCCACGCGCGAGAGAATCTTCAATAACTTTAAAACCAAGCTCTGCACAACATGCTTTGCAAATAATAGCCCAGCTATTCAGTTGGAAATAGCCCCATAACATGTTTAATATGCTATCAGCGGTTTGATCTTGTACATCGTCTGGAAGCGCACTCCAATAAAAATAGATCCAACTCAACATCCCCTTGATACGTATAATTAACTTGTCTTCCGGATAGACCGTTCCATCTCGTTGTAAAACTTTGCCAGTATTACTTTGTCGGGCAATTTTCATAATAGCTTGAAATCCTTGATCCTCACATACACGTTTTAAAAAATTGTGATGCGTATCGGGCAAATCAACTTCGTTGCCCCAGAAATTTCGACCTAATTTTTGAAGCAAAACTGTCATGATACGGATAGTCTCTTGCATTATGTTGCTATTCTCACTGGCTAAATTAGAAATTTGTTGACTAATCCATTGTTGTACTGAAGTGGTTGTGTCGTCCATAATTTTTTTCAATTGATCAGGTCCCAGTATATTAATTGTGGCACGAAATGCTTTGCTTCGTTCTCCTATATCGTTTGTCAATTTGATCGTGTCCGTAATGAAGTCGGCAGGTGGATTCGCATAATATTGGGGAGCATGTTGTACATGGGTATCTGGATCTTCAAGTATATATTGATCCGTTGCTAACCTATCAAGTAATTTTCTTGCCCAAGATCGAACAATACGATGATGATGGTATGCAAGTAATACAACACCATTAGCCACATCCGTACTGATACTAGGGAAAATGGCAGATGCATGCATTTTGTCGAATAAGTCACAAAAGAGCTGGTCACAATCATTTTGGTGTAAGAGATGGGGCGCGTATAAAATATCATAAACTGCGCATATAATCGTGTCGGACAAAGATTGTGGTTTTGACGTGTCTTGTTCGCGTTGAATATAAACGTTGCGTCGAAGAATTGTCATGACGCGATGACGATCGAATCGATCCAAAATGTCGAAAAAACTTTGTACATTTTCAATAGAAAAAACGGTATTATATCTATTATAAATTTATGCCTCTATATATAAGTTTTCTCTTTTCATGTGCTGCGTGATTGTCATTATCTCCTTTTTTTTAAAAAAATAGATCCTTAAAAAAGATCTCAGGTTTCTATTTTACCGTTCTCGTAGCATTGGTTTTGATGAATAGTAATTATGAAGACATCGTGTACATGTACGTAATTGTAGACCTAATCGCTCCTTGTATTTATTAATATTCTCGTGATCTGGTAAAGAAAAGAGCCAAAGAGATTCTTGAGCAATAGGCATTTCAATCTCGGAACACCACCAATGATCAGAAGAATCATTTAAAAGGTACTCCAATACATCATTAAAGAAACGTGATTCAAGTTCGGCATTATTTGGTTCTTCATTTTTCTCGTCAAGTAACTTTAGCAGCTCTTCCAACTTTTTTGAAGAATGGTTGCTGCGCATGGACTCAGTCATGTCAAAAAAAAAAGAGACCAAAGCAACAGAAAAAAAATGCTTCGTTTCAAAAAAAGACAAAATGTTACCTTGTGTATTTTTTTAGAACCCAGAGTTACCTATTGTTTTTTTTTGTTTCCCATTTTTTCCTATGTGAGTGGTTAACATCAATGCAAAAAGGCATAAACCATTTATCAATTATCTGTCAGATTGTATTTAGTTGTATTAAATAGAATTATAAGGGATAAAACAAAAGAAACCCCAAATAAAGTAGAGTATGCATGATCCCTTTATTAGGAGTCAGTTTGATGTAATTAACTATCGATATTCAACCTCTTTGATAATAATCATTCACACATTGACAACCAAGTTTCCAGCTCCTTATCATATCAAAGGATCATATTTGAACCTATGGCCCGTTTATTAACAAGATGAATTCTATCATATTCATCCTCCAATATCATCATCCCATTTTGTATTCCCTGACAAATATCCACTGTATCAAATAGCAATTACTATTCTCATCCATTGCAAATTATAAGTACTTTTAGTTAAAAGCAAAAAAGAAAAAAAAAAGGATCAATATATTCGTCAATATTCCAAAAGCAAGGTTGTAATGAAAGAAGGAAGAATATAAATCTATATTATGTACATGTAAAATAGAAAAATGGTGACAGTAAAATGTTATTGTTACTGCTTTTGTTGCTATTGTTGTTGATGCTGCTGTAGTAATACTGGTTGATTTTGTTATATAACAATTTCGTGTGTATAAATATGGTTTGATGATAATTACTTTTTCTTGTTGGAGGCACGCTTGCCCTGACCTAATTTTTTGATATTAAAATACGAGTTTAGAAACCAACTCTTGATATCAATAAACAAAAGAGAAGAAAAATTAAAAATCAAAAACATACCCTTCTTAGGTGCTCCCTTTCCACGTCTCTTTCTTCGTGCAATTTCATCCAAACGAGCCTTTTCATCCATATCGATTAAGCCAAGGTCAGGATACAAGGCCTTAATGTCGCGAAAATGAACAAGCTTTTGTGGGTTATACGCGGTCATGGTAGGACCCAATAAACGCTGACGAAGAATCTTGTTACCAGTACGTGCAGCTGTAGGATTGTATACGTTTTGGAATATTTTGCATTGAAGTTGAGCTAATTGAGCCAGACGTGCTGGCGATGCTGATGTTGCCATTGTATATATTTTTTGTACAGGAAAAAAAAACTGAGAAGTCAACTTTCACAAACAAGGACCCAAAAATGCTCAACCGTCACAAATTAAAATCGTTGAAGGGTGATTTCAGCCAATGAATATTGTTGACAACATTTTCATTTTCAGCCCCTTTAATAAATTTATAACCACTTTGGATTAAAAAGAAGTACCAGATGCGATGGATGGCAATCGTGTTTATTAAGAATTAATATTAATTATATAGAAAATTGTACAAAAATAATACACTGAATAATATGTATCAAGTGATTATATTATAAAAATTGTCCAGGAAAAAAAAATTAAACGTCTTTAGCAACTGTTCGATTATTTCGTGCTTCAGAATTAAATCCTTGTCGTAGGTTATCAATATGTTGTTTAACAATGTCCTTGCCCCAAGTAGCTTTTCTTAAAACACGATGTTTGCTAACTTTGGAGCTCTTATTTAATCCAAATATCTCTCGTGTGTATTCATCTGCGCTGTTCTCTTCGTCTTCATCTTCGTTATCATTCGATATTATAGTGGATCCTGTATCTGAATCAAAAGATCCGAAATCGTGAGCACCGCGTCCTTCATCAGCATGATCCGAGTTACTACCAACAGTGGTACCTCCTTGTTCACGTATCCAATGTTGTTCCTTAGCTTTCATTTTCTCTGTGTGGAATGGATCAACACCCACCATATCCATATTAAACGAACGTAAATGTGTATGAACAGGGGAAAAACCAGGTACCACCTTGACCCGTAAAACAGCATAACCAAACGCACCTTGTGAATCCCACGGGTCCTCATTACGATTTGCTTCTTTACTTTGTTCAGATATTGAATTGAATAATCCAATTTGTACATATTGCCATTCATTATCAGGTATTTCTTTGAGCCAAACACGTCCTGTTGCTTTGTGTCCACCCATTGATCCTTGCCCAATGTGTATATACAATGCAGATCGATAGCGCATAATAAGTGGGAAAAATAAATGATGATCTATCCATGCAATTTCATTAGGCTGAAGATCATGTGGTTTTAGACGTTTTTCAATGACTGGATCAACGTTAAGTGAAAGCGTGGCACGTGTGACGCTCTTACGACTGCTATCAAGTACACCAGACAGGTGTTCCAATTGAACACTGTCGACAATCAAGGTACCAACATCAGCTCCAGAAAGCTCGCGAGGAATTGTAAGATGTACTGGTTTATACTTGAGTGTGACAAGTACTTTACCAAATCCAACACCATCACTTAATGGGAACCATGTTTGAGCCTCCTTATACTATAAATATGCATTTTTTTTAGGATTATTACATTAATAAAAAATAATCAATTATTTCCCACAATAATATATATTCTTGGTCCCAACTACTAACCTCGCTATTTCCCTTGTCGTTAAATAAATCTCGTAAATGATACATTTTAATACCAAGAACTGGATCACGTTCCAAATCAAGGGCTGCTTTAACCGAGATACGGATAGTTGTCTCATTAAAACCTTTGATAAAATGTTCAGACACTGCATTCCAGTGCTATAATAAATGATATCATGTCAGGAAAAATTGCATATACGTGTACCTCTTCCGATCAAGAGATCAAGCTACGATAATTATATAGAAAACTTACTGGACTTGGGTTTCGTAGTTTACTTCGTGTTTGATATACCTTACTATCATTTAGATAGAGACATGCATATGGACTCACAACTTGATCCGAATTATAAGGATGTTTGAGTTCCTCTTCAGCTAACTCTTCAGCATCACCAATCTCTAGATCCATGCCTTGTCGGATAAAAACAGACAAAATGCCACTTTTATGTTCTGGATCGACAGAAACTGCCTTTTGTTCATTTTCTGCTTCTTCTTTAGCAGCAATATCGGTTTCTTTAATTACATCTTTTTTGGGTGTAATATATTTGGGATGGAAACTAATCTTACAATTTACTTTCATTTGACATTCTTCGAAAGATTTTCCATCCAATGGTGCCCAGCTATTTATAATATAGCATTTTAGTATTAATAGCTATAGAGGTTTTTCAACGATATAATATATTGTGATATATGCTTACCCATCAAAGGCCACACGTTCTTCTTGACACCATTCAATCACATTACCAAGTTTATCCATTTTACTTTGTATAATTTCTCTGGCAGGTATAGAAAATGTGCCCCATACATCATCAAATTTAATTTTATCGGCATCCCATACTCGAATATCCACGTTGGTGTCTGCAGAAATATCATCTCTAGATATTAATACATAAAGTACTTCATTCCAACGAGGATCTTTATCGTTTGTCAATACACGAGTTGAAGACATGCTGCGTTTTGGTTGGTTGCTTAGCGATAATGTGGCATATGAATCCTCGATTTCTATTGTATATAATATGGTATAC
Source organism: Phascolomyces articulosus (assembly GCA_025677815.1). Lineage (NCBI taxonomy): Eukaryota > Fungi > Mucoromycota > Mucoromycetes > Mucorales > Lichtheimiaceae > Phascolomyces > Phascolomyces articulosus. Next base: position 1,245,476 of record JAIXMP010000003.1, on the reverse strand, counting down.
ATCTAGGGTGATCTGCTCCAATGATACCTATTGTTATTCCGAGGCTTTTTTTCCTTACCTTGTAAGCGAACCACAGATGGGTCAGCTTTTGCACCTCGAATTTCAACCCGTATCACACCCAATGCCGCTGTATCTTGTGCAGTACCACCCATCAACTGTTGAAAATCAAGAGTCATGCTTTTTGGATCCACTAAATCCGTCAATCCAATTTTAAGCCCTTCGTTCACTAGCATTTTTAACCATGGTATCTATAAATCATATAAATAAGTATTCAAAAAAAAGGCAAGGAAGAGGAAAGAGGGTATGAATTTATAATTTACATGCATTAAATTAATTTGATTTGTAAGTGGCATCACAGCAGTTTCAACGGTTGGTACATTTGTAAATGCAACAGTAAGCTTGGATATGAACGGAAGATCAGGCCCTGTAATAAGTTTGAAACGTAATTTGCCATACAAAGCTGTTAATTCACCTCGAACACTGATAGGTGAAGTGACTCCTGTTTGGACTGCAACAGTAACACCGGGTGGTGATGGTTTAATCCTTCCTCGTTCTGCTGATAATGAAGCAGCAGGATGTTGATGAAAACTAAACGATGCTTCACCAAACTATAATTATATAATATTATTGTATTTTATCAATATTAGTGCTTTTTCTAAAAAATAAAGGCTTCTACCTTTGTCACGGAGAATACTTACAATACTCTCTTCAGAATGTCCAGGTAATGGTGGAAATACACGAATACTAGATTTCAAAGAAAAGGGTTATTTTATTATTATTTATTTAGTTAGTATCTAGCTAAAAAAAAAAGATACATGCTTACGATTGGACTCGAGGTGCCTGTGGCCCAATATCTAGATCATAGATTGATATACCTTTCTATATATATCACAAAAAGGAAACCTTTAATCAAACCATATAGGTATACATACACTTGTTTTTAACATGTTATAAATACTTACAATGAAACTGGGGGCAATACTTTGAATATTATCTTCAATCATGGATTGGAGAGCGGTAAAGAAATCCTGATCAATACTTCGCCAAATCTTTTCGATCATAAAGTTCATCCATTCTACTGTTTCACCTTCAGATGTATAGAGCTAAAATATGGTCATTAGAGTGAGTTTACAAATTTATACAGATCCACTCGCTAATTACACGCCCTTGATCAACCACAATAACAATACGTTTATATACTTACTGACTCCACTTCTTCTTGTTGGTTATCTAATTGCCATTCCAAATCCTTTTTACTGGGCTGGGTGCCGAAATACCAATAACCAACACCACCCATTATAACCACGGCAATAGCAAATATCATACTGAATCCAAATTTACCCAACAGAAAATTGACAGAACAAACAGCTGCAATATATTTGAAAGCTGTAAACTCGATTTTTCGAACAAGCTTTGTTGGTTCTCTGAAACGATCTTTGGCCGTTATGCTCACTGATAATCGTTTATTGAGTTGATCAATGGATTGACGATGACGTTCTTCATGATGGTGACGATACCGGCGACCTCCGCTACTAATTGTACTGTCACTGGCGATACTTGCTTGGTCACTCTTGTTTTCAAGAGGACCATAAGAATTAACGCGTCGTTCACGGTCTTGGGCTAGTGGGTCATTTATTATAGTAACATCATTATCCAGCTTTCCGAAATCTTGGGCTTGTACAGGATTTTCATCTTCTATAATTGTTATATATATTATTATGATCTGCAAATGAGTGGGCGAAAATGAAAAATTTATGCATGATTGACATATACCTTGATCGCGAATTGTTTTCTTCTCCGGTCGTCTACCACCGCTCTCCATAGTAGCAGGTGGTGGTGGCACTTGTGGAGCATGTTGTGGTTCCAAAACTTTTATTTCTCGATCCTCATTATTTGCCTTTTCATACAGTTGATCGATTTCTTTCACGTTTTTTTGTTGTTGTGAATGGGTGTTGGTATCAGTATCAAGTTGAGCATTGATATCGTATTGTTGTTCTTGTTGTTGTTTAAGCTGAGGTGCTACCTCAGACATACTGTGCTGTATTGAGAAAGAGAGGAAGAAAAAGGTAAAAAGATGAATATATCGTCTGGACATGGGCATAATTAATATTTAATTTTCCACCTCTTCCATGGGTCATGAAAATCTGATAATAATGGCGTAGTACAAATGTTCACACACAAAAATATTGTTATAGCTATTATATACTGCTCCTTCCCTCTCCCCAGTAAGATCAGCATTTCCTATTATATACTTTATTATGAAGATTATAAATGGTTTCAGACCTTCTAACGTTACGTAATAATCACTACCAGGACAAACTGCTATCCACACATATTCCCGAAACATATATTCGACAGATGAAACTTTACAAATGAAAAACCAAATTAATATTTAACATAAAAAAAAAAAAGAAAAAAAGAAAGCTTTTTTTAATGCAAAAAGAAAAGAAACCAATACTACTTTTTGATAAAGAAGAAGACCGAGTTTTACACATAATGTACTATATGGGTGTATATAATGTAGAAAAGGTGTTAAGAGAGAATGTGTGACAAAATACTTTAAGAGTGATAAACTAGTAGTAAGTTATGGTTTTATATACAAAAAAAGAAAACAATAATAAAGCGTGTCGTTGTAAAGAAAAAATAATGAAATCATGCAAAAAAAAAGAGTGAGAAGAAAGAAGAGCGGATGGATAATAGTAATAATAAAAGACGGATTGTTTAGTTGTTACGGTTGTATTGACCAACAACAACAGCGTGATCTCTTTCATAAGGTTCCAAGGTCAATTGTTCTTGAGGCTTTACACGTTCTTCTTGAAGTTTCTTGACTTCACGAGCAAAGACGGTGGCAGCATCGACAGTAGAATCAATACATGATGCCTTGATAGAAATAACAATATGGCCGCCATTTCGCAAAAAGTGATGAGCGTTCAAAGTAATAATACGAGCTTGATCAGGTTGAGCAACATCAGCAAAAATGACATCGACCATGGGAACGAGCATACGGTACTTTTGGGGTTGACGAGCATCTTCAATGATAGGAACGACATTAGTACGTTTTTTAGACATGTTGATCAAATCACGACCAGAACGATGAGAGAATTCGACAGCATAAACAGCACCTTGAGGACCGACAATATCGGCAACGTGTGATACGGAAGTACCTGAGGCAGCACCCAAATAAAGAACCTTTTTACCAGGAGCAATATGGATATGATCTACACCACCTAAGACAGCAGCAGCCAATTTGGAACGGAAAGGATTCCATACACGATATTCAACCTTGGTACCTTCGGGTCCATCCACAGAAATTCGCTTTTCACCATAGACAGATTCACCGGGAACCAAATTCTTGGTCACAAGCAAGTCTTCCTTTCCACGAGCAATGAAGATGCCCTCATGACGATGGGGTTCAATAATCACCTTGTTACCACCCTTGGCACCACCACGGGCTCCTCCACGACCACCACGGGGAGCACCACGTCCACGGCCACCGCCACCGCGACCACCTTTGCTAATGCCACCACGACCGCCGCCTCGACCGCCGCGATCGCCACCGAAACCGCCACGGCCTCCACCACGGCCACCTCGTCCACCACCACGACCACCGCGATCGCCGCCGAATCCACCACGGCCACCACCGCGACCGCCTCCGAATCCTCCGCGACCGCCTCTTCCACCACGATTATCGAATGCCATGGTATTTATAAATATAAAAAAAAAGAATTAAAGAATTAAACGAGAAAAAAGGTTTTTCTTTTCAGTGTCAAAGAGAAAATTGAAAAAAATTGGATGGTATCAAAATTCATTCAAAGCCACCGATTTTTTGTTATATAAAAGGTAAAACTCCGTTAAGCTTCTGATCTTTTTTATGCAACTAGCTTTACGCTGATGAGGCGTTTTTTTTCCATAACTTTAAACAAGCTCTCATGAACGGTTGATGTGCTAAGGTACTTACTTGGATAACCCAAGAAACAAAAATATCATAATAGTCTATTCTTGAAATATTCTTCACTGTACCTTGTTTTTTATTTTCAATCATACTCGTAAAGACCTAAGAATAACCTTATTTACACAACAACAAGATAATACAATAATCGTGTCATAAGCTGAGGAGGTCTTATGAATACGAATCCTTCAATATAAGGGATACAGCAACAGGAAATTCTTCGTCAATAGTAAATTGTTTCTCATTTTTAGATTTGAGAAATAAAATTTACATATTAGAAACACCTAGTATCCTTATTTGTTGTTTTTACAAAATATGAACACATGCAGAATTCCCATCTTACTTTCATTAAACCATCCCCATCACAGTATCAACAACCATGAACCTTGATAATTCAATCAAGAGTTTGTCAAAAAACAATGGTTCATTGTTTATTGATCTACCTGATTTTGATATTATTGTCACTATCTTTTCATTCCTTCAATAGGAAGTTTATTTGACGTGTATGACAATCTCAAAGGACTGGTTTAATCGCGTACCACAATATACGCATAACAACTGGAGAAATTTATAATTCTCAAAACGGAATGTATTATGTATACTACACGATCGTCGTATTGAATATTGCTTTGGAAGCCATGTTAAAAGTATTGTATTTAACCCCATGAAAACAGAAGATCATCTATATTATATTATGCAAAAGTTAGCTATTGACTTTGGATGCGATGGGGTTGATGCACTAGGTAAAAAGAGCACAACAGTTTATCCAAGTTGGTATAAAATAATATATCCAATATTTAAAAAATTATATCTTGGGATAAATATATACAGTGTTTAATAACTGTAATATTGTGGATCACATCGCGTTTCTTCGATTGTTGCAGTTATCTGATAGTCGATTATCTCGATCCTGGGAATCACGAATTCAACGTTCCCTTTGCTCATCTACCTTGTACGTGTCCTCATCTTACTCATTTTACATATTAACGAAAAGTTCGTAAAATTTCCATGGATATGTACAACTTAAAACCACCAGGATAAAAAATAAACGTAATAACAGCAATAACGATAACGATAACGGCTCACCAGGGTCGTCAATGATATTATAACCACAAAACAGTCGCACTCAATGTCAACTGTGGACCATACAACTTTTGGCAGTCTTGTCTATTTACATATTGATGTGGTATTATACCCACAGTACCGATTTGAACCTATTCTAAAGAAATACCCCAACCTTCTATACTTTATTGGACCAAGTCATGATTCTTGTGCTCATCAAGAACAAACGGTCTAATTATATACATGACGATAAAAGAAGAAATGCAATACTATTTGAGAATTTATTGCTATGGTGTCTAAAGCTTTTCTATTATGTTGGATACTGTAGCTATAGTCGCGATGAATATACCCCAAGGATAAAAAACATGATCAACAGAGCACGAATAAACAATCACTGCTACTATGGCACAACGACATCAGGAGGAAGAAGAGTTGTACCATCTTTCTATTAATTAACAGCAACTTGGGTACCATCAGACAGTCCGAATTTTACATCAATATCAAGACATCTTGAAATATTTAAAACTTCGTCGAGCTTCCATACCTTGTTTCCAAAACCAAAAAGTATATAACCAAGATAACCAAGAAAACAATTCTGACTAGTTGTTGTGTTTGATGATTATCGAATATCACGGTCCCAAACACTTGTTTGTGATCGTATTCAATTCAACTCCACCTCACTCATTAGTTTTCCAAACTCAAACAAACGCACCATCCAAACACTTGAAATAGTAATGAGTCCAGATAATCATTGGTCATTGTCTTTCGCATCCTATTTTAACATTTGACCATTTCAGTTTCCGATACTTACGCACATTGACACAGCTTTGTACTCTACATTTGACGTCAGTATTATTCATTGGCGAGCATTGGCATTCATCGTACCGGAACAAGCCTCGATTCATTTAAAGAAACTTAAACGTTTAAAAACTCTGGGCATTACATCGTCCTCCGCCCAAAGAAGAACATTAACAATAGAAACAAAACATTGTTAATAGAGATAGCAATGATAGAAACAACGACAAAAAAAATGGTAACGGAAAACAACTTGAAGTAATCGAACATGATTTTTTTCAATCATTGGTTATTTTTCCCGGATTAAAACTCGAGACCATTAAAATTTCTGGTATTTCTAATGTGCTTAGGATGCATCAGCTGCCTTTCGACATTAAACACGTATCGACACTCAAATGCTTAGAGCTCAAACCTATTGGTGTACCACTGTTTGAGAGTACTTCTTCTACAGATGGTTATGATGATTATGATGATGATGGCTAAAAAAATCTTTTTATTAAGACCATTTTAATGCTAATATGATCCCATCATAATTCAATAATAAAATCAATAAATTGCCTGTATTTAGTACAGCAAACTCTTTCCTTTCTAGAATCATATATAAACTATTGAAAAAGAACCATTTTGGTTATCTGGAATCTAATCATTGCAGGACTTTCTTGTACAATAGCTTACATGGAAATTCTATATGCCAAATTCGTCCCCCATTTTGCAACAGTGATACTAATGAGTTTGGTGAGGAAATTGTGTAATTGCAAAACAGACGATGAGCCTAAATTCTTAATCAAACTTCTATATATTTTTGTTATTATATTATGAGCAACTCAAAAAATCATTAATGCATAAAGCATATTTGAATATAAATGTATTATATACGGATTCTAATTTTTTATGCTAACGATAAAATAATGGATGGACATCAGATGACACGCATATTTTTATTATGCAGAGGCTTTGAGCATGTTCATTTGATTACACTATATATTTCTTTCGTAAGCATATGTTTTCTTTATACAGAACTGGTATTTATATATCATGGGTACAGGTATACTCGATGAGTTACATATTACATATTCTGAGCCGCATCAATGTTTTCTCTACTTCAATGTGCATCACGAGAAGAATGCTTCTGTTCCATTTGTTAATAGAAAGAAATATAAATATATAAAACATTATTCATCTGCAACAGTATGCTCATGATTTAGTAATAATGTCAATGTATAAGTAATATAAAAAAGTGCAATTGGGCGTATTGTTTTTGGTGACTATTGCTCATGCTGATTATGATCCTTAATGAGAGATTTCTGACTAAAACGTTTAGTACTGTGTAACATAATGCCATACTGGTGTGCTACCGAGATAAAAATGAAAATATGCCTTAAATTTTCTTGGAAATGCCTTTTAATATAAAAACGTCAAGGGGTAGAAGATAAAGCAAGTGGTTCAGTATATATGCATCATTCTGCATGAGCTGAGTAAATGGATGGGTGTATATATAATAGCATTAAAATTGAAAAAGATGGGTAAATGCCTCTGTTTCGAATTAGTGTGAGTCAAAATTACTTTGACTTCTGATTCGTTATACAAAAAAATATGACCATGGTCCGCTTACTTTGGATTCAGGGCTTAGTATTCTTTTTTCTTCACTCTTCTATTTCGGCAATGAGCAATTTCACAGACGATCCTTTTTCCCTTGATAAACTTCGTAGCACCTTAATTCGCCTCGAGGATACCATTATTTTCGGTAAATATTACTCGTTAGATCTTTTTATTTGTCATGAGAGAAAGGCTTTTATTTTGAAACTGGTGAAAAAGATGAGTTAATATATATTCATAATTGTATTTAGCCTTGATTGAACGATCACAGTTTGCATTCAACAAGGGCATTTATAATCCAGGTGCTTTAGAATTTAATGGAGCTACAGGCGATCGAAGTTTCCTTGAGTACTTTTTATGGGAAACAGAAAAAGTTCATGGTAAGGAGAGAAGACTAGTATTTTTTTTATGTTGTCAAACCATTTAATTCATATTAATTCGTATTGAACCTGCTCTTTGACAATAATAACCATAATAAATTCAAATGAATATAGCCAAAGTACGAAGATATACAAGGTATATATAATAAATTGGCTAATGTGAAAGAAAGAAGGGGAAAAATGGGGAGAGATTCATAATTTTACTTACAAACAAAAACCTTATATTAATAGTCCAGATGAATATGCATTTACGTCTCCTTTGCCTGATCCTATCCTACCACCATTAGAATATCCAAAATTCCTGTTCCCAAATGACATTAATATCAATGGAAAGATTATGGAAATTTATACCAGATCTATTGTTCCCGAGATTTGTCAGGATAGAGATGATGCCAATTATGGTAGTTCTGCAACCCGAGATATTGAATGTCTTCAAGCTTTAAGTCGTCGTATTCATTATGGTAAATGTTTATTATTATTATTATTATTATTTGTTGTTGTTGTTGTTCTTTATCATAATTATTTAGAAAATGGAAAAGATGGATTCATGGAAAATATCTTGAAAAATATTAATATATTTGTTTGTAATAGGTAAATTCATTGCGGAAAGCAAGTTCCGATCCGATCCCGAAGAATACGCACGTCTTGCCAGAAATAATGATCGAGAAGCAATTAATGAATTACTTACCAACCGTACAGTGGAAAAGAAATTATTGGAACGATTACGTCGTAAAGCATTAGTTTATGGTCAAACATTGGATCAAGAGCAAGAAGGTACCAATACACATTTAAGAATTCCTGTACAATTAGTTGTTGATTTGTACGAACGATGGGTTATTCCCTTAACAAAGGAAGTTGAAGTGGATTATTTAATTGTTCGCGGACTTGCTTATATCAAATCTGAATAAAAACAACAATATAGAATTTTAGATATATGAAGGTTGTTTATGTATGATAATCATAATCATAGTGTAATCTCTATGTTATCGATGGATTGAAAGTAGGAGGGAGGAGAAGTGTATGTGTAGAGAGAGAGAGAGAAAGGGGGGGGGGTTTATATTGGGTTTCGGTGCATTTTTTGTGTATACATCTTTTTTTTTCAAAGTCACTTTTGGCTCTTCTTTTTCCAGTCCTCGTTCAACAATATCCAAAGTCCCTCGTCTAAACTATATATCTCTTTTCTTTTTCCTTCTCCTCTCAAACCTTACCACAAGCAACCCTTTTCAATACATATTTAATATTTATCAATATAATCATACACAACAAAAGCCACCTATAAAAATTCATGGTGTGATTGTTTTCATTTCATTATTTATTTACAATATTCTATTCTTTGATCCAAACGAGAGCAACAAAAATGTCACCAGCGGTATCACCACCCCACCTTCATGAAGGAGCAGGAATAGACGAAACATTACCATTATCACCTGTCATGGTGGATCCAGTATTTAATAATGGTAGTAGTGGCGATGGTTTTCATCAATTATCTCCTCCACCTCTACCTCCTCCTCCAACACAACTTCCACCTCCAATGAATAATACTTATTCAAGAACATCCACGTTATTACGGGAGCGAGCACTACGCCATCCACCTCGTATTCCAAGATTAAGGCGTTTTAATCCACAATCAGCAAATTCTTCTTTTATTAGTTCTGGAGATCAACAACAGCAACAACAACAACAACAGCAGCAGCAGCAACAGCCACAACAACCACCACAGCAAGATTATTTTGTTGATATGAATCGTTATAATCGATATATTCAACGATATAATAATAACAATATAAACAATAACAACAATTATAATCATAATTGCATACCAGGGGAAAAAGCTGTAGATTTAAATGAAGTATGTGGTATGCCATTACAATCATCTCGACGTAAAATTAATGGTAATAGTTATATGGAACTTGAATTTGAAGTGACAGTGGATGATGGTGGTCAGTATAGGTAAGATGTCGTGATCAAGCAAACAAAAAAAAAAAAATATAAAACAATAAAGTTTATGCATAATGAAAAGATCGGCGATTGAAACATTGACGTAACTCCTCTGCCTATATTTTTTTAGTTCATCCTATGGTGTTGAAAATGTTTTACGAAATGATTGTTCAGTTTATTGGTAAAATGGAGGATTTTTAAACTTTTTTTTTAGAAAAAAATTGATATATTAAGTAAATTATTGTTATTTTTAATAGTTCTGGTAGAAGTGGTGCAGTCAACATACTATTACGTTACAATGGTTATGCTCAAAGTGGGATAATAACTGATAAGAGCTGCGTGGTAACTCATATTGTCATCAAATCTCCTCAATACGGGTAAGTCTTGCATATTTGTTTTTGTATTTACTGCACGATTCCTTATTCATCCTCCGTTTTTTTTTATTAATGGCAACCAGATTTACGGCTCCTTGTAAGTATTATTATTAATATTCCAGTTGACTCCCGTTTTTTATTCAAAAAAAAACCCATTAAAAATATAATATTCACTTTTCAATATAGGTAAAGATGGTGTTATATTTATGTCTCGGCATCCTATTGATGTAGAACGTAGGTGGCTTTTATTTTTTTATATATAGAAAAAACTTAGGGAGGTTTTTTGTCTGTATTTTTTTATGCATAAGAGATTTTACGTGTAAACTGGATCTATTTCGCCAAGGAATTCATATTTTATTTATCATAATAATAGGTTCGCGAGTATTTGATCAATTTACTAGAGAAGATTTTGAACATTATATGGCTCATAAATCACAATATAATATTCCAGATGATGATGGGGTAGATCCTATTGCATGGTTTACACTTTCTAAAGAAAAACAAATGGTTATTCCGATTGACGATAGGTAAGTTGATCCAGAGTAACACAACGGGAATCTGGGACAATGAATGATGATACTGAAAATTCTTTATATAGATCTGCAAAATATATACTTGTCAAATTACTTCGATCCGAATTTGAAGCGGATAATATCGATCTTCAATACCTTGGGTTTGTTGGTTATTCTGGTCCTCGTTGTTTTGCACATGGTCAATTATGTTAAAAATACGTATTTTTTCGATTGATAAAAAAAAATATCATAATAATAAATAATACTAATAGTAAAACATTATAAAATAACCTACACAAAACAATATGTATATATATTAATCTCAATGTTATTTTTTTTATCCCACGTTTTATTTTTCCCGGCCTGGGAAGAGAGGCGGAAAGAAAGTTGATTTCCTTAATTGTAGTAGTTTCCCTTCTATCCCATATCCTTTTAAGGTAGAGTACTACAGGGCTAATACATAATGGATAGAACGCATGATTATTAAGACCATGTTCTATCTGTTGTTAAATATTATTACTACAACTACTTCTATTACCGTTTAGTCAACAAAAATATACATGATCATGAGGACATGCGAAAACAACCACAAGAAGAAAGAGGAAAAATGAGAATATGTAGGTGAAACAAGAAGGATTACTCGCGTTATATATTATAAAAAGAATGATCTCTTTACGTTTTTTTTATCATATAAATATTCATATAAGTACAAGAACTAGCTGGACATTTATAAAATAAGTCATAAATGACGATAAATCAATCAATGTATGATTATGTGCATAAATATTTTGTTTTCATGTAAAGAAAGCGTTTTATTATTGGGGGAATGGTTCTATATGCAGCTTTAACCTGAGTTAATATGTACATATTACATGCTGCAAGCTCGGAAATGAACGCAACTAAAGAAGTTATTGGAAAGGCTCAGCTTCTTCTTTCTTTCTTTCTTCCTTCTTTAACTTGAATTACATAAATTATTATTCCCAAGTACATTTATCCCAATTCAAACATAGTAATGACCATAGACTACTACAACTTCTTTTTCTTTTAATTATCACTTACTAATATTACTAATAAAGAGTAATATAATCTTTAGAGTATAATTTTGAGAATAGCTTTAAGGAGACGGTTATTATTAAAAGTATTATTGGAAGGGAGGAAAACGATAAGGTTTCTGAAGAAAAAGTAGAAAAAGGTGGCAAAAATTTTCTAAACGAAGAAAATCTCGTCGAACAGTTTTCCGCCAAGGGAAGTGCGTTGTCCTGCAATTCTCGTTTTCTTTTCCCAAGCATTCAGTTTGTGTAACCTGATCCCGCATCAGAGGCATAACAACCATATATAAACACCCTTTTTGTTTACCAAGAAAAAACACCTCACTTGTTCTTTTTTCCTTTCATCTTCTTGTTTGTTTGTATTATTATTATTATTATTACTTTTTATTAACTACGACCCTTCTTGAATGTTGAAATTGAACAACCATCATCGTCATAGTACGAGTAATACTAGTATACTTTTCATTTTCCTACTAGCGATTTTATCTTTGGGTGCTGGTATAACCCATGCTCAAGAAAAACAAGATGATGGTCAAGTCACTTCTCCCAAACGTTGCGATTCACCCATTTATTGTGAAAGCCCTTTATTAAAGACAGTTCAGCTTGCTTCACTTTATCCTGATTCCAAAACATTTGTTGACAAGGTATGTATATTATAGAACATTGGATAGGATGACGTTATTAAAATTTACCAACAACCAAAATTAATGATTAGCCACCATCATCATAACAACTCATTATTATTATTATATATAACAGCCTACGTCCAAGCCTGTAGAACAAGTGTTAGCAGCATTTGAAGAATTAGGGGAAAATCCATCTGCAGATGCCATTCGTGCCTTTGTCGATGACAACTTTTTGGAAGAAGGAACTGAAGTTAAATCCGTCAATTATACTATCAGTGACGATATTTCTTTATTGGATAAAATAGAAGATCCTAAATATCGTGGTTGGGCTACTCAAGTACATCAATATTGGGCTAAATTGACATTTGAATTTGATACGTCATTCCTTTGTGAAGGTTGTGCTACATCGACACTTCCAGTCAAGAGACCTTTTGTTGTTCCTGGTGGTAGATTTAGAGAATTCTATTATTGGTACGTCATATTATTTATTGAAATTTGTTGATAAATTGATTCTATTTTCTTCACATATTCATAATATATAACATCAATATGATTTCATTATCATCATCGTGGGATACGATTGTTATATTTTACAGGGATAGTTACTTTGTTATCCGAGGTCTATTACTCAGTGAATTATACGACGTTGCCAAGGACATGTTACTCAACTTTTTAGATTATGTCGAAGAATATGGCTTTATTCGTAAGTTTAAAATTTACTTGCCAGCTTCTTTTTTAGTTTATTTACATGGGTAGAAAGAAGGAGTAAAATAATAATAACAACTCGTTCGTATTTATTTATTGTAATATATACTAAAATATTTAGCAAATGGTGCGCGGATCTACTATCTTAACCGATCTCAACCACCTTTCCTAATTGAAATGATCAAGGCATATTATGAAGTAACAGGAGATCAAGAATTTCTCAAGGAGGCTTTACCAACATTAGACAAGGAGTATGAGTTTTGGATGCGAAACAAGAGTATTGAAGTGGAAGGTCACGTGTTGAATCATTACGATGTGGTTAACGATTCACCACGGCCCGAATCCTACCGTGAAGATTATGAAACCGCGACGTTGGCGAACTTTACTTCTCCTGATGAACAAATTCCTGCACTTTATGCCGATCTTAGTACCGGTGCTGAATCTGGTTTTGATTTCTCGAGTCGATGGACCAAGGAAAAAGTCAACAATCCTGACGATCCACTTCAAATCTTAAGATCGTTAAATACACGCAACATTGTACCCATTGATTTAAATGCTTTATTATGGGGAATGGAATCGACATTAGCTGAATGGCACAAGGCATGTGATGGATCCAACAAACAACGCAAGACAAAATATTATAAGCGTCAAGCTGCCAAACGATTAGAAGCTTTCCAGGATCTCTTTTGGGATGAAGAATTAGCTTCCTTTTTTGACTATAATGTGACAAGTCAAGAACTGGATAAGGATTTTACACCTGCAAGTTTATATCCATTCTGGTTAGGTGCTGTGCCCAACAAGATTAAACATAATCCAAAGACCTTGGAACGTGTATTCGATAAGACACGTCATTATTTGGAATCCTATCCTGGTATTTTAACCACCTCTGAATTTAATACGACGTTACAGTGGGATTTACCCAATGGTTGGCCACCACTTCAATATATTGCCATGAAAGCCATGTTGAATGTGGATTCTTGGTTAAAGCATCAACAAGATGATAGTATTGCTGGATTGGCTTATACCTTAGCACAGCGTTTTGTTGCTTCAGCTTATTGCTCTTGGTTCAAAACGGGTGGATCGGTTCCTGGTTTGTTACAGCAATTGGATAATCAAACAGATACCGGACATATGTTTGAAAAGTTTGATGTTGAAGAAATTGGCGACGCAGGGGGTGGTGGTGAGTACGTTGTCCAAGCGGGTTTTGGTTGGACTAATGGTATCTCTCTTTGGGTCTTCGATACATTTTCAGGTCTTATATCCCCTGATTGTATGGATCCGGCGGATTTGATATTTCCTGTTTAAATATTATATATATATATATATATATATATTTGCTGTTGTGATTATCAACGATAGCTTGTTATTTTTTTATGTACCAATATATATTGCAGTAGTAGTAAATAATATTGTTGTTGTCAAAGTAGTTTTACATTTTATTATATAAATAACACACAGATACATATATAGTTTCTATTTTTTAACTTTTATGGTATTTGTTATTATATACTTGTGTGGTTTCCAATTGGATGTACTCTTACAGAGATCTTAAGTGCCAAAATACAAGAAATGATTTTATTAAGTAATTATATATTGCTAATAAAAAAAAAGGACCTGTAAAACGTAGATATAATGTATAGGGAGCATTCTTCTACAGTTGGAAATAGCACCATTTAACTAAATTATTTGGGAGGTAAAACATTTTCTTTAAAGTAAGCAAAGTTATCACCCATCATGTTTCCAGGAGGATAATAGTTGCAAATGTAGAAATGGGCTCCATTGTCGCATGACTTGATACCACAGCCAAGTTGAGTAGTTGATTTCCAAACCATAGCGGTAAAGTGACCAGCCGTAAAAGCAGGGTTGTTGTAATCATAGTTTCCTTCCTCGTTATACCAAGCATCAATAGAATCAGGAAGTTTAGCATAACCCCAACCAAGGTTCTCACCATAAGGTCCCTAAATTTTTATAACAAAAAGTAACAGCAGTTGATTAAAAAAAGAACATATTATGGTAATAATCTGTATATAATAAAAGACTATTAAAGAGTTTATGTCATTACACCACTATGCTTGAATTCACAATTTTTTGAGTAATTTTGGGCATATTTTTCCAACGTAGTATTCCATTGAAGAGCAGGGACGCCATGCAAGGCACGATACTTGTTATGAATATTTAATGCATTCTTTGCAGTAACTTTGGAAATAGCTTGAGCGACTTGAATCAAGCCTAATAAAAGGATTGTAAAAATGAAAGGAATGGGGCGCATGATTCGAAAGAAGAAAAGGTTTCAGTCGTTTAACTTGTAAAAAAAATGTTACCGAAACTCTCTTTTTATAACGAATGTCAATAATACTCTATTTCTTTTATCTATCAGAATTCACATATGTATTTCAACATTTACATAATGTAACACAACATGTATTCTTCTTTTCTTCTCTGCTATAAAAGAATAATTATTTCCGCATTTATATTCACTAATAAAATAGCTTATTACTCGAAGAGAATGTTATTATAAACAAGTAAACATGATATACAATACATGTATAGAAAGTTATCAATAATTGATACACTATTATAAAATCATTAAGCTTGTTTAGTATAATTTATGTTTAAATTGATTGAGGTTATATTTCTCTGTATGTGGGTTTTTTTTTCTGAAAAAATAAGCTATTGTACATGATCTAATATAAATATGGTAATTGTTATGCGTGCAAATGTCATAAAGCAATTAAGCTCGGATGGAAGATGACAGAAAACAGGCAAAAATTCAGGATACAAAGAAAACCTTGTTATTTGATCGTGCAAGGTGTTACAAGATACATGTAGTCAGATGGGCTTTGTAAGTCCCTTTGCTTTACTGTACGTCATACACGTCGAGATCTTCCAAGGAAATATATACTTTATTGTAATTCCTCTCTAATTGAACCATTCATAGAAAGGGTAAATAATATGATTACTAATATACATCATTTTATAAAATACATAAAATCTGAATAATTCAAAAAGAAAATTTCATAAATAGGCAGTAACCCTCCAAATAGATTACAATTAATGATTTATTTTTACAATACTAGAAAAATTTATCCAAATAATAGACAACCAACCAATCATTAATATCCGCTCTAACTGAATTCAGGTAGATCGTTTATATCATCAGCGGTAGTACTAGTAATAAGATTTCTGGTAACAAGTATCGTACTTTGTTCTTACGGCGGGAACAAATATAGATCCTTAGGCACAAGCAACAATAAACGAAAATGCAGTAGTACAATGTAAATATGTTGCAATAAATACGTACTAGCATGCATGTGTCCTTATGTGGAATAGTTGAGTTAGAAGAGTGTGTAAAGTGACCTCAAGGGAAAATATATACGCACCACATTGTTGTTACATCACGGGTAAGAAAAAGAGTACTGCTGTTATTTAATTATGAGTGGCAATGATGGCTAACACTGATAGTATACTAACTATATCAATGTGTGATTCTATGAATTTGTTGGTAAAGTATCGAAATTTGACAGTCTTTTAAAAGAAGAAAGTATTGAAAAAATTAATATACGATGGCTAACTTTATATGTAAGTATCAATTACGATGGCGTCTTTTTTTTCTCCGAAGATGTTCTAAAAAGGGTTGTATTTGTTGTGCAACTTATTCAACCAACTTTCTCAACTAGCTCTCATTTGTAGTTATATAGTATTTATCATCAGTAACACTCATCAATTCTGATTGAAGAATAGAGTATCATACGATACACCAACAATTACTACATACATTCCCTTCTTGATTTGAATCCTTGATATATATAGTATAGTATAGTTTTTTTTTTTTTGAGAGAAGTATCACTGATGAAGCGTACCTGGCCAATAATTAGCATACCTCACACCACGCAGTAGCATGATTTTAATAAAGTTATTATCTAATATGCGGTATAATATCCTCTTGATATACTTAGTGCGGTAAATAATACATTATGTCTTATTTAATTAGCTCTATCTATTTACCATCATCTTTTTCAGTGAACCAATATATATAGCAAATACTATGAAGTGCCCCAGTCCCTATACTATTATAAAAATTTCTTAAATTTTATATCACTAAAAATAAATATAACGCGACGGATGAAACAGAGAGCAGTGAAAAAAGAATGTATGAAGACATCCAGTAAATGACAGAGTATATGTATAATAATCTCTGAGACGAAATAGCAGCATATAATATTAAAGGAAGAAGGTGATACCCATTTTTTTGCCTAAAGCTTAATACCTACGGCGCAGCAATAAACACAAACAATGTTGCTGCAATCTGCCGTGAAACCATCAACAATAATGCAACACCAAAAAAGAAAAAAGAAAAAATTAACAATCTTTTTAAAATTTTCTTCTTTATTGCTAACAAAATAATACCAAGGAAGAAAGGTGCTTTATTTTTCTTTTTACTAAATGTATTTAAATTTTATGTTAAATAAGAGCTACTAATAATAACTATAATAACTTAAATCAAGTTCAGATTGAACAAAGATGTGTATAACATATGATACCAATCAACGACCATTGTTTAAGCATCTCTTTGGTTGGCCAAAGACCAAATTTAATCCTCCATATCCACCATCGCTTGTTCGAATAACCGATATGAAGATAATTTCCCCACCACCAAATAAAAACGATATAAAATTCTGTGCAATATCATACCCTCCTTCGATATATTCGGGAGGCATTATACGTACTGATAAAAAAGACGATTCAGAAACACTCTACCAACAGGATGACAAGAAGACAACCTGTAAAGATCAGGGAGGATTGCACAATTTAATCACTTACTCGCCTGATCCATCAACAGGAAAAAATAGACCTACTGTTGAAAATGTCAAGTTTGAAGTCATCTTACAGCGATTATGCAAGGATTTTGGAGTAGAATATCTGTGGTACGACAAAATGTGTATTGATTCATCCACCAAAAACGAAGAAAAAAAATACGAACTATCAAATATACATTATCGTTATCGTTCAGCACAATTTACAATAGCTCTAATACCTGAAATGGAGCTTTGTCCAAAAGAATATGATATTGGAGAACGCTTAACAGTAATTGACGATGAAGATAACGACATTCCTACATTTTTCAATAACAATCTGAAACACTGCTTACGCCTTTTACAACAGTCAAAATGGTGTAAGGCCGTTTGGACATATGTTGAGGCAATACATTCTAGCACGATTCTATTTATCGGCAAAAATGTTCATTTTACTTCGGATCAAATAAGAGCACTTAATAACAACAGGCGAATTGATGATATGTTATCTGTCCAAGGCACCAGAAGACGTTCTTCTTTATACCAGCTTGTTGATACTTTGGAAGAAATGTATTCGTTCCCTGGATCTGCTTCAAACTTATTACGACATGTACATGCGCGTAATGTTACATCTGAGCAAGATAGAGTATTTGCATTAGTAAATATTCTTAATGACCACAAGTACATGTTTATTGGCCATCAGTTTGACTACGAATGCCCTATGATGGATGGAATGGTTAATCTTTATGGTCTTTTAGCATCGATAGATCTTTCGGTGATGTGCTTTGGTAAACCTCGGTTAGGTCAGCACAATACTATCTCGCAGTACGAGTTCTTACCTTCATGGGCTGGCGCTGCAGGGAAACATGCTTATAATATCTTGAAACCCACTGCTCAAGATATAATCCGTAGCAATAATATAAAGGGCGGTATTATGTATATTAATTGTGATTGTGTTAAGGTATATCCTATCAAGCACACCATTGAAAAAAGACAAACAACACACCAGGATAAACACACAATGGAGAAGGAGAATAAAAAAGATATTGTCCTCAATATTGAAAACCTTTTTGGCCTCAGTATCACGCATTATATGAAGCAAAGATATTTGGAATACGGAGACAAGGTTAATAGAGAAGATGAAGCAGTACATATTGCTGATGCCGATATAATTGAAGATGGGAATATAAAACAATGCGTGGCCTATATGTCTCTATTACCCCAAGATGTTAGCTCCGAAGATGAATGTCTAATATTAGATATTCCTTTTGATACAAAGCGCGGGTTTGCTTGTCCTGTAGTTATTGATAATAAGGACGGGTATTATTATTCAATTGGCGTTGTTTTCTTTACTTTATACGATTGGAACTTTAATGCTTTAACAAATGATCCACTCAGTTGCTTTGGAACTAAAGTAAAATCAAGTCTAAAAATCCGATAGGATTAAAGCGATAAAAAAATATTTTACAAATTGAATTATATGACCATAAGCTGCAAATATTTATTTTATTAATTTTATTCCATGTAAAAATAAACTTATTGCTTTTACCTTTCGTGTTTTTTTCCTTATTATTGCCATAGAAACAAAGAAGGCACCTTTTCTGGTAGCCTTCCCTTTTTTTTTATCATCAGTAATCCATGCATATCATTATCACATGGCAACTGACATCAATATTTATGGTGCAGCTTTTTTTTAAAAAAAATATAAATAGGCGAAAGGGGTCACCTTTCTTATAGTGTGTTTGTTATTATTTGCTACTCGTATGCATATATAAAGAGAATACATTAT
The DNA here is from genome assembly GCA_025677815.1 of Phascolomyces articulosus. Classification (NCBI taxonomy): domain Eukaryota; kingdom Fungi; phylum Mucoromycota; class Mucoromycetes; order Mucorales; family Lichtheimiaceae; genus Phascolomyces; species Phascolomyces articulosus. The sequence continues at coordinate 1,225,908 of JAIXMP010000003.1, read as the reverse complement.
TATATATTGTTTCTGGATAGCTCGTATATAGCATTAGTATATGTGGTAGGTGTTAGAGCAGTGACAATGATAATATGGGCTATTTTCAAAAATAAATACTAACGAAATTTTTTTTAAAAAAAACAGTTCATAAAATGTATGTAAAATATGATACTCACCAAACGTCCTTTGGGAGACCGAAAGAGATTTCTTGGAGGGATATTGGGTCGTTTCGGCCAACATGGGTAATCAAGACATCAAACATGCAAGTAGTCCCAGGAATCGAAGCAGTATATGGCTATTGTGCATTTTCCTACTCGTGGAACTATTCTGGTGATATCATCATCGAAGGCGTTGGAAAATCCAGATGTGATGATAAGGGCTTACACGAAATTGTAACACATAGATGGAACGAAAAACAACAAACTTATACAAAAGCGACATTTACTGTCAAATTTGAAAAAGTCATCCAACAAATATGTAAAGATTTTGGAATTGATTATATTTGGTACGACAAATTATGTATCGATCAAGACGATCCAGTCAAACGAATAAACGAAATCAAGCAAATGCACAATATTTATAGAAATGCTTTGTTCACAGTTGTTTTGATACCTGAGTTAAAACCAGGTAATAGGTTACAATGGAAAACCATTACACGATTTGTATCCATTTTACTCACAATAATCTCTATAATGATCCTATTAGAAATGAATAAAAAAGATAATAATAGTCGAATTCAACAAGATCCTTTTGATGGGTATTGTTTAGAAGCTATTGTCCAATCTGAATGGTGCACGAGAATGTGGACGCTTGAAGAATCCATACTTTCACGTAGTATGGTGTTTGTTGGCGAAACGATACACTTTTGGTCACATCAATTGGGCGACGATCTTTTTTATTACGGCAGATCTAAAATACATAAAACATACTATCCCATTATACTGGAACTTTGCTTTGATAACAGAGTAGATGCATCCAAAGTATTACACTTTGCCCATCGGCGAACAAGTACTAAAGTGCATGACAAAGTGTATGCTTTGGGTAACATATTTACCAACATTTTGAAAACAATGGGCATCAATTATAGTCGAGATCTACCAGAGGTGCTACTGCAATTCTATGGAAGGCTAGCCGAAGAGGATATTACAATTTTATATTTTGGTAAACCCGTCATTGAATATCCAAGTACAATGGATGAATTTAAATTTTTGCCTTCATGGACGGGCATCTCTGGAATGCATGTACTAGAAGTTGGGTTGAAGTACCTTCAAAAGACAAGCATTTCTTCGGCCTCTACTGAACAACAATCTCAACTGCAAGTGGAAGAAACAGAACGAATTTTTTCATTAACAGTCATGAACAACACGAGTTTAGTAATAAATTGCGGTTCTACAACGACGGTTCCTAGAACAATACAAAAACTGTTGGATAATGATGACGATAACGAAACCAAAAAAACTTCAATTGAATATTTGGAGTATTTTTTTGGTTTGAAAATCACTCACTATGTCTCAGTAATGCCACCAAAACAACAAGGAATGAACAATAATCGGGAAAATGCCAAGCTGATCCAGCAACAACCGTTACAAAAAGAAGATTATCATCCGGAAGCATTTTTGTCATTAACAGAAGATTGTCTCATGGAAGAGTGCCAGGTTCTCAATATACCATTTAACGTGTATACACGGCACGGTATTTTCCATCCAGTCATACGTTGGAACGAACAACAGCAATCATACAAAGCTATTGGTATTTTTATCATCCATATTTCTAATCCATTTCAGTCTATTAGAGTTCCTTTAGATAAATTTGGTATACTTAAAGTTGGAGAATTTAAAATTCAATAAAATGCGTAATGCATGATTATTTTTATCGCATAATAAATGTATGATAACCATTGATTATACAACAAGCATAAAGGGAATGTTGTTTTAGTTAACCCTTATTTTTTAAGAGTAAATAAGGTTTTTAACATCATCATATGTGGATCATTAGACCAATAAACATACAACCTGTTAATTAGTAACTTTAAAGGCTATAGTTTCTTTGCGTTTTACTAATATGAAAATGACGGCTAAATCACATATATGTCAAAAGCATGTTAAATAAACCTATATAAGAATAAAATTTTGAGTTAATATGGATGATCTTGAAGGTTACAAGGTGTGAGAACTGGTATGGAGTTGCATATTTATTGTTCATGACATCGTACCGAGTCTATTATTGCAGCGCGCTCTTTAGCACCAGATCTACAAAAAATAAAAACTTGGGCATACAAGATGATATAGTTTATTCTTGCTATGCATAATACTTCAGTAACACTTCTTGAATATTGCTGCGCCAATCTCTAAGAGCTAAAGTTGAAAAACTATTTTGGAGCTTTTCTGAGATGCGTTTATTTTACACAGGAAAAACTCAAATTAAGTATGCGAGGAGTGACAATGTTATGCATATTTGTGTATTATCTTCTTCCGCGGCGGCTTTGCTGCTTGTGGTTTAGTTCACATAGGCATTGGTAAACTGCTAAGCAACTTATGCACACACACGTACATAATACTTTGTGTTTGCTTTGGAGTTTCACTAAATCTGTGCTAATGCTTTGATACAAATGTACTACTAATAGTTTTATCATTATGTCTTTTAGAATGTAGGCAGCAAATCTAGTGACACACGCGATAATAATAAGGCTGGAATAAATATGTCTATGACCAACCGTAGGTTCATGTATTTTGAACGATTTGGCATTTTTTATAATAAATGTTTGTCTAGTATAGCTTACATACTTTATTTAATTTTCATAAGGAGTACATAGTATTAATGCATTTTTTATGTATTTCGGCTTCGGAACAACTTCTTTTTATATATAATAAACAGGTTATGTCGCAACAAAAGTATATAAAATTTTAAAACGTACTATTTATTATTGTTACAACTTAAAAAGCAAATTATACTACAGCATAGCCTGTAGGTGGACAGTTACAACGATTGTTTTGGCACCATCCGACCACAGTTACTAATTTTCCGTTGGGAGGAACTTTGTAAGAGCCAAAACATTGGAAACCTTCCGTACCCTTAGTACATATATTCACAGGACCCTGGACATTGTTTGGTATCGCGCGAGCCACGATGTGATCTGTCGAAGAGGAGGAAACATCGTTCTCCGAAGAAGGATTTGCCACGGCAATTGGACTTGCGTTAGCACCTGTTAACATTGATATTTCGAAAAACACAATCACCACCATCAAAGGGAATAGGAATATCGTTTTGACCTTGAAAGAAAAGATTTGTGTCATTCTGGATGATAGTGGCTGTTAATAATATAAAATAAGAGAGAGAAATGAAAAATTATATGTTGATTAAAAAGTTGAGTGGTTGTAAATGAAAAAGTTAATAATGAACTTTTTAATCGTTTTTATACTTGTTCACTGATTCACAAATATGGGACTCTTCTTGAATCTGATGCAGTTTTTAGCAGCCAATGCATAAGCACCAAGAATACCAAATTTGAGGGCATAATCTATATATGGAAATATGAAGGGAATGATAATGCTTGCTAAGCCTTGCATCTTCTGTTTAACGGAAGAAGTAGTTTGGTGGTTATATATATATACATCTCTTCTAAATGTTAGGAGTAGTAATAATAGCAAATAACACAAGTGGTTATTGTAATGTGACCAAAATAAAAGAAAAATATGCTCGACAGTTTTCCCATATTTGGGATGCGCCACGTCTTAAGTCACAAAAGCTAAACTGGTGATAAAAAAGCTGCATGAAGAATTCATTAATAGAAAAAAAAAATCTTATTACTACACGGAGCATCATCATTTTGGAAAAGAGATCAAACATAGTTTTGGTGTTGCGATTATAACGTTGGGAAGCTGTTAATATCAAATCGCTCCTTTGGTAATGCAAAGATTACACAAAAGAGTATACCGATTTTTAAGTGAGAAAACCTTACCAAACTGTGAATGAGTTAAAAACAATTCTAAGAAACGTATATATAAAAACCAATGATAGTAATTTTATCATTATATGTAATAGACATTATTTATTGGATATTGTTATTATTTGGATATTGTCCTTCTGGATTCTGTCCGTCTAAAGGGCTGCTGAAGCTTCTGGAGAAAACTGTGGAAGACCAGTAGGGGGAATGACAAACACACTTTCCGTAGCATTTGGAGGGGCTGCTCTGCATCTTGTTGAGGTCTTGCCGTAATGAGGTCTTGCAGCATCAGCAAACTGTTCTGGGCGAAGATGTTCTAAAGCCCTTGCCATCAATAAAATGTTATTCCGAAAGTCTCAGGGTCCTTGTCCCAAAAAGAGCCATACGCCATATAATCGGTTCCACTCTCTCGGTACACATAGCCATTATTGAATTGACAGTTATTCCACGCTCTCTCGCCCAACTTGAGTGTATCAATGTATTTTTCTACATTATATTCAATGTAATTATCTCCTTGATGGAAGCCAGCAGTTTGACCACCTGAACCAAACCCACCTTCTTGGACAAGCTAAGTGATACCACTATTTTGCATTGCACACCCAATTCTGAAGGTAAAATGCCCAAAATTCGCCCATTTGCAGACAATGGACACGAGTGCATCAGCACTATGAGCAAAAGTGGATACAAGGACAAATAATAGAGCAATGAACGATATTTTATACATGATGCGTATGTAGATGTACCTTCATTATATATTATATAACAGAAAAAATTGGAATTGATAGTTAATTTATTACTAGTATACTTATCAATAGGGCAACGCAGCCATACAAATAAGTTGCTCACTTTTCTCGCTGCTTGACAAGTTCTAGTAAAAACAGAAAAAGAGAATGAACAATGAAGCAACTTGATTAAATAAAAAAAGAGTTGTTGCACACCAACCAGTTTTTGGTACGACAGAGAGAAATTGATGATGAGTGAACAAGATCTTATAATTGTCATCTAGGATTATTTGTAAACAGTACTTGTCTTGGAGACATCACATAATTTTTTAAGTTTATGCGGTGATGTAACAGATTGTGCAAATATACTTCACCTAATAGTGGTAGTTGTCATAAGCAAGATCAAAAATTAAATTTGCTGTCTACAAAAATAATAATATTTTTTTAAATGATGGTCAAAAGAACAATATATCGCCAGTGATAATTGATGGAAAAAACTTTCTTTTCTTTCTTTAGAAGTGCTTACCATTTCTTTTTTCTTATTGTAAAAAAACAAGATTTCTTCCTTTTCTTCCTTCTTTATTATTTTCTGAATTTCGACCTTCTGTGCTCAACTTAATATGATACCGCGCTTTCCAATATTATAATGTTTGAGTCAGCGTAATTATAATAGTATAGCCAACCTTCAATACCAATTTATCCATTGGATAGCATAATATAAAGCATCAATACATTTTTTCCAAGCCGAGACAGTAACTTTGTAGAAATTGCTACCATAAACTTTAAATTTTTATGCCTTCCCTGGTGAGTAAAAAATGTCAAGTTGTCTCTAAATCCCGTCCATGTAGTATAGCACATTTCACTGTAAGATCTCATATAGTATTTTTGGTAGCATTTATTAATTACCGTTTTATGCATTGCATCCCCATATAAATAGTTTATGTTAGGATATGAAATATCTTTATCATAGTACTATAAACTTTATTCTCTTGTGTGACCATGTTTATGAGGATGCTATCTGGTTTAAGCATTTTGGAAGTAATGTGATACACATTGTCATGTTTCTTATTGGTTGTAGAAAAACATTTTTTCTCATAAAATTTAAATATAACAATTTATAGGTCTGAGATACCTATCTGTAGACCAGGGAAACATTGTTATTTATTTGATTATACAGTAGGAAATACATAGTGAAAATAATAGTCAATTAAGTTATTCATATAGATTTATATGTATAATATACATGACACTTTTAAATGTAACGAAAGGAGATAGTCTTTTTATTTATTTGATATAGAGATAGACTTTATTTCACCAAATTATTAAGAAAAGATGCAAAGATATTAATACTATAGACAACATGTTGTTCCTTCTTTTATTAGCGGCTACGTAGTGATGCAAAGTGTCATTACTTCACCTGTACTAATGCTGCCCGTTACCTGTCGATAATAATGTCAATATATAATATATATAAGTCACTCACAAGTAAACAAGCCAAGCAGCAGCACTAGTACATAAAGGCACTATTTATCTATTTATATAATGCACATATAATATACCATTTAATTGAAAGGTGGTAACAAAATAAAAGCAGAATTTAATGATTGGTTTTTATATACTAACATCAAGAAGGTAAAAGTAATCTTTTTTATTTATTTCGATTTTCTGAAAAGAAAGATATTGATGTGAAATGTATGTATGGTTGAAGAAAAAAAAAGTAGAGAATGGATATATATGCGAAATACTGAAGATGTGAAAGGTGAAAGAAAAAAAAAACCATAAAAAATGGAAAGGGGAATGAGGAAAGGGGTAGACAATTGAAGGATAATGGCGGAATCAATAAAAGACAGAGAAACTATTTATTCTGGATACAAACGTTCAAGAATTTCTGGTACCGCACGATCCACACTTCCGTCATGAAGTCGTAAAAGACGAATAGCAAGTTCGTCACAAAATGTGAGTCCCTAATTACAAACACACCAAGATTTTTCAGCACACATTTTTCTTTTGAGGAGGAAGGAGGGGGGATTCTTTTTATGCATAACTAAAAATTATTGGGCAGATGGAGATGAATTATTTCCTTTTCCTACCATTTCATGGATTTGCGTCAATTGAGCATGATAAGGTCCTTGTTGTGTCGCACGTGGAGGAGGGGGAGCAGAAGTAGTAGTAGACAATTGTTCAGAATGATTGTCGACTCCTGTAGAGGTGGGTGAACGAGTGGTAGGTGGTGTCTTTTCATGTGGGTTTGATAAAAGTGCCGGTGCACTTGCTTCAGCATCCACAAACACATAATGACCACTGCTATTCTCACTGCTGATATAATGTTGAGATGTTGTTGGTGAGTGGATTCTCACACTGTCACCACCGGTACTTTGTGCATAACTGATAACAGAAGCACTACGACGACTTTCTGTGGGAGAAATCATGACAGGATCAGAGAATGGATCATAATCGTCATCACCTGTAGTACGTTGCGAACCAGTTTCAGTGAAATCACTGGTAGTGGTAATTGTGCCTGTGATAGACTGAACTTCTTCATTGTTGGCAGATGTAGTTGTTCGAAGAGTTGGATAGATCATAGAGCTACTCAATGACACAGAGGATGCTGTTGTTTTGGAGGAAAGCTCGTCATTGTTGTTGCTACCTCCACCGAATGTTAAAGTGCTGCTGCTTGCTCCACCAAATGTAGCAAAAGAAGGTGATGGTGTTGTTGTGGTAGTGGTAGTCAAGGTAGCAGTAGTAGCAGGAGTGGGGGTGGGTAATCCGGGCCTCACTTCAAGTTCACTCCACAGAAGAGGGCCGAATTGAACACCATGGGGCGCCTGCATACGGAAATAAGTCTTGAATCTACCAGAACTTCTTGGGATTTTGAGAGTAGCAAGTAAAGTAGCACTTTCGCCAGGTTTTGCAGCAACCAAATGTACATCACCACCTTGTTGTTGAACATGATCAACACATGTACTCTCATAACCAGTACAAGTCAAGACTGAACCTTCTGGCCATGTCTTTTGTCCATCATTACTCATTTTCCAGATCTAAATTTTAATTATAACAAATCATCATTCGCTTTTTAGTAAAATAAAACAAAAACGCAGTATTTTTTCATACATATTAGAATGTATATTTGTGAAGAAAACTAGTTCTTCTATATTTACCTTTAAAATGGTACTTCCAGCTTGAACAGTAGTACCATCGGGATAATTGACATCTTCAATAAAACAAGCAGAAAGTTGCTTGCCAACGGATGAAGGTGATGAGATGATTGATGTTTGTCGATTATCTTCTTCAGGTTTTGCAGTCGTTGTGGTAGTAGTCGTTGTTGTTGTGCTTGTGGACGGTGTTGCTGATAAGTTTGTTGCACTCAAGTTATTGTTGCCAAACAAACGTATGGTTTTTGGAGCAGGGGCTTGGTTGGGGAGTTTGATGGGAAAGCAGAAAGGAACAACCGGAAAAGGATTCAACAATGGCCTTTGAGAACCAACTTGTACTGGATGTCGAATCTTGATGAATACATGAGTACTGTCATGACAGGCAGGTGACAATGGTTCACATTTTTCACATAAATCAAAGTCTGGGCATTGGCCGCACTATAATAACAATTAAAAAAGCGTTAGCATGAATACTATTATTTTTAAATGAATATAAGAATCTATCGATCCTTTTGGATTTTTACCTTGTAGCGATTACCGATGACTTCGCCATCGCATTTATCGCAAACAATACCCCTATGAAAATATTTAAGAGCAGGTACCTCGCTAGTCGTTAAGGGTTGTGACGATTTTAGAGGTGCGTATGTGAGAAATACATGTGGAGCATGATTTTCCTTGACAATTGAGAAACAACTCTGACACAGGTCGAAATCTATTTTGTATTACGCTTTAGTCAATATTTTTTTTTCAAGAGATAAAAATGAGAATAAATTATTAATATTTATACCTTGACAAACAGAACATGAGTGTCTTGCACCATCAATATAGGATTCACAGAAATTACAAAGGTATCTTGCACCTGATGATGCTGCTGAGCTACGTTTACAGTTAGCACCTGGAATTTCCATCAATGGATGATTGTGTGTCACATTTTGTGTGCAAGAGTGGCACAAATTATACGAACGGCAGTGGATACAGTGAAACCGAGATCTAAGTATTTAATAAATGAATGGGTAAGTATTTTTTTATTAAATATATGTTGTTGTCAATTGTATAAACTTACGTATTTGCATCAAATTGCTTTGAGCAGTTGTTACAAATGGGTGTAGCAGTAGGTTGCACAAGTGAAACCAAGGCTGCTTGGTAAATTTGCGCAGCGGCCTTGGCGGCATTTTGCATTGTTGTTTCCCAGCTGTTGGTTCCTTGTTGTGCTGCGATTTGTAATTCATTCATTTTTCTGTTGAGTTGTTCTACAGCATGTTCTGAGACAAGTTTGAGTTGATCTACCATTTGTGGTTGTGGTTGTTGCGGTTGTTGTGCTGGTACAGATCGACAATGTTGATGTGGCTGTTGTGGTTGTTGCTGCGGTTGAGATTGTTGCTGTTGTTGCTGCGCCTCAGTATTACGTTGACGACGGCGCACCACCTGGAGTTTAGGATATTGTTCAACACCACTACCAAAGCTGCCAAAGCCTTGAAATCGTATCTTCAATGCTTCTCTTACATCATGGTCGTTCATCATTGTCACCCAGTCCCCATCAGAATCTTTATAAAGAATATCGTATTCTCCATTATGGTTGAGCCTGAATGCAGTCATTATCTATTGTATAGTAAAATAATAATAAAAAAAAAACTTTTCAATATCTTTTTTCTCTTGGCTTTTTTTTGTATAATATTTCCACAATAATTCAAATGAATGATGAAAATATACTTACTCTGTCATATAATCCAGAATACGTAATACCATCATGAATAGTGAATCGACGTATTTCATTATTTTCTTGGAGAGCTACTTTACAAGCACTCACTAAAGTACGAGAAACACCAAAACTAAAAGCACCTTTTGATGGTGGTGGTTGTGAAGCTGAATGATATGTTGAAAAACCTATTCCTCCAGTGTTGGCATTGGAGAAGGTCCCACCACTACTACCAGTGGCACTCTCTGAACCAAAGGATGTACAAGAAAATGATGGACCTTCGTTATTTGCCATATATAAAAAAAGGGAGAGAAAAAAAAGGTGGAAAGTGAAAAGAAAAGGAAACTAAAAAAATTCTTGGCTACTCCAAGCATAAATAAGCAAAAATGGCAAAAGAAGGCCCCACCTTTTTTATTACTGACTCCGACAAGTGTGTTATGGCGCTAAAACGACGCGTGATTATTTTTTGTTTGTTATTGTCATAAAAACAAAATAATTCACATAGATATAAATTATAATAATTATAACAAGGTGGAGTAAAATAAAAATGTAATAAAGAAGAGGAATTTTATTATGCCATTGAGAAAGCACGACTTCGCCATCGAGGATAGGGTTGGTCTACTAATAAACTTTGTTGCGACATTAACACGGCGTGGCGTTGTCGTAACTGGTTCTCCAGTTCTTCTTTTTTATCCAATTGCTCCGAGGGCAACAATACAGCATGATCGATCGCAGAGGGAAGACCTGTTAATTAATATTATTATTAATATTTATGGTATAGCTCATATATTCCCACACCACAGTTATTGTGTACAACAAAAATAAACCAAATATACAACTTTTTTATTCTATTTTACCTCTATGACGGCCACGGTACATGAGTACCATTAACACTAGTTTACTTAAAGTACGATAACTACCTGCTTGTGCTGTATTTTCCCCTGGGTATCCAGTCGACGATCCGGAATTACCGAATGCAGAGACAACTTCATATGTAACAGTCAAGGCAGTAATGGCTGAGGAGGGTTTCATTATAGCTTCGGCTTCAATCACGCATATACAAAAAATACCTATAATGACCCAACATATTTCGCGTGTCACCATGCGTTGGATTTGTGTCATGACATAAAAGCTTGGTTGTTTGGGAATGAGTTTTTTCGATGTTGTCATTACGCTACTCATGGTTGGAAAACGACGTAGTTTAGGCGATGTATGGTGTTGTTCCGTTGATAGTTCATGGTCAGGAGTCATATCATCGCTGTAAATACCCAATTCTCGTTCTTGATATACGTTACTATTACGAATCGATATACCCACTGGATAAGACTTGATATACATGGCTATAATGTAAACAATTTGAGTCCCTGGATTGAGAAGGAGGATATGGACAGCGGTAAAACCAGCTAATAACATAATATCATAGAGTTATTATAGGTGACAAGTATATTCATGTATAAATAAAAATGGCATTACCGTTGCGTGTAGAAACACCTTGAAAAAGGCCAACGACAATACGTGAAGCCCATGGAATTCCATCCAATACTGGGAGCCAATAATTGGTAGTAAGAAACACAATCCATTCGACCAAACTAATTCCAATCACCACAAATACGAGCCACCAAGTTTGTGTTGCTGGAAATAAAGTGGTGTAACATCGACGTGGATGATCCAAAAGGTATCGCAAGGTTTCTCGATCCATGACTCTTGATTGTGGTAGTATTTTATAGATACACCATATGTAAAATCGCAATACTATTGGATAACCGACATTACCAATGATAATAAGAAAACTGACGAGAAGGAGAGGGAAAGGTGCATTGACAAAAGCCATTAAACTTGTACTAGTTGGAGCCAAACCAAGATTATTATGAGCTGAAAAACAAACAAAAAAGGAAAATAACCAAGGATCAACAGGGCCAGTGTCATTTGCTGTTCGTAAGGCCTCTTGTGCATAAACATCTATGGCGATATAAATTCGCATGGCGATACTAGACAAGAGGGTGGTGATGAGATATACAATGGGGATGAAGATGGATAAAAAATCAATGGCACGATACTCTGCCCCACCAATACTATATCGCTGTTTACGAGTTAGTTCAAGTTTATGGGCAGGATCATGATCCCAGATACTACATTCATCCATTTCTTCTTCATGGTGTTGCTGTTCTTCATCTTTTATGTTTTTTTGGTGTTGCATTGATGAAGATTCCAGTGGGTTTCGGTCATGTTGTTCAAGTAGTAATTCTTGACGTGCCTCCCATCGCTGGTTGTCTATATTGACTGCAAATGCGATATTTGGTTGTGCTGATTCTGGAACTTCTGGTGATTCGTGATTACTGTTATTATTTATTTTAGGCAATGAAATGGATCTGGGTGGTGTATTTTCAGGGGATGAAGGATTATTAGGGTTTAATGTGTTCCTAGATTTTGAAGGAATACCGTGAAGTGACCTTTCGGAGGCTCGCAATGTGTCGTAAATTTCTTGTCTCTCTTTTTCATCTATTTTTACATGATCGTTATCGTCATTGATATTGTTGCTGTCGTTGTGATTATTATGATCGCTACTTAGTCTCCCTTTGAATAAATTATTAAAACTAAATGTTGCAGCATTACCCGGTCGAAAGTAGGGTAAAATACCACTTGTTGTTGGACGTTGTCGATGACGGTTTGTGGATGGCATTGTATTACTACGGAACGGAGGTGTTGTTCTGGTAGTATGTCTGGTTGATACCGATAATTGTTGCTGCATTCTTGCATGCACGTCGGCCAAGTTCTTTCCGAATTGTCGTTTATTTCTTCGTTCACGTAAACGTTGAGCACGATTGTATGCCAATACATCTTGGAATCGTTTCGAAAAATAATGTTTTCTGACCAATACAATGACTAAGGAAATGGTAATATGCGAGCCAAAAATAGAGGCAAAAAACAACAGCAAGAGCTGGTAGACTGAAAATTCAGCCATATCAATTGAATTGGTACCAGTGTTGGTCACAGCTGTAATACTCATGAAAAGTGTGTCGATAAAGGGCCATTCAGTATTAGGTTCAAAGTAAAAAAAGCCAGCGACGATAAAACATAAGATACCAATATATACATAGTGCAGCACTAAAAAGTTGACATATTCATTCCATATACGTTTTATCTTGGTTTGATAATAATAGAAATACATATTAATAATAATAACAAAGTGTGATACTGCTGCTGCTGCTGCTGTTGTTGTTGTTAAATGTGGTTAGATGGAAAAAGAGGAAAGGAAGTAATGAAAAACAAATTGCATATCCATACTATTATTATTATGGTTAATGATATGTTATTTGTTTATCCAATGTTGTGCTTCAAGTTTATTTGCTTCTTTGTCTCCTTATTCAAATCAACCGCCTTTTTTTTTTTATCAATGAAAAGCTCTTTGTTATCTTCATTCTGTGATGGTTTAATACTCATAGGTGTGTATAGAAGGACAATAACGAAAAAAGTTTAAAGATATAATATGTTATACTTTTCCATCTACAGAATAACCAATGGTAATAAAGTAATAGTATAAAATAATGTATATGAATGCGGATAAGAAGAAAAAGTAATAACAATAAAACGGCCTGGATTCATCAGTTTCTATAGGTTGTAAGATAATAATAATAAAATAGTTCAGATTTCAATGCATCCCCCTGATGCAATCTTTCAAGAAACAGGGTCCCTAAAATTCATCACGATGTTGATTCTTATGCATATTAAATAAATACCATTATAAACCATATTTTATATTATGGTTCTATCCAAGAATATTTGGTAACGTTTTCCATTCCATTTATCCTTAAAATAAAGGCAATTTTCTTCTTCAAAATGAATATAAGAACAAATTATTATGGCATGAAATGATTAACATAAAAAAATGAATCTATTATAATGATAAGTTATTAATAGTTACTTTGACAAAATTTTTCTTAATTACATTGGTAAGTTAGGTATATAAATAGAAATATAGTTTTGTAACAAGCTCCTGTTAAGGAGTAAAAACAAGAAGCGTGTATACATTTTGGTGGTTCTTTGTTCAAACCATGGAAAATGTACGACTACGCCAACGCGCGTGGCCCAGCTTTTGTTCAGCCATAATTTCAGCGTGGCGTTCTCGTAATTTATGTTCGCATTCTTCTTTCTTTTCCAAAGTTTCAGAGGGTAATAATACAGCATGGTCAATAGCGGATGGAAGACCTATATTTTTACTTTAGTTATTATTATATACTTTTAGAGCAGTGTTTTTTTCTATTTATTTTATTACCTCTGTGACGACCACGATACATAAGTATAATTAACACAAGTTTACTCAAAGTGTGATAATTTCCTGATTGCGACGTTGTTACCCCTGGATATCCAGTGGATGATCCCGCATTACCGAACGCAGAGACAGCTTCATACATGATGGTCAAGGCTGTAATGGGTGTCGATGACATTATAGCTTCAGCTTCGATAATACATATACAAAAAATCCCAATAATCACCCAGCATATTTCATGTGTCACCGTCCTTTGTATCTGTGTCATGACATAAAAACTTGGTCGTTTGGGGATGAACTTTTTTGTTGCCGAGACAACACTATTCATTGTTGGAAAACGTCGTAATTTGGATGGTGCTTGTTCCTCTTCTTCTGTCACTTGTTCCCCATCTTCATTGATGGAAGGTGCGCTATAAATGCCTAATTCACGTTCTTGATACACATTACTATTACGGATGGAAATACCGACAGGATAAACACTGACATACATGGCAATAATGTAAATAATTTGAGTGCCTGGATTAAGGAGGAGAATATTGACAGCCGTAAAACCAGCTAAAGAATCCAATAAGATGGAAAGTATATTAGAGCAAATTATGCAGGACAGAAAAGATATATATGATTTTCTGGATTAAAATTTTCCTCTACTTACCATTACGCGTAGCAACGCCTTGAAAATATCCGGCAAGTATACGAGATGCCCACGGAATTCCATCCAATACAGGCAACCAATAATTGGTAGCAATAAAAACAATCAACTCTGTCAAATTGAATGTGATCAACACAAAAACGAGCCACCAAGTCTGTGCTGTACGAAACAGACTGGTGTAACAACGGCGTGGATGATCCAAAAGATATCTCAACGTTTCACGATCCATACTTCTAGAACGTGGCAACAGCTTGTAAATACACCAAATATAGAAACGCAGGACAATGGCATAACCAACATTACCAGCAATGATAAGAATGCTCACAAGCAAAAGAGGCGCAGGCGCATTAACGAAAGGCCCGAGACTTGCAGCTAGAGGAATTAAGCCCAAGTTATTGTATGAGGAAAACGCTGTAAAAAAAGAAAAAAACCATGGATCAATGGGACCCGTTGAATTGGATGTTTTCAAGACTTGTTGGGCATAGCCATCAACAGCAATATATATCCGAAGAGCAAAACTGAATACAATATTGGTTGTAAAATACATGATGGGTATGAATTTGGATAAGAAATCAATGGCACGGTATTCGGCACCACCGATACAATATCGTTGTTTTCGTGTTAATTCGTGTTTGTGGATAGGCCCACTTCGGATGATGTTGTTGATTTCTTCTCGTTCTTTTTGAGCCGCATTTTCTATACTCATTCCATCCTCCATATCTTGCTGTAATGGTGAATCTGCATTTCGTCCCTCAGCAATTCGATATAATAAATCTTTATACGGTCGATCATGTTCAAGTTCTTTACGGGCTTCACTTCGTTGGTAATCTATATTGGGTGCAAAAGCAACATTGGTTGGTAAAACGGGTGGTGCAGTCATTTTCTCTGCATGCTCTGCCAGTCTTGCTGTAGAGACTGATGTTACAGAATGCAATACATTACTGGAAGTAGTATATCCCGCTGGTGGATCCATCCCATTTGTTGTTGTTGTTGTTGTTGGAATACTATATTTCGGTGATGAGTCTGAACGTTGCATCATTGGTATGATTGTCATGGATGAAGGTAGTGACGCATTTTGGTCATATTGTGTCGTATCACTGTCGTGACAATGATGAATGGATTTTTCCTTGTCCTCTTTTTCACGTAATTTTCGTAAATTGTCATAAATTTCCTGTTTTTCTTTGATTATCGCATCATGCTCGTTGTTGCTGTTTTGTTGTTTTCCGGTTGCAGATTTGAACAACTTTAAATGAAGTGGTTGTAAAAGTGCCATGGAAGCAGATGATCTCAGACGTGGCAAAACGCCGCGATGATGGGTTGGCATTGTACTGCTTCGATATGGACTCCCTCTTGAACTGCCATTATTATTTTGGAAAGGATGACGGATTGAAGAAGATCGTTGCTGTTGCTCATGTCGCATTTTTGCATGTATATCCGCTAGATTCTTTTGAAACTGACGTTGATTTCGCTCTCGTAAACGTTGGGCCCGATTAAATAAAAGGACGTCTTCAAATCGTTTGGAGAAAAAATGTTTTCGTACAAGTACAATCGCAAGGGAGACAGTGACTTGTGATCCGAGGATGGATGTAAAAAACATTAACAAAAGTTGATATAAAGAGAGGGAGGACATATCAATGGTATTCAATCCGGTATTGGTAACAGAAGAAGTAGCCATGAAAAGTGCATCAATATAATTCCACGTCGTTCCAGGTTGGAAGTAATAAAATCCTGATGATATAAAACATAATAGACCAATATATGTATAATGAATTTCTAAGAATTTTGTGTTGTTACGCCAGGTTTTACGACACCATTGTTTTATGTTAAGAAAACAAGAAACAGACATGTAATAAAAGAGAAAGAGAAAGAAATTAATAGAAAAAAACGCGTTAGAAGAAAAAGGAAAAAGAAAAAAAAAAGGAAGAATTGGTGTTGCTATTAGAACAACATAAAAAAGTATTTCATTCGGTATTTCAAAAACCATAGTAATAACAATTATCGCTTATCACTCTCCTTTTCTACTAGATCATCTTGAAAAGCGATATCTCCTAACTTTTCACCCTTAATTATGATACGGACAAGAATTGAATAGGTCTATCTTATATCTTTATTATATAAGTCGACCTACTTTTTTCTCATTCATCTTTGTTATTATTAATAGTTATAAATATTCACTTTGTGGAAACAACATGATAAAACTGCTTGCGGCAAACATAAACATTGCCCTCTTAAGTATAAAATATATAGGTTATTCAAAAATAGGAAAAATTAGAAATCCTGGTTTTGGTTCGTTGAGTTATTGATAACCCGGTTCGGATTCCTTGGCGCCCTTTTTTTTAACACTTTCAATCACTTAACTCATCCATGAATGACACATTATTTTTTGTTCCTTTGGGAAACTCGTCTCCCCAACAAATTTTTACAATTACTGCTCGAGTTAACTATTTTTATTACCATGCACAAAATATCAATGTCCTTTCTCCTTGACAATAATGATGGGCGTATTTACTATAATAACACGAAGAAATACAAGTAACTCAACTTGATATATTTTAATAGATTGGTACCATCTAGCAGATGATAATACATTTGTATAATGTAAATATAACCTCCTCTCCAAACAATACAATGCGAAACAAAACAATTCCTATTTGGCGTTTTTTCGCTTCATTGGTAATACGCTATCCATTGGTTGAAATATCGATCACCAACGCATCGGCACTGGATCCGAATCCCAGATCCTCTTAGCATTGTATGACAAGAATCATACACTACCATTTATACTCTTTATAGTGAAAATTGACAGGTGGGTTTTTCTTTCTTTTTAATAATATATATTCAGGCTATTTTCTCCTCCGTCCGATTTGTGATACATGATACTACAAAGAAAGGCTGTCATTTTTGATTAATATGTATGATAATTTAGTATGAGCGTTACACAATTTCAGCTGAAATGTTGATAATCATTGAAATATGGCTATACTCCCAAGTGCAGCAAAACTTCATCTAATGCAACAGATTTTGTAAAACTTTCAAAGTGCAAAAAGAGAGGGTTGACTGTATGGTATATATGTTTTTAACAAAGAAGAAGAAAAAATATATAGGAACTGCCAAAGTAACAGATGTCTTTAGATAGTAAACTTGTTTTAACAGTTCAGGAATTAATTGAATATATATAATATTGTATATATCCATCACTGTAATTACACACTTCCATCCTCTTTCTGGATAATACGTAAGTAAATAAGAAGATTCAATATTATATGTATATACTTTTTATTATATCAGTTTAATTAAAAAGATTTAATTGCTTCCTATCATCGAGCATATCATTTAATACATCAATATGAAATAAATGTTCATAAACAATAATTTGGATTACAGTGTAAATTGACCGATAATAGTAATAAATCAAAGAAAAAAAATGTTTAGGATCATGTCAGTAGTATATAGTAAACTATGTAATATATAATAGAACGAAATGATGATGAATAAATAAATAATAATGATTGCGTTTGAAAACCGTATTATTGTCGCTCGGAAGAATCAGGAGTCGTCATGGTAGGCTGTGGACACACCTTGGCAAGTCTTACAAAGTAGCAAGGGCCAATCAACTTGGTTGGAAGAATAACACCATCTGTAGAAAGTAATTCTAAAACATCATTCTGGAGCTGAACCACACCACCCTCTGCTATTTTTTCACTTGTAGGAATAATTGGAATTGCGTTCACCAAGGAAATAATAAAAAATGCCACAAATGTAAGAGCAAAACTGAATCGTGTATACATAGTGTTGAAATGGAAGATAGTTGGGTGGATTAAAATAAAAAAAATGGATATAGTAAGAGGAAGACAATGAATGTAAAGAAGATTTTTGACCCTTTTTATAATAGGATGATCATCCAACCTCTTCATTACAAATGGAGAGAGATGTTTGTATATATAGTTACGCCGTGCATCATCATCATCATCATCATTAACCTCGGTCATTTTTTTACTGCATATGGTAACTATAATAAATATAATGTTGATAGTAGAGATTGTATCAATGCAATCCACACGTTTTCTCCTTTTTTTTTTGTTTGTACGTATAAGATTCCGGTTATGTATAAAGATATATACGTAAAAACGAATAGATCCATTTTTCTCGCATTATATTATAAGTAATATAAAGAAGTCGTTATTATTATTATGTAAGAACGCAGTTTGTCATTTACCGTATGAATTATAGCCAGCAACTTAATAAACTCGCTTTTTACTTCAATATAGAAGCAGCGTAAAATTCTACATAAGATTCCAAAATGCATTAAAACACTTGTTTTGTTGCTGTTGTCGTTTTTTGATATATATGTATAGAAGGAAAAAAGAAGAATTCACCCTGCATGTATGTATTGGATGATCATGAAAAAAGTTAATCTATTACCATGGCTATAGAATCAAGCATCTATGGATGTTCTAGTCAATATTTTATGCATAAACACATCTTTTCATTTTTTAAAGATGTTCGAACAAGACTTGGAATAAGAAAGCCTGTTCCAGCGCGCCACAAATAGAATAAAGTTTCTTCTTAATATCAAAAAGTTGTTAAGACAGATTAAAATTCATTGTTATCCATCATAAAAAATGTAAGAGCTAAAAAAAAAGCAACACGTTATAATTATTATTATTAAAAAGAAAGAAAGAAGAGTGATGAAAAATAAAAACTACTATAACTAGAAGGAAAAAAAATACTGAAAAAAATGGTATCAAGAAAAAAAAAGAGAGAATATATATAAATATATAATAAAAAAGAGAAAATGTACAAATGCAAAATGAATTTAAACAAAAGATAAAAGGAGGAGAAGGAAGAAGAAGAAGAAGTGGAGAGATGAGAACGAATAGAGTAAAATATGAATTAAAGAATGATAATAGATTATTATTAGGAAAGAAAAGAAATAAAAGATTTAATGACCAAAGGAACGAGGTGTTGCTAAATGGCATTCGGAAGCACGTGAACAATTGGCTTGAGAAGAACAATCAGATATATTACATCCAAGAGTTGTTGTAGTAGCAGGTGAAGAAGTGACCATGGGTGTGGTACGTCGTCGATTGACATGTCCTTTTCCACCACAACACTTTCCATTGACACTATTTTTGCCACCGCAACATTGTGAATTTTTCTTGTTACCACCGCAGCAAGAAGACGATGACCCTGATTTCTTTTGTTGTCCTCCCAAAATGGAATTTTTTGAAGATGTGGTATTAACCACAAGATTAGATACAGTCGATGTTGTCTTGATTGTTTTTCCAGTACTGGACGTTGTCGTGCCTGTAAAATCCAATTTTCGACATCGATCATCCACATACACCACCTTGATGAAATTACCAAAATCACAGGCAAGACCAGATCCACTGAGTGGGATGACATGTCGTACAGTTGAAAAAGGAAGCATTTCAGAAGCTTCATCGTATTCATCCTCATCGCATTCGTCATCATCGTCATCATCATCATGAGAATCGTTCTTTTTAACATGCATATTACGTCGATTGTATTTCTCAGTAGTTGGTTGTTTTGCTGTTGATGATGACAAATTACCAAATACCATGTTCCATAAAGATTCCAAAAGAGGCGAATTAGAATGCTGGGGTATTGATTGTGAATCATGTGCATCTTGAGATTTGGATTTTTCCAAATAAAATGTTTCAACGGGTATCATCACAGGCGGTTTTTCACTATCGTCATCGTCGTCATCATCATCATGTGAATGTTGTTGTTGTTCAGATGGATCATAATATTTCAATGAAGCAAACCAAGCTTCCCAATCACCTTGTTTGTTTTTACGTACACCACCGAGTACCATATTGTTACAAAAAACAAGACCTCGTCCAGCATGTTGATGAATGGTACCAAGAAATGTGGGTTCAAGAGCAATATTGGATTCACCTCCTAATTGTTCAATATCTAACAATTCCATGGCTTCAGCAATGGATGTAGTGGTTGAAGTCGTTTGATGATGGTGAGAAGGACGATAGACACGTCGTCTAGGAGATGACAATCGTCGAGGTCGTTTACTTCTATCATTACTATTATGGCTGATGTTGCTATTAATATTATTCCCGTTGGTGCTATTGTTGGTGTTACTATTATCATCGTTGCGTGAACGTGTTGGGTATCGTTTCTGGTGATAATCTTTTGTACATAATGTACAGCTGCCTTCGTGTCTACCATCAGCACGTTCAAGACGCCATACATGGACTGTTTCATCACTGGAAGAGGAAGCAACGAGAAATCCGTTTCCAAAACATGTATCACATCCTCGACACAATCCAGGACCATTTTCTACTTCGCAATAACGATTCACGACAACTTGAGTGATAGGTCCACGATGATCTGATTCAGAAATAGAAGCATGCGATGATTCATAAAAACCATGACTGCTCGTATTATTACTACTAGTACGTGTTTGTGTATTAAATCCATCGTAACGAATATTTCCATCATAATTATTGCTGTAAGAGTAGTTGTTATTTTTCGGTATACGACTGAACTTTAACAAAGGACCTCCCACCATGGGTGCTTGTTTGTTACGTTGTTTAATAAATCCACCGGCTGCCAAGGTACAAACAGGTTCTCCTGTTTCAAAGTTCCATACTTTGACAGCACCATCACTGGATCCAGTAACCAAAGCACCCATTCCTCCTACAGGAAGTTCAGTAGCCAAAGCAGTAATAGCATGTCCTTGATGAGCATTCAATGTATATGCACATGTCCATACAGTCGTTTCAGAGGTATTGGATTCCTTGGTATTATCCACACGACGACGTTCCCAACATTTTACCACACCATCTTTGGAAGCAGTAAATACCCAAGTGACACCCAATTTCGGATGAGGTGCTTTGCATTCTACCACATGCAATATAGTAATATCTCGATTGTGTTGAGAAGGAATCGATTGAATACATTCTCCTGAAAGAATGTCCCATTCACGAATGATACCACTTTTGTGTACAGAAACCAAATAATTTTGAGAAGAATGATGATCATCCGTCGTGGCTTGTTTTGCTGCTGCTTCAGCTACAATAGGATGGCAATATTCTACAACGGCACCCACAAATTGAATAGCAATCACACGATCAGTAATTTGATGGCGATGAGGTTTGGTCGTCGTCGTTGTTGCTGCTGTTGATGATGTAGTAGATGTTGGCTGTTGTTGTTGTTGCGGTAATGATGATGAAGAGGACGATAAAGGTTCTGAAGATAAATGATGACGTCGATATCTTAATCCATTCAAAGGTTCCGTTTTATTGAGATGAAGAAAATATTCATGTTGGGATTGATGTTGTTCTTCCAAAAGGATAGGGATTTCCGTTTCCACACGTAATTCACGTAATAAATAACTGGTTTCCATATCCCATACACGAATCATACCATCGTCAAAACCTGAAGCAATCCATTTATTGCCTTGATCAATCTTGATACATCGTGCTGACACCATTTGTTTCATGGACCATGTGAAATGGGAGGGTGTACTATGGATTAAGGCACGTTGTTTTCTATTATTCGTGTTATTGTTGTTGATATAATTATTTTGATTTGAATTAAGATGAGCCAATCGTCGTCGATTCAAATAACGTGGATTCAAATCACCTTTCACTAATCCACCACCATGATGTGCTTGTCGCATACGATCAAGTCGTGCCATCCATTCTCCATCTTGCGCATGCCAAAGAATAATACGACCATCTTGTCCACATGAGACAAGGGATCCATGTTTGGCATTGACAGCCAAACGTTGTACATCAGCAACATGTTTACCCGATAAGGTTTTGATATCGACTTGTTGAATATTATGTTCCAATTGTTGTTTATTGAATTGTTGTTGAGCAAGAATGGCGCCTCGATGTATCCCATTTTCATCATAATCTCCCAATTCTTGCGTTATCCGTTGACCCATGGAACCGGGAACATGGACCAATAAACGATACACAAAAAATCCGGAATAACTCATGGTTTGGACCAATAACCATTTTAGTAAAGGTCTCAACCAGCCTTCACGCCAAGAAGGTGTAAGCCAGACAATGATACCCACGAGTACAACACAAAGTAAGATGGAAGGAACATTAATACTCATCAACAAGGAACAAGTACGTTTGATCATTTCAAAGATAAATTGTCGAAATCGAGAAGGTGGACGTGGAAATGCATACTGTTGATGATGCATCGTCTCATCATTGCTTTCGTCAAATCTTTGTGTATATCGTTGTTGTTGTTGATTTAATTTCAATTTCGAAGTATAATATTCTTCCATATCTACAACTTTGGCAAATGCATCTTCAACAGTAGGTGTATAAAGCACAAGATAAGGCGGATTGACTTGAAGTTGCATGGAATCATGAAATGGATTGACTGCATTCCAAAACCGAGTGGATGTCGATACAAGTTCATAATTCAACAATTCGTCATTGAACGTTATTGAAGGATGATCTGTGATTGAATCTTCTTGTTGCACGGTACTCGTGGCAGAAGAAGTTGTTGTTGTCCAAGAAGATGTTCGAAACAACACGAGAATAATAAAACAAAGCTATTATTATCCGATGATTATTATTATTATTAAAAAGTACAAAAGAAGAAAGTCAATTTTAATTTTAGAAAAAAAATAACTCAGTACGATAAACATTCTTTTTGTATTCCCTCAATCTTGATTAGAAAAGACACACACTTACCACTAAGGCATTCAATGTTCGATGCGTTTTAAATTGTTTACATTCTGCACATGATTTCGCTTCTGTACATTCATCAATAGGTTCTTGAATAGGACATAAATCAGGTGCTATATCAGCATCGATATTATATTTTTCTAATTCTCGTAAACGTTTCGAAGATTGCCGGTCATCCAAGTCTGTAAGCTATATATATATCAACAATAGAACAAGTTTGTTGTTTTTTAGTGTAACTTTTTCTCTCTCTAATCCATTTTTTTTTTTAAAAAAACCCTTTTTTTTCATTTTTCTCATCAGTTTCTTTTCCCTTCTAAACATCTATTTCTCGTGGCACCCTATCACTTTGTCATACACCGAATGAAAAAAAAAGTTTTTTTTTTAATAATAATATATACCTCAACACATTTGACATTCATTGCAAGTACAGCCATAAAAAAGGTCATTTCCAAAAGATAACCAATGAATAAAGCAAGTCGAGCAAATAAACAAAAATCACTGACAATAGGAATTCGCATGGCATCACCAATAGCAAGAATGAGCCATTCTGCAATTAAAGTAGCTGTCATGGGGACTCCGACACTTTCTAATCCTATATATATAATGAAAAATTAGGGTTGTTTAAAAAAAATACCATGATTTAGGGGAAATAGATTTATTTCATATATATATATTTATATATATTGTTTACCTCGACCAATTTTTTCTGGTGTACGCATATCACAACCCGCATTCACCATAGCATTGGTTAATAAAAAGGTATTTTCAATAGAAGCAACCATAGGGACAAGAATTAAAAGATACCAAGGAGTAACCATGGGACGCCAAAGTTGAAAATAATCAAGAATACCGATAGTGGTCGTGAAACAAGAAAATGCCATAAACACAGAAGCAAGACCCAGTCCAAATTGGGACCGAAGGAGATGTGCATTACCCACGGCGTTGGCTATGATCAAGCCCAACGTAATGAAAACAAATATGCAAACAAATATTTCAATTGGAAGATAATGTGGAAATAATTGGAGCTTATTGTAATAATAAAAGTATATATAATGGATTTAAGTAATTATTATTATTATTATTTATGTAATGTGCGTGTGTCTCTCTCCCTGTTTTTCTTTTTTATAGTTTGAAATGATGCATTAAAAAGAAATATAAATTTTACCTGGTACTGAACAGTTTGAAGATGCATCATGGAAAGTTGTGTTTGCCAAGATTTATAATGCGGTTCTTCTCCTTGTTTTTGTTGATCATTTTTATCATGTGTCAAAGAAGAAGAAGAAGAAAATCCACTATCTGTTGTTTCCATATGATTTAATAATTCACCCATATTTAATTGTTCTGTAGATTGTTTCCATAAAGCATTCCATACACGATGTGTATAATCCAGATGATAGGGTGTAGAAGAAGGAGGTTGTAATACAATCGTCAAAATAATTGAATCCGCTTTTAAAAATCGTCCAAACGGATCCAATATTGGATTACCAAAGACACTAAATGGATGCATGGGTAAACCCGTAGATGATGATGATGATGATGAAGCATCTTTGTCTTGTTGATAAAATGAAGACTGTTGTTGTGAAGAGGAAGAAGAATGATGCCACTGATGGATAGTTTCTAACCAGTTTGTTTTATCCTCATGACGGCGCAATGGACGATGATGACTAGAAGTACCCATGATAGGTGCGTCCATCATTGATTCTTTGGAAGGATGGATATTTTTAAAATATTCCAAAGGGGAATGTATCATACATTGTCCACGTTTGGTAAAACAAATGGTTGCTAAAGAAACAGGTTTACGATCCAGATATACGACACTGGTAGTTAATGTATTTTGTAAAGTTTCGACATTTTCCAATAATTCATGATCAATGCGATTGTCATGATGAGCGATTCGAATTTGTTGAATAATTAATCGAGGTATTTTTGTGGATGAGGATTCTCTTGTTGTTGTTGTACCAGTAGTAGTTGTTGTTGTTGTTGTAGAGGTGGAAACAGGAGACGTTGAAATATTTTCAAGTCGTACATGAGGTGAATATTGCCAAAAGTGAGCATCGATCGCGTTGGTAGGATTAGGATTAAAAGTAAAAGAATTCAAAGCTTCCAAAATGACAGAATAAGAGCAAAGACTGACCAATAAAATGGATAAAAAGAAATATAAAATAGAACGCGAAGTGAATGCTTTGCCATATCTATAAAAATAGGCAGAAAAGGTGGGTTCTGCCTGTAAAGGCATTTATAAAAAAAAAAAGAAAAAGGGGGGGAAAAGGGAGAGAGAGAGAAGGGATGTTTTATGATGAAATAATGACTTTTTTTTATATATATATGATGAAATAATAAGAAAAAAAAAAAGAAGAAAGAAGAAAAAGAAGAAAAGAAAAACGATGAGTGGGAATTTCACTTTTTTTTTTTTGAATAATAACAACTCACTCTATTGCTGCTACAAGTACTACTATTACAATTACTATCTAGGACAACCCACATTTGTGTTCTTGTCGTGAGTGTAAAATATAATTGAGAAACACTCATAGCTCCGCTCAATAATAATAATAAATGCTTTCTTTTTTTTGGTTGTTATTTTATATTATAAAAAAAAAAGTGATTTGATATCATCATTGTTAGAAAATAGAATATAAACAGCTTCAACAAATGTTAATGATCAACATCAATTGTAAGGATTACTATACTTATCAAAACCAATGGTAAAAAAAATAAAAAAAAATAAAAACAAACTAGGTGCGAACCAGAATGGTGGTACAATGTTTAAAAAATCTGGGTTAAGATGACCAAATTTGGTATAA